>JAZDUA010000110.1:0-600000 GCA_038098605.1 Gryllus longicercus
TTTTACTGAACTCAAGGTGGTGAACTATGAGGAATACATGGTAGATCAAGTAAAATGTTACCTTGGAGGTAATTTTGGAAGTATTTAAAAGAGTGAATATCAAAAAAATGTGTGAAGTACTGTTTATGGTATATTTTATAATAAAAGTTTCAAGATTTAAGGGAAGGACAGTTATTCCTCCCCTTCCAACCTAATTGTTTCTATGTCCACATGATATAAACATTTTCACCCCTAGATATTTTCTTTCTAGTTGTATTGTATTTTATAATAACTTCTTTTTAACTCACCTTAAAATATTTTCAATTTTAACTAAAGTTTTTTCTGTTTTCCTGTAGGGAAAAAGCAAAGGAAATATTTTCTCTTCCACCAGGAATCCAGAACTGTCAGCAATTTTATGTAAAAATATGACGAAGTTAATTTCCTTTAGATCTTATCGCATTAAGCTCCTCTGGACTGTATGTAAGAGGGTCTTTAGCAGTTATTTTCCCTGGAAAAATGGAAGTGTAATAATATTTAATGACCAGGGCTCGGATTCTGATGAAATGTCATCTTTTCATTGGTGCATTCTATACATAGCTAACTTTTAAATTAATGTTTATCACGTGTAGGTGATAGAAATGTATAGTTATTGGGTCATTTTTTGTCACTTTAGCCCTTTTTTTATTTTTAGGTCATTTTTCTGGGCCTTTGCCATTTTTGTCATTTTAGGTATTTGTTTCTTTTTGAGTTTTTTTTTTGTTAGTGAATGTTTCATGAATTTACAATGACACACAAAAACAAAGATTTTGTTGTATTATCAGTTCATGATGAAATTCACTACTGCAGTGGACTCTTTTTTCCGAACTCTCAAAATTACAAGATCTTCAGTAACTTCCTCGACCTTTCTAAACTGACGGTTGGAAGATCAGAGCTAAAGATTAGACATCCTCCTAAAATAAAGACTTTCTATTAAATATAATTTCATATAAATACATTGTACTTAATATTGTAAAATTCATTGAATAAATAAACATTTAAAAAAAATTAAGTTGTTTCCCCTTATTTTAAGAAATTTTGTAGGTGATTTTCCTCCTATTTTTATGTAATTTTATAGGTTGTTTTCAAAGACTTTTTAGGTCATCAGATCCAAGCCCTGTTAATGACACATTAGTAGTAAATTTTGTTTCTTATTTGAAGATATTTTCAGATATTTCATGTCAGAATAAATAGAACTGACTTAATTTAGTGAAAAATGTTATATAAAAATATGTGAAGATATATTTCTAATGTTTTTGTAAGATATGTGTTGAATAGTTTTAATGTATTTTCTGCAGTTGGAAAGAGATCAATTTGCATTTCTGTATTTCTCTAAAAAGAACTGCAACATTTTTATTAACTCTTAGTACTCAAAGGCATTGGGTCTAAAACACATTAGAAGGTATGCTGGAAGATGAAAATATAGCCAATGACTGCCAGTTTAAATGTGTTACACTGGATGATGACTGTACAACTCTAAAGGAATCTTTAGATGATTTCTGATCTTACATGAATGTAAGGTGCCTTATAAATGGCCTTACAATTTACAAGGAATTTTACAGATAAAATAACATTTCCCCCACTACTGCTGTATCATATTCATGGAATATTTTACCAAACTAACAAATTTGTGCTTTTCAAATGATGTTGATCAGATTGGTTTATCTTCTGATATTTATCTGTTTTTGTACAATGTACACCTTACCCCAGTAACAACAGTGTCCATGAGTTGTGAATTTAGTATTTGACATGAGCTTTAGATTGAAAAAAGAAATCTCATTAGAGTATTAAAACTTAATATGTTTAATAAAATGCATAAATAAATATGTTTGCAAAGTATTCTATCTTGTCATCAAGCCCATATAATTTTTATTTAAGAATTACATCAGAAGATCCAAATTCAAGACACAAGTGCCTTGAGAATTTTGAGACCTCAATAAATGCATCTCACAGATTATTGTTTTTCTCTTAAATAAGAGATGTTCAAATGATGTGTCCATTTCGCCATATTCACATTCTAAAGATTGATAAAATTTAATTAAAAATAATTTTATTCATTGTGAAATTTGTAATTAAAAAAGGCTGAGCACTAAGCCCCTTAAGAAAAAGTTGTAGATTTCAAAACAGTGGAATAATTTGGGCACAAAACTTCTTGCTCAGAAAGTCCAGTATTAAATCCAGAATCACTCTGCAAGTTTCCCCCTTTTCCTCCTAGCAACTACATTGGATCACTGCACCCCAAGCAGAGCTGAGCATCTTGTCCATTGATTGCCACCTGAGAGGTGTTCACAGAGCTGTAGGGCAAACAAGTGGTTGCATTCACCTGATCTCAACAGATATGTCAACCCATACCTTTGAAGTATATAAAGTTTAAACCAGCAAGTTTGAGACCTAATCTCAATGGATATGTCATCCTACGCCTTCTGAGTGCACAGAGTTTAAACCAGCAAGTTTGAGATCGCCTTGGTAGAATACATAAAAAATGAAACAAAATTTTAATAGACAAATGATTTTTATAATGAAAGTGAAAATTTATGATCAATAATCAATACTGCCATTTTTTTAATCTACCTTTGTCTTTGAACAATTTATCAACAGCCTGCATTGCTGATGAGAAGGAAGGAAGTTCACTTTTGGTCATGATTGAGAGATCTGGAGGTTGCCAGGGTAGACCAAGCTGTTGCTCATGAATTACTCTATCAGCTGTCAAAATCTGCAAGAAAAAGCACATAATATTTCACAGGGAAAAATATTTTTTTCAAAAGTCTTAGTAAATAAGAGTTTTTTTAAGGCTCCTTTAGTAAAAGAAATGTAAACTACTGCACTGAATTTCACTGCATTGCACTGATGCACTGAATTTAAAGAATCATATTCTTTATCTGAGAATTTTCTATCAAAAAATAATAAAAAAGGTTTTTGCCTTCCAGAATTAATATTAAATTACCTTCTCCAGAAGATCTTTAGCAATATTTTCATTCATTTCCCATACTTGGTTATATTTTTTATCATTTACTTCTGCAAATTGATCAGCTTTCCTTCCTATATCGATAATATTATTATGCAACTTCAAAACTTCATCAGTTAATCTTTGTTTCTCAGCTTTTGTTGTTCTTTCTGCTTCTTCAATTCTTGCTCTCAGTTTATTTACTACGTCCTGTAACCTTCAAATATTCTTTATTGTTGTAGATACCATTTGAATAATTTCAAAAAGAAAAACATTATTTTTTCAAGGATATTACAATTACTTACTTATTTATTCTTCGTTTTTGATGCGCTTTCATGATAATGTTTTCTGCATCTCTTTTTTTGAGGATCAGAAAATTATAATCTAATTTTTCACTGTTCAAAAGACATAGAGCTTTTATTTTTTCTAATTCTTGTTGCAGAACCTGATAGCACAATTAAGACAATTGTAATTAATTATAAAAAATAAAGCAATAAAATACAAAGTAAACAATTAAATTAAAAAAAGGTCTGAGTTAATTGCAATATTGATATTGAACCATCTGCTGAAAATCAAAGAAATTCATCATCAGTTAACATCTTGAGATGAGAAGAACATAATGGGAAAAGTTTAAGAAAATGCAAATCTTTGATGGAATTTTGAAAATTTCATTTATTAGACCATGTTTGATAATCTACAATGAAGTAATAGTACATTAAAAAAATTGTCATCTGTGAGTCTGTCTCTGTATTTATTTATCCAGGGTAATCTCTGGATTGATTATTAGTGATTCAGGCATGTCAACTACCAAGGTCAGTAGTCGCATAAATGTAGTGCACGATTTGTTTTTCAGGAGGTGGTGGTAATCTTTCCTTTCAAGAGGTGGCGAATTCCGGCGCCGACATACAGTAGACTAGCGAGGTTTTCCCAAACCAGGTATCTGCCAACAGCGGGGCACCGACCCGCCAAGATGAGCTCTAAGCTCCTGGCATGTGCAATAATGTAAAGCTAACACAAGTAGTATTGAAAATCCTGCCACTGTTGGGACTCGAACCTTGGACCTCTCAGTCAGAGAGACTGCGGACAGAGACATCAGCGACATCATTGAGTCATCACACCAGTGACATCAGCTGATGCCCTAAGCCATCTCTCCCGGTGTAATCTCTGGGACGGTTAATCCAATTTCTATAATTTTTTTCTGAGAGGTCATGAGTTTTCACTGAAATATAAAGTGTTTTATCAGGCATAACTTAGGTTCCTTTTTATTTTATTTTTTCAAATTATTATTTTCTCATCTATAAGAAGTTCATTTGCTTGTTTGTTTCTTCATACCAATCCACAATCTTTGTTCCAATCTTAATGAAATTTTGTGTGTGACCTTGAAAACAAGAGAAAAATGACTGTCTGCATGATCTTTTTTAGCCCCATCTCCCTTTCCTACCCCTCAAAGCAAAATTTAAGTGTGCACTCTTTGTTTTTCATGAGAATTTCATAGAGGCTGAGTAAATTTTCCTAAAACAAATAAAGATTTCTTAAAGCCTACAACTTTTCTTACTAACTGCATTTTGACAGCATAATTAATCTTTGAATGATTTAAGGCACAAATTGTTAGTGGAAGTTTGCCAGGATCATGCAACAAAGCATCCGTTTGCAGATTCTCAAAGGAACAATGGTGTTAACCAGTGCTTGATTTTAGATCCCAGGAGTGCACCCTAAATTAATAGATAATTTAATGTAAATAGTTATGCATTTATACCAAGTCATAATTATTATAAATCATACATAATAACGCCAACCTGGATGGCTGAGATGGCTAAAGTGTGTGCCACTCAGCACCTCAGTTGGAAGGGTCACGGATTCGAGTCACCCTATAAACATGGTTATTTGTCCCTTGTCTTTCATGTATGTGTGTTGTCGTGGAAGGTCTTGTGAGTCTACTGACCACAGATCAAGGGGCCCGCAAATGTGTCAGGTCTAGGGTAAAAGTTAGTACATGTCTCCCTGAGAGACGTGGTGGATGGTCCCCTTGAGGGACAGTGGTATTACTGGCTGTATGTAAATGAAATGATAATAATAGAAAAGTGAAAGTTTATAATGACATTTCATCATTTTTTACTAATAATTTAATTATGTTTGTAGAAATGATACCGTTTACTGGAAAATTATTTACTTTTAAGTTTATAAAAGTTTGTCGAACTAAAAATTGAAGTTGCTAAGTGTGTTTCCTCTGCCTCTTGTTTGCTTTTTTTCCTATTTTCTTCCTGAGGTACCAGAATGCTGTTCTGTTGGGTTCCACTCAAGCCCTGCTATTAACAAAGGTGATTGTAGCAAACATGATCAGTTAGTAATAAATAATAAAAAAAAAAAAACTTACACGTATATCTGCTTCAAGACGCATTTTTGCTTCTCTATATTTTTCTTGGTGTTCCACATGTATAGTGTCCATTTCTTTCTCAAAATCTATTATTAGCTCAAATTTCTTTTTCATATTTACTACTTCTTCCTTATCCCGTTCTTTGTAGAGTTCCTCCCATTCTTTATTAGTAGACTCGACTAATTCACTCTGCTCTACTTTTATAACTTCCTGAAAAGAAATAAATGTGTGTAAATTGTAGAATTTGTAAATACAGGAACCCATGTAATTTACAGATTTAAATATCAAAATGAAAAAAACATACATCTAACATTGCAAGTTCTTGCCTATAAGCTTTTGACATCATGTTTATATGATTGTCAATTCTCTCTGCCAATAGATTCAAATCTTCCTTTTGTCTCTTCTGGTCTCGCCTGAAGAATTCATCATTTTTATCTAGTTCTCTGTTCAGTTTCTCTATAACTTCATTTTTTGCCTGCAGCAATTCTTCACACTTAACTGAAATATGTTTGAAAAAAACAATTGCATCCTTAATTGAGCAAATTTTACAATATTATCAAACTTTTACTGTATGGATGTCCAATTATTCTAGTAACTAAGAAAAAAAAAAAAAAATGGGTACTTTCTAATCATGAGCTGAAAATTCTTCAAGGAAAATTCAATTTGTACATCAATGCATTTTTTACCTTTAAATCTTAAAGTAATTGTCAGAAATTTATTAAGTTGAAATAATAGTAATCATTCAGAAGTAAAAGTGTCATATGACTATTGCATACAATTATTGTACAGAGTATTACCACGCACGGAACTCGAGTTCCACAAGTATCAAAAAGTAATGAAAATAAACTTACAGAAATTGACTATTGACATTGAAGTTATGAATTTACATTGCTAGTCAAAGTTAAAAATAATGAAATTAGAAGTAAAGTAGAAGTAAGTCTCAAAATTATTAATTTAATTGGATTTGAAAGACCATTCACCTAAAAAGTGGAATTAAAAGACTAGACATCTAATTTTCACACGAGGCCTGCAGAATACTGCACAGCTCAATACTGAGTCCCTTTTATTTATTGCGAAAATAATCTTCCTAATGACTGAATCAGAATCAGTGAAATGCCCTATATATGCAGATGACATTTGTGTCAGTTATAATTCACCCAACAATTGTTCCATAGATAGTAGTCATTCTTTCTTTTATTCTGACTTACTGAAAGACTGGTGCTTTTCAAACAGCACATCCATAAATTTCAACAAATACAAGAGCTGATCATATCCTATGACATAACATGAACAATTGATGAATCAAGTTCCTCAGAATTTTAAACAAGTTAATTATGTTGACAGTCCCATAAAAATGAATTGCTGACAGGAGAAAGGTAAAAAGTCCACTTTTATAAAAATAAGTGGAGCTATACATTTTCTTCTGGAGACATCTACCTCTTGAGCAGTAGAAAAAGGAAGAAAACACAAGAGAAGGAAATACAACCAAAAAATGAAGTACAAGCCTTTTACATTTTTCAATTGATGGAAAAAGAAAATATCCAGTCTTTCTTTACTTGTCTAATCACCGCTTGTGGAGAGCAGAAGCAAAATATAACAACTGAATGGAACCTGAAATAAAAAGCAATGACTGGCAAGTTTAAAGCAATTCAGCGGTATTTTTCTGCACAACATCACTCTTTCATCATTTGCAATAGGGGTTTTGCTTTAGTAAAGAGAATGATAGGAAAACAAGACAGAATTTACTCTCTGAAACAACACAGCAGGATGATATCTCAAGAAAATCACAGAATGCATTGCAAGTCAAAATTATTAAACTTGAAGACATCATTGATTTTAAAGAGTAGTGGACACACACACACACAAAATCTTCAATTGCCCAAAATAGTCAAACAAAGGAGAAGTTTTCACTTGCTCAAATATTGCATTTGACAATTATCCATGAAAATGCAGGATATGTTTACAGATATAATTACAAGATGAGAATTAAATGACAATGAACTCATTGTAGGTACACCAAATTGAATAATTTCAAACACGAATCTATCAGATTGTTCAAGAAATTGCTTCCTGATATTTGGAATTTAGATAATTAAAGATTAAAACTCAATTAAAATTGCGCTCATTCATAACTCTTTAATACTGACAAATTCTTAATTTTCAATTTCTAAGCTGTGTGGAAGAATTCTGCAATCATTGACATAAGGAATATAAAATTATTATTTAATGCTCTGTTCTAGTGTGATACATTTTGAGCTATAAGTGAGCATATGTTATATTGTTGTAAATGGTAGGATGTTATCTTATTGTTCCGTTTAACTAATATTATCTAAAGTAAAGAAATTTTTTTTATGTGTATGAATTGCCTATGCCAAATCAAACAGTGCAGGCTTGGACACTGTATTTTTAAGAGTAAATAAATAAATGTATAAAAGTCTATATATTAAAAACACTAGGGTTTTCATTTAGAGGAAAATTGAGTTTTCTACTGAACCAAATTTCAAACTTTTGCTTTAAATGAAAGGTAGTAGGTTGTAGATGTGTTACACATGCTCTTACTAATAGTTTTATAAAACATACACCAAATTTGCATAAAATCTTTAAATTAAAAGAAAAAATACTAATCTGCCATAATTTGCCATTATATTGTTTTGAAGACCAACTACATTGTGTAGTTGGAATAGAATTGGCCTTTGTAATTTTGTTGGGCACAAATATCACAAATATCTTTAACTCTTTGATTCCAGTGAATAGTGATTGTATTATTCCAGAATTTGTAAACTTCCCTCATTTTATTAGTCTTAGAAAATTAGTATTGAATGAGGTAAACAATGTTTTGAGATTTTCAATTTTCCTTATACAGTACTGGATAAGATGTACATTTGTATTGTAACATTTAAAATTTCTTCCTTTTGCAGCAATTACTTTCTAATTTTTTCTTTTGCAGGTAACATTTTTCAGTATTTGGTATTTGTAATTACATTTTGAAATAATTTAATTTTCAGGAGTAGTGCGAAATTTTTTTGCATTATAAAAAATATTCAATTTTTTAATAATACAGTGAGGAGCTATAAAATGTCAACTGCCGGAGCTAATGCGTTAAATAAATTTTAAATATAAAAAAAATGTGTTTGTTTGCAAATTTTCTCATCTTCCTGATTGTACATTAAAAGCAGAAATCTAGAGTATATTATCAAATTGAATTGAATTGAATTTTTGAAAGAATAATTTATTATCAGTTACAGTTAGTTTTACTAACCAAATTTATGACATAATTTAATATAAAATTTATATTTCTTTTTCATTATTTAAGTATGATAATCAATCGCATAACAGAAATACATGACAGTATATCATTCACAACTATTTAAAAGTTGTTTGTATGAAAATTATAGGCAATTAACAGCAGTTTATTGTTATTATAACTTAGGTGATTCTTATGTTAACTTCTAACTACTCAGCAATACAAAACTCCAATTCAACCTTTTTGTTTTTCCATATCGCTGTAAATATCAAGAGGATCTCTGTAGTTTGATATTTCTCTCCATTTTTGATTAATCTCTTCAAGCTTCTCCAGACTCTCTCTTGCTTCATCTTCGACAAGTTTCATTCTGACAATGCGAGCCTCTGCCTGCTCTTGTCGGCGTTTGACTTCACGAGCATCATTTGCTACGCGAATGTTTGTCACCTGAAAATAAGAAATGATAATGTAGAGCAAAACTAAAAATCAGAAAGTGAAGAAGTTAACTGGAATGGGGATAGGATAGGAAGGGAGTAGTAAAGACAAGTAGAACTGAACAAAACATGACATTTCCATTTTTCAATTTCTTTTCAAGAACCAATAAAATTACTTTAAAATGGAGAGCATGAATACCTATTTTAGGTCTACTATAATCAAATAAAAAGTCAAATAGATTCTACATATAAATATATGGCACATCTCATTATGCTTCATTTGAGACAAATTTGAAAATGTCTGCTTTTGTGACAAAATGTGAAATGTTTACTTGAGAAAATATTGAATTTAAAATATTACTTTTAGAAATATGATTTCTTCATAAAAGTTAGGCATTAGGTATTACTTTCAAAGAAATCACGAAAATGGAATAAGCTTTGTAAATCAATAGTTAATGTGACATGCATTCCATATTCATGCAAAGGATTATTATTTACATTACATTATTTTCATCTGAAATGACTCTTGAATAACATTACAAATTATATTTATTTATTGAATCCTTAACAAAATAGGGTCATCATTTGCAGTGCAATAGGTTAATTTTTTGTCTGCTGTCACTGGCAATGCCTTATGAGCCACCAACATTGGCTATATGCGAGTTTCATTCAATTTCAGCCTTGAAGCAAAATTGATCTGTTTTTACTAAATTAAATTTTCATTCTCTACTTAAAACACTTTCTGTAACAAATACTGGATATCTTTCTTAATGGCTTACAATTTAGCCCTTGGAATTCAAAAAGTGAGCCACAAGTATGGGTTTCCAGCAATTTCTTTTTAAAAACTGCAGAACATTATCTGTAAAAATGTGCCTAGTGGAACTTGGCAAACATTGTTCTGCCCTACATCTCTCCTTCATTTTCCCTCTCTCATCGTCTCCCTCCCCCTCCAGCAAAAAAGTAATAGAATGATCTTATCTTGTAGATTATGGTGTGAAAAACGTTTTTTTGAGGCCTTTGGCCTCAAAATTTTAGTTTTTAATCTTCTTTTTTCTTAATATAATTTTTGGGGTTTATATCATGTCAAAATGTGAGCTCAATCGGCACAGAACTTTTTGAGTTTTTGAAGCATATACAAACCAACATAACATTTTATATATAAAGATAGGTATCTGTCCTTAAGTCCTTCAAACTTCACACAACAAACTTATTTTTTGATGTCATTAGGTCATGGAGGAAGACACGCTGTGAAATTTTTGATTTCAAGCTGTTTAGTGCAGTGAAAACTGCATTAATGTGTTGTTTCATTATCAGGATGCCACACTACAGTTTGAGTGGTATGATTGAATTCAATTTAATGAAAAAATTATACTTGAGCTAAGTTAATTTAAATAAATTAAATAGGCAATAATTTTATCTTTCGACAACAATACATGTCAAGTAATTACCTACAGTTGGTCAGATGAAAATTTTTTCAGTATTCATAACACAATCAAATGAAGCAAAGGGGTAAATATCCTGGCAATACTATGTTTTGTTCAGAAATGAGAATTCATTGAGCACACATTCTTTAGAGAATGACATGTTTTGAATGCTCAAATATATTTCATTTGACAATTGTTCACAATATCCTTGGGCATTTTTCTACATAGTTTTGGGACCTATTGTGCCTGCAAATGATATTTGGATTAATTTGCTGATTAGAATTTTACTTGTTCTTGTCCATCTTGAATCAAATGATCCAAAGTCACCATACTGTCTGCTATTTGTTGTTCTATAGGAGTCTTAATACTCTCTTCTCCTTCTTCTGATACTTCTCTTCCATCTCTTGTTCTTATGAAAATAAAATTATATTTAATATAACATTGACTTCAAAATAATTTAACATATATTTGATGTTTACAAAAATGTAATATGATATGTAATTTCACTTAAATATACAAGTAATTTTAAATATTAACTTTTTCACTTGTTCCAGCCGTTTTTGAATTCGCAAACGTCGGGCCAATTTGCGTTCAATTGGATCCGTAGAAGTTACTTGCGGATCTTTCTTTCTTGGTTCTTCTTCCTCTTGCTCAGATTCGGCTGTGTCCATTTTGCTTAATTAATCCAGAGCTGAGTGAAATGTCAAAAGTTGATTTTATGGAGCAGGGAAGCAAATTGAATTGAGTTGTCCTTAGCAACGAGCATGTAACCAATAGCAAGTGAGAAGGAAAACGCGACATCTCAAGACTGTAAGAAAAACTAGCAACTTAAATTACACATAACAGATGGCGTTAAGTCACGCTTTGCCAAGTCAGACCTGTCTTCGTAGTAATATCTTTGGCCGCCAGAGCCGCTGGAACATGGCTATAAGTATCCGGAATGACGTCATGATGTTTGGCGGGAAAGTGTTGGATGGTAAACTGGTTAAGTTGCTAGATCTGCGTCCAAAAAATTGCGAACGAGCGAGGGGTTAAAGTACTAAATATTAAAAAAATGTACAATTAAATTAAATATTTTCTTACGGATTTTCTATCATTATTGTCTTAGACTGTACAGCTTTAGATTACGTACCATATCATAAAGCTTTGGAATTTTAAAAACTGTCCCCTATTTTGTGGAAAAATAGTGAACGCGATGTGAAAAAAGCGGTCTTTCAGCTCAAATAGTGGACACCTGGCAACCATAATTCTTATTTTTATATATAGTCGTCTTTTTAAATACTTATTTTAGAAAATTGTATTAATGATTAATCTACAATACAGACCCCGATTTTTTCATGCATTAATTATAATAAATATAAGGTGGTTTAAAACATAAATAAACATTACCATTATTTATCATCATTTTTAATTTTTTAAAGTTTCCGATGCTGAATTAAAATATTGATAGAAAAATATCAATATTTAAGCCACATGCTGAATATATTTCCTGGGCCTTTTCTGCACAAAAATGCAATTTTTAAGTCACAAATAGATTCCGATTAAAAAATAAAAATGTTAACATTTTTATCAAATTCTCAATATCTTTTGCTTGTTAAGTTTCAATGAACATTTGAGGTCATTTGTTACGATACAAATAACACATATGTCTTTATAACTCTCGTGCAGAAGTAAATAGTTCATTTACTTCTACGTAATAATAGGGCTTAGATTTTACACAAATAAAGTCTTGAAAATTCCGTAAATCTTAATGGATCATCAGTAGCAAAACAAAATGAGTCCCGCCCGCAAAATGTTTATCCGGCCCCACGTTTATCTGGGCCCCTTTATAAAAGTGTAGAGGAAACCTACGTAGTGTTAGTACCTTCAATAATAAAAATACCCCCTAAAATTGGGCCCGCCCGCATTGCGGGGTTGTGGGCCCGAACACCACTGTGGCTCATACAATGAAGCTGAACACATTCAGGCAATGCATGCAAATGACAACGACTAGTTCCTGGGCGGTTGCTGCCCCTTGTCACATTCCCCTATGCGATGGAAAGTTCTTATAGAGGATTGATGAAGATATACTCATTTTTTTGTTATTGAAGGTCGCATCAACTACTAGGTAATTAGCTACCACTATTGCGTGTAACGGTATGGTGTGAGGATGACACGACATGATGATGATAGGGGTGTGAAAGGACGAACACAATACAAGCATGCCTCGAACCAGCGACCCTTCGGTAGAAGGTTGGCAAATCCATTATTTGCTACTTCATTTCGCACCATTCTTCGACAGCTCGATTACTCCCTGTGCCTAATCTGCTCGCCTTCCGTCGCATTTTGTTCCGTTTTTACTTTGTTGTCTTTCTGCGTATTTGTATAATCTTCAGATTCAGGGAAAGCACTTAAAATGGCACAGGTCTGATGTTCGTTGAAATTTCTGAATTTTTTGAAAATTGCAAGAATTCAAATATTTTTGGGAGTCTTCCTGAAACTAATTGATTGATTAGTTATTCCGGGCGCGTTAACTGCCAATGTCATTTGTCCTGTAAGTGCAATACTTTTTTAAATTTTTTATTTTATTTTATCGCGGGAGGGGGCTGTGATCTTCCCCTGCTGGCTGTGAAAATTGTCGCTCAACAATGCGGAATAATGAGACAAGTAATATGCCGTAGAGTAATAAATAGTAGATACGTAGTAATAGACCGTGTTAGATATGAAGAGACTATTAAAATGTGCAACAAAGCTGGCACGACCATGAATGACCATGAAACTTTCAGGATCAGAATTCTTTGAAAGATACAAAAATTGTTTCTTTTAAAATTATTGATCTCATATTTTTTAATGTAATATAGTGATTCAGGTGGAATATCGGTTTCAAGATTTTGAAATCTTTCATTTTATTGGATTTCTTGACGAACTCAGCTTCTCACCCACAAAGCGTCCTTTCCTCCAGAAAAGTTTTCTTTCCTAATAAATATATCTATCAAATATCCATTCTTTGAAGTGAGCAGGTTCGAAATGAACTGACAAATAATACTGTAAAATGACATTGATACTGTAAAAAACATGCCTACAGATTTGATGCTGAAGTATTTGTTGGACAAATTTAACTAGAAAAAATTATCATGAGACGGTTCGGTTGATAAACTCAGTCTAAATTTTCCTTTATCTACAGCATTGTGTAAAAGAAATATGATTACTAGGGAGAGGGTTTTATGCCCTAAAAATCTTAAAATATGCTTTTAAAAATATGCATTTATGACATAAAAGTTCTTAAATTTGCATTTTAAAATGCAATTAAAATTAAGAATATTTCATTTCCGGTATTTATTTATTTATTTATTTAATCAATTTCAAAACAGGCAATCGCCCAATTTACATAATAATACAATATTTATAATCACTACACAGTAAAGTGTACATTTGAATTTCAAATTGTACAATTTCATCAACTATAATCATTAAGTAGTTTTTGGTGTGCCAAATTATAAAAACTATATGAAGATTTAGTCATGTCAAGTTGAGTATTATTTGCTTTTCTACACATGTTCCAGATAGGCGCAAAATGGTATAAATTGGTTTTTCCGACAGGTATATAAAATCTAATTTTATTATTAGAGCAAGCAGTTCTGTTTATAGTAACCACAGATATATGTGATAAAATTTCCGGTGAATCTATATGAAAATTTAAAAGATTATATAGAAATAAGATATCAAAAAAATCTCTATAAGAGCGTAAAGAACTTAGATTTAGAATTTTAGCTATTTGTTCATAATTATGGTCTCTTGAGGGAGATGGAAGTCTAAGTTTAAACGCTACATAACTGAAAAATTTGTGCTGAATAGTTTCTATTTTTTTAATATATTTAATGTAATGTGGGGACCATAGTTGAGAAGCATACAATAAATTCGGTCTTACTAAAGTTAAATATAACATTTTCAAAGTTTTAAGCTCTTTAAAATCTGTAGTATTGCGCTTCACAAATCCTAACATTTGATTTGACTTTTTCAAAATAAAATCGATATGTAAATCAAATTTCAATTTATCATCAAATATAACACCAAGGTCTTTAATGTGAGAAACAGAATCCAGCACAAAATTTCCAATTTCATAAGGGAAGATGATGGAGTTTTTGGATCTTGTGTACCTCATAGTTTTACATTTCAAGACATTTAAATTAAGTTTTTTCACATTACACCATATTGATAAAGAATCTAGGTCTTTTTGTAATTTGAAACAATCATCATTAGACTTTATAATACAACTAAGTTTGAGATCATCCGCAAACAAGTAAAATTTACTATATGAGAACATAGAAGCTATATCATTTATAAAAAGTAGAAACAATAATGGTCCCAGATGAGACCCCTGGGGAACACCAGATGTAACCTCAATAACATCAGAAACATAAGACCCAAATCTAACCCTCTGAGTCCTACCATTTAAATACTGTTTAATCCATTTCAAAAGAGAACCACCAATTCCCAATCTATGTAAACAATCTAATAAAATGTGGTGGTTTACAGTATCAAATGCCTTAGCAAAATCGGTATAGATGACATCTACCTGATTTTTTTGCTCAAGATTTTCAACAAAAAATTGATGGAATGATAATAAGTTAGTAGTAGTGGATCTCATTTTCCTGAAACCATATTGTTGTTCAATAAGTAGATGATTAATTAAAAAATAAAATTTATCAGCAACAATAGACTCGAATAACTTAGGAATTGTTTGTAATTTAGATATAGGTCTATAGTTTCTGATATTTAAACGATTTTCATTTTTAAATATTGGTGTTATAAGACTACTCTTCCACTGCTCTGGGAATTTGCCTTCAGCTAAGGATTTTGAAAATAAAAAATGTAGAATTGGGGCAATATTTGCAGAACAGTGTTTGAGCAGGGATGAAGGGATCCCATCTGGGCCGGGAATATCACTAAATTTTAATTTACAAATAGCATTGTAAGTATCAACTTGAGAAATATCAATAAAGTTCAAAGAAGACATAAAATCGCCAAATACATTTTCTTCGCATGGAACGTTGTCTTTCACATAAACAGATTCGAAATATTTCGCAAAAAGATTAACAATTTGTTGAGGGTTTTCTGCGTTGATGTCATCCAAAAACATCGAATTTGGAAGTCCGTTTATACCTCTACGAGAGTTAACAAATTTCCAAAAATATTTTATATCATGATTTATACAAGATTCAGTATCATTTATATAGTTGTCATAATCACATGCAGCTTTTAATTTACAATTTCTTCGAAGATCAGAAAATATTTGATAATCGGATGTATTGAAAGATTGTTTATATCTAAAGTGTGCTGACGATTTGTCTTTAATCATTTTAATTAATTCATGAGTACCATGGAGGATAAGATGAATTAAACATAGATTTCTTTGGAACATGTTTTTCAATAATTATATCTAAATTTCTCTGAAAAAATGCTACACATTCTTCCAGAGAGTTTTCCACAAAATATAGATACCATTCCAAAGATAACAGATCTTCATTAATGGAATTGAAATCAGCTTTTGCAAAGTTATAACGCGACTGCAGAGACTTTATGATAGGAATCACACAAGGCGAATCATATAAAATATCTAAAGGATGGTGATAAGTGTCACACGGTACAAGTGAAATACTCAACTTTTCAATAATTGTATTTGAATCTTCAACAAAAATCAAATCTAAAATATTACCATCATTGTTTACAATTTGATTTTTTTGGATTAAATTTAAATAATTTATAGTTTGATTTAATAAAGAAGCAGATCTATGAATAAAATTTTTATCGGACAATATCTCACCCTCAATGCTACACTCATCACCCTCCCAGCTAACCTGTGGTAGATTAAAGTCACCAGTCAAGATATATTTCGGTTGTGGATATTTCTCATACAACAATTCAACAGCTTCAACAAAATTCGCATAGAAATGAAACTTCTCACTTGGTTTTTTTGAAGAAATATGTATCGTGCCAATTATCACTTGGAGAGACGCAATTTTTAACATCACAAAAAGATTTTCAGCAGAATCAAGTTCAGAACACAAAATAGTACTGTTAAATTTACGATTCACAGCTATCAAAACTCCACCACCAATCTCAGTCACTGGAAGCAGGATTTCTGTCAAACCTATAGATGTCGAAAGAGTGAAAACCAAGTTCAGCGTCCAGAATTCCATTGTGAAGCCAGGTCTCAGTTAAAATAATAATATCATAATGATTAAATGACGGCCATGATTTCGGCAATAGTCGTAGCTTTGTTCTCAAACCTCTCACGTTTTGATAAAAAATAGCAAGTTTGGAAGATTGCCTGGATTTTAGTTTTCCTGGTTCGAAGATCTCGACTCAGAGGTAGTAGAATCAACGAGTTTAGGGATACCATTGATATATTTGAGTTTTTTATTTTTTATTCCTTTTTCTTCATCAGCTTTGAGTTCGTAGAGAAGATTTTTCAGATGGTCACGCTGTTTGATAGTTCGATCGATTGAAATTTTGGCTGGTCCTTTATAATTATTTTTGTTTTTTAATATATTAATAACTGAGGATTTATCCTTAAGGGAAATTCTTACGGGGCGAGGATTTGTGGAGGCATCAGTTTTTTTAGATGTGCGTTTACCTAATCTCGTTAATGAAAAATCAGTGGTCTCATGTCCAGTAATTTCTTTCAAAATAGATTTAATGGCTTGTTTGTCAACCTGTTGGTGTTTGTTTACTGCATCATCAGAACTTTCAGCCACATTGTAGATAATCAAATTCTTCGAACATCGCTCTCTCTCAGCGAATTCCTTATAAATTTCTTCAAAATTCATACAAGAAGTAGGATCAGAGTTTATGGGTTTAGAAATTTTAAGATCTTGTACTTCTCTCAATAATGTGTCATTTGATGACTAATTTCTGAATATTACGAATTAAAATAGCCAAAACTGATCTGAAGTCTTCCAATCCCCGAGGATCATCACCATTTTCAGCACCAGAGCAGAACTCACAGATATAAAAAACTCTTCTCTTAGATTTTTTGAGTGCAAAACATTTTAGTTCTGATGCTGTTAGATCAGAACATGCAGGATGGAATTTACTCATGCAAAAATCACAGTCCACAAAATCTGCTTCTCCTGATTTGTTTTTAGGACGAATAATTTCATCACACTTTTTACAATTTGCAGACATGGTGAAGAGTTTTACACAACAAAATTATCAATATTTAAATAAACAAAAAACGTATAAAATATATGTACAATTAGGATAGTCCCTCTTGTAATTCTAGTATTACAGCTTGTTCCTTCGTGTGAAAAACGTCTGATGAAGTTGCACTAGAATACGATTTCCTCACTTGGTCATGTTGATTTTCGGTGTTATAGGTTATGGCTCCCCTGTAGTCAGAAGAATCCGTGGTGAGATGTTATTAGCTGATATCTCCCAGTAGTATAATTTTAACAATAATCCACTGAGAAGGTAATAAACACTTCACTACTCAGTTCCAACCTCGCAACACTTTCACTCGCGAATAGAAGAGCGCCGCGCTCTGATAAACCTTTCGTCATAAAAACAGGAGAAGCATGTTTGGAATGAAAATACATTTTTGTGCAACATAATACAATCTACCTTCCTTCGCGGGAGAAATAATTGAAGTAAATAGAAGTTAATATTCACCTTAGTATGACGTGTTACATTTCTTGTGCCTGGTTAAAAAAATATGACATCAAGAAATGTGCTACATTTGCACAAGTATTTTATCAACTACAGAAAAAATGCACACTGTGACACGCTCTTTCTGATCAATGAACGCTTACAAGCACTTATATATAAATAAAATCTATGCAAAGATGAAACGATAAGTCCATTTTAACGATATATGCAAAATATGCGCCAAAAATTACACGAATATACAACAGGTAAAAACGCCAAATATGAACAAATATGCACTAACATATTAATCTACATAGAATCCAATTCTAACCAAATGTAAAGAAATTTCACTTAGCTGTGCCTTGAAGCAATAGGAAAAAATATGCAAAATTATAGAAATCCTCTGTCTAATGATTGCATTAAAGAGGGTGAAGACATTCCTGAGAAATTCCATGGGAAATATCAGAATCAATTATTTCAGTTCACTTGCTATCGAGCAGTGTCTTCTAAATTAACTGCGAAGAATATACAGCTTTAAAGAACAAATTATCGATTATTTTGTTGAACGAAAACACCAATGAATGGAGCTAATTTGCAAAAAAGTGAAAGGTAATATTTTCAGAATACCCAACTGTATGACTCTAGATTCGCCACTGTGTGTAAGTAAGGGGTGAGGATGGGATAAGGATGAGGAAAGCAAGATCGTGCCCTGTCCGTACGTAGCCCGTTTGTTAGGGTACTGCTCCGGCATTTGCCTTATTGATTGGGGAGACCAGATAACTCTACCGTTCAGAAGTGGCTGCCACTAGAATTCTCCTCCGGACAGCGGCTGATTTCGAGTAGCTGTGTAGCTAGTATAGAAAATCCTGCGAGCGTTAGGAACCTAAGGACCTCCCGGTCACAGGATACGCAGTGTCATCTCTTGATAGCACCCACCTTTGCCAGTTACAATTTGGAAGATAGATATTTTCTCCTAATAAAATCTGTTATTCAAAGATAAATCTTGAAAAAAGGACATATAATGTTTTTGAAAATATGACTAGTTTTAGTGTAGTTTTGCAATGCAATGTAGGTAATTTTTAAACAATTATTTTTCAAAAACGATTCCAAAATTTTCCCTTGTATGTAGTGTCATAGAACAGTAAAAAAGTGGCCCTGGTCACATTTTTGGCAAACTGTTTTTGAAAATTGCAAAAAATGAACATTAAAAAAATATTGATCGAAGAATTTGTTAAAATAAAATCTGTTCTAAAATGTTTTAAAAAAGGGTCTCTTAAAAGGGCATATTTTTTTAAGAAAGAATAGTTTTTGCATAATTTCTGCTTGAAGTTAGTGCAATGTATATTTTTCTCAAAAACGAGCCAAATGTTTTTTCATGTAAAGAACAAAGGACGCTTAAAATGGTAAAGGTGTAACATTTGTTGAAATTTTTGAATTTTTGTAAATTGTAGAAAGTTAGAAATAATACAAGAAAGTAAGGGCTGTTGTGGCACAACTGGTTACATCTGTCTTTTGGGGTTTTCTTCCGAACACTTTACACGAAATTTTGGACACATGCCATCCCTTCTAATCAGCAAACCCAAAGGATGGTACAGCCTGCAAATCGATTCGGATAATTCACACATTTTAATCGCAGGCGAAAGAAGGTAAAGACTATTGGAAAATAGACTGTTTCTTATCAGTTCTATTGGATAGTAAGGTTTTCTTAGAATACACTCACACATATCACTCTCACGCATATCAAGTGCAAATTTTATCCTGGTATTAAATTCCCTGAAATGTGACATCTCTAAGATAAAAAGGTCGTCGTTCTGAAGACTAATCTTATCTTTCAGAATTGATTAAGCAACCAAGATAAATTCTGTTCTTTTACAAATATTTCGCTGGTTTAGTTTCCTCCTGTAAGCGTGAAGCATTGGTGTACCGAATTGTCTTTAGAAACATCAACATGAAGTCGCTGATTGTACTGGTTCCTCTGCTAGTAGTGGTCGCAGCGAAGACAACATGTGACTGTGACTTCACTACTCGTGCCGTCAACTGCGAGGGCCTGAGTTTGACAGACTTTCACAAAAAGGACTCGGGATGTGAGAACGCTTTCTGGAAAATAGACCTCTCGAAAAATAATCTAGAAGAATTTCCTAATGACCTACAACTGTTTAGAAAAGTCAACTTGTCACTAAATTCTCTCGAACTTTTGGAAGCGTCTGTTGATCAAAATGTGCAGTATTTAGACGTGTCAAGAAATAGCATTCTAGAAATCGACTTGGGAAACAAATTTCTGAGTCTTCAACACTTAATTGTCGCTAATAACCATCTCGGCGTGTTGGACGACTTCTTAGACGGACAGTGCAACATTTTACATCTAGATGTGTCTGGAAATAAAATTAAAACGTTAAAGGAAGTTACAAAATGCGCTCACCTATCTATTCTCGAAGCTTCTAGCAATAAGATTTCTCAAGTACCTAAGGAAATTGGGCTCTTGACCAAACTCCAAGTGTTGGATCTTTCTTCAAATAACATAAAAGACGTGTCTGGATTTCCACCAACATTGGGAATATTAGATCTCTCTTCTAATAAGATTCAACGAGTCAGTGTTTCTTCATTTAGAGGTCTTGCTTCGTTACAAGCCTTGGACTTAAAACGGAATAGTATAAGCATCTTAGAAGAAGGTGCTTTTGAAACTCTTTTATCTCTTCAATCCTTACGAATTAGTGAAAATAATTTGAAATTTTTATCAAATGAATTATTCAAGGGTCTCAAATCTTTGAGAGGTATTGACTTTGCATACAATTCGATTCAATACTTGCCCAACGACACGTTTCGTTATTTGCCTGCTTTAGAAAAAGTTATTTTGGAATCTAATAAGCTTAGGACTTTACCAGCCTTGGAATTCGGCAGAAAAGTAACACAGATAGCATTGACTGTTAATTCAATTACGAAGATGGACCATTCAGCTCTAATAACGATGTTCTCTGGAGCCAGCGATAAGCGTATGATTCATCTAGAAATTAACAACTTTCGTGGCGATGATCCAGAATGGTCGAACGTGCTAAAATTCTTCGACGGAAAATGCTCGACTGATCTTGAGGATGTGATGAAACCAGTGACACTTAGAGCAGATGTTGCGTCTCGTGATGAGCAGTACACCATCGCTCGTGCACCGTGTGCCTGCGCATCTTTCTCAAAGGGAAAATGGAAATTCTCCGCATGCATTGCTGACGGCGCGGAGGTGGATGGTTTACCATGGCTGGAAGCTGCGAAAATCTACGCTGGGGTGAAAGAAAATGACGACGGCCGACACTCAAAGTTCAAGAGAGACGAGTTTTAAGGTCGGTAATCAAGAATAGATGCTGGAAAAATAACTTTTTTAACATGAAATTTGGATATTTTATTAATATTTGATTAAACTGTATATTAAATAAAACTGCATACAAAACCGTTTTTAATGTATTAATTATGTAGTCTATCACGTAAAGACATACATTTTCACTGGAGAAATTGAAATCACATTAAAAATATTTTCTTGTTGATTTTTAATGTTAGCTCATCTTCATTAACAGAAATTATGACATAATTTTTATGCTTTTAGTTCATGATAAAATTTTGCTAACAATTTTAAATATATAAAATTTAATTAGTAATAAAACAGGCAGTATAAATACAATTAAAAATAGATATTTTATTTTTGTTACATGCTATAAAGAAGTAAACTTTATTAATTTATATTATTTTTGAGGAAATGTGATCATTTTTTATTTCCAATAATATTTTTATTTGGGAGAGACCGGGTTTGGTTGAAATTAGTTGGTATACTTTACTTTCTTGTATACTACATACGTAGTATGGTATAATACTGCGGCAAAAAACGGCGATTTTTCAAAAGAAAAAATCATATTATTGTGTCCTGATAACGTAAAAATAGTAAATTCCTTTTCCAGAATGTAGTAAATTACTTGCGATATCATATTGTTTAGTCAGAACCTTCATTTTCTATGTTCTTGATAGCGAAAAATTGTTCAGTACAAAACGTCTGTCTGTCTGTCTGTCCGTCCGTCTGCACAGTTTATGAACAACACTGGCGGCTAAACTGTGGGAAGAATTGTCACTGATATTTCCCAAATCAATCATTTCCCAAAACTGATATCTCCCAATCACTCTTGATGATGTTGCAGCCCCTTGAATTTGAAATTGATACATTGATTTTTCTGGGTACTTCACGTGTAGACTCAACATTTTCACTTTTTTCATAAATGGCTGCAAACCTTTTGTTGAATTTTTTCCCCGGATAGAGCAAACTTGTGATTCTGCAAAAAGCCAAATTCTTTCTCGCACTGTATATCAAACCGCCAGGTCGTTCTGTATATGAAGTGTATATTAGTTTTCTAATCTATTTATTCTCGGGTAGTTTTCCTGATTTTTTTCGCCTCTTTTAAGCTGCAATCACTTAGCTGTCGAGACGCGGTCGAAAATCCAGCCACCGTCGCGTTTCGAACACTGCAACCTCCCGATCATGGACCCTGGAGTAGTTTTTTTTAACTATTATGTGGTCATTGAACGATATTTGTAAACGTTTCCTTTCATTGCTCTCCAGATAGAGATACAAGGAGGTGTGAGATCTAGAGATAAGGGCAGCCAAAACACTTCAATTGATTGATTAGCGATTCCGGGCGCGTCAACTGTTAAGGTCCCGTGAGACTAGAACATTATTTTTCCTCGTGATGTGTCGGCCATCTTCTCCCGCTGGATGGTGAGATTCGGCCTCGACCTACATGCCGGCGTGCTGGTTTCTCCCAACTAGGCATCTCCCGCCGGCGCAAAAGCGACAAGATCTAAGCTTTCGACATGTGTGGCAGTGTAGTGCATTTAAATGTAGGTGTAAGTAAGGGGTGAGAAAAAAGAAGTGGAAGGAAAGATCGCGCGCGGTCCTTAGCCCCCTTGTTAGGGTACGGCTCGGGCATTCATTTAGTATTGATCGGAGAAACCACGGAAAACTACCATCGGAAAAAGCCGGCCGCTAGAATTTTTCTCCAGAAAGCGACCGAATTCGACCAAACTTTAGCTAGAGTTGAAAAACCTGCCAACTTGGGGACTCGAACCCCAGGATCTCCCAGTCCGAGTCACTGCAGTGACATTTGATGCCCCGAGCCTCAATTTCCGGTCAAAACACTCGCAAGTATGCGGAACGCAAAGAGTGTTGCAATAGGTCCAAAGAACGTTTAGCCGAATGTGCTGTGGCCATTCGCGTCCAAAGTGGGGGCTGTAGGGGAAGGACTCCCCCAGGAGACTCCATCATCGGGATGACTCCCAACCGCACTACTTAAAAAAATGATTCACCAAATTTCAAATTGAATTATTCATACAGCATTTTTTAATTTTAGGTAAAAGTCCAATAAATAACAGTATAATTCACAAGTTTTAGTTCTTTTTTGTCAATTTACAAAATTGAAGAGCTTGAAATAATTTTGCTTTAAAAGTATTACGTGCTGAAGTTTACACTTTGCCCAATGTTTGTTCAACTTAAAACTGAGAGCTAGCGAGCGAGCGAGCGAGCGAGCGAGAGAGAGAGAGAGAGAGAGAGAGTGAAAGAGCGAGAGCGAGCGAGCGAGAGAGAGATAGCGAGAGCGAGAGAGCGAGCGATAGCGAGAGAGCGAGCGAGAGCGAGAGAGCGAGCGAGAGCGAGAGAGCGAGCGAGAGCGAGCGAGCGAGAGCGAGAGAGCAAGCGAGAGAGCGAGCGAGAGAGCGAGCGAGAGGGAGTGAGAGAGAGCGAGGGAGAGAGAGCGAGGGAGAGAGAGCGAGGGAGAGAGAGCGAGGGAGAGAGAGCGAGGGAGAGAGAGCGAGGGAGAGAGAGCGAGGGAGAGAGAGCGAGGGAGAGAGAGCGAGGGAGAGAGAGCGAGGGAGAGAGAGCGAGAGAGAGAGCGAGAGCGAGCGAGAGAGCGAGCGAGAGCGAGAGAGCGAGGGAGAGAGAGCGAGGGAGAGAGAGCGAGGGAGAGAGAGCGAGGGAGAGAGAGCGAGAGAGAGAGCGAGAGCGAGCGAGAGAGCGAGCGAGAGCGAGCGAGAGAGCGAGCGAGAGAGCGAGCGAGAGCGAGAGAGAGGGAGAGAGGGAGAGAGAGCGAGAGAGAGCGAGAGCGAGCGAGAGAGAGCGAGATAGAGAGCGAGAGAGAGCGAAAGCGAGAGAGAGAGAGCGAGAGAGAGCGAGGGAGAGAGAGCGAGGGAGAGAGAGCGAGGGAGAGAGAGCGAGGGAGAGAGAGCGAGGGAGAGAGCGAGGGAGAGAGAGCGAGGGAGAGAGAGCGAGGGAGAGAGAGCGAGGGAGAGAGAGCGAGGGAGAGAGAGCGAGGGAGAGAGAGCGAGGGAGAGAGAGCGAGGGAGAGAGAGCGAGGGAGAGAGAGCGAGGGAGAGAGAGCGAGGGAGAGAGAGCGAGGGAGAGAGAGAGCGAGAGAGCGAGAGAGAGAGCGAGAGAGAGAGAGAGAGAGCGAAGTCGTAGCAGCCAATAAAATGCGCAAACATGATATTGCGAAATATTAACTTCGGTGAAAAGTGACATCTCTAAGATAAAAAAAGGTCGACGATCTAAAGACTAATCTTATCGTTCAGAAGAGAATAAGCTATCATGATAACTCCACTTCTTTTGTAAATACTTTTCTGGTTTAGTTTTATTTTCTGGTCTTACGAATTCCTTGTAAGAAGAGGAATTTATGTAATCATTCGCCAGTAAACTATCGCAGAATGGCGACCGAACCGTCGGCATCTTCGCCATGGGCGCGGCGTCACTCGGACAGCCTAATAAATAATATATTTTTTACTTTCACGCACTTAGTAAATAAAGAAGAGAAAGTATTGTAATCGTGCGCCAGAAAACGGCGAATTTTTGTCACACAAACTCTTATTACCGGGTCCTGGTAACGAAAAAGTGGATAAATTCAGATGATAAATATAGAAACAATTCCTCTAACACGTGGTGTATTCGGAATCTATATCTTGTGCTTTCTTCATACCGAAAAATCTATTGACAGCAAAAAGTCTGACCATCCGTCTCTCTGTCCATCTGTGCACAACGCTAGCGCATAAACTGATGAGCCGATTTTCACCAAAATTGATATTCCCCAATCGTTATGGCTAATGTCGTGGCGACTGAAATTTGATAGCGACATTTTAGGGGTACTTTACATGAAGCCTCTCGGACATTTTCAAAATTTTGAAAAAAAATCGCTTTGTTGATTAAACATTTTAGCGCTTAAATTAGCTCTGATATTTTTTTCAACAAACTACTTTTAGCATCACCCAGCGTAGCCCTTAGTAACACCCATCACCCCAGCAACAACGGTGCGGACGTAGTAGTTTTCTGTTCCCTTCGGGGTGCTTGTTTTAGGTGAGTCTCCTCGCCTCTCACCATCGGGGTGCAAAATTTTAAATAAAATTTCACTAACTAATCGCGAATAAAAAATCCGTACACATTACATATAATTCTTTAATGAACTAAATGGAGATTCCAGATTGAGATGTTAACCCCCACACCAATCGATGGGGATAGGTTGGGTGCTTAACTGTTATCATTAGATAGTTTTAAAAAAAATATTGAGCAGGTGTTTCTTTATTTTTCAATCCAAAGTGAAATTTCTCGATAATTGCAAAAATCTTACTTTTGAGATCACAAAAAACAAATAATATTTTAGACAAAACTTATGTATTTTTTAGTGTAGAATTTGAATATTCAATAAAAAATGAGAGTTCCCATTTAAGATTTCTAAGTTTCCTTCCGCCCCACACCTAGGGAGCGAGGGCGAGGGGGAGGTTTGATTTAAGGTCTGGCAAATATCCCCCTGGGAGATATTAATTTCTTGTCTGAGACATTTTTTGTACGATGAGTATTTTTCGAGTTATTTCGGTTTGTCAAGTTAAATGGGACATCCTGTATATAAGGAGGAGATTTAAAGAAAAAAAATTGAGCGGTTTTTGAGAAAAAATTCAAAAACATTTTTAATTGACTATATTTTACACGAACTATACACGATAACTACTAAATTACACGAAAATTATTCCTATCATAAAAAAATAAAAATTAACATGATCTTATTTGAAGATCTGACTGAAAAGATTTAATTGAGGAAAAATTTTTATTTTATATATAATAGTGGTAGGAAAACGGTCAAAAATTGCACTTTTTCAATTTTAGACAAATCTAGAATCTTAAGGAACACGAGACTTACTACACCACACGCGCCCTTTACACTATCCGAGGACGAAGTTTAATCAAAAAATTTGGGGCCATTTTTTGAGAAAATTTTGAAAATGTTTGAGGATTCATGTAAAGTATTCTTAAAAATATTAGTTTGAAACTTCAAATCCTGGAGTTCATTAATATCGATCGAGGAATATTAATTTCGGAGAAATGGTTTAGGCGCTTGCGTGGACCACAGACGAGCAGGCACATTGATTGATTGATCGATTAATTGTTAGTGTTTCTGGGCACGTCAAATATCGTCATTGGTCCCGTTAGTGTAGTGCATATATTGCTTTGGAGGTGGCGCGCGGTCCGTGGCCCGTTCGTTAGGGTACTGCTCCGGCATTCGTCTGCTGTTGATCGGAGAAAACACGGAAAACTACCGATTAGTGCAACCGGCTCTTTTTCTCTCAATATGATCCTGACAGCGAGTGAATTCGACGTAGCTAACACGTCAATGTCGAAAATCTTGCTACCGCCGATATTCGGTCCTAGGACCTCCCGGTCAGAGGGACTGCTGTGAAATTAGTTAGTTGATGCCCTGAGCCATCTACCCTTTTCGTCATGCCGAGGTCTTCTTCGGCTTCTTCTTCTTCTTCTTCTTCTTCGGCTTCTTCTTCTTCTTCTTCTTCTTCTTCTTCTTCTTCTTCGGCTTCTTCTTCTTCTTCTTCTTCGGCTTCTTCTTCTTCTTCTTCTTCGGCTTCTTCTTCTTCTTCTTCTTCTTCTTCTTCTTCTTCTTCGGCTTCTTCTTCTTCTTCGGCTTCTTCTTCTTCTTCGGCTTCTTCTTCTTCTTCTTCTTCGGCTTCTTCTTCTTCTTCTTCTTCGGCTTCTTCTTCTTCGGCTTCTTCTTCTTCGGCTTCTTCTTCTTCGGCTTCTTCTTCTTCGGCTTCTTCTTCTTCTTCTTCTTCTTCTTCTTCTTCTTCTTCTTCTTCTTCTTCTTCTTCTTCTTCTTCTTCTTCGGCAGCCATTGATGGCTGCTTGGCCTTTTGGCGCTGGGGTCATCTTCTGGACGTCTTCGTCTGATCTTCGATCACTTCTTATCCTGTTTCTCTCCTGGAAGCCTTAGAGATTTGCAACATTTCTTCTGAGACACATGTATTTCTTGCAGACATTTATTTGAGATCATCTCTAATCTTTGGAGGTGTGAAGAATTTGATCTACTTCGTACTGGACAAGCTGATGTGTAGGGGGATCTTACAATATATTTGAAAAATAATAACTTCCGTGCAATATTAAATGTAGACGGTTTATGAATAAATGGGCATAGTTTTAATGTGTTAATAAAAGTTTTTCTAGTAATTAAAGTTACTTATTTTTCAGATTACTCGAGGCCAAGATGATGTTCGAAACCAAAATACTGGACAGAAGAATTATTTGAAGTTTATTTAATACGTTTATTACTTTGTATGGGAATGTGTAAATTGAATTTTTATCAATTAAAATTATTTGCATAATGTTTATTGTAGATTACTTTGATTCATCAATTATTAATTTAAGGCATAAGAATGTCTAAATCACTTTCAAGTAGCATCTAGATAATCTATCATCTATATCTAATCAATCTATAATCACTTTCATCTAGCATTTAGATAATTGTGAAAAGCAAAAATGGTTTAATTTCGAAATAATCTTATTTCATTATATTATACAAGGTTTGGAAGATTAGAAATAAAAATGTTAAAAATTGTAAGATGTGGAGGCTACTGTTAAGCAATGGATCGAAGAATTAGAATGCATTTCCTTATATTCCTACGATGCTCAGAGGTAGTAATAATAACACTAGGGAACAAAAAATATTTTTGTCCTACCTCCATGATGAAAGTAGGTGATTTCAAAGGAAACAATAACGCTAATTTAAAAAAAATACGTATAAAAATATTCTATAACGAAGCGTTTAAAAGATATGAACGTATTTAGTATTTAAAATAAAAAAACTAAACAAATTTCGGCATTGTCACTTTGATTATTTTAGACCTAAAATTTTATGAGCATGTTTCATATCAGGTAAGAGCAAGTTAAAACTGGAATACAAATATTCATGAAATAATATTGAAACATCTTAGAAG
The DNA here is from genome assembly GCA_038098605.1 of Gryllus longicercus. NCBI lineage: Eukaryota > Metazoa > Arthropoda > Insecta > Orthoptera > Gryllidae > Gryllus > Gryllus longicercus. The sequence continues at coordinate 28,343 of JAZDUA010000110.1, forward strand.
GAGAAATATCTATTGTATTGATTAAAAATACTTCGCTGCATGTCACTTCCTCTTGTTCTCCCGTTTATTCTCTCGTACAAGAAAACAACAATAATCTTATTGAAGAATTCTTGCGCCCTTGGTATCCCTTCTCCGTTGCAACAATATTTTGTTGAAACCGTTCACCATCATTTTTCATCGCTAGCATCACCCAAATTTTAGGGGAAAAATTAAGGTGGGAGTGAAGGAAGTAGATTTTCTGAGACATTTTACACACCTCGTTATGGTAGCTTCCTAAAACTTCTGTGACTTATGTTTAGTTTCTTTCTCCCGAGAAGCTCATACCCAACTATCGTAAAGGATTATCAAGCAGCTAACTCATTGTCTTGCAATGTTTCTTCAAATTCTTCATGGAACATGAGTTTTTTGATTTGTGGGACGATGAAAATTTCTTCCTTCAATTTTGCGTTTCTCACTCTTAGACATATTTCAGTAAAATAAATAAAGACGTTACCATCCTTGTCAAGGGCTTCAACAAGGTTCATCAACCCTAGTTTGATGTACAAGGGAGATAGGAAAATTTTGTGAGACGGAACTAATGGCGCTGCTTTTATATTATTTTCCCCTGAAATAAAGTCTTCCTTCTTCTCCAACGTTGCACCACATGATGTTTCTCTCAAGTACAACTGTCCCACAAACACAAAAAGCAACAACATTTCGTAAAACAACTTCGGAAACCTAGCAGTAAGATAATCACTTTTAAATCACTACACAAGTTCGAACTATGAAACTGATATTTTAAAACAGTCAAAGTTTGATACATATCATAATTTTTTAAGACTGACAAAATAAGTAACACACAGGAATTGATAGTAAATTATTTCCTTTATAAAACAACAATACTTTTGAAGTAGATTTTGAGGAATCCATAAACAAGCTGCATTCAAATGATCTTGGCTGTCCAGGTGACGCCATGTCGAAGGCTGTGGTGTCGACGTTTCGACCATCTTGTCGTGGTCTTCCTCAGCGCTGCTCTGGGTTGAAAACGTCAACTCCTGAGACTTCGATGCGGCGTCATCTGGACAGCGAAGGTCATTTCCACAACTCTGGCCGCGGAAGCCTACGTCTTCATTCATCTGGATTATACACAACACACAATTCGCTCATTAACTCCCAAGTGACTGAACACAAATTTGAATTACCCTCCATAGCAAAATATTTGGAACAGGTCTGGTGTCTGTCTCTAAACTCTCTAAACTCTCTAAACTCTCTAAACTCTCTAAACTCTCTAAACTCTCTAAACTCTCTAAACTCTCTAAACTCTCTAAACTCTCTAAACTCTCTAAACTCTCTAAACTCTCTAAACTCTCTAAACTCTCTAAACTCTCTAAACTCTCTAAACTCTCTAAACTCTCTAAACTCTCTAAACTCTCTAAACTCTCTAAACTCTCTAAACTCTCTAAACTCTCTAAACTCTCTAAACTCTCTAAACTCTCTAAACTCTCTAAACTCTCTAAACTCTCTAAACTCTCTAAACTTGTCTCCTCAGAAAGAAGTTGCCTTTGCTGTAATCAGGAGCCTAATAGTTCAGATTTTTTTTTGAAAAATTCAGATCCCGTGCCAAATTATTTAGGTCTTCATGCTCTACTAAGCGGTAAATAGGTACATAGGCTACATGGCAAATTGGGTGTTTTGAAGTGGAGGCTTCTCATTCCAGGAGAAGTGCGGCTTGTGTTTCACCAGTTTTCATCACGCTTCTAGGGGTTGTCACTTGTGATTCGTCACGTGTGACACAGGTCGCAATGTAGAAGGAATATCTCGTTGGCGTGCTTACTTTTTCATGACAGATATTTTGTCATGCGGAAGTGGCAGTCATTAAAATGCTTATGGGAATACTCCACACCATTGCTCCAGTGGATAGCAATCATTGGAGTTTCCCATACAACCACTACCAAAGGTTCTTTATACAGATAACAACACTGGTGAGGGACTCATGTTTGTACTCAACAACACGAGAGCCACAGTCTGAAGAAAACGCGTTTTGTATGTTCCTGTATTGTTCCTTTGACGTTTTGGTGTAAATCTTCCACAAACATATCAGAAGTTATCGGGAGTATTCGCACACTTTCATGCGAACTGACGTTTTGTATTTTATCGAACCGATTCAATTCAAGAATGTGGCGAATTTCGCTTTATAAAACATACAACTGTAATGTGTTGATGTATTTAAGACACACGCAACACAGACATGCGCACAATGGTTACAGTCCCGCACTATACTGACTGACTCGGTGTCTGCCACTCCAACAGTTAGAGGATTGTACCTATATGCTGGCGATATGGTAAGGGATGAAAAAATTATTCCTTTCGGAGACTGATGCGCAGTAGGAAATATGAGGGTGCACATGACTTTTTCCAAACATCCTCTGAAACCTGACTGAGTTCGACTCCCACACGTGATAATAAAGAGGAGCGAACACAAAATAAAAAATAAAAAATAAAAAAACGCAACCACGAAGGTCTAGTTTTGTTGATAGCTAATGTAAGTGGCTTGGATGACGTGAACAAATATTTCATTTTTATGCTTATTGATTGTACATATCTTACATGTGAAATTCAAATGTATTTGCATTAATAGCCAAACACGGAATGATACGGTGTAAAGATACGGTATATTTAAACTACGACGTGATATGACATTTTTATAGGAGTAAAGGGCGCAAGTAATATGTATGTAATTAAGGTCATTCAAACACGTTGTTTTCTTCATATTATTTAAACATTAAAAATTAATTATCAGCTGCTATTAAGAAGCGTAATAATGAATTTCTGCCCATGTGTTGTCGAGACATTCACATTCTGCGACGCAGAGGCCGACGCTTGTTGTATTCTCACTGGCCTTCCGGATATGACACTCAAATTTTGCATCACGAATGAGGCGCCGTGCTTACACGCTGAGAGCTACATTGTTACCAAATAACCAAACATCCACACATTAAACGCACTAGAGTTCAGTACGTCTTTCGCGAGGATAAACGATACACTTTAAGACCAGCGAATCTCCGTCCATCATAGCAGCGAACGCGGAGTGGTCTAGCGGATAGATTTCAGCCGTTTCTGCCACAACAGGATTTTTCTTAGTGTGAACGTATAATAGCTTCAACCGCACGCCCTGTTTACCAAGGTGGTGGTCGGCAAGGCGGGCACGTATATACGCATCAAACCTTGATCCCGTGGACTCTCAACAGAATGGGCAGAACTTTTAGAGATCTGTCGCTTGACCACCTGTTATTAACATAAAGACTTCTAATTGCGAGTACAGGAGATTCGAATACGTTCTACTTTCGCTCGTTTTTTAGGAAACTCCATGGCGGACGCGATGGAGAGTGCGCCACTGTGACTTCGGTTGTCAGACGGTGCGCTGGTGTGTGTCCCCATGGCCCTTACACCTTAGCTTACTTCCTTCTCTTCTTCAGCAACACAACAAAAATGTTCACTGCAGAGGAGGAAAACAGTAAAATTGCTTTCCCTCGAGGTGATGTTAAGTAAGTTAACGGCAGTCTGGGGCACTCTTTACATTGGAAACCGACCCATAGCGAACGTTACCTGCACCAACGACCATTACTACAGGTTTAACAATTACACCAGAAAGGGTGGCTCAGGGCATAAACTAATATCACTGGAGTGATTCTCACCGGGAAGGCGAAAGGTTAGAGTCCCGACGGTGGCAGGATTTGTGACACTAGCTAGACAGCTAGGTCGAATTACGCCGCTGTCCGGAGGATAACTCTAGAGGCCGGCTGCTCTGATCGGTAGTTCTCCGTGGTTAGTCCGATCAACATAAGTGAATGTCGGGACACTTCTGTTACAAACGGGTCACGGGCCGCGCGCGATATTTCCTTCCCACTACGTACACCCCTCTCACCCCCTTACTTACACACTCTTACACTACATTACTACACTTGTCGGAAGACGTCAGGAGGTTTAGATCTTATCCCGGCACTGGCCATTTTACGTTGGTTGCGGAAAATCTTTGCAAGCCGACGTAGTCGTCTTCGAGTGTCTCCATCCAGTGGGGAGAATATCACCCTCGCGCTTGCATTAAAACACGCATTACATTTACGGGACAATGCATTGATTCAATTAGTGATTCGGGCGCTTCAACTACTAAGGTCATTAGTTCTGTGTTTCCCGCGTTTCGCCCTAAGAATGGTCGCAGAATGGCGGCCGAAACATTAGCACCTGTGTCTCGGATGCGGACGTCTCCTTAACAGCCAAGTAGATCTAACTCCAGCCGACGATCTCAAGTATAGTGCATATGTTTCCTCTGGAGGTAGCTGTGATCTTCCCTCGCTGAATGGTGAGATTCGACGCAGACCTACTTGACGACTAGAGGGGTTTTCCCCAACCAGATATCTTACGGCACAGCCCCTGCCGGGTCAAGCTCTGAGCTCGCGACAGGTCTCCGGCATGTGTAGTAGTGTAGTGCACGTAAGTGTAAGTTCGTGTGAGCAAGGGGTGAGAATAAAACAAACAAGAGGAAGGAATGATCGGGAGCGATCCGTGGCCCGTTTGTTAAGGTACTGCTCCGGCATTCGCCTGGTGTTGATCGGAGAAACCACGGGAAACTACCGATCAGAGCAGCCGGACGCTCGCATTCTCCTCCAGACAGCGTCTGTATTCGACCTAGCTATCTAGTTAGCGTGAAAAATCCTGTCACCGACGGGACTCAGATCTCGAACGTCCGGATTGCAATCTAGAGAGAAGATTATTTAAAAATTTGACTTTGTTTTGGAGTAGTGCTACTAAGCAGGCTGCGAGCGAAATAAGGATCGGAGGCCGATCTCCTATGGTACATTGCAGTGTTAAGTTGAGGCGTGGACCTGCCCCCCTGGCGTGGGTGATTGCGCTTGCGCCGGCGGTGCGTTCGCCTGTGTGTGTGTGTGTGAGGGTCGGGGGGTCGGGCGGCCTTCACCCAGCTGGGCGACCGCCAGAGGCGCGCGCGTCGCAAATAGGCGCGGCGCACACATAGCGCCTCCGTTTTTGGGGCTTTCCCCCACCCCCCTGCCTCTCTCCTCACTTCTCTCTCTCTCTCTCCTCACTCCTCTCTCACTCCTCTCTCTCTCCTCACTCCTCTCTCTCTCCTCACTTTTCTCTCTCCTCACTCCTCACTCCTCTCTCTCTCCTCACTCCTCACTCTCTCCTCACTTTTCTCTCTCCTTTCCCGTCTCTCCTCTTTCTCCTCTCTTTCCTCCCTCGCCTCTGATCTCCTCTCTTCTCATCTCCTCTCTTCTCTCCTCTGTTCTCTCTCCTCTCCTCTCCCTCCTTTCTCTCTTTCTCTCTTTCCGTCTCTCTCTGATTCACTGGGCTCAGGGCATCAACTGATATCACTGCAGTGCCTCTGACCTTCTGGTCAAGAGGCAGGTTTTCGACACTCGCCAAATTTTGTCAAGTTCAGCCACTGACTGGAAGAGAACTAGCGGCCGACTGCTCAGATCAGTAGTTTTCTGTAGTTTCTCCGATCAATTCCAGACGAATGCTGGGGCTGTATCCTACCAAACGGGTCACGGGCCGCACGTATTTTTTTCTTTTCAGTTCCTTGTCATATCCTCACCTCTTACACACACTTACATCACACTTACACACACACTACACTACCACGCATGTCCCAGAACGGTCAGGACCTTTGCGCTTTTTAAGGGTGGGGCGGTGCTCCGCTAGTGGGAAATACCTAGTTGGGGAAAACCACGATCGCCTATGGTAGGTAGGCGTGGGATCTCGCCAATCAGTGGGGCATGATCACCGGCACCTTCCAAGCAAAAAATGCACTACACTTACGGAACTAATGCTCTTAGTTGACGTGGCCGAAATCACTAGTAATCAATCGACCAATCAATCTCTCTCTCTTTCTCTCTTTTCCCTTCAGCAGTCCCACATTCTCTCATTCTTCCATATACTTTATCCAATTTCACACCCTTTATATTTTCCTCCCGGCCTTACTCTACCACTTTTCTCGTCATATTTTTCCTTCCTCTTGAACTGATCCCACTCTCTTCCTCTTCTCCTCTCTTTTTCCCTTATCTTTTCCGCATTTCCACATTTCCTTATTCTTTCTCGTCTCTATTTCGCTTTTCCTTCATATTCCCTTTCTCTTTTCCTCCGTATTATTCCTCTTTTATTTTATCCTTTTCACTCTTCCCTTTTGCCTTCTCCTCTTTCTACCTCTTTCGCTCTTTCTTCGGACGACCAGGACCTACTGTTCGTAGGACTGTTTTTCATGCCCCCTTTTCCCACATTTCTGCAAATCCGTCTCTCTTTTGTTTGAACACACCCCGTTTAAGGATTCTCTTATTCATTCTATTCTCAATGTATTTTATCTGAAAATAATTATTTTGTATTTATGGGCTTCAGACAGGGTCACAGTCTTTGTTATGTGAAATAATGTTACTTCATTATTACTTGTAGTACATGCAGGATTTTGATTTGAACTATGAGCTCTAGGTAACAATAGTAGTGGAGGTAGGGTACAAGGAAAGAAGAAAAAGAAGAAGAATTCCTGGTGCGCCAACTGCTGCAGTAATTAGTCCCGTAAGTATAGTGAACGTTTTATCGCAGGAGGTGAGAGTTGCTCCTTTGCTAGGCGGCGAGATTCACCGCTGACCTACATATCGACTTGCGAGGTTTTCCCTATTCAGGTATCTCTCACCAAGGTGGCACCTCCACATCCGGGTCAAGCTGTAAGCTCCTGAACTGGTTTACCAGCACGTGTGGTAGCATGTAAGTGAAAGCAAAATACAGGCTAAGGTAGATAATGGAAAGATCGCGCGCTGTTCGTGGCTTGTTGAGGTACTGCTCCGGCATTCGCCCGGTGTTGATCGGAGAAACCACGGAATATTACCGATCAGAGCAGCTCGCCGCAAGAATTCCCCTTCAGATCTCGGCCAAGATATCTAGTTGTTTCGAAATCCTGTCACCGTCGGGACTGGAACCCTAAGACCTTCTGGTTAGAGGCAACGCAGCGACTTCAGTTGAAACTCTGAACCACTGAAGACAGTGAAAGAAGTATTTTTCTTCAAGGAGGAAAAGCCGTTGAACCAGCCAAGAGGCAATTGGCTCAGGTACGGCCGAAAAAAACAACAACACGCGAGCGAGGACCATAATAAAGACAATCTTCTTGCCACATGGGATGTGACAGAAGTCGACTACCTGCATAGCAATCGTAATTAACAGGGAGAGGTTGCTCAGGGAATCAACTGATATCACTGCTTCTGGCCAGGAGTTTATGGGATTCGAGGCCCCATGGTGGCAGGGTTTTCGACACCAGCTACATTGCTAGGTCGAATTCACACGCTGTCTGGAGGAGTATTCTAGCAGCCGACTACTGAGATCGGTAGCTTTCCATGATTTTTCCGATGATCACCAGGGGAATGCAGATACAAGGAAAACACTACACTAATAAATGGGCCCCAGACCGCGCGCGATCTTTCCTTCCTCTGCCTTGTTCTATTCTCTCCCCATACACACACTCTTACACTATCACGCACTACTGAAGCATACATTCTAGGAGACCGGTCGGGAGATTAGAACTTGTCCCGGCTGGGGCGGTGCCCGCTGGTGGGAGATACCTGATTGGAGAAAATCTCGCTAACCGACGGTATGTCGGCGCCGGATCTCGACGTACAACGAGGGAAAGATCGCAGCCACCTCCCGAGCACAACATGCACTAAACTTACGAGACTAATGCTCTTAGTGCTTGTCCCGGCTGGAGGGAAATAACTGGTTGGGGGAAAACTGCGCTAGCCGACGGTAGGTCAGCGCCGGATCTCACCATCCTGCCGGTGAAGATCACTGCCACCTCTCGAGCAAAAAACATGCTCTACACTTACGGGATTAATGATCTTAGCAGTTGACGCGCACGGAGTCACTAGTAATAAAATCAATCAATCAATCAAATTTCATTTCCAGTCCGGCCTCTACTAACCTACTCCTGCAGTTCTCTGGATTTCGACGCGCACACCGAACGGATAGCAATGGCATGTACCACGAAGACTGTGACTATGACTCACCCGTTAAAATAAGACGTTCTTCCTTAATGTATCTTTGTCACCTTCTTCGTTGAATGCTTGCCAGTGAACGGCTGTTACAGCATTGTTCTACGGAGAAGTTCGTAAGTAACAAATTGTGTTTTAAGGTTCAGATGTGCAGTTTATGTTTGGAAAACTCGTCTGGTCAATTTGGAAATAATTCAGTGAGAGATTTGTGTGTAAGAAAATGCAAAATGTTTAAGGCAAACTTTATAAATATGTAGTCAGTGAGACACGATGCACCAGTTGTTGAATAGAAGGTTTCAAATTCAACTTAAATTGTGGGCTCATAGGAAAAATAGTGAGAAAACCGGCAAAACAAGAGTCCACAGTGCGTTCTCAATTTCAAGAACGTATAGAATAGACTTCATTCTACAATCTACTATACTACCTAGTTTGAAAATTTCCACATACTATTATTTTGTCTCCACAAATATTCTTGTATTTTACGTAAATATTTCGTTATCAGACTATTCTTCTTGTTATTATTACTATTATTATAATCATCAAAGTTATCACCATCAAAATCATCGTAATCATCATTATCCTCATCGTAATCGTTATTACTGTCATAATAATAATAATAATTATTATTATTATCATAATAACCTTTTCCCCCTCTATATACAATAAGCTAAAGAAAGATGACAGTTTTTGACCGTTTATACGAAACCTACGACACAAAACTTCGTAACTGTTTTACTGTTGCAAAGAAATAATTCCTCCCTTCAGGGATTCATTGAACAGATTTAAGTGGAAAAACATAGAAGTTTTGAAATTAAGGCATATTTGGGAAATCTGACGTTTACTAAAAAACGCATTACAACAACATATTTTACCATCGTGCATAACGGCGCGGCCTGAGGCCACGATTTCATTTCACATGGGACAATATTTAAGTGTTTTTATGACGTTGTCTAGAAAATGAGACATTTTGGACAAAAAAAGTTTCATTCCGATAAAATCCTCATATTTATGACACAGAAATGTAGAAAATTGTAGCAATTGCTGATACTAAATGAATAATCAAATTCAATGTTTTGAATCTGATTTAACTTCGTCTCGTACTGGAAATTGATATCACGGAATTTGGTTGGAGTAAATTGAAATATTGAGTTTCTCCACGTTTCGGAATATTTTTATTCCATCATCAGGGCTGTAGATAAAAAAAACAGCAACACTATAATCATACACATGCCACTAACACATAATAATACATTAAAAAACATAATGAACATAGTAGTATTTTATTTTCAACGAATTAGTATGTGCCATATGTATATTTATAGTGTTGTTTATGTTTATCATTAGCTTTGATGATGGAACAAAAATATTTCGAAACGTTGGCATATTCAATGTTGTTGTTTTTTGTTTTAATTTTCTCCGACCAAATATCGAGATCTCAATATCTAATTGCTACTGCATGGTCAGGAATCTACAATGTTTATTTCGTATGAAAGAATGAACCTGTTTAGTGCGAAATACTTCGTATATGTACACTTATAACAAGCCTGAACTGATTATCAATTTCAATGTAGTCCAAGAAGTGAGCATCTTTTCATTTTTCCAACCACTAGTATTTATTACTCACAATTTCTTCTTTGCATACATGTTTCGTCCCACAGTAAAATATCTCTGTGGGCAAATGCCCAGACGACTCACACTTTCGACGCCACAACTTTCCAGTTTTTGTGGGCTACATTTAATGCGCCACTTCTTCTTAATTTTCATTCTTCTGGAGACGTCATATCTAAAAGTGTTTGAAGGTGTGGAAATCATTAATTTTGGCGTCCTCCAGATAGTTTTTATTTGCACTGGCCTCCTGGGCTTGGAAATATGTTGCTGGTGGATCTGAAAACATCTTCCTTCTATTTAAGTGAACTTACTACATTGATCTTGGATATTTCACTTTCTTAGATATTCAAGCAAAAAGTAATCACGAATTTCGATGTTTATCTTGTTGTTTATTAATTATTGTTATTATTTATATTATTACTTTACTTAGCTAATTACGCTGGTAAATCCCACCTTCCCCACAGTTATTTTGGGAATAGGTTCGGTTCAGAAAAGGAAATTCCATTTTATCTTTGGACTTAAGACAAATTTTCTTACGATATGCACTGTTTGCGATATGCACTTGTTCTGTTACGTTTTTTCGAAAGATTCTACTGACAAGGCCCTCTCTCACAGCTTGGTCGCCGTTTGCGATCACATTGTAGAACCAAGTTTCTTAAAGAAGTAAACAATAATAATAGTCCTGGAATGAAGTTGTCCCACCCTTTTGTATTGGGATAGTCCAGTTCGGACTGACCTTACTACCACAACAGGCCAGATACCAGATACCAGATTCCAGGCCAATACCAGGCCAGATGTCAGGCCAAAATTGCAACTGCGAATATGATTCGATGTCCTAGAAGTTTATGGACTCCCTCCTGAAACCATCATTTTGCATATATCAATTTCTCTCTTAATGAAACCTGTTCTTCAAAATTAGAGCTTTAAATAATATCAAATACATATTTTTGGTTATATGACTAGTTTTCGGGTAATTTTAGGTAAAAATGTGGCAATTACGTTATGTTATGGCAATCGTTATTTTAACACGTAAAGAATGTCTTCACAAAAACATTTTTTTCTTCGACTACACACATTGATACGTAAGTAATGGGAGAGGAGGGAACAAGAAAGAAGATAGAAAGGCCCGTTTATTAATGTTCTGCTCCGGCATTCTCCTTCAATTGGTCGAAGAAACTACGGAAAACTACGGTTCAGAGCATCCGGACGCTAGAATTCTCATCCAGATAGTGATTTAATTCTGTGTAGCTATTTAGATACATTTGCCACGGTCAAGACTCGAACCCTACGTCCTCCCGGCAAGTGGCACTCTATTGACATCAGTTAATGCACTGAGCCATCTCTCCTAGTATCTAAATATCAAGATTTAAAACAAATAATGCATTTTATCACCCACTGACGAACACACAAACGATAGTGAAACAATTTTCTTTAGATATAGCAGGATGGTAAGCCTATAATATTTGACATTTTTTTGGGGGGGGGAGGGAGGGGAGCAGAAAAATTTCAAAATGCTACATAAAACGATAACGCTCAAAGACTTCATTTCTGTTATCACACTGGTGGGATTTCAAGCTTTAAAAACATTTTAGTTTTTGTGTTTTGAGAATCACCATCCTTTATAAGTCATCACTTTTAAATGGGTTTTTATTAAGTATAAGAATATTTAAAAAATATGTGAAACTTCAACTTTTATTCTACTTTCTCCGACCGTGGGTGTCATTCGACACTAACAAGGTTGCTCGCCTTCGAGTTGTACCGTATGCTAACTCGTTTCACTAATCGCTCTACCTGTAATTGCAAGATTTTTCGTGAGATTCTAAAATTAACATTTCATTGATCACCCGATTTCGATTCCCGATGCAACATATTTCGCGTCGAGTGATTGTTTCTATGTAGGTTCAATTGTCTGTTTCCTTTTGAGACTAGTGATGACTTGATCAATTGTTATCACTACGTAGGAGTGTATATAAAACATTTATCAGATCAGACGTTCTTCGGAATTTGTGAGATGCTCCGTTATAAAAGGACGTGCAGAAAACAATGATGGCAGAGTCGACGATGAGTATGAAGATTAAACTAATAGTGAAGTTGACTTAACAGACTTAGGTATTATACGCGCACGTTTTCTACGCATACCTACCCCCACTCCTTTACTAATATTAGTTGAATTCAGAATAAATGATAGCAACACGTTTCGTTGACAAACTCTGATAACCAGAAGTGTTTGCTCCTGCCTAATAGAAACTGGTTTGCTTCGAAAAACGAGCAACAGATTTCATATAATAGCCCTGTCAATAAAATAATCCAACCCTCCACTCCCCTCACATATAGCGAAATGAGGGCTCAAAAAACGTGCGTGAATAATATCATGTGTAGAAAATATCTTAGTGTACAGGAGAAACTTTTAACTAAATGTTGCTTTGGCAGTTTCTTTTATGAACCTGTGTAATATCAAGCGCATTGTTTTTGCCTTCTTAATTTCTTATTAAATATTTTTTAAGTGGTTAATTGTGGTAGTGATTCCGACCACGTCGACTGCCAGGGTCATTAGCCCCGTAAGTGTAGTGCATGTTTTGGCTCGGGAGGTGGCTGCGATCTTTCCCTCGTTGTACGTCGAGATCCGGCGCCGACATACCGTCGGCTAACGATTTATCTTCAAACATTTCGACGGTTTTACGGTTTATTTTCAAAAATTACAAATTTTTCAAATAATGTGAGAGAGAGTGGGCCGTGGTAATACCGCTAAATCTATGTAAAATTAAATAGACGCGTAAATGAGACTGTCATAATGAGCCTACAGTACTTAAACAGTCTACAGGTCATTATATTTCTTCTCAGCTATTTTCTCTGGTGAACCCCACCTTTCTCAGAGTTGTTTTGGGAATAGGTTTGGTCGCAGGGTAGGTGGCAGGCAGGGTGGTAGCAGGTGTTTTGGTCGCAGAAAAATAATCTTTCGTCTTTTCATCTTACATTTGGAAGACATAAATGTTATCATGTTCAGACCGTTTTGGGGTAGTTGAAGTTGTGTTAAGTTTTTTTAGGAAGTTTTTCCTGATAATGTCTTCTGTCTATATCACGAGTGGGTATATTTTGGTAGCATTTAATTCCCAAACATGTCTTAGTTCATAAGATATATTTTCATATTACGAAATTCTTTTCCCCACCAGCAAGGCACCTCCCCAGTCGGGACAAGTTCTAAGCTCCCGACCGGTCTCCCGGCACGAGAGCTTGTGTATTGCGCGATAGTTTAAGAATGTGTATAATGGGAGAGGATAGGACAAAGAAGAGGTAGGAAAGATCGCGCTTTGTCAGTGGCCTGTTTGTTAGGGTATGGCCCCGTCATTCGCCTGATGTTGGTCGGAAAATCCTCGGCAGACTACCGATCAGACCAGCCGGCCGCTAGAATTCTCCTCCAGACAGCGACTGAACTCTACCTAGCTGACAAGCTAGTGTCGAAATTCCGGCCACCGTCGGGACTCGAATCTAAGACTTCCCGGTCAGAGGGACTGTAGTGACGTCAGTTGATGCCCTGAGTTATCTCTCTCAATTGTTTTCTCGAAATAATAATACTCGTAAGGACAGGAAATTATCGAGAATATTAAAAAGTAAAAGAAAGCAGTGAAAATACAAAATTTTCAAGTATCGACGCAACAGGCAACTGGAAATTCGAAAGTGTCGAAACGACATTTTAGATCGGAGTAAGTAGGTACAAGATCTCGGGCGTAGAAGAGAAAATGCTATTAAGGAACCAACTACAACAGTGACATACCGCCAAATAATCACATCTGCTGCTGCACACTAGTGCGTAAATAATATTTTCAAGAAGAGAGGAGGCAGAGGCAGAGACAACCAGAGACAAATACAACCAGAGACAAATACAACCAGAGACAGAGTCAACCAGACAGAGACAATCAGAGTCAGAGACGCCCAGAGTCAGAGACACCCAGAGACATAAACAACCAGAGACATAAACAACCAGAGACATAAACAACCAGAGACATAAACAACCAGAGACAGAGACAACCAGAGACAGAGACAACCAGAGACAGAGACAAGCAGAGACAGAGACAAGCAGAGACATACTGAGACAGTGCCAGTAAGAGATCGTGATAGCCAGAGTCAAAGACAGCCAGAGTCAGAGACAACCAGAGACAGACCGAGACAGTGCCAGCCAGAGACATTGACAGCCAGCCAGATGCAGCCAGAGACAGTTACAGTCTGGCAAAGTTACAGACCGACAGATACGGTCACAGTCACAGAGGCAGCCATTTCTAAAACCTTTTCCCCCCAACACCTTGGAATTCAAACACGCGCTTTTCCATCACACTCTCGCGCTATATTTTTCGCGCGATCACGTAACCTTCTACACTACGTGTACGCGAACGTGGAAAGAGGGCAAGGCATGCTCCGCCGTCCTTCGAGGTCCGCGGTTCGGCGCCCGCCGAGCCACCTTCCCCGCCGCACGGCGCGTCCGAGGAACGCGCGAACTCGCTATATTACTGCAGAAGGCGGAAATAGCATCTGGCGGCGGTCTGCAACAGGGGATATGAAAATAGGCTCCACCGCGCAGAGCCGTTATAACTCCCTGGAGAAGGGGGGGACGGCGCGGGGGCGCGGGGGAAGGGGCACGAGGGGGGAGAGGAGGTGGGCGCCTGTCCCAAGGAGGCCTTCCAAATTCTGGAGTCGCCAAGGTTAGTTCGACGATAGGAATCTGCTGTAAAGAGACGGAAAAAAATGCTTTCGTATTAGTTTTTCGTAATCGATAGTACGAAGACAAACGCGTCCCGGGGGAGTAATTTTGAAAATGTGACCTCGTTAGCGCCAAGGTTTCAAAAATATCCCCGACGTGACAGCGCTCGCCACGAGGGAGGAGGCTGTTTCAAAACTCTGAGAACAGCGTCTGTCCGAGCTGAGGAAACGGCCGCCGAGGGAGAATTTTGTTTAATGTTCGCTTCCACCACGGGAAGCGCGATATGTAGTTTGCAGGACTGGCTCGCGAGGTTTACACTCAAGAAACATTGCGACTGTTGCAGTGTTGCAAACTTTACATTAGTTTCTTTTAAGCGCTGTTTTGCTTTGGAGGAATTTTCCTTGAACTAAAAAATACGATGTATATTTATAAGCTAGGCTAGAGTGCCACCTTCGGAGGCTATCTTTTAATTTTAGAAATTTTGGTGTACTAATTAATAAAAACGGAATTTTAAACGAAACAATTGTCTAAGCTCGGAGACATCATGAAAACGTATGATTAAAAATACATTAAAAATTGTTTCATTTCAAAATGAGATTTAATTATGTGATGAAACAAATAGTAACGATTCATTTTATATCGGTAAAGCAGAACATATAGTAATTCAAGAAGTTGCAACTTTGTGAGTACCATGAAATTCTCGCATTCGTCTAAAAAAATTAAATTCTAGCTCAATCTTTTAGAAGGATTCGGTTAAAAGTAGTTCCCATCGACGAAGTTTTATCGAAAGCAATGGTATAGCTAGTGGCCTCCATTGTAGGGGACTTAACCCTCTCCCCAAACTCATTTTAATACTTGAAATCGCCCAAAACGTTTTTTGACACCTCTGGTTTTCACGTTTTGGAAATATCCAAAAACAAATTTAGTTTACCAGAGGAAGACAAAAATACTTTGAATGACGAAATATTTTCATTTGTCCTTAAAGAAATGTTATACTGTTAACAATACAAAAAACAACAACAAAAAATCTGCAGTTCGTTCACTGATCAAAATAAGTTATATAGAACTCGAAAGCAATAATGTCTAGTTTTCAAACGTTGATATCCTCGCTTTTTCTGAAACTTTTATTCATCATTCAACTGTTTGTAGTTAAAATGTTGCGAAGAGATTCTGGAGCTCAAAGAAACGTGCGCAGATGTCACTTCCCCCCAATACATCACATACAGATTTTGTTTTTGTTTTTTGACAAAAGAAATCAGATCAAATCAAAAAATGATGAATCGAAAGGAGTCTAACATGAATAACGAACAAACGCAGGTAACCAAATAACTATGTATATATGGATATATTTGGCATTTTAGGGTTGGATTAATCAGACGTTTCCCTGCTAGAGGTGTTCCCAGATCTGGTCCATTTATTATTCACGCCTGAGGATAAGGGAGACATGTGGCACGCTTGTGGTATTTCCTTGACCGTATCCTTGGCCTGTGTGAAGTTTCTTTCGTCACACAGCTATAGAAACGGATCGAGTTACAAAGCTTCATCTCTAAATTAGCACCGTCCGGTTGCCGTACCTGGAGCACACCACAGAAATTTAGCGCTTTGTCTTTGAGCCACCCAAGGGGCACAACCAGATAACCACGCTACAGGTCATTGTTTATAGGATGATATACGAAAATATTGTTCTTTGGGATTGATTCGCTGGCGATTTTTGGACTGAATTGAGGAGGAAGTAAGGATTTTTTCGCGGTGTAGAGATAATAATTTAGCACTGCGAAACGCATTCACGTTCAAATAACCTTTGATAATAGTACACTATGAAACGATATTGTAATAATGGGTATTAATATAAGGGTATGATATTACAATACGAGCGAGAAATGAGCAAGTATCATAAACTTCATAGGAGTATATTAATTCTCTTTACATCTAATTACATACGGTACTTTTTCTACGCCTTATGGTAAATTTTATTAGTTAAACTATTACATTAAATCATTTCGTGGCAGTTGAGATTCAGCCAAAGCCACCAAGCGGACAGCACACTCCCGCACCCTGCCGCAGATGGCTTATGTCTACCACTGGGCTAGTAAAATAGGATTTGAGTGAAATTACGTTGTCCTAGAGGTACGAAACCCAGCATGATCAACAATTTCTTTTATGAGACAAACACGGGAACGAAGAGAGTCAAATTAAATGTGTGCAGCTATCAAAATTGGAGGAAGTGCAGGTTTGGAGGGCTTGCTTCTAGAGAGCACAGTCAAGTGAGTAGGAGTCAGCGACATTTAAGCTTTCGAGGTTAAGGAACGCCGTGAAACTTGAGAATAAAAGGAAAGGAAAAAAAATACGGGGAAAAAAATGAAAGTGGAAAATTGGGAGGGACAAAGAAAGACAAAAAGACAAAAAGTGAAGAGATAAATAAAAGAAAAGAAAATTGAAAAGATGGAAACGAACGAAAAATAAATGAAAATAAATAAAATGAAACAAATATTCAAAAGAGCAAACAATGGGAAAAAACTAGAAAGACAGAGAAAATTAGTGAAGTGAGAAAAATAATAACAATGGGAGAGAAATAGTGGAATTAAAAGGGAGAGGGAGAAAGTGTGAAAGAGCGGGAAAGATAGTACAAAAGAGAGCGAGACAGAAAATACGAAAGAAAGTACGAGATAGAGAATTTAAGAGAGAAAGTACAAAAGAAAGGGTAAATAAATTATTAAAGAAAGAGAGAAAAATTGCGAACGAGTGCGATAAGAGAGAGACAGAGGGAAAGTACGAAAAAGCGAGAGAGAGAGAGAGAGAGAGAGAGAGAGAGAGAGAGAGAGAGAGAGAGAGAGAGAGAGAGAGAGAGTGAGTGAGTGACAGAGAAACTTCGTATTTTAGTTTTACGAAAGTACGATAGAGTGAGACAGAGAGACACTTCGCATTTTAGTAGTACGAAAGAAAATGGGGGAGGGAGAAAGTACGAAAGAGAGTAAACGCATGAGAGAGCATTTGCGTGAGAGTAAAACTGAAAGAATAAAGAAAAAAAGGAAGTTACGACGAGGTAGAGAGGAAAGTCCGAAGAGGAAAGAAGGAGCGAGGGGCAGCGCCGCCATCGGACGGCGCGGGCGCGCGAGGCCAGGCGAAGCGCTGAATGGGCGTAGGGGGCTATTAATAGGGCGATGGACAGGAGTGGGGCGGGGGAGGGAGATCAAAGGCGTTGGCGGGCGCAGCCGCGGGCGATCAACCGCCCATTCACGCCCTCGCCCCCCCCGCTTCCCCTCCCCTCACGAGCCCGACGCCTCCCCCCCCCCATTCCCTCCCCGAAGAGGCCACCAAAAGCAAGACCAAATGCTTAGGCGCCACGCAAGGAACAACAGAATCCATGTCCTTTTTTTTATTTCTCGGCGCGTGAGGTCCTGTCGTCACGATGGACATCTCACAGCATTTCGCGTCTTTCTCGGTCGTGCTGCCAGATGTCACGTGATCGCCAGCACTTCTCGATACGGTCGCGATCATTCGGGTAGAACGTGAAGACAGGACCTCACGCGCCATGAAATAAAAACCCAAGTATAATGCATTGAGGCCATATCTCTGCGAATTTTCTTCTCCCACAGGTCGTACAATTTGTATTACTTTCCATTTTATACTTATTTAATGCTGCAAGGGTTCGGGAGATTTTTTTAAGGATATAGTAGAACCCCCGAACAAAATTCGGGCTAGAGGAAAAAAGAAAATAAATAAACTGTATATTTGTAGTGTAAAGAAACTGTAGTCACTGCAGAAAGGTACTATAATTACTGTAGAACTGAACAACTAATTTATTGAAAAAAGTTTTCGAAAAGAAACGTTTGTTGAATATCACATGTTTATGTAGCGGTAATTATCACTTAGAGGAACTTACAAAATCGGTCATCTTCTTTTGGCCAAGGTCATTAGTCCAGTGAGCGTAGTGCATGTTTTCATCGCGGGAAGTGGTAGTGAAGTTATCCCGCTGGATGGCGAGATCTGCTGCCAAACTACACGTAGGCATCGCTCTCTAGCGGCGCACAGCCCCGACAAGGACAAGCTCAAAGCTCCTGGCAGGTCTCCTGGTATGTGCGGTAGTGAAGTGCATGTTAGTGTATGTGGAAGGGGTGAGGAAAGGACATGGAAGAGGAAGGTAAAATCACGTGTGGTCCGTTTGTTAGGGTACTACTCCGGCATTCGCCTGGTGTCGATCGGAGAAACCACGCAAAACGTCTTATGCAGACAGCGGGTGAATTCGACCCAGTTATGTAGCCGGTGTCGAAAATTCTCCATCGACAGGAGAGGAACCCTAGGACACTATTTGACCATTGTTACTAAGGCACCTAATGCTATGGAATATACAATTCGATAGATTCAACACTTTAGTGATCAGATGTGAAACCAAAACATCAATGTTTAGTTATAAAGAGAACTACAGAAGACACCGGTACTAAATAGAATGTAGTGTGTTTCGAACAGTCCATACGAGTTTATGCATAAGGTAACCGACATGTTAGAAATACGTAGTTTTCACTACAATTATCATTTTCAGTAGACTTTGTAAATAATAAACGAAATTTATATATATATATATATATATATATATATATATATATAAATTTATATTTTCTGGTAAATTCGTAAATATTGTGTACTCTGTCGTTACGCATTCTGACCAGTTTTTAAAATGGGATTCTACAACTTTATTTTTACAAATAATTTATTAACATTTTACCTCTTGAACTTAATTGGAATCTTTTAAAAACATGTCAGGTCCAGGATTATTAAAAAACTTAGTAAAAACTTTGAAACGTAGCATTTTCTATTACAATTGTCATTATAAAAACGAAGGGTCGATAAATGCGAACTGGTTAACATCACCTAGACAAATCTAGGCGACGTTTCTGGACGAGAGCTGGAATATTATAAATATATATTATAAATAATTTAAATAACTGTAATTACCACTAATTACTGTATAGTTTACAAATAAGAATAAAAAGTCTGTACCACTGTGTAGACTAATTTCAGAACAGAACGTGTGCGTGGTGATCTGACGTACAAGGAATGACTATTTATTTATTTTAGAAACTGTTACAAACTGTGTGTGACGTGCTATGGGGAGAAGTTAATTTGAAGTTACATTTATGTCCAGAAGCAAAACAAGGGGGCCATCTCAGCATTTGCTCGAGAATCAAGGAAACTGGACGAAAACCTTGTCGAGATGAGGGTCATTGACCCAGAAGCTGAAGTACAATACTTGTTTCAGGTTCTTTACAATTATACAATCCAAATTATATATAATACATTATATGTCATTTTAAAAATTAATATTACTTTCCTTTTGAATGTTCGGTATAGTCTCTAATTGTATAGAAACAGTTGTTCAGCAGAAAAGATTTTACTTAGGACTTAAACTTTTGTATCGAATTTAATCCTTTTTTTGTATCAAATTTAATCGTTTTTTAATCGTTTGGCAAGGAGTTGTAAACTAATGTACATGTATTATAAGTGATTTTTTGTAGCGAGCTGTTGACACTGTTGACTAGGGCGACGGGGTCGAATAAATATCTACCACGTGACACGTTGCGCTCCGGACCGCCGGGAGACCAGACGGGCGCTCCGACACGCTGTCAAACACACGCGTTTCCCTTGACGCGCGCGTATACGTCTTCGGATGCAGGACTTCATCGTCGAGAATATGGGCCAATGGCGGCCGTCAGCAAGCGTACATTTTTCGAGTTTGAATTTAAGAAACAAGCACTAACACGGCGGAAAAGTTTTACTTATAACTGGCTTAATGTGGTGTCACGGACGCTCAAATAGTAGTTTATGCAACTACTTTATAATGTTCAGCTTTATTGCATGAGTACCTGTTTTGAAAAAGAGAGATCGGAGATTTATATTTTGGTTTTATATTATTTTATTTTGGATTCGGTTTTAAGATTTGTACGCATGCAATAAAGCAACTTTATAAACGAGATAATTTATTGTATAATAGCATTAAAGGTTATAAGTAGAGAGCGAATTTTATCATATTTGAATATTTTATTTCTCACGACCTAACTATATGCTTTTTGTTAGATAATACGATTCAGTCCTCAAGAAGGGAATACATTTTTATACTGCATATGTTTGCATATATATATATATATATATATATATATATATATATATATATATATTGAAACACGTAATGTTTCATTATGCTAATTAGAAACATTAGCATAAGAAATTAGAGTTCATTTTGGACTGCGTGGTACGCACGACAGGCGCGACGAACAGCGGTGGGGAGGGACCAACGGTTGCCGCCGCCGCCGCCGTCGCCGCTGCGAGGGTTTCGTGGGAACGTTGATCGGCGGTTGAAAACCGAGCGTGGAGCGGCAGGGAATTCAGCCGTGAGGAGTTGAAGAGAAGTTGTCGATGGCTACGGACGTGCTGTGAGAGGCTCGTCGCCTCGCACGGACAAAGAAAGCACGCGGCGGGTGTTATAGGATATTAGCCAACGCAAGAGTTATGGATATACTAGGCAAAGGCCGGATAGGTGATATATAGAAGAGATTAGTGTGGGGAGAACAGTAAATCACGCTTATGCCATTTGACGCAGTGAGAACAATACCGGAACTGTGTGTTGCGAAGCTGACGCTGGCGCGTGCAGTGGCCACGTGTTATGTAGTCACATCAAAACGGTGAAGGATAATTAGAGGGAAGTGCGACGCCGAAGTACCAGGAGCCGAGACCGAGGGATCCGAGCGGCCGCCAGCCGAGGCGACCACTACACCACCAGCCGCCGACTGCGCCAAGCTGCAGCGGAGGTCGGCGACCCCCGCCGATGCGAGCCGTAATCCAGACAACGGAGGTATTTGTTGGGGCCCCAAGGTATGATAAAAACTCATAACAAATCTGATCTTGGTACCAAGGCAAAATGTATCGGTGTATTAAATCATGTATATAACAAATTAGTTTGTGAATAAATCATGTTTGTGATTGTACAACATATGATAATTAAATTTCCCAATGCCATATCGACTCCTCATAGGGACCCATTCACGAAAAAGATACCCACCTTTAGTAATTTCTTTGCAGTGAAAGTACCGCCAAACGCAGGTACGTCACAGCTGGCGCCCGAACAGTGTGTTGCACTGATAGGTACGTTACAGTTGCGGCATTACCAGGTACGTTACAATATATATATATATATATATATATATATATATATATATATATATATATTCGCAGTAGTTCTGCGTATTGCTGCATAATTTGATATTATTGACCCACTCAAGACTGTCGCTTGACATTATCTCTTCAGCAGCTGATTTGTAAGCAGTTTTTTCAATCCATCGTGAGAGTATCACCACCAATGTGGGACGTCGGTCAGAGACAGTAATTCTAAGAAATAGCGTTGCACAGTGGCAGCTTGTCGACTTACTAAATTACAAAAGCTGATATCTGCTGCGTCTGGAGAAGCATTGTCTGCTGCGCTGCGATTCGTTTACCGGGGGGATGATAAGACATTCTATCTGAGAGTATTCTATTCGTCATAGGTTCACGTTACATGTCTAGCTCACGGATTGCATAGAGTAGCAGAGGAGATACGCCATTAGTTTCCAGAAGTAAATACAGTGATTTATAGAGTCAAAAGGTGTTTGTGAAGGGACCGTGGTGTGTCAGACGGTACACAAGGTTACTACCAGGTCAGCACCTACCAACAGAGCCTATTTTTACTCGTTGGGGAACTTAGATTGAAGCTGCGTTGTTCTAATGCAGCTATTTGCAGGACGTGAAGAAAGTACTGAATACCCTGGACAAAGGAGAAGCTACAAGTATCTCGGCTGGTATAAATGCGTGCAATGTCGATGGTCTCCAGAGCAAGGTGGCATTTACTAAAGTTTATTTTGAAAATTCACCCATGACAACCACCAGGTTGAAAAAATGGGGATTGCCACTTGTGGCAGCTTTTGAACTGTACGATTCATTTACAAAATAGGTTATACAGTTTTGGAGTCATTGGACCAAATGAATCAACAACGATTGAAATAGTAGAAGCCAGTCATTAAATTTATTCGTAATGAAAGTGAAGACAATATCTGACAAGGAACTGCAGGGTTCATCTCCTGCTGAAGTGGCTTCATGTAAATTATGCCTCAAAAATTCGCATGAAGCATAACGTACGTTTTCTATATACAAAAACATTCTAGCAGACAAAAGAAAATTTATGTCAGTAGAAAACATCGTAAAAATTGCTTGTATATTGTCACAATAATGCTTGTAAGTAAATGAACTTTGAATGAATAAAAATCATTTAAATATTTGAAGTAATTTATTGATAACGCATACTCATTTCTTATGCATATTGTCAGTTTTTCGGGCATATTGTCAGGTTTTCGGCCCATATTCTTCTGATTTTATGTGCATAAATCCATGCATATTTTGACGGTTTTGAGTGCTTATAAATTCGCCCTCTTGTTACAAAAAAAGTAAAGCTAATTTTTGAAAAACAACTTTATTGTGACGTCATAGATATTTGACATCCGTGCGAGAAAACGATGGTCACTTCGATTTTTTTTACCTCCCTAAGATTCTCTCGTTGCGTTTGGGTGAGTTTGTGATGGCGCAATTATTCTGCCATAAACGGCAAGTACGTCGTAATCAGTGTTGTAACACGACCTTTTATGAACGATTTCTTGAAATGAAAAATATATTTTCTAATACTGGAATACAAAGAAGAGTTTTTAAAGTATTTTCATATTATTAACAGATAAAAAATAATTTGTAAAAACTATAATAAAAAATTGCCAGTTTCTCACGAACAAAAAAGTCACGTCGAATACATCTCTTTCCTCCAATGGAGGACTAGAAGGCCCGGCTAAACACATGCGTAGGGTTAACATACGTTCTCCTTTCCCTTGAGATGACCCCTTTTTAATGGAAGAAAAACCGTTCGGGTGGATTTTACAAGAATGGACGAGATGTCCTTTTTTATTGGATAGAGGAAATTACTTTTAAATGTAAGCTAGACATATGAAATGCGAAGGATACTGCGTTTTTTTCTACTTATTAGTGACTCGGACATCGTAACGTTTATATAAATAAATGTATACGGCATTTAACTTCTATCTCGCCTAACAAACCCCAAAATAATACACAAATCCTACTCCATTAAATGTGACAATGCTGCCATTAGTTGGTACAACATATTGTGATGCTAGGTATATATTCTGAGCTCTGTCGTGTTAATACTATTCTGTTGGCCTGTGGAGTTAATATATGTGGGACTTGTATCTCTAACACGCTCCCAAAAACCCTTGAATGCATAAAGAAAATTTCAATGCGTTTGTTGCAAGTTCAAAGCAAAATAAAGTTCTAATTGTTGAGAGAGATGTCATCATCCACCAACTACTTCTGGTATAAAAGTGGAAAAAATCGTATTGATAATGAAGGAGGTCTATTGTGTGATTGTGAAAGTGATGACAAATATTGAAGTATTAATTTTTTTAGTAGTAGGAAGTTTATTTTTAAGAAAAATTAATGATCGCATTAATATATTTTATATAAAGTGTCCTGTTTTTTATAATAAATGTCCACTTTTTGCCTAATGGATATATGGTGACCCTACACATACAAGTTACCTGATTATTATTTTGATTCCAATGCAGTCATTCTTAATTAAATGTTACCCGCTTAAAACTGCTGTTTACGAGCAAGAATGCCACATTATCTTATCGGTAGGAATAGCTCAGAGTTTCCTGGTTTTCTGATAAGTTGAGAGCTGCGTTGAAGCATGTGAGTTTAGAAACTTAGATCATGAGGTGGTATTTATGAAGAATATTTCACGGTCAAGTTGAGGATACTAAATAATTAAAGATGTTTCAGGAATAATATTAAGAAATATATTTTAATAAATTTATTATACACTTGTCAAAGTCTAAAGCTCCTTTAACCTACATGGTTATAAGCGTTATGTGAAGAAACAAAATATAAAATAGATGTTTTTTCAATACCACAATAGAAGAATACAAAATATCTATTACCCCATTTTAGTGATGAAGAGATTAGAAAAAGGCGATAATTTCAAGAACGATTACAGAAAAAAGTAGCGTATCCGAAATAAATTCTTGTACTTGTTTAATTAAAGAAATCCTACGAGAGAAATACTCGTAATCTAGTGACTAATCTTAAATAATTTCTTCTAATATGATGTACTGTAAATGAATCATATTCTAGTTACAAACACACTTGTGATCAGTTCAAATATTTTGTGGTCGTGGTAGTACAGGTACTTTCAAAAGGCTTTAAAACAATTTGAAAACATGAAATTGGCATTTCCGCCAGTCAGATTGCCGAGATCGTTAAGGCAATAGTGCCGTAACGGTCTTGTATCAGAAGATCGCGTCATAAGTCGTAGAAAAAGTACCGTATGAAACTCGATGTAGGTGTTATGTATTAATACACTCGTGTAAAGTTAACGATACTCACTCGTTCCTCACTCCTTTCATAAAATCACACTCGTGTATTAATGCCCTTTATTACATTATTCATTAGGTACTATTTTCTAAATCTAAATTGTTATATTAACGGTTACGTTAAACCAACCAGATGAATGAGAAGCTATTCTTAACAGCCACATTTCTGAAGGCTATAACAGTGTATCATCCATTAAATCATTCGAAACAAATTAGTTTTCAAGAAAGATAGCATAAGAAAACGCCTATTCCATAAAATTATATTTCTTGTTTATGTGATTTCTCCAATAAGAAGATATTAGTAAAAGACAAACGTCAAAAATATAACGAAAGAACAAACTGAGACGATTAGTTATAAACCTTTGTCATCTGTTTTTATTTATAAATTTCCACAACTTGCATTATTTGCTGTTTATTGGTAAAATGACAACTATACAGTTATTGTCCGTCCCTTAGTCCGAGACATTAACATGAATGGAAACATGTGGAACTTTATGTACTCGTACGTGTAAGGTGTTCCATAAACATTCAGTGATGACAGCTACGGAACAACATTGGCCTATGAGAGGGAGATTCATAAAATGTCGCGAAGTGATCGATTAGAAACCTTGAAAGAGCAACGGTTACCATTCATGATATCTTGCATCCCAGCGTGTGCACTGTTACGTTTGTGCAACTGGAGCAACACAGATACGGGTTTATTATAATATATTTATCGGTCACATGCGTCTTTAACCCTTGTTAACAGAATTATAGGGTTGAATGTTAAATGCACTTGTACCTACCTGTAGGTCAAGAAATTTAAAATCCTTAGCAATGGGTTTTAACATTCTTAGTAATCTAAATAAACAACCACTCATTCATCGCAAGTTAACATTATTACGAAAAAATCACA
Organism: Gryllus longicercus; assembly: GCA_038098605.1. Lineage (NCBI taxonomy): Eukaryota > Metazoa > Arthropoda > Insecta > Orthoptera > Gryllidae > Gryllus > Gryllus longicercus. The sequence continues at coordinate 54,023 of JAZDUA010000110.1, forward strand.
TGGTAATTTTCAAGACAAATAGTAATCTAAGAAACCCACAACCAGTTTGCTTTTTGTGCGTGTGTCTTTGTGAAACAAAACGTAATAAAAATGTTTGACCTTATAAAAGGAATAAGTGTAAATTACCTTAACAAGTTATTAAAGTACGCAAGCATTACATCTTCTGTAATAATGGCAACGTGATTTTGTAATTGCCAAGTTTTAAGTTCTTCGTATGCCTTCTCGTATCGTGCTTTAGATTTTTCAGGGATTAAATCTCGTGTGGCTTCCGCAGCTGCATCCGAAATTTCTTGAGGTACAGACGAATTTTCAGCGTCCATCTTCCTCGAGCCACGGTATACAAGTGTATTAGTGAAATAGATATATCGCAAGCAATATCCAACAATATCGATTATCATGACGCAGCCACAGAATTTATGTGTTTAATATCGCAGTAATGTAATGTAATGGGACGGTCGCACATCGCGGATGACGACACGAGCCATATATTTATTTTACTTAATTAAGAGCCGCGCCGCCGTAAGGAGCAGCCGGAAATGCCGTTTCCGCTGTACCTGTGTAAAAGCCGCTTAGCGCGCCGTGGGAGAGGGCGAAGATGCGCCTCCTTTGTCCAGCCGAGAAAGGCGGACGCACCCCTTATGACGTGTGGGGAAATACTCCGCCCACAACCCCTTTACCGAGCAACGGAATTACCCGCGCCTATTTCCGGGAATTTCGGTGACGAATGTTACTGCGGGGGAGGTTGCTGGAGGCGACTTCGCCGCTGACGCCGTGATTGGCGGAAGGATTACAGGTGCCGCGACATCCAATAGAAATAGACAATGCGGGGGAGGAATCACGTGGTTCGCGATACTTCCTGTAGGACCGTGGAGGGACAGCTCGATCACTTGTATCGGAGGTCGCGAGGAGGAGACTTGCATCGGAGGTAGCGAGGAGGAGACTTGTGTCGAAAATAGCGAGTCAATCACTTGTATCGGAGGTCGCGAGGAGGAGACTTGTATCAGAGGCAGCGGGGAGGAGACTTGCATCGGAGGTAGCTAGGAAGAGACTTGTTTCTGAGGCAGTAGCGAGGCCACTTAATTGGTGCCTGACCGCCCGAATGCCACGCCGCCTCGCTACATCGCAGCCCGACTCGTGAGACGACAGCCGGCCGATGGGACGGGACACTACTACTGAGTGCCTGACCGAGAGTGCCATGTGAGTGCAAACCGGGGACGTGACAAACTATATCGCGAAGCGACCTGTCATCGCCCGGACGCGTTCCCGCCGCCACCCGCACCAAGCGCCGCTGAGAAGCTGCCGGCCGACGCCTGCCGCTGGCCTAATCCGGGGCCGCCACCAAGCGCCGCCCGCGCCAAGCCGCCGGCCGATGCCCGCCGCTGGCCTAATCCGGGGCCGCCGCCGTGACAGCAAAGGGGCCGTCACAAAGGGACCTGGTGTAAGCAACACCGTAGCTGCCCGCCGCCAGACCTACTGGGCGCCTGAACGCCGCACCTGTGAGCTGGATCACGACCGCCCGGGAGGGCAAAGACACCGGAGCAGAAATGAACTCTGGCCATACCGGCCGTTAATAAGTTAAGATTAGATTTAAGTTAGTTTTAAGGTTATTGATGTCACTGGACTTCACCCACACACTATACTAAGTGATTAAAGTAGTTTACGAAAATGCTGGAGTCTTTTTCTCAAGTAGTTAGGCAAGCATGCATGCCTCCCTCTAGGGAGTCTGCCGACGAAGCAGCCGGGCAAAGCTGAATCGCCGAAGGAATCAGGTAATCGAGGAGGCGGTGGTTACAGTAAATTTTCTCAAAAAATAGAGATTTTATGGTGCCCGATAAAACCCTGAACATACCACGAAATGTTACAGTGCCTCGTCCAAATTAAAAATCTTGTTTCCGCTACTCTCCACCTCGATTTTTAACTTTTGACATCGGCAGTAATAACACTCATAACATTTAGATTTATTAATAATTCTGCAATTAAGTGTGAGAACTTGGTGGCAGAATACACTAACTTAACATTACAGAACTTAACAACTATACAAATTCTACAAACGTTACAAAATCACATGAACATTTCACCGTGCAATCTTTCATAGAACTCCACTTCACCAAACTTCACTACACCACACTTCACCGCACTGCGATACAGCGAGCTGTAATGTCTTTCTTACTCACTCGTTTCTCTCAGTTGCACAACGTCACTGCACTTCACGCCACTGCACTGCACATAATAATAATAATAATAATAATAATAATAATAATAACATTAATAATAACAATAATAATAATGCTAATAATGATAATAACATTAATAATAACAACAACAATAATAATAATACTTAATTACAAAGAAGACATAGGTAATTACACTGAATTTTATTAAATATATTTATAACATATCCACATTCAAGAAACTAATTTATTTTTAAATTTGCTCAGGCTTTGAGGAAAGGGATCGAAGATTGTCACAGGCAAACCGTTCCAGTCCCTAATAGTGCGATTCGCGAATGAATATTTCCCAACGTCCGTTTTCTGAATTCTGGTCTGAATTTTGTGCATGTGATCCGCTCTGCCGAAATATGTAGGTTTCCCTAATCGACTTCGAATTTCTTTCCACGCTCGAAGGCCTGTGTACGCTTTATACATTGCATAGAGACGTGACTTTAATCTTCTCCTTTCGAGTGACTCCCATACCCCTTTATTCTTGGTACCCCTGAAAGTAAATTTTGATGCTATACGCTGGACTTTTTATAGATTTCTTTGTTGCAAAATTCTGTATGGGTCCCAACATACCGCGCCATATTCTAATATAGGTCGCACTAATGACATATATGCTAGTTCTTTGGCTCTCACTGTACTCTTTTTCAGTATCCGCATAACAAAATGTAAAGATTTACAGGCTTTCCCTACAACGAGATTGACTTGATTTTCCCAGCTCAATTTACTGTCTAGCTGTATTCCTAAGTATTTGCAAGACGTGACTCGAGGTATAACATTATTGTTCAGTTTGTACGCAGGTTCATTGTAACTTCGACCCCTACAAACGTGATGGACTTGCTCTTTGAACTGTTTATTTCCATGCCGTTTGTTTCTGCCCAGATATGTAATTTGTCTAAGTCTCGCTGCAAAATATCCTCGTCTTTCTCCGAGTTGATAATCCTATAGATTACGCAATCATCTGCGAAGAGTCGTACATTTGAAGCTCAATTAGTCGGCAATTCATTCACGAAGGCCAGAAACATGAGTGGTCCGATTACACTTCCTTGTGGAATTCCTGACGTGACGCTTCTCGAGGTTGATAAGTAACTACCGATTCGAACTCTCTGTTTCCTGTTTCGGAGTAGTTCGTTTATCCACGCTACCACTCTAGTGTCTATACCCGAATCTATTAATTTCTTTATAAGACGATCGTGTGGAACAACATCAAAAGCTTTGGAAAAATCTATTACTATCGCGTCGACCATTTTCCCTTCATCAACTTCGTCGTCTAGGTCCTGTAGAAGTGAGACTAGCTGACTTTCGCATGAGAAACCATTTTTGAAACCGTGCTGACCCTGATAAAGCCACTCCCTGCACTCCCATTCTTTCCTGATATAGCTTGAAATTAGATGTTCCATAAGTTTGCATACGACTGATGTAAGGCTTACCGGCCTATAGTTACTAATTATTGTCTTGTCGCCACTTTTAAAAATAGGTACTACGAGAGCCAGCTTCCTATCTTTCGGTACGAAATTCGGTACGGTACGCAATTTCGGTACGGTATTTCTAGGTATGTTAATAACTATAAAACTTACGGTTTAGGAATATACTGTAAAAATAATTTATCGGGTAAGTACACCTCATAAGCAATAAAAATTTAAAATATAGCTTTGGAATCACATTATTTGTTGTTAATCCGACGACATCTGGCGGTTCAATTCCATAGTTTCACGTTGCGCAATTTGGTAGTTGGAGCGAGTTTGACCGGATCATAGGAGAGGGATTTGAGGAAATTTGGGATTTTGTGGAATTTACAGCTACACCAAGTAGGCTTCTTTTAAATTGTTTTCGATGGCAAATCTTGATTTTGTGTAGCAGCTCGAGTCAAAAATATACGATTATAAGCGTTTCTTTTTATGTGTATGTATATCCCTATGGACCGACTAGGTTTTTGTTAATAATTTAGAGTCGGAAGGTCAGACATTTTTATCTAAATCAGTCAGGCCTAATCGCATATATTTTTACTAAAACAGGCATTTGTTTGTACTAAATAGGAAGAGACACTTATTCGGGCTAAAATAGGGATGTAAAATAATTTTTAAAAAATCACTGTTAAAGAGTTATTGTAAATAAATCATAATTAAAATTATTCAATTTCTTTTTCTAACCCTGAACTTAAAATGATTCTTAATAGTACAGTAAATTTCTGTATGATGACTAGGAATGTGTTTCACTCGCGATACTTTCTCTACTAAACGCTATTGTGGATCTCTTTCGAATCCTGGATTGGCACAATTGAACATGCTTTTGCGTTTTCGTTCTTTGAACTTATGTTCTCTCTGAAAAGGACCGAGAGTATATCATGAAAACAGATCACATATCAAAAGAGATCGGTGTTTGAAAGGAATCGGAAACCATACTCAACGACACATAGGATGTGATTTCTCGTGAGCAAACAAAGCTTGTCAACATGAATAAAACAAAACCAATATCTTTCTTTCGTGCAGAGATTTTTAACACTTCCTGCACCTCGAAACTTGCGTCATGTTCAACACTTCTTCTCTAATATCCAGCTTCTGCTTGCGGAGAATCGAACTACTAGTGCAAAAGAATGGCACAAACTTTCCCTTATTAGTTTTCTTGGTTTCGTCAAGCTATTCGGACATGCCATATACTCTTACCAGCTGCCATCTTTCGCCAACCAAAGTCCTTTTTTGTTGTTGAAATTTTAGGTTTTCAAATATTAGAACGGAAATGTTATATTAAGAATATAAAATAACAGTAAAATCTTGTCATAAATAGCAATTGCCTTTGAAAAATTTGGAGCAATTTTTAAAGAAAATTGCTTTCAAACGCTACTGTAAATTCGAAATTTGAAGTTCTTTTTCACAGAAAATGTTTGAGTTTTCGAAAACTTAATTTAAATTAACCCACTAAAAGGAAACGTGATTACAAATTGCTTAAAATGTGCATTTCAATGGTGTGAGAGATCTTTCAAAAAATTACATTTGTGTAATTTTTGAACGAAACAAAAATGAACCCAAAATGAACTTTAAGTCATATTAAAGAGAGAATTAGCTTTATCAGTTCGAAAAATTTGAAGAAAAAAATTGGAGCCATTTATGAGAAGATGGTGTTTGAGCGGTTCTGAAAATGTGGAAATTTGAGCCAGTTTTCACAGAAAAGTGTTGCGTTTTAGAGAAACTTACATTATCTTACATTACTTAACGCACATGTACTCATTAATAAATTAATGTGAACAAATTGCCGTTAATGTACCAACGATGTGAGAGACAAGTCAAAAAATTACATTTTTGTAATTTTTGAAAAAACGAAATAATAGAGCAACATGGTGTTTATGACATCTCATAGAGTACATAGAGCAATATCCCTACTAAAAGGTTAAAAAAATCTTGCTGCAGTTTTAGAGAAAATATTATTTACGTTATTTTTTTTAAATTGCTCATATTGCATGCAATATTGCGCAAAAACTGCTAAAATTTTCAAAAAAAGTAAATGACGTTACTGAAAGAACTGATGGAAAAACAATATATTTGAAGGAAAAATCTTTATCTTCAATTTTGAAGCTGTAGGAAGACGCAAAAAATGTTGGAATTTTCGAAAATCCACAGTTAATCGTGATAATATGACATATTTCATCTTTATAAGTGTATTTTACTCTATTCTTACAAGAAATGTAAGGACAAAATTTGGAGCCGTTGTTGAGAAAATTTTGAAAATGTCCGGAGGTATTCATGTGAAGTACCCCCCAATTTTGAAGAAAGTTTTTCAAAATCGAAGCACCTTGAGTGAAACCAGATCGACTGGGGAATATTCATTTTGGAAAAAATCGTTGTATGGTTTAGGCGCTAGTTGTGTTCACCGACTGACAGGTAGACATGCGGACAGACAAACTGACGGTCGCTTTGCCATCAATTGGTTTTTCGGTATGAAGGACCCACAAAACATGGATTCTGGTGCGAGGATGAGGAATAGTTCTAACACGTATCAATGTTAGATGGTTAATAATGTTACAGATTTCATTATATGAAGGTTCATTTACTTTGCTTTTTTCGTCTATTATTCTTTCTTCACTGCCTTTGTTATCATCTTCAAAATTCTCAACATCTAGCGGGTTAAACACTTGTATAAAATATCCTTCCCATCTGTGCATTATTTGACGTGCATTTGGTGTGTTAGAACGTTTCCCTCTTTACCTCTGCACATACCGTAGTTACTTCCATTAAATTTGAGTCCACCAATTTCAGAGAAGAAATTCCTAGCTTTATTTCTTTTAAAACGTTCATTATTTCAGTCACTTTCCCATTTATCCAACTCCTTTTCTTTCTTTGACAGATTCTGTTTACTTTCCTTCTTTCCTCCTGGTGTAATTTATACGCACGTCTGGTGATGACTAGCGGGTATTTCGATATAGCGTTGTTCTTTGCTTGCACCGCAATGTGACATTCGTCGTCCCACCATGCGTTTTTCGGCTTTTTCCCCCTCTACGCCAATTGTTTGCGTGATAGCATTCTGTATTAATTTGCTCAATTCATTCCAATTCTCGTTAGCGTCATCCACGGCACGCTATTTGCTAATTGTTCGGATAATAAGCGACAACAATGCTCTCCTTTTAACGGGATCCCGAAATTCTCTTCTATTCCATGACGGTATTTTGTCCTTTTGTTTCTTTGCATATACTCTTGGTAACTTTATGTTTAGAGTAGTCTTTACCAAAAAGTGAACAGAATCTGTGTTCGGACCACAAAATGATTTTACATCTTCTATGAGATCTATTTTTTTACTAATACGTGATTTATTTGCGTCACTGTTTATCTGTCGGGGGAAAGCCATGGTTCCATACGTATAGTTCTATGTTTAAATTGTGTGCTCATTGTCACAAGGTCGTTAACTGCCGCTAAATCACAGAGAGAGCTCACCATTTTGGTTTGTGGTTTAATGGATTGTGTGTAAACCAGATAGTTCTCGGTAGGTTCCTTCCTTCTCTAACTGTATTGAGATCGCCCAGCAACACCAAAATATCGCACTTCGGAACTTGTTTAATGGTCCGCTGCAATGCATCATAAAATTGCTCCTTCTGTTCAGTATCTTGATCGTTAGATAAGATTGTAAAATAGATATCATACACAAAAATAGCAAAAAAATAGCTAAAAACGATCTTCTAAAACAACTCTAGAATTACGATTAAGTAATTGGTATTGTTAAAAGTCTTAAAATTGTATCAATATCAAAAAAGCACTTTGCCAAACTTCCGAGCTCTAGTGATCATATTCGACGCTTTCTTACTGTAGAAATTTGTAACATTTATTCATAAACACACTTTAGGGAGTTTAACTCCATATTTCTTTCTCACAATCGATCATTTAAAATATCTACAATTCCTATTTCATTGGCACCTTGGTTACAAAAACCGTAACGTCGCGTCGGTCCGTAGCGCGCCGGCCGCGCCGAGTTGGTGGGGCGCGTGGCGCGGGGCGGGGGGGGGGGGGGGGCTCAGAAGAGGCGCACCAGGCGGTTGGGGGTGCTGCCGGGGCAGTAGCGGGCGAGCGGCCCCCGGGGCGGCGGGCGAGGGGGCAGCTTCGCGTCGGCGTCGGCGTCCGTCTCCGTCCCCGCAACCGCCACGCGCTCCGCTGCGGGGACGTTGCCATCGTCAACCTCATCGTCGTCACCGTCATCGTCGTCAGTTCACGCGTCCGGAATAAGCAACAGTCAATAAATTATTGATCGGAAATTTTGCTAACACCCCCTCCTCTCAATTTGATTTCCGCAATAGAGCGAGTGAATTCCATAAAACTGCCATAAAACATATACTACACTTACAGAAGTAATGAGCTCCGCAGTTGACGCGTCCAGACTCAGTAGCAATTAATAAATTGTTGATCAGAAACTTTGCTAACAGTCCCCGCCTCTCTCGGTGTATCCATCTTGCTCAATTTGATTTCAGCAATAGAGCGCGTGAGTGCCATAGAGCATACACTACACTTACAGGACTAGCAGTCTAACCTGGGATTCCCCACGACGGGCGCGCGCGGCGCGGCGAGCGCGGGCGGTAGGGCTGGCAGGGGGTGGAGGAGGCGGTGGTGGAGGCCGCCCTGCAGGGTGCTGGCTGCGGCGCCCGCCGCCCCGCCCCCGCGCCGTCAGCTGGCGCCGGGGCGGGCGCGGCTCGCCCTCGCCCCGCGGGCCCCGCGCCCGCCGGCCGCCGCGCCGCCCCCGCCGCCCCAGACGCCCCCGACGCCCCCGACGCGCGAGTGGGCGGCGGCGGTGCGGTCGCCGCCGTCTGCTGGGCCTGCGCACAGGGCCTGCGCACACGCCACGCGGCCGCTCCGCGTCCCAATCCGCACTACCGAGAGGAATATAGCAGCTCACGTAACAAGGGCGCGACACAGGGATTCAAACACGTGTGAAGATTGTTGTCCGAGCTTAGCGAGGATACGCTAATAAGTTGTAAATATCATTCATGATAAACTGAAGGCGAAATCCAAGCGACAAGAAATGACAGGTCCATATTTAAAAGAAATATTCTCGACACTGTACTTAAAAAATCATACTATAAGTTGTACTATGACAGAAATTATCAGAGATAAAACCATTTATCACAACACAGCAGATTATACACAATATTTGCAGACAAACTCCAAAATATTGGCTACGTGACTGATATCACTGTTCCACAAACAGCAAATCTTCAAACAGAAAATGTCGAAAAAATGACAAAGTACGTACATAGAACTAGCAGCAGAAGTCAAGGTACTAGAGTATCTAAAAACGTTAACACTGTTCCTCTGGTCAAATTATGCACAGGGGTTATACCAAATAACATCACTAAAAATCTTAGACTTATTTAAATGAAAAAATACACGTTAAAAATTATGCAAAAATCTGTTACCTTAAACACATGAAGGATTGTGCGACAATTCCTAAATTACCACGATCATGAATCGATCATGAAAACAGATGGTTGTGATCGACTACATTTGAAAGTAATATGCAACGGCCAGTTAACAAGTCTGGAAAAGTACTTAATTTCGCAATCTGAACTGTTGCCACTACATGAAGCAGTAGTATCATGTGACAAAGACTATACTCCCTTAAATCTCGGCAACAATACAGCCTACACTGGTATTACATCGGTCAAGGGAATGTTTGAGATATGGAAGTCCAAACCTCTGCATGGTAGATTTCCTCATGTTCTTGAAAGTGCCGAGTACGACGCTTCAGTGCGGTGGCTAAGAGATGGGGCTCTATATGGAGACTCTGAGGGTTTCATTCAAGCACTCCAGGACCAAGTTCTTTCAAATAATGACTACAAAAGATTTATTGAAAAATTAGTTGTTAATGACGAATGTAGAGTGTGCCATCTATCATCAGAGACAATAGACTCTCATTGGAGGGTGCACAAACCTCGCCAACACAGAGTATCTACATCGGCACAATGAGACTGCAAATATTGGCAACCAACAATGGGCTACTGACTCATTCCTTATTATGAATATAACTAAGCATTCCTTATTATGAATACATACCCAAACCCGTCATAGAAAGTAATCAGTTCAAAATAGACGATATTATGACCTTCTAATACATACTGATAAAACGATTCCGGCAACCATTCTACATAACATACAGGAAAAGAAAGCATTCATCATCAATGTTACACAGCCTGCAGATCCCAACATCAATAAAGCAGAAACAGAAAAAAACTCAAAATACATTCCCGTATCAATAGGATATAAAGAAATAAACAAACGTGAGTCTGTTGAGATTATACTAATTGTAATAACAGCAACACGTTTTTCTAATAAAAATCTAACGTACTATTTGGAAAAAATAGGTCTTCTTCCTCACAAAATTATTCCAAAATCTCAAAAGTCATGCATTTTTGAAACTTGCCGGATTATTCACACGGATCTAATTATATAAAGCTAGGAATATGATATGCCTAGACGCTCAGTCAAACCTGAAATCCCGAGTGAGAAAACGCCGAGAAAAAAGAAATAATAATAATAATAATAATAATAATAATAATAATAATAATAATAATAATAATAATAATAATAATAATAATAATAATGCCAGTCCAGATGGCCGAGATCCCCTAGGCAGTAGTGCCGTAGAGATCTCGGACAGAAGGATCGCGAGTTCAGTCCGGCCTGGGGTGTGGTTGTACTCGTATTCATCCTTTCACCCCCAATCATCACCATATCATGTCATCCTCACAGTTACCACACCGTTACACGCAACAGTGGTCGCTAATGATCTAGATGCTGATGCGCCCTTAAATAATAATAATAATAATAATAATAATAATAATAATAATCTTCTTCTTCACTTCACGGATTAGGCTCATGACCTGTTCCGTTTTCACAAAGCATTCATTTCCATCTTTTCCTCGGTCTGCCTATACTTCTTGTACCAAGAGGATGATATAATAATAATATTAATAATAATAATAATATTAATAATAATAATAATAATATTAATAATAATAATAATCTTCTTCTTCTTCACTTCACGGATTAGGCTCATGACCTGTTCCGTTTTCACAAACCATTCATTTCCATCTTTTCCTCGGTCTGCCTATATTTCTTGTACCACGAGGATGATATAATAATAATAGTAATAATAATGAAAAGGCTAGCAACAGCAGCAAGAGCGCGTGCGCGCGTCGCACCTGAGCCCGACGGCGGGGGCGGCGCGGGGCGCGGAGGCCGAGGGGGCGTGGCAGCGCGGGCGGAGCGCGCCGACGGTGAGGGCGCCGTGCGGCAGGGTGGACAGCGGGTGGGAGGCGGTGGCCAGGGGCGGCGGCGGCGCGCCCCTCCGCGCCCCGGCCCCGGCTCCCGCCCACCCCACCGCCGGCCCCGCCGACGCGCCCCCGCCGCGCTCCGCGCCGCACGTCGCCGCCGACGACCTGCGCAACGCACCCAAGGAGGAAATCCTCCTGCTCCTGAAGCCCTGCCCATTCACAAACATAAGCGTAACGCATACACGTACACATTAACATGAGTGAGAGACTCAAGTATTCACAATATCTAACATAAACGTAAGCAAAATTAGAGTTTCAATTGGCTGTGAGACATACAATGCAAACACAAACATAAGCATAACGCATACACGTAGACATTAACATCAGTGAGAGACTGAAATATTCACAATGTCTAACATAAAGGTAAGCAAAATAAGAGTTTCTATTGGCTGTGAGACATACAATGCAAACACAAACATAAGCATAACGCATACACGTAGACATTAACATCAGTGAGAGACTGAAATATTCACAATGTCTAACATAAACGTAAGCAAAATAAGAGTTTCTATTGGCTGTGAGACATACAATGCAAACACAAACATAAGCCTAACGCATACACGTACACATTAACATGAGTGAGAGACTGAAGTATTCACAATCTCTAACATAAATGTAAGCAAAATTAGAGTTTCTATTGGCTGTGAGACATACAATGCAAACACAAACATAAGCCTAACGCATACACGTACACATTAACATGAGTGAGAGACTGAAGTATTCACAATCTCTAACATAAATGTAAGCAAAATTAGAGTTTCTATTGGCTGTGAGATATACAATGCAAACACACATAAGCATAACGCATACACGTAGACATTAACATCAGTGAGAGACTGAAGTATTCACAATATCTAACATAAACGTAAGCAAAATTAGAGTTTCAATTGGCTGTGAGACATACAATGCAAACACAAACATAAGCCTAACGCATACACGTACACATTAACATGAGTGAGAGACTCAAGTATTCACAATATCTAACATAAACGTAAGCAAAATAAGAGTTTCTATTGGCTGTGAGACATACAATGCAAACACAAACATAAGCATAACGCATACACGGACACATTAACATGAGTGAGAGACTCAAGTATTCACAATATCTAACATAAATGTAAGCAAAATTAGTTTCAATTGGCTGTGAGACATAGAATGCAAACACAAACATAAGCATAACGCATACACGTAGACATTAACATGAGTGAGAGACTCAAGTATTCACAATATCTAACATAAATGTAAGCAAAATTAGAGTTTCAATTGGCTGTGAGACATAGAATGAAAACACAAACATAAGCATAACGCATACACATACACATTAACATGAGTGAGAGACTGAAATATTCACAATATCTAACAGAAACGTAAGCAAAATAAGAGTTTCTATAGGCTGAGAGACACACAATGCAAACACAAACACAACTAGCAAGTAATTTTACAAGCTATTTAATTAGACAAGTAACAATGTAACTATTCACCTAGATAAGTAGCTAGAGGACTATATGCTTTTAGGTATTTAAGTATCTAATGAACCTGCTCACAATCTAATACCTAGATATTAAGTATGTAACTAACCAGCTAACATCCTACATAAAGATCCCTTTCTATGTATCTATGTAATGTCGCAAGCGTGCGGCGAGAACGAGCACCTTCGAGGTGACGTCTACAAGAAGGATTAATATTAGACAATTAGTCTATTTACCTAGCTAAGTAAATAGGTTACTATCAAGTAATACTATAACTAACTAGACACATACGTAGATAACTATTTACCTAGCTAACTAGGTATCTAAAAAAGTTGCTAACACACTACCTACTATCTAGATGGCTAAGTAAGTTGCTAACCGGCTAACTAGCAAGCTCTTAACAATCTCTTGGTAGCTAATTATATACTACAAGTCTAGCTAGTTATGATGACAAATAGCCCACTCTTAACAACGTAACTGTCTAGTTAACTCCCCAATGGCGCCTATGCGAGGCGCGTGGGTGCACCTTCGAAATGGTGTCCACTCGGAAAATTAACACTAGATAATAGACCGTCTACTTCTTTAACAACTTAAAAACAGGTAACTAGCTAGTTCATTAAGAAGCTCTCTAACTAGACTTGACTAGGAAACTATTTACTAGAGGACTAGATAAGTAGCTACGTAACATTCTAACTAGTTACATAAAGATATTGCTAATAACTAGATATAATTTTGAGGGCTAACTAGCAAATTGGCAAGCCGACTTGACAACTACCCACACAACTGACATAATTTTCTAACAAACTATCCAAATAGCAATCTAGGTAGTTAAATATGTAGCTAACTTACTGGCTAATCTGGAGGCTCTTAAGAACTTGCCTAATTAGCTAGCTGTCCAATGCCGGAACAGGTAGGCGACTGTGAGCACCTTCGAGGGAGTGTCCACTCGGAGGGTTAATACTATTTGCCTATTTAGCCTAATAGGAGGGTTAATACTATTTGCCTAGTCTGCCTATTTATTTACATAGCTAAGAAAATATGTAACTAGTTAAGCAACAAGCTAACCAACTAGACTCATAACTCCAAACGATGCTTTTTCTCTTTCTATGTGGTCGGGCTACTGCAAACGGCGGCGGCGATGGTGTAACGGTTAGCGTATTGGATGCCTCTGAGCTAAATTCAAAATCGCCTGTTTCTCGCCCAAGAAATACCTCTTTCCTCTGCTAGTTATTGAAAGGAGCGTAGCGAAATTTGCGTGGTCAGTCGGAAGAGCGGGCCTGATGGCCCGAGTCTCGCCACGTAAAATAAGGCATTAATTTAATTCAATTCGATTCGATTCGATTCAATTCAATTCAATCCAAACTCCCCAGAGGCGCCTACGCACCTTCGGGGCGGCGTCCACTCCGAGGGCGCCAACCTGGCCCAGCGCGGGGGCGGCTGCGCGCAGACGGCGGGGGCGCCGGCGGCGGAGGCGGCGGCGGGGGCGGCGGGGGCGGGGCGGCGCGCCGAGCACGCGTCGCTCTTGCCCTGGCGGCGACCCGCCGTCCCGCAGTACTTGCCCCGGTCGTGCGCCGTCCATCCCATGCTGGCTGAGGACGAGCTCTGCACACGGCGGACAATCGTCAGCCCGGGGTGGAACTGCTGCCATCAATTGGTGTAGGGAATGCTTTATCTCGGGATACGCTGGTTTTCGTCCCCTACTGGATGGCTCTGAGCATCAGTGCCTCTGACCGGGTGGTCCTAGGATCAAGTCCCGATGGTGCGGTGGAAATTTCGACTCTATCAACTCGTACATAGTTGGTTCGAGTTCAGCCGCTGTCTGCAGGAGAATACTAGCGGCCGGCTGCTTTGGTCCGTAATTTTCCATGGTTTCTCCGATCAACGCAAGATGAATGCCCTAGCATTACCCTAACAAACGGTTCTGGGACCGCGTGCGATCTTTCCTTCCTCTTCCGTGTCCTATCCTCTCCCTTTACGTCCAGACACACCTACATACTCTACACACACTACACACATGTCAGGAGTTTGGAGCTTGACCCAACTGGGGCTGTGCCTCGCTGGAGGAGACACTCCGGAACCCGTCGTGTAGGTCTGTGCGGTATCTCGCCATCCGGCGGGATAAGAACACCGGCATCTAGTGCAAGTGCACACTTACAAGCACTTCATTACGAGTACTACACAAGGCAGGAGTCCGGCAGGAAGCTTAGAGCTTGTCCCAACTGGGGTGGTGCCGCCCTGCTGGAAGATACCTCGTTGGGGAAACCCTCACAAGCAGACATGTACTTTCGTGCCGGACCTCACCATCCACCGGAGAAAGAACACACCATCTCCCGAGATACAACGTGCAATTCACTTGCGGTTCTAATGACCAAGGCAGCTAACGCGAGAAAAATGAAATGAATAAATCACTACAACCAAAGTCGAATGTACGAGTAGGTTCCCGTGACGGACGGTTGGATGCGAATTAAAGGGCGGAATGTATGTCCAAAATATCACATACATTACACGTCTTCGAAATATTTTTTTTAATTTTAGAAAACATTTAGCATGAAATGTAGAACCAAGTTGAACGTCGCAGGATTTTAATCATGGGCTATGACTACATTCATGTTGATTTTGGAAGATACAATGATTCTTACGTGAAAATTAGAGACCCCCCCCAAAGTAATTCCAGTAAACAAAATAGTAATTTATGAAATAGGATGAAAGTGTCAATATTCTTAGCTTAGATAATAGCCGCTAACTTTGCCGAAAAATCCCTAATAGGAGCACGCTGGCCCCATCCAACTCCCAGTACCATCACTCTTCCTCAAGCACCCATTGCCTCGCAAGCACCAACTACGGAAGGACTCGCGAATGTCCACGATACGACCCTTTCCAAAAACATTTACCTAAGGCTTAATAGGGCAACTAAAACTAAATTTGTCCCCAAAAATAGCGCTCGTGGTATGCACAAATTAAATGAGACGATATTGCAAAATTAATATTTTCTGCAACTTTTCCCAAGATTTTTTTTTTTCTGGGGAGGGCGCCGCCCTTAGGGGGAAAGGAGCGATTTCGCAAACAAAAAATAGTTTAGCTTATTTTTAATAAATCCACGTAATTTTCTCTTTGAATGGGCATTTTATTCATGTTGATATTACTCTTACAAGTATTTTTTATTGTTTGAATGTGATGTCTTTCTTTCATTGTTCTCGGGTGTAAGCTTGAATAATATTTTAGATATTGTTACATAATATAGTATAAATTGTTCAAGACAGACATGCAAAAAGAAAGTTGAAAACTTTTCGTTTAGAAGCTAACCTACATAAAAGTGTGCCAAAGGGACATAGTTATTGGAAAATAATTATTCTGATGAGGAAATTATCAAACTGGCGTGTTCTGAGGGTTACATCTTTATTACTCATTTCCCGAAAGCTGATATTTTTAATACTAAATGAACCGTTTTCAACTTACATTTATAATAGGAAACTGAAAATTGTCAGTTGTTAATAATAGACACACATTTTCTTAAACAATTTTTTACCTTAGAATAATTCATTCTGCAATACTGTTTTTACTATAAAACGTTATGGGGGTATATTTTTGTCAACAAATATTTCAACAGTTTTCAAAACAGATATATTAGTGTTATTATGAGCATGCAATCTGTCAAAATTACACAAGACAAACTTCAATAGATTCTGAAAATTAGATTTATACATTTAACATTGCCAGGTTAGAGTATTTCACGTCCCTTTAACTCTAGGTTACAAAGGCGTCGTCGGCAACAAGGCCGAAAGCTTTCCCCACCCCCTTCCCCTCACTCCTCCTTTCTGAAACTGTGTATCATCATTGTGTGACTAGCCAGTGAAATACACCTAACATTATAGGCCTATCTATTTCCGGTAAAAGCCATTTTAACACGCGTCGTCCAGTAGACTACGCCTTTGTAGTTACGTCAGTGATATTTTTGGCGTTATATTGGCTAATATTGTAAATAATGAATTCAAACTCCTTGCATTGTACCATTTAAGTTTTGACGGAACATTTAGCATTCACAATGGGGCGATGGCGATAATAAATAAGATCGCATGACAGGGAACCCAAAAATAATCGGACTGAGGGCACACTGCCTTTTGTGGATGTATTAGAGGGTTCTCCGGCAAGATGGGGTTAATAGAAATGTAACAACTGTCCAGACGGTGTCAGTTTGAATGTGACCGTTTGACCGTAGTGTTGTTTTTCTCTTACAGTTCGAGGGTTCCGCCTGCGAAATCGTTAGGGCAGGATTAAAAGAACGAAGTGTGTGCTTGAAATTTTGTTTCCTTCTTGAAAAATCGGCAACAGGATCTTGCCAAATTCTTCAACTGGCTTTCAAGGAAGATGCTATGATTGCACACAAATTTTTGAGTGGTTTGGGCGCTTTAAACGAGGTGAGATGAGTGTTGAGGTCCATGCTCGTTCTGGTCGCCCTTTAACACCTCGAAACGATTAAAACGTTGAGGATATCCACCAAATAAATCAACGACAATCGTCGTTTCACTATCGAAGAAATTTCAGAAGAAACAGGAGTGATCTGGAGCTCATGCCAGCGGATTTTGACTGAGGATTTGCAAATGAGATTTATTGCCTCTAAATCTCACCTTCTCACAGAGCATAAAAGAATCTTCGATTGCATTTGAGCCATGACTTGAAAAACGAGATAGATAGTGATCCCAACATTTCGACCAAAATCATTACAGGAGGTGAGAGTTCGTGTTACGCGTATGACCCAGTAGGCTGGTGGGCCCTGACCCGTTCGCGGGCAGACGCGCCAAGTACAGACAGCCTTTGCAATCTAGGGTTAATGAGCAGCTGCCACTATTAAGGCCGCTCCACACATTCGGCATTCGCTGAGCAGCGAGCTACTGCTCGTTCATTCCCGAACAGCTGATATGTTCGGCGAATGTTCGCTCCCTGTGATGTGTCCTAAAGAACGACACGAGGTGGGTAAAGGCGGCTCCACACATTCGGCATTCGCCGAGAAGTGAGCTACCACTCGCCCAATCCCGAACAGCTGACGTGTTCGGCGAATGTTCGCTCCCTTTAACGTGTCCCAAAGACCGACACGCGGTGTGAATACCGAATGTTCGGCGCTCGGCGAATAACGTCCATACCACTCAGGAATTGGAGAGCGTTTGCTCGTGATTCGCCGAATGTGTGGAGCGCGGCCGAATGTGATTCGCGCGAGTGCGCCAGCGTGCGCGCTCACCGCCAACGCCGAGTGTTGCGCAGAGGCGTCGTCCCACCCGATCACCCGGCCCGAGGACGCCCGCGGTGGGGGCGGCGCGCGCAACGAGGACGCCCGCCCCGACGACGTCCTCGCCCCGCCCGCGCGCGAGGACGCGAGCGGTTCCGCCCAGTCGCTGGCGCGCCCGGACCACGTCCTCCCCGGCGGCTGCGGCGGCGGTGGCGGCGGCGGCGACGCCAGCAGCGAGGACGTGTAGCTGCTGAGGGCGGACCGGCGCGCCGCCCTCGACGGGTCGGCCGCCACAGACGGCCCTCGCGCCGCGAAGAGGCTGCCGCCCACCCAGCTGCCCGACGAGCCCACGCGCACCGGCTTGCGCAGCTCCGGCAGCAGCAGGGGCCTGCCGCAGGCGGCGGACGCCATTGAAGGGGTCCAGGGAACGTGGGCTGAACACCGAATGTGTCCTAAAGACCGACAAGCGGTGGGTAAAGGCGGCGCTACACATTCGGCATTCGCCGAGCAGCGAGCCACTGCTCGCCCAATCCCGAACAGCTGACGTGTTCGGCGAATGTTCTCTCCCTTTGATGTGTTCTAAAGACCGACACGCGGGGGTAAAGGAGGCACCACACATTCGGCATTCGCCGAGCAGCGACCTTCTGCTCGCCCAATCCCGAACAGCTGATGTATTCGGCGAATGTTCGCTCCCTTTGATATGTCCCAAAGACCGACACGCGGTGTGAACACCAAATGTGTCCTAAAGACCGACAAGCGGTGGGTAAAGGCGGCTCCACACATTCGGCATTCGCCGAGCAGCGACCTTCTGCTCGCCCAATCCCGAACAGCTGATGTATTCGGCGAATGTTCGCTCCATTTGATGTGTCACAAAGACCGACACGCGGTGTGAACACCGAATGTTCGGCGCTCGGCGAAATGCGTCCGTACTACTCAGGATTCGGCGAACGCTTGCTCGTGATTCGCCGAATGTGTGGGCCTTGCAGCTCGCTATCAACTGATTAGCTGCAGATTAGATTCGCCGCCTTTCTCCCGTAAAAATTGGCTAATTTTACATTAGATGCAAAAATGCCACGCTAATGTGCCTGGAATTCAACTATTGCTTTATTTTAGCTTCTGCAGAAACCAATCTAAACAAGATTTTCTCACGTCAGTGGAGTTACAAACTGATAGATATTTGCATTAATCCATTCTATATCTACATTTTTCACTATAAAATTGCATTTATCTTCTTTTTTACTGTACCAATTTTAACAATTTTTAGAACAGCAATAATACTAGAACTTAATATAGACTTTCGAATGACGTTACAGCTTAAAATAACCTTAAACCTGGTATTTCGAAAATTCGAGACACTATTTGCTGAGGCAGTTCCAATATTTTTCGCCCCTATTCTTTAGCATTGAGACAAAAAGTAATAACGGTTACTCAGTTGGTCTCACCACTGCTTCCTAATAGTCATGATTACTGTTAGAGTTATGATGCAGCTGTTCTTTGAATACCTGACGTAGAAGTTGTCATCATACGCAATAGCTTTTCTATCCTGCTAATATGAAATTCTAATTCTACGTAGCAGATATTGATTTAGCGATTTCTCATTAGTTTGATGCTTAAAATGATCCCCACTACCTAAGACATTTCGACCGTACCTGAAATGAAAGGTTTGATTGGTGGGCGATGACAATATTTTATTGTGTTCGGACAGTGATGTTGTGACACGTGTATCTCCGCTAGGGAAGGTTATTGCGAAAGGTGACGATAATTTACCCCCGTTGGTAAATGATTCTGATATTCAAAATCATTCCAATGTCTCCCACTGCGTTATGCATGGTACGGCCTGTTATCACGCATGATTCCATCTCCCCGTTTTAGAGCAGCCAAGCAAACTGCTAGGATCCGGTGCTGAGCTACACTTCGGCTTGTGGGGGTTTATACCATCTACGTATCTATCCCAGCAAGGCACCACCCCCACTCTAAACTTCTGACAGGTCCTCCAACTAGTGTAGTATAAAAAAGGAAAGCATCCAAAAGGAAAGTAATATTACTTTTAACAATGACATTTAATGAATTTTATACCATTTGGATTGTATAATTGTAAAGAACCTGAAACAAGTATTGTACTTCAGCTTCTGGGTCAATGACCCCCATCTCGATCAGGTTTTCATGCAGTTTCTCTGATCCTCGAGCAAATGCAGAGATGGCCCCTTGTTTTGCTTCTGAACATAAATTAACTTCAAATTAACTTCTCCTCATAGCACGTCACACACAGTTTGTAACTGTTTTGACGTAAATAAATAAATAAATATAATGAACGGAAGTATATGTGTGGGGAGAGGTCAGGGGAAGGAAAAGAAATGAAAGACTGCGCGCGATCCGTGGCACATTTGTTAGGGAAATATTCCGTCATTGCCTGGTATCGATAGAAGAAATCTCTGAAAGCTTCCGACAACGGCAGCCGTCCACTAGAATGCTCCTCCAGAGAACGGCTGAATTCGACCTGCCTATGTAGGTAGTGTCAAAAATCCGTCACCGTCGCACAGAGCCGCCCTAGGTCCTTTCGATGAGAGTCGCAGCTGGGACAGCAACACTGATCAGCAACACTCACGCAATCAGTAACACTGACTCTGATCTGAAGTCAGCCGGTGGAAATGGGGTGGCAGGGGAAAAGCAGGGATCTCGAGATGACCTGCCACAAATGCATTTTGCCCGCAACAAATTCCACGTAGGCTAACCGAGATCGGAACACCTGTATTGTCAGATTTTCTTTAGAATGGGATGATTTGACAGTTAGTGCTGGCAACACAACTGACGATTCTATGGTCGTTGTGTCCTTGAACTTATTAGACTCTCCTTCCTCCATTCGTTCGTTTGCAGTTGGCTAACTTGTAAATAGTTACGACGATCCCTGGCTGTGATGTCCTCGTCCGACGAAAATATAGTGCGCCACAAGAAATAATTGAAATTAATAAGTGCAGAGCTTTGTGCTCTTCTGTAAAAAGTATTTCTTTTTATAAAAATTACATTGAATTTAGTTTTTATGTGATAAGTATTATGTTTGTTTTAAAATCGAGTCTTGAATATGAGATGCGTTCTCGCGACGGTGCACATGTTTACTTCTCTGAAGTACACGTGATGTTCACTTGTTTCGCGAACTGTCACTTTATCCCATTCTTAAGAAAATCGTTCTATAGTGGGTGGGGGAAGTGTGAGCGGTACTTTCACCCACTTCAAGTCACCTCTGTCCGATTTGTACGTCTATAGCAGCGTTGTCTAACCGGCGGTCCGCGGTGCCTTTTACTGTAGCACGCGAACGGTTATTAGTCAATTGTGAATGTCCCTAGCATCCATTCCGGGCAACAACATTAAGCGCCTAACGCTCACGCGCCTGTAAAAAAACCTGTAACGTGTAAAAACATATTAAGTTTAGATTTATTAATTTTTTTCTCGAAAATTCTGATATTCAAAATCATTCCAATGTCTTTCACTGCGTTATACACGGAACGGCCTGATATCACGCATGGTTCCCCGTTTCAGAGCTGTCAAGCAAACTGCTAGGATCTTCGACGTTTGGATGGCCCAAGTAATGAAGATATGGCCCGCAACCATATTAACGGTTTTAGTTGTACCCCGTGAGGCCTTGAATTGAATTGAATTGAATTGAATTAATGCCTTATTTTACGCGGCGAGACTCAGGCCATGAGGCCTGCTCTTCCGTCTGACCACGTAAATTTCGCTACGCTCCTTTCACCAACTAGCAGAGAAAGGAGGTATTTCTTGGGCGAGAAACAGGCAATTTCAATTTAGCTCAGAGGCGTCATTTAGGTTTGAGGATCTTTTACATGCAAGTAAATCTACTAGCATGGGACAGCCGGCTTTACTTCCCCTCCGAAGGAAGACGTACGAAGGATTTTTTCGTCCTTAAAAATCCACGGCTTCGATCGGGTTTGAACCCGCCAACTTGGGTACAACAGTCCGGTACGCTAACCGTTACACCATCGCCGCGCGCAAAGTTGCTGGCTGCAAGTTGCTGGTAGCGAGGCGTTGAGAGTGCGTCACCTGTGCGCTTGCACTTTGGGCCTCGGCAGCCAGGACGCGCTGCCGACGCCCAGCCGGGCCGACCCCAAGCGCGCCGCCCGCCCGCCCTCCGGCACCGAGGACGGCTTCCGCAGCGTCGCCGACTCGCCGGCCGTCCCAGCAGCGCCCAGCAGCGCCCCTCGCGGCAGCGTCGCGCCCTTCGCGTCCCTCGCTTCGGCGCCTCCGGGCGTGGACAGGGCCTTTGCCCTCGACCCCGGCAGCGGGCCTCGTTGAGACGGCAGACTCTCCGAGTCCCAGGCGCCGGTCTTCCTCGGTTCCGCCACCGTTCCGCGTTGCGAGGCGACACTTCCGGCGTCCCAAAATCCGCTAGGTCCCATCCGCGATAACTTCTTCGGCTCTGAGACCGCCAGCGAGCGCGCAGGGTGGCTCCCGGCAGCCCATACTGCAGTACCACCACTCGCCAACCTCTTCCCCTCGGAGGACGGCAACGCCCCTCTCTGCGACTGCACGCTCCCGGCGTCCCAGCCCCCGAGCCGCGAGGACTTCCTGGCGTCCGACTTGCGCTGCGAGGACACGCTGCTCGTCTCCCACCCCGCCCCCACCTTCCCCCTCAGCACGTTCCTCACCTCGGCCGTCAACGGGCCCCGGAACGAGCCGCCTGCGTCGCGTCCGGACGGCAGCCGAGACGCCTTCCGGGGCTCGGAGGCCAAAGCACTCCCGCGTAAAGACGCTCCTCTGGCGTCGGTGGGCCACCCGCCGCCGGGCAGTCGCGGCGGCTGCTTGATCTCTGTCCTCGGGCGGGACGGCGTCGCGGCGCCCCACCCCAGCCACGACCAGATGGCCTGCTTGGCGTGGTCGACGAGCGACGGCTCGCGGTGCGAGGAGCGGCGCGGCGCGTCCCGGAAGGAGGTCGGCCGCGGCGGGCGCGACGGCGTCGGCGTCGGCGTGGGCGTCGGCGACGGCGGCGCCGCCGGCTGCAGGTGCGCGAAGCGAATGTGCCTGCCCGACGCGCGCGAGTGGGTTGCGGAGCTGCGCCGCGAGGAGCGCGAGTGCTGGCAGTGGGCGGGGCTGCGGAAGCTGGCGATGTAGGGGGCGGCGTTCGGCACCTGGGAGACGAGGACAGCGGGATGGGGCGTTGGACAGTGATTGGGGCGTAGTTCAAAGGATAGGCGGACGAACAGGTCCTAAGACCTGAGACTCGCCATTCATAAAACATAATAATAATAATAATAATAATAATAATAATAATAATAATAATAATAATAATAATAATAATAATAATAATAGTACTTAACCGCTATATTATCCTATCCCTTACTTACTGCACTTACATTACTTTTACACTTACGTGCACTACACCACCACACATGTTGGGAGCTTAGAACGAGTCATGCTGACGGGAGATACCTGGTTAGGGAAACTCCTGCAAGCCGATGGATAGGTCGGCTCCGGATCCATCGAGGGAAAACTACCGTCACATCCCGCGATAGTAAATATGCAGGACACTTACGGGACTAATGACCTTGGCAGTTGACGTGGAAACAAATCAGCGACTGCAACCAGTGAATGAATTTTTGGCACAAATCCCTTGTCTTGTGCTCGTGCGTTGTGTGGTGGAGGTGCTCGTGTGTGTAGAGGTTTTTGCTTGGGAGGTGGCAGTGGTCTTCCCCAGCTGTATGACGAGATCCGGCGCCGACTTACATTCGGCTAGCGCGGTTTTACCCAACCACGTATTTCCCACCAGCGGAACATCGCCACAACTAGAGCATGTTCTAAGCTCCCGACCGGTCTCCCGGCATGTGTGGTAGTGTAGTGTATGTTAGTGTAAATGTGTGTAAGTCAGGGATGAGGATAGGACAAGCAAGACGAATGAAAGATCGCGTGCGGTCCGTGACCCGTTTGTTGGGGTACTGCTCCGGCATTCGCCTGGTGTCGTACGGCGAAATCACGGATTACTACCGATCAGAGTAGTGGCCGCTAGAAATCTTCTCCAGACAGCAACTGAACACGAAGTAGTTATGTAGCTAGAGTACATCTGCCACCGTGTGGAGCAGAACCCTAGACGTTTCGTGCATCGGAGGCACTGCAGTAGAATCGGTTGGTGCTCTTAGCTCCCCCTCCGGGTTAATTGCATTCACTTCTACATAATCACCGAGTCGTAATCGACGAGCTGTCTAGCGAGGGTCAAAAATCCTCACACCACCGGAAGTGAAACCCCAGGACCTCCCAGATGGGGGCACTGCACTGATATCATTTGGTGCTCTTAGCCACATCTCCCGCTTTACAGCACTAATTTCTATGTAATCATTACAAGAGAATAACATTAACCTCGACGGGTTTGAGGTAACTCATTGAAAATCAACTGGCTACAAGATTACTGTTGAACGGCTTCGACATGAAAATGGCAAATTAACACGAGAATTTCATGTACCATTTTAACATGTCTTGTGAGACACACAATGGAACTCGTTCACGTTTAACTACATAGCTCTATGAAACTTGGCATTGAAGGCGTGGGAATTGCGTGAGGGATTGCTAGAAATGACTAGAATTCTCCTCCAGGCAGCGACTGAATTCGACCTAGTCTAGAAGCTAGTGTCAAAATTCCTGCCATTGTTGGGACTCAAATCTGGGACCTAAGAAATCTAGAATCCCGGTCGGAGGCATTGCAGTGACATCAGTTGATGCCTTGAGCCATCTTTACCCGTTTATGGCACACATTTCTACATAATCATTACAACACAATGATAACAAACCTCGAGAAGATTGAGGTAACACATTGAAACTACCTAGGTAATTATCACACTTGACATTCAAGGCGTAGGAGTATTTACAAAAAGTGTGTAGTATTCTCCTCCATCAACGACTGAATTCGACCAGGCTGACAAACCAGTGTTGACAATTCTGCCACCGTCTGAAGTGAAACCCATTGGAATTCCCAATGGGAGGCACTGCGGTGATATCAGTTGATGTCTTGAGCCAACTCTTCTGGTTTATAGCACTCATTTATATAATCTCATTACACGAGAATAATAACATTTACATCGAGTGGTTGGAGGTAACTCATTGAAAATCAACTAGCTCAAGACTACTGTTGAGTACCTCGGACATAATGGAAATTTAACACGAGAATATCATGCACTATTTTAAACTTTTCTTGTGAGATACACCAAGGAACTCGTTCAATTTGAACTACATAGCACTATCACACTTCGCATTTAAGTCGTATATAGGATTATTTTCTAAAAGTGACCAGAATTCTCTTCCAGAGAGCAACTAAATTCGACGTAGCTAGTGTCGCATACCTGTGGAGTAGAACCCTAGGAGTTCCCCAATTGGAGGTGACATCATTTGATGCCCTTAGCCACCTCTCCCGGTTTATAACATACCCTTATAAAATTAACCTCGCGAGATTTGAGGTAACTCATTGAAAATCAACTAGCTCAAGTGTAGCTTCGACATAATGGAAATTTAACACGAGAATTCCATGCATCATTTTTAACATTTCTTGTGAGACGCACCAAAGAACTCGCTCAATTTTAAATACAATGTATGGAGTAGAACCCTAGGAGCTCTCCCATTGCAGGTGACATCAGCTGATGCCCTTAGCCACCTCTCCCGGTTTATAACATACCCTTATAAAATTAACCTCGAGAGGTTTGAGGTAACTCATTGAAAATCAACTAGCTCAAGAGTAGCTTCGACATAATGGAAATTTAACACGAGAATTCCATGCATCATTTTTAACATTTCTTGTGAGGCGCACCAAAGAACTCGCTCAATTTTAAATACAATGTATGGAGTAGAACTCTAGGAGCACTCGCATTGAAGGTGACATCAGCTGATGCCCTTAGCCACCTCTCTCGGTTTTTGCACAAACTTCTTCTTAATCATGACAACAGAATAATAACATAAACCTCGAGATGTTTGAGGTAACTCATTGAAAGTGAGATTGGATGCCCTGCAGCGACATCAGTTGATGCCCTTAGCCACCTCTCCCAGTTTATATAGCACACACTTCTACTCAATCATTACAACAGAACAATAACATAAACCTCGAGAGGCTTGAGGTAACTCATTGAAAGTGAGATTGGATGCGCTATCAGTTGATGCCCTGAGCCACCTCCCCGCCCGTGCGGGGCGCGTGTGGCGCGGAGTGGCGAGGCGGGGGCGTACCGTGTGGGCGTGCGCCGCCTGCGCCCCCTGCGCGGCGCCGCTCATGTGGGCGCGGCCTGCGGCGGGCGAGGGCGAAGGCGGGGGCGAGGGCGAGGGCGGGGGAGGCGGAGGCGCGCCCCGGCGCCGCCCGCGCCCTGCATGCGTCGCCCCTCGCGCCCCGTCGCGCCCGCGGGCGCACGCGCTCGCCTCCGGGGCGACCACCCGCCGCCCGCGCGCATTGTTGGCGGCGGCGATGGTGTGACGGTTAGCGGACCGGACTGTTATACCCAAGCTCGCGGGTTCAAACCCGATCGAAGCCGTGGATTTTTAGGGCGACAAAATCCCTCCCTCCTTCGGAGGGGAAGTAAAGCCGGCTGTCCCATGTTAGTAGATTTACTTGCATGTAAAAGATCCTCAAGCCTAAATGACGCCTCAGAGCTAAATTCAAATCGCCTGTTTCTCGCCCAAGAAATACCTCCTTTCTCTGCTAGTTGATGAAAGGAGCGTAGCGAAAATTGCGACGGAAGAGCGGGCCTGATGGCCCGAGTCTCGCCACGTAAAATAAGGCAAATTCAATTCAATTCAATTCAATTGTTGCGCGGGTGTATATCGTTTGTTACTTTCTCGCAGACGCACGTTGAGAAGATCTCCGTCCATCTTCCCCTCCTGTCCACTCGCTTCTACCCTACAATTCCCCAGACTCCCCCAGCCGTACATTTCAAAAGCGGAAAACAAAATCCTCACCACAACTGACTAAAGCGGAAACTACCGCGACAGTTCTTCGCCCCCTCCCTTGGTCATCATGTAGCCGCTGTGGCTTCGCACAAGCAATCCACGTACTCAATGTATTCATCTGTGAATGATGTTCCTTCAACAAGGCTAAAATAATTCATTGTACCCTCAAGTATCGTACTCGGCTGCTGAGAGCCTTCAGGCCAAGTAGAAATAAATGAAAAAAAAAATGTAGAGAAGAACCTCTCTAATCCGAACTAATTGCGGGTTCGTTGCCTGTTCGGATCCGGAAATGTTCGGATTATCCGAAAAAATATACCGTACATATACAAATGCATCTATAGGATTAGCAGACAATGCAACGTAGCGTGCGATGTGAGAAAATGGCAACGTAACCCGGCGATCGCATCAACAAGCAGATTCACTTCCTTACAGCAAAATAATATTACCTGTGTAAGTGCTACAAAAACTTGATATACTAGTGCCGAAGTTACTTCATTTCGACTTGTGTTTCAATAATTAGTTCTTCAGTTCTACAGTAATCATAAAATACTTCATTTACACTACCAATAATCCTTTTATTTATTTTATTTACTTTTCCTCCATCCCTAATTTTGTTCGGATTATTCGAAATTTCGGATTTGCGGAGTTTGGATTAGCGAGGTTATTCTGTATCTACAGAGTAATATTCGTTGTATAAGGAAATTTATGTAACGCTGAGAAAAATCGATTTTGAAATACTCGTCTTGGGGACCCCTGAAAGTCCCCGAAGTGTTTTTTTTAAATGTCCGTCCGTCTGTTCGTCTCACTCCGTTCGTCCTTTTGTCCGTCTGTGAACAACACTGGCGTCCAACGTATTCTTAGAACTTGCAACTGAATAACTGAATAACACCGGGAGATGTGGCTCAGGGCATCAACTGATGTCATTGCAGTGTCTCTAACCAGTAGATCCTAGGATTTGCGGGTACGAGTCCGAAAGATGGCTACATACCTAGGTCAAATTCAGCTGCACTTTGCAGGACAATTCCAGCCACCGCCGGCTGCTCTGATCGGTAGTTTTCTGTGGTTTCTCCGGTCACTACCAGGCGAATGCCAGAGTAGTATCCTAATAAACGGGTCACGAACCGCGCGCAGTCTTTTCTTCCTCGTCCTTGACCTATCCTCGCCCCTTACTTACATTTGCACTAACATACACTACACTACCACATGTACCGGGAGCTTAGAGCTTGTCCCGCTTGAGGCGATGCCCTCCTGGTAGGAGATACCTCGTTGAGGGAAAATTCCGCAACCCGGCATGTAGGTCAACGCTGGACCCCGCTATTCAGTGGGGGAAGTTCACCAGCGATAATACTTGACACTACTCTTACGATAATAATGAATTTAGCAGTTTACGCATCCGGAAACAATAATCGATCAATTTTCCGTAAGCAGGTGGAAATCCCTTACGCCGGGGTTTTCAAACTGGACGTTGCGGCTCCCAGGGGCATCGCGGCCAAATGGTAGGGACGTCGCGGTGATTTATTAAAAAGAAGCTTAAGATTTTCATTTACTTGAATCCGTGTCTCTTTTATGCCTATAAAATCATTTGTACTATTTGTAATATATATTATTTATTTTACTAATTAATTGTGGATTAATTGAACCTGGCAAGTTCTTTACGAGTAGCCTATTATATCACTTAATCATTTGTGTTGAATCCTTATTAGGCCTATTTTAACCCTTATACTATTTTAAAGCTTATTGTTGCCAGGGGACCCGCAGGAAGTTTCATTTAGGTGAAGAGAGCCGTGGACGAAAAAAGTTTGAAAAGCCCTGTCTTACGCGATTTATTGGACATTCTCCACCTGCCAGAAATTGCAAATTGTCATACAGCTACATGAACAGTGGCATGGGAGTGAAATGTCTGTCTGTATTGTGTTTGTTGATGGCGAGGCTCAAGCCATTTAGCCTGCTCTTCCGCCTGACCATTTTCAAAAAAATTAATACAATAGTCAATGAAAAGAAGGTCATTCAATTAGAAATACGTACGCAATTTTGATGAGGGTTTTTTTCCCATTGAAGACATGAATGTAAGCGAGGGAGGAAGGAGTAGATAGAAAAGGGAATACTCACACAGCATTGATGAAATAAAACTTATGATTGATATGAAATTTATTTATTTTAAGTTCGGGATGTGTTAAAGTTAATGATAAATATATTAGAAAGCTATGAGAATTTATTCAAAATTTACGTAAATTATATTATCTGACTCAGAAAATTACGTACGGAAAGGATTGGACGAATCTTGTAAAAGTCAGTGAAAGGTTATTAAGTACTACTAAATGTTCCACACAGAGGTTTTGAATGGCCTAAGATTGTGTACGTATTATTGAATTTCCCCTAAAGAAGATTAGAAAGGGAGGGAATATCGTCAGCATACGAGCGAAAACACATCGAGTCAAGAGTTCAGGCCATGAGAAAAATGGAATACGTTGGAAAATAAAGTATTTCGTACTGATAATACTTGTATTTCATAACAATAATAACAATAATATTAACAATATTAATAATATGAGAATGCTTTATAAAATTATTTGGTTTTTAAATTAAGTAAAAAGAGGGGGGATTAAAAACGATCAATTCCTACTGTAGGAAAAATGTACAATTTAAACCCCGTACTAGAAAAGTAGATATTATGGAAATTTAGGAACTGTTTACCAATCAGAAGATTCCCAAGACCTGAAAACTCGACCCAACATCTCCCACCCGTAAGCCAACGATGTATACTACATTTATTTCTGGGACTGCAAACAAGGGACTATTCCGGCATGCGCTTTAAGCGAAAGAAAAGCGACAACTCATATTTTATCCTATCCAGGTATCACAAAATTGAAACCAAGCTCGCCAATCATAAACCATCGGGAGTGTTTGTTGAGATTAAGAAACGAATTCAGATACGAATAAAAATTTTTGCCGGTTTGTTCAGATAATTGTATTCAAAAATTGAAGACTTGAAATAACAAAAAAATGAAGATCCATTTTCATACTTACGAGAGAAATTAGTTAATATATACGTTAAACCTATTTCCACAACTTCTGTCATTTCTAGTCACCCCGTAACACGATTAAGAAATGCGTCTCGACTTTGGTTCTTACTTAAGTTATAGGGGTTGATTCATTCATCTTAGTACTGAAAAAACGTAAATTTAACAGAAATGGGACTTACTTCCTATTTTATTTTAAAACTTCAATTATTCCAGATATTGGGAGACATTCTAGATGAATGAAAGCCATTTTATTTTACACAAGAATACAATTTTAGTACAATTTCATATTTTTACATATTGTACCCATTAACACTCGTTGCATACATATTTCGGTAAATTAATGTATTAACATGTTGGAAGGAAACATCTCAGAAATGAATTTGCTATCTCTGACACGTGGTCCTGGATTCTGTGAAACAGAGATGTAACACTGCGCTGGTGCTCAAATAATATTTTTATATACATACGGGAAGAAGAAAGAACTAGATTCTTTCAAATAATGTATTACAATTTATTGACCAGAGACATGTTAGGGACCATAGCAGTTTGGACTTTGCAGTAGGGACCATGTATAGCTTATCGGAATCTGAACGAAAATAAAAAAAGACTGATTGCGATCAATCAGTCTTTCAAACCTCACTGATTTTCATCTGCCCATCCATTCATTTATTCACTCATTTAATCGTTGGTACATTTACAGTGTTTAAAAAATGTTCTTCAATAAGTCATACTTTTAACGTCGTAATGACAAATTCGAACGGATGCTGGTTGCCAGATTTGAAAGTCGAGAGTTTCTTTAGCACAAGGCCACTTGAAACGCAGCCGGCAGAAATCGAAAACCTCAATGTGAAAATGCGCTGCGACCTTAAACTGCATTCATTCGGAATATCTCATCTGCGTTTTAACTTCTCAGCTGCGACGTTGGCACGTGGCCAATCTTTCATCGGGTTTTGTTTGTCGACCTTCGCTATGTTTACGATAAAGGTTCCCGAAAACCGTTTGCGCAGCATCTGCACATGGCGCAGAGATTAGCAAAGAAACACATGGCATGCGAAGCACAAAGATTCTCCTATCGAAAAACTGACATTTAAAAAATGTCGGTATAAAGTCTTTTTTTGTACACTAGCATTATAAACGACCTTTTCTGTTGTAAGAAATAGTTCATAATAGGTCATTTTACGGCACAAATGATGACGTATTAGATTTTATGTCACGAATGATTGCGTAGTCATACATTCAGCCAATCGTAGCGAGAGAATCGGGGGGAGGTAGAACTAAACGGAACAGCCGACCACCGTTTACTCGCACGATGTCAAATACCCGAGTCGTCCCAGGGACGTTGTTTCGCAAAAACTAAGTTTGATTCTCTTATAAATTTATAATGCTGTTATACGAAAAAATATAGTATGCAACTCGTTTATAATGTTGCTTTATTACATGCGTACAAATTTGAAAACATGTACTCATGCAATAAAGATTAACATTATAAACTAATTGCATAAACTACTATTACGAGTTGACTACCTTTAGTGAATAGAAAATAAGTGATTTATTAATATAACATATCCACCTTGGGAAATACAGAGTTAACATGGTACAACTGATGGAACATAAAATCTTTTCGAACGTTCCTCAAATAGTAGACATTTCCTTTTTCGAAGAAAGTCAATTATTATTCCTACAACGTTTCCCTTAAACTTTAAAAAGAAAATTTATACTTTGATAAGGTTTTTGTATTTACACTATTTACAACTATGTGATTAATTTTTTTTCAGGAATTGCTTTCTACAACGTTGTTCACAAAATAAAGTTTTGTGAAATCACTTAGTACACAGAGTTAAATTGTAAGAAAGTACTACATTATAGTTTCATTTGATTTCAAGATCTGAACATTTTATCGGTTACAACATAAATTAATATGTGTTTTATTGTTTACCATCCAATGCAGTTTGCTGTAAAACTAAAAAACAGTGATTTAAAAAAAACAAAATAAATTAAGCATCTTTCCGATTCCCAATTTGAAATTCATGGAATTGATTTGAAGTTAATGATACAGGCTTGATTTTTGTTCAACTCTGCTAATTTATGCAAAGTTCACTAGCAACATTTTTTCCGCGACGTCTCCCAATTACAGCATTGAAGATACACTTCCCCCCTAATGAAATGTTCTTCAAAATTAGATCATTTAATGTACATTTAAAAAAAGGGGGGTTTTCATAACTTTCTGCCTGAAATAAAGATAATTTTTAAGAAAGATAGTTTCAAAAACAATTCCATTTGTTCTCTCACATAGTGCCCTTATAAAATGGCCCAGGCTCGATTTTCGTGGAAATCTCTGATTTTGTTTTGAAAACTCCAAAAGTTACAATTAGTGCATGATAGCATGAATTAATCGCTACCCTTACTCCCAGTGCTTGATTTATAAAAGTTTAGGTTCCGGAACGCGCCACTAAGTAATTATTAATTAAATATAAATATTTATGTGATCATAATTATCACTGTTCATATGGATTATATAAGGACATAAATAAATTAAGGGTTTTTAATAATATTTTATATCTTAATAATATTCTATCGTCTTAATAATATTTTTAATGCCTTTAATAATATTTTATCGTCTTAATAATACTTGTATTACGTTCGTAGAAATTATACAGTTAAGTGGAAAATTATTTAACTTTGATTTTACGAACGTTGGTCGAATTAAAAATGGAAGTTGCCAAGTGTTTATCCGCTGATATTTTTCTTATTTTGCTTCCGAGGTACCGTGACACCGTTCCATCGCCTTCCGCCAGAAATCAAGCCCTGCTTACCCCATAGAGAAATAGTTATGTGTCCATAATTAGCACTGTTCATATGAATTATATAAGGACATAAATAAATTAAGGGTTTTTAATAATATTTATCGTCTTAATAATACTTTTATTATGTTCGTAGAAATTATACAGTTAAGTGCAAAATTATTTAACTTTGAGTTTCCGAAAGTTTGTCGATCTAAAAATCGAAGTTGCCAAGACTTTGTCCTCTGACTTTTTTCCTATTTTGATTCCGCGGTGCCGTGACGCCGTTCCATAGCGTTCCGCCAGAAATCAAGCCCTGCTTACTCCATATGGTGGGCGGTGTGCTGCGGCGGGCCCTTTCCGGGTCGTGGCCTGTTTGCCAGCGCCGGCCTGCAGATGGCCGTGACGTACTGCGCCTCGCTCGCCGCCACCGACTGTTTTTGACATCCCCCCTCCCCGCCTCCGCCCGGCGGCGCGCGGGGCAACACGTGCTCGAGCACGTGCACTGCCGCACGTGCCGCACGTTCCACCGCGCAGGCTGCAGCGCGAGGCGCGTTGGTGTCAGGCGAAGCGTATTTACTAGGCTGTCCGGGTGACGCCGCGTCCATGGCGAAGGTGTCGACGTTTCGGTCGCCATTCTGCGACCTTCCTCAGGGCGTATTGAATATTGCCCTATTGCAATACGCCCTGAGGAAGGTCGCAGAATGGCGACCGAAACGTCGGCACCTTCGCCATGGACGCGGCGTCACCCGGACAGCCTAGTAAATACTGACTCCGGCCGCGGAAGCCTACGCTCTCACTCAGGCGAAGCGGTTATAGGGTGGGTGCTGAGGAAGTCCTTCGTGGGTGGCTTCGGAACGGGTTTTTTTCGGTACACCGGGCTGACTGAGATGGCTCCGGGCAATAATTGATTCCAATGCAATGTTTCTGACCCGCAGGTCGTAGAAGTAGCTCAACGGTGACTGATTTTCCACTTTACTGGATAGTTAGGTCTAGAAAATAATGAAATAATTATATGCGTTGTCATTGCCAACAATATTATTTATTAAAAAAACAGCTTTCGATGGCTTAGCCATCATCATCAGTTTTCTGCTGTATTGAAGGCACAAAAACGACTACAACTTCTGGCTTCCACACAGCAGAAAACTGATGATGATGGATAAGCCATCGAAAGATGTTTTTTTTAATAAATAATATTGTTGGCAATGACAACGCACATAATTATTTCATTAAAAATGCCAACGATAACTCACCACAACACCTATACCTATATACTAGAAAAGAATTCTAGCGGCCGGCTGATCTGATCGGTAGTTTTTGGTGGTTTCTTCGATCAACATCAGGCGGATGCTGGAGCAGTACCCTAACAAATGGGCCACGGACCGCGCACGATCTCACCTTCCTCTTCCTTGTCCTATGCTCACCCCTTACACACACTTATACTAATATGCACTACACTACCACACACGCCGGGAGACCGATCGGGAGTATAAGGCTTGTCCCGTCTGGGGCGGTGCTCTCGGGGGGGGGGGGGGGGAGATACCGGACTGATCTCAGCACAGGCCGAATTAAACTACGTGGGGGGCGCCTTTGCAATACAATTCACACCTTCTAGGGCCAGGAATCTAATTCGAGTTTCTGTTCAGAAAGCGTTGACATACAATATTAGTTAAACATTTTAGATGCGACTTATCGTGAATATTTTACTTTGTAGTACTTCATTGTGTTTGCAGGAATCTCCGGCGAAACAATAAGGACTTAGAAACATGTTCAGAACAGCAATGAGAACATTTTATACCTTGACAGTTTTGTATTAGCAGATTAATTTAAGTAACACGTGCATGTTTTATGAAACACAGGTTCAGAAATATTTACATTGATGTATAACTTCTACGAAAATGTCTCTTCTTATATTTATTTGGAACTTTTAACAAAAAAACAATTTTATATAATTTTTGCATTTTGGGGCATTGAAAAGGTTTCGGATAACGCAGGTCCTACTAAAATATTTTGTAAGTCATTTCTGGGATAGGGCAAGTGATAAATAAAGGAACTGTCACTGCACCAATGACCTTTCTCTTAGTGCAACACCAAGGTGAGTGCCACTCTCTGAGCGAGACAGTTCATCCACCGTAATGTCGACGTTTTATAAAAAAAATTAAATTATTAAAACTGAAAGAAATTTCACTGCAAATTCGTGGTTTTTTACATGTGTGACAGAAAACGATTTATTGAAGAATGTGAAAATTTATTAAAATTTACGTTGTAAATAATGAGAATTAGTAAGGAATTAATATTTTTACTGTTTTTGAGTAAGCAATCCATTTTATTTCTCTCTTCAATTATTTCATGTCACATATAAACGGTCTAAAATCCACAGTTTCGTACCATAGCATTAGTTTACAAGCAATTTGGAAAATCATTATACGAATTTCAAAATGCAAAATTAATACATTGTCAGAAAATTTCTTCAAACTGTGGAATTAATGGAAACGAAATATCTGATAACTTTGCCAAAATCAACTATTACAATTACACACAATACAAATTAAACGGATGAAATCGTATGAAATGACGTTCTCGTTCAGGAAAGAGGTGAAAATCTTTTCGCAAATGAAAGCTTAGTATTCCATTCAACAACGCAGAAATCAATTGATTTGATCCTTTTCCTGACCAATCGACTCATTCTCGGCGTGTGTGGTATTGTAGTGCATATTAGTGTGTGTGTGTAAGGGGTGAGGATAGGAAAAGGAAGAGGAAGGTGAGATCGCGCGCGGTCCGTGGCCTATTTGTTAGTGTACGGCATTCGCCTGGTGTTGATCGGAGAAACCACGGAAAACTACCGATCAGAGCAGCCGGCCGCTAGAATTCTCCTCCGGACAGCGACTGAATTCGACCTAGCAAACAAGCTAGTCTGGAAAATCCTGCCACCGTCGAGACTCGAACCTGGGACCTCGCGCTCAGAGGGACTGCAGTGACATCAGGTGATGCCCTGAGCCTTCTCTCCCAATACAAATGACTAGTAATGGTAGAACTTAGCACTTAAAACTTTTTTAAATAGCATTTTGAAAACGAGGCTATTGCACAACTTAAGATTTTGCATTTAGTAGCATTTCTTGAGAAAATTATTATTAAGGGAGGACTCGATGTAATAAAACAAATTATTTGGATACTTTTCAAATTTTCCCATTTAAAATCAGGGAATAAGGAAAACTAATTTTAATATTTCACCATTTGTGAAGTTCAACAAATATAAAAACATAGAAAGTTTAAAATCCTTAAGAAGTAGCGTGTGTGCAGTACAGCTAACTGATGAAGCTGACTTCTTGAGACGACCCTGAGCGCACTGGCTTATAGGATCAGTTTTGTCATTTATTAATATTTTTATTTTCTCGCCTTACGACGTTCTTCGTAAAGAGAGAAATTTATGTAATTGTGCGCCGGAAAATGGCGAATTTTCGAAACTCTTATTTTATTTTGTTTTGCCATTTAAGGTAACTGTTTACTTGAAAATTATGAAAACCTTGAAGTTTCATATTTTTAAATTTTTATTGGGTTCTATGCTCTGTTTTATTCTCTTTTAAATGCTTTAAACCGTTTCTCGCTACTTTTCTTAATTTTTGAGAAAATATTTTTTTCGAAGCGAGTGTCAATTTTCAAAGCCCATAGTTAGTGAACTTCAGATGCATTTTACCGAATTGGGAATTTTCAGCACATTCATGCATGCCATTCATCATAAACCACTAAATATAAAATATAATATAATTCTTTTTGCAGCATATAAACAATGATTTGCTGTAGCGAATACTACAATATTAATGTGTCCCTAAAAGTTTTAGCTAAATGAACAGGAATGCTCAGAATTAATTTATAAACCGTTATGTTTTCTCAAATAATTAAATCCTAACTCTGTGGTTTTCATAGCCACTTTACGTTATTCTGGTTAATTCACTAGAATATAGATTTGTGATTAATATAAAAGAAAAGTTATTAAAAATATCAATTTGTTAAATTATTCAACCTGCATTTTAGCCAATTATTTATAAACAAATGGAGAAAAAATTTAAACAAAATTGATCTCTAAAAGCGTAAAGAAATAAAATGTACAGGAAAAAAACAAATAGACATACAATTCTTAATGCTTATTTTTCAGGTAGACAGCTACTTTAAATCTTAATTATAAATTAATAATCACGTCCAATCTAAAATTAAATGTCTTCAAACATCGATTGTCGCATTCCTAGGTACAGAGCGAACACCTAGGTATAGAGGAAACCTAAAATTCAATTTAGCATTTATGTCGCATATTAACAAACATTTCGCACTATCTACGTACCAACAGGCATTTTGCGAGCGATGTCGCATTTAATTGCAGATTGAAGTCCATCAGAAATATTCTGAACCTGACTCACTAGTTTACAGTATCTTTACGTTATTGTAGTTAATTCTCTAGAATATACAATTGTGATTAATTTAAAAGAAGAATTATAAACATATATCAATTTGTTCAATTATTCAACCTGCATTATTTATAAACCAACCTACAGTTATTTATAAACAAATAGAGAACAATTCTATTTTAAAAATTGATTTCAAATAGCGTAAAGAAATCAAATGACAAGGAAAATAGACATAAAATTTTTAATCTTTATTTTTCAGGCAAAGAGGTACCATACATCTTTATTATAAACTAATAATCACGGTCACTCTAAAATTAAATGTCTTCAAACATCGATTGTCGCATTTCGAGTTACAGAGCGAACACGAAGGTAACCATACAATTCAATTTAGCATTTAAATCGAATATTCAGGCATATCAGGCGTTTTGCGACCGTTGTCGCATTTTATTGCAGATCAGAAGACAATCAGAAATGTTCTGAACCGACCGTCAAACACACAATTATTAATTTTTTCAGCGTTTGGTAACATTTTGCATTTTTAGCAATTACTAAAATGTACCATCTCCACAAATCGTACACGTAAGCTTCCGCGGCTCGAATCCATAAATTCTGGGCTACCCGGGAGACGCCGCGTCGTTGTCTGGGGTGCCGACGTTTCGCCTGGCATGTAGCAGGCTAGCCCGAATAGCCGAGAATTTATCTCCACAAATCGCCATAGAGACGGCGTCCTCACTTCGCTTCTCGCCTTCAGCATGCACTGACCTTCTCTGCTCGAGGGCACCACTCTTGGCCGCACTCTGTCGCCTCCGACGTTGCATCGACCCTGTTGCTTTCGTTCGTTGCATGGACTTGAATTGGCCCTTCTCGTGTTGGAAAGAAATGGGTGAGACATTGCGCATCGTATCCGACGTCAGCCAATGGGCTTCAGGCACCGGTTTGCGTCACAATATTAGCGGGAATTTTTAAATGCAACCAGATACCAAAATTATCGCATTGTTACAAGTCATTGAAACAGACATACGACGCATTTCAATTAAATGTTACCTTTTGTACATCTTCATTATGTTATTTTTGGTTGGTTACAGCTGAAAATTGTCACTTTATGCCACTTTCAAAATGTTTTTCAACACTTTTCGTTCTCCATGCTACATGTCGGCCAGCGTCTAATCTGGCATTTCAAATTAAGTGACGTGTATGGTCACGTGTTTCGGAACGCAAACTTATGCAGAACGAGCAAAACTCGGAGCGTCTGAGTAGCTCACCCATGTCCTTTCTCAACACTCTCCTATCGTTATGCCCCAACTCGTCCTATTACGTAAATCAAATTGAGCAAGTGAGAGCGTAGGCTTCCGCGGCCGGAGTCAGTATTTACTAGGCTGTCCGGGTGACGCCGCGTCCATGGCGAAGGTGCCGACGTTTCGGTCGCCATTCGCCATTGAGGCAATACGCCCTGAGGAAGGTCGCAGAATGGCGACCGAAACGTCGGCACCTTCGCCATGGACGCGGCGTCACCCGGACAGCCTAGTAAATACAAATTGAGCAAGTTGGACGCATCGAGGGGAGGTGATGATAGCAAATTTATCATCAATGATTTATTGAGTCTTGGTGATTCCGGGAGCGTCAGCTGATAAGGAATAGTCTCTTAAGTGTAGTGCATGTTTCCCACCCCCTCGGGAGATGGCGGTGATCTTCCCCCGCTAGATGGCGAGAACC
This sequence comes from Gryllus longicercus, assembly GCA_038098605.1. NCBI lineage: Eukaryota > Metazoa > Arthropoda > Insecta > Orthoptera > Gryllidae > Gryllus > Gryllus longicercus. Next base: position 92,576 of record JAZDUA010000110.1, read on the forward strand.
GGCTCCGACCTATCTTCGCCTAGCGGGGTTTTCCCCAACCCGGTATCTCCCACCAGCAGTGCACTCACGCTGCCGAGACAAGCTCTAAGCTCCGGACTGGTTTCCGGGCATGTGTGGTAGTGCAGTGCATGTTGGTGCGTGGGGTGGGGTTAGGAAAAGGAAGAGGAATGAATGATCGCGCGAGGTCCATGGCCGGGGCCTGCTCCTAGGGTATACTGCTCCGGCATTCGCGTGGTGTTGACCGGAGAAACTGTGGAAAACCACCGATCACAGCAGCCGTCTGATAGGCTTCTCCTCCAGACAGCGACTGAATGACTAGCTAACACGCTAGTCTCGAAGACTCTGCCACCGTCGGAACTCGAACCTGGGACCTCCCGGTCAGATGGACTACAGTGACATCAGTTGATGCCCTGAGCTGGTACGAATTTCTCAGCGATGAGACTTCAGGAGATCACATGAGCATTCTGGCTCTCTCAAATATGCCCGCGTGTAAGTAAGGGCACGAAGGCATTGAAGAGGAACGAAAGATAGTGCGCGGTCTGTGGCCCGTTTGTTAGAGTACTGCTCAGGCATTCGCCTGGTGTTGATCAGAGAAACCACGGAAAACTACCTATAAGAGCAGCCTTCCGTTAGAGCTCTCCTCCAGACAGCGACTGAAATAGTCCCAGCTATCCATCCAGCATCGAAAATCCTGACACCGTCAGGACTCGAACCTAAGACATCCTGGTCAGAGGTTCCGCAGTGACATCAATTGATGCCCTAAGCCAAGACGGTAAAAAAACCCACGAAGGCTATCAAGAAAAATCAGGGACAAGAAAATAAAGGAAGGGATACATAGTGGAAGTGGCGACAAATGCCGCATTTTCTCGTAATCGACGAAGGCTTCATGAGGTTCCGAAGACTCCGGTTGCCAGTAAGCCTTGCTGCAAGTACAAAATGCTGATGAAAGCTTTCTTTCCTACGTACAATATCGTTCAGGTCTATCTTTCCAGCATCTGGATCGTTTTTCTGTTTGTAGGTCGTCCTGAACTTAACTCTAGGCCTGCTTGTGCGAGTCACCTTTAACCTTGCGACCGGGCGCAAACCGCTAACAGAGGTGGGGTTGAGTTAGAAATTCATCTAATTTCTTGGAACAGATATTCTTACTACCTTTCCTTTCCCACTCACGAGAAAGAATTTCGAGACGCGTTTTCGACGTTACATGGGCGGTCCACCCTTCCAGACCCGTGTTCCGTTTTGAGTCTCCGGCAAAATGTCTCCCGCCGTCAGACCGTCCGTCAGACCGTCCGTCAGACCGTCCGACAGACCGTCCGACAGACCGTCCGTCCGTCAAGGCATTTCGTAGTCACATGTGACCACATCATCACGTACAAGTGTTTCGAAATTTACGTGTATAGGCTAATCAAAATGACACTCATAATAATACATGGGGAAAATAAGAAATTGAAAAGTAATTAAACAACAAAATTTAATAATAAGAGTTTGAGAGTGATGTAGCATTACAACAATACCATAAGACACGAAAACGTTTTTGAAGTATAAAACATGAAACCTTGCTGACAATAATATTTAAAACAATACTATAAAAGTTAATTTTATTTATAGTTAAATTAGAATTAAAACACCTTTTATACGATTTTTTGCAGTAGAGACTTCCCGCTTACTCACCATTACTGAAAGTCCGCAGGTGACTATTACTGGGAACCGCAGGTGACACTAGTGCCCCTATCGTTGCACCCCGTAGTTTTGTCTACCGTTGCGTCGCGGAGAGATATAGAGCGATTTTTATAAGAATGAAACGTGTTGACAGCTAGCGCTGGCAACATAACTGAAGTTTCTGTGGTCCTCGAGCCATTTGACTTTTCTTCCTTCATTCATTCGTTTGCAGTTGGCTAACTTGTAAATGGCTTCGACGCTTCCTTTTGTCATGGCCTTATCCTCCGAAAATATACTTCTCCACGAGAAACAATTGAAATGAAGGAGTGGTCTGCTACTGTGCCCATCTGTACAAATTCGTTTTTTTAAAAATATTACATTGAATTTACTTTTTGTTTGATTATGTTTATTTGCAAACCGGGTCTTGAATGTCAGTTGCGTACTGGTGCACGTACTTCCTGCTCCTGTGCGGCAAGGTGGCGAGCTGTGTTCGAGAAAGATCCGTGTTTAGCGTTTTATCAATTTTTTTAATATAAATACACGGTTCAATTTATTTTTTATATAAATACACGGTAGTGAACCATGAGAAGACCTGATGTCTTAACGGGAGCCTTACACAAATATAAACACTTTACGAAGAGGCATGGCTAAACAGCTGCTTTTATTTTTTTATATAAGTACAAGGTTCAATTTATTTTTTATATAAATACACGGTTATTTTTATATAAATACGGACAGCTCAATTTATTTTTTTATATAAATACACGGTCGTGAACCATGAGAAGCCCTGATGTCGTAATGGGAGCCATATACAAACATAAACACTTCACGAAGAGGCCTGGCTGAACAGCTGTCGCGGCGGAAGGATACGTCTCTGTATTACATGGAATCATCATTTGTTTCGCGAACTGTCCCTTTGGCTCATTCTCAGGCGGATTCTTCCATAGGCGCTGCTCATCACAGCACACGAGCGACTTGGAGCCAGCGCGTCGGAGGGGGGGGGGGGCTTATCACATTCCTGGCGCGCCTCCCGCTGCATCGCCCGAAATACCCGTTGCGCGCGACGCGAATAACTTCCCCTCCCCTCCCCTCCCCTCCGCAAGGGCCACGCACCTCCATTGAGCGACGCCCACGCCACAGGGCTGCCAGCCGCACCGGCGCGGCGCCGTCAACCCAACCCACTGCGCGCACATAGTGTAAGTAGTGTTTAGGATGTGTATAGTGTCGTGTGAAAGTGCGTGTGTCAAGTGTAAATATAATCTAGTGTGAATGTGCGTGTGAATGAAAGAAAAAAAATACCCAAGAAAACTAAAACTAATAAGCATGTAGAAAAATACAAAGTCTTGTGCTAATTTTAGGTTGCCGGCCAAAGTGCCGGCTTCATCCATAGGTTAAGTTAGAAATAAGTAAGTAAGCACTGCCCCCTTCTTTGCCGCATAAGCCGTAGAGCTGCGGCGCATGTACCCCAACAAGAAAATAAACTCCCGCCTCGCCAGGGCTACTGGCGGGGGGAAAGTTGAAAAAAAAAGAAAAAAAAGCGCGTTCCTTAGGGCGCCTTCCCACGGCGCGACCGCGGCGCGCTTCGTTCAAGGAGCAGAGCCTTTCCGACGCAGCCACCGCCGCAGCCACGGCCGCACCGCCGCCCGTCGTGGAAGGGGGTGGGGTCTGGAGGGGTAGGTTTTGCCGACCCTCCGGCGACGACGAACAAAGGGACCGGAGCAGGTAGAACGCTGCGGCCGCGGCGCAGTGGGAAGGCTCCCATTTAAAGCTGTGTTCTGCTAGCCGTGTCGCGTGCCTCCTCCTCCGCTTCGCGTAGCTGGAGTTCGGCGTCGGCTGCCGCAGCAGCCGCCACCCGCTGCACGTGGGAAGGCCTCCATTCAAACCAATGCTCTGCTACGCGCCGCGCTGCTGCGAAGCGCGCCGCGGCCGCGCCGTGGGAAGGGGCCCTTAGACTGGGATAGTGCGTTTCATTACGCCGTTGATTGTTTCGTGTCAACGCGCTGGTTTTGGGGTCGCTATCTTTTATCCCCCACTGGAAGGTGAGATCCAGCGCCGACCTACCGACCGACCGTCTTGGCGTGGGCTAGCGGGTTTTTCCCCTACGAGGTATCTCCCACCAGCGGGGCATCGCCCCAGCCGGGACAAGCTCTACGCTCCCGACCGGTCTCCCAAATATGTGGCAGTGTAGTGTATGTAAGTGTGTGTATGTACAGGTTGAGGATAGGACAAGGGGGAGGAAGGAAAGATCGCGCGCTGTGCGTGGCCCGTTTGTTAGGGTACTGCTCCGGCATTCGCCTGGTGATGATCGAAGAAACAAGTACCGATCAGAGCAGCCAGCTCCTAGAATTATCCTCTAGACATCGGCTGAATTCGATCTCGCTAACTAGCCCGTTTGGAAAAATTCTACCTCTGCCGGACTCGAATCTTCGAGGCAATGTAGTGGCATCTGTTAATGCCCTGAGCAACCTCACCCGCTTTTAATGACTCAATTTTTTTATTACTGCTCGATCAGCAAATTGTCATTATTTATTGCATGTTATGAATTATTTTTGTCAGCAAGACAGTAATAATGGAAAATCTGAAATTAATATTATTAATAATAATTATTACCATTAATTCCTCTAGAATGGCCCTTGGGGAGCTTACTAGCTTCCCATCGAGTGATCCCGGGTTCGATTCCCTCGCGAAGCGAAAATAAAGTTGTAGCTTTCCTTTAAAATCGTTACTATTTCACAAGTTGTGTGACGAAGAAAAGCTCAGGCAGGTTTTTAGATATTTACTAGTTTACTACTTACAATGAAAGGAATACGTCATGTTCACCACATGTGTCACTTATCCCCTAAGCGTGGTAATTAATTATACCAAGGCATGGGCGTCACCGATTGCTGTCCGGCAAAGTCGAAAAATCCAAAATACATAATAGATACTAAATAAATAAATACGTAATACATACTGCACAAATTATTATGTAGGTCAAGTTCATAGCGAATTGAAAGTGTGAGGATGCTCAAATGTCTAGATTAATCTTTGAATGCAACGTAGAAAGCAACATACTTTCGTCTGACAGCTTCAGGTACTACTGACCTTAACGAACCATTAAGTGATTTGTACTTGAATTAAAATACAATGAAAGTCAGTGAGGGTGTTCCAAGTGTAGCGTATAACATACGCGATAAAAGTGGTTCAATTTTATTCTCACCCTCCCCATACGCAAAATAAAATGTCACTTTTACCACTCGTATAATAAATTACAAACAATTAACAACAATTTTGAAATTTGGAGATAACAGACAGATATAGTTTCTCTATCATCTGCATTGAAAACGAAGAATTGGTCTGAATGTGGTGTCTCTACAATACGAGAGAACGTAAAGCATCTTATGGTGGGCCAAAATTGCCCTCTTCCGTTGACAGGGGCTCTAAACAGGAAGCATTAAAAGTGGCTGGGTCCGCACTCCGCTTGTATCTTCGGGTGTCTGCTTTATAGCACACACTAAATGAGTGGGAGCATTAGCGGGGAGGAAATACAGAAGGTGAAGCAGGAGGCTTTCAGGCTACACAGGATACACCGCAAAAAATAGCCAGACCCCGAAAATGCTGATATTCGAAAGGAGCCTAACGTATTCAGCTAGAACAATAATAAATTATTATTATTGTTATTATTAGCCAACTAAGATCCCATTAAGAGAAAGAGCCTCCTGCCTTTTACAGGGAACGTTCAATGAAGTGATAGGGTGATGATGAGATGTGAAAGGACTAGCATGATCGCAGGTAGGGTAGTGAGAGGTGATCGTGATATTTTTGAACCATTCCAGCATTCGCCTTATGACTGAGAGTAAACAGGGAAATCTACGAAAACCCCCGGTGAGGATGGCCGAACTGGGGATCAAATTCGGACCTCCCGATTGCGAAGTCAGCGCGCTCTGCACAGAGACACTTTGCTCGGTGGTTGCAAAATATAATGGGATAATTTATGAATTCCTGGTATGAACATAGTATGATAATGGATGAGGACATGCTGCCCAGGCGAATTCTACCGTACAATCCGATAGGAAGAAGAAACTCCAAACGTCCGAGGACATAATGGATAAAAAGATGGAACCAAAGAAGAGTAACAGGCGAAAGACTAACTACTTGATAAAAAGAAGAAGAAGAGGAAGAAGAAGAAGAAGAAGAAGAAGAAGAAGAAGAAGAAGAAGAAGAAGAAGAAGAAAAAGAAGAAAAAGAAGAAAAAGAAGAAAAAGAAGAAAAAGAAGAAAAAGAAGAAAAAGAAGAAAAAGAAGAAGAAGAAGATAAAGAAGATGACATAGAATTAAATTTGCCCTGAAAGGCTTTTCTCAGATTATGCTATTTTTAGAAGAAGCTTTTGCTAGCAAAGTAGACAGGTGGCCCGTTTAAATTAAGAGATCAAAATATCTCTAGAAATTCGCATGGTCTGCAATGAAAAGTCAATATTTTCGAGTGGAAAACACACCATTGCTATAAATAACACGCCTCAGCCCGCCAGATGGCGTGGGAAGGGGAAATTTGAAATATGAACTAGCATTTTTATGCGGATTCAGATTCTGCGGTAAAAATGGGCGTTTTTGATAAGCTGTTACTACTGAAGATGGTGGTTCTAACGATATTTATGCAAATTGTTTTAGCTCTCAAATAAAAATCGTAGGAATGAATTGAGTTTTTTTATTCCACAAGTGAATACAATATTTCATGTTTCCAAAAACGAAATAAATGATGGTTTACTTTGCTGTAGTGAATAATATTATGAATAATATCATGATGTAAGGGACTGTGATATTAAGTCTTACAGTCCCTTACATCACGATATAATTCATAAAATCAGTGTAATGGATAGGGCTAATGAATAGGTAGCTAATTATTCACGAGCATTGTAGCGCAAGGCTAAAATTACTAGCAGGCTTGCAATTGCTCTTCATTCATGTGTAATGTAGGTTTTATTTTATCCGAGCGCTTTTTTACCATTTTGACATATTTACACTCTACGATCAGTGGTATTATATTGACTTGGCAATACTCCTTGCTACTAGTTATAATGAGTCATCCAGCTACTGCCGAAAGCTTCATTACATAGTATATAATAATGAGACATTTAAATGACTTCGAGTGTGTAATGAATACTATATAATGGTAATCGGATAAGATAAATCTGGAGGAACATTCATTATTTCATGTATACCTAACACAAAGTAAGCCAAGTTGAGGAAATGGAAATGAAACATTCACACAGTGTATTGCATTCTTTTCAAGTGGGACACATCATTCATCGCTTTAATGAGAATGTTGTCTAAAGGACATGAACAACGTCATCTAATAAGAGAAGTAAATTGAATTACTAGTGGAATATAAATTCTCATCTCACGAATACATGGTTATCCATGGATTAAGATCGAAAGGTAAATGTTTTTCGGAAATGAGGTTCAGTATTCGAGACGGGTGAGAGTCAGAAAAGCATTTCTATTGCAACACCAGTACTCACCTCCCTTAATATATTACAGTTGTAATTGTATTTATATAAACTGTCTGTTTTTCAAAACGAATATAATAGATTCCAAGTTGAGTATAGTCAGTTATTAAAGAAACAAGTAATGAACATTTTACTTAAAAGTACGGTTATACATATTTATTGAAGCACATTGCGATTACGACGTTTCGACAATTGTTCTATTATCATCTTGTATTCTACTTACTAATATGTTGGATATTTATTTTTTAGATTTATGTAACTTCGAGCACCTGAAAATGACAACTGAACAATTGTTGAAACGTTGCGATTGAATTGTGCTTCAAAAAATATGTAAAACTGTTTTTATGTGAAACATCCAATAAAATGTTTCTTTAAGAACCGTCTTTAATTAACTTGGGATCTGTTCTATTTATTTTGAATATACTGTAGTTGATTAGAAGCGAAAATATTCGCGACTGTTTCGTGTATTTGATTGTTTCAGTAATTTAATTTGTTTAATTAATTATCCTAGTTTCTATTGGTTGTTTTTACTTGAGACGACAATGCAACAAAAACTATTCTAGAAACGTTTAATGAATTAATTAAGGTCAGCATCGTCGCTTGTTGACATATCGTCAACAAGAATGGCTATTAAAGAAAAAAGTTATTTGGGAATTACCGAGTATTCAACTTTAAAAAAATATTACATTACGTTAAATCTTAAGAGGGTTTACCAATCAGTTCACTATCATATTATTTTAATAAATGTATTAAAAAGGTACAAGTGTATTTAATAGTACAAACACGACAAATTTGATTTGATTAATTTAGCCGTAGTGGTATCAAAAAAGAAACCTTTAGCGTGTGTCGGTGCGGATTTTCAGCCCTTGCGACACACCCGGTCAGAGCCGTGGCGGTGCCCGTGTCTCCAGCGCAAGGGGCTTTGAGCTAACCACCGCCCCGCTGAGGTAATTAAGGCGAGGAACAACACGCACATTCCACGGAGGCGAGCAGTGTGTGTGTGAGGTAGTAACGGGGGCGGCGGGGGGAAGGGGTAGGGGTAGGGGTAGGGGTGGGGGTTTGGCGAGGGCGAAGGTGTCGCGTGTAACCGCTTTCGCGTATAAATAGAGCGCTGCTCTGGCCGCACACAAGTCCACGGGAGGCGGAGCGAGGGCGGAATTGGTGGGGAGCGGTGGGGCGGGGAGCGGGGAGTGGGGAAGGGAAGGGCTTGCGCGGTGGCGAGGCGGAGTGGAGAGGGGTGGGATGGGGCAGCGGGCGGACGGTGTCTGTGTGGTGGCTTTGAGGGGACGGGTCGAGGCGTGGGTAGAACAAGGCGGGGACCGGACGGGAAGAGGACGGTTATGGGGCGGGAATTGAGGTGGTTACAGTGATGGAGCGGGACGGACACGAGGTCAGGCATGCGGTCGGGGACGAGGTGGGTGCGGCGACGGGGCGCTGACGGAGTGGATGGGAGTGGGACGGGGGCGGGACGGGGGCGGGACGGGGGCGGGACGGGGGCGGGACGGGGGCGGGACGGGGGCGGGACGGGGGCGGGACGGGGGCGGGACGGGGGCGGGACGGGGGCGGGACGGGGGCGGGACGGGGGCGGGACGGGGGCGGGACGGGGGCGGGACGGGGGCGGGACGGGGGCGGGACGGGGGCGGGACGGGGGCGGGACGGGGGCGGGACGGGGGCGGGACGGGGGCGGGACGGGGGCGGGACGGGGGCGGGACGGGGGCGGGACGGGGGCGGGACGGGGGCGGGACGGGGGCGGGACGGGGGCGGGACGGGGGCGGGACGGGGGCGGGACGGGGGCGGGACGTGGGCGGGACGGGGGCGGGACGGGGGCGGGACGGGGGCGGGGCGGGGGAGGGAATGGGGTGGGAATGGGGCGGGGACGAGGCCAGAGACGAGGTGAGAGACGGGGCCAGGGACGGGGGTCAGGGTCGAGGGTCAGAGCGAGGAGGGTGCGGGGAGGAGGGCGGGGCGGGGAGACGGTCGGAAGTCGTGGCGGGTCGGGTCGGGATCGCTGATGGGGGTGGTCGGGGGCGGAGATGGGAGGTGGTGGGGCGGAGCGCAGTGTGGGGCAGGGTGGTATAAGACGGGACGGCATGGAATGGATCAGACGGGGTGGGGCTGGGTGCAACTGTGTGGGTTTAGGGTGTGAAAGGGTTGTTGACGGTGCAGCGGGGGCGGGGCGGAAGTAGGCAAGGCGGAGCGTGGGCGGTGAGGGGGAGGAACGGGGAGGGGAAGGCAAAGGGTGGCAACAGGGGCTTAGGGGGGCAAGGGGGCTTAGGTGTGGACGGGGAGGGGAAGGTGGTGGCCATGTCAGGGCAGAGTTAGAAGAAGGGAGGGGCTGAGGCGGAGCGCTCACCGAGATCACGAGAGGAAATACGGAGAAGCAACCGAATGGGGTGGGGTGCGGCGAGGCGTGGAGAGAGGGGAGGGTGGGCTGCGCAGCGGGAAAATAGGGGGAGGTTGGTGCGGACAAGGATAGTGGCGAGGCAGAGAAGCGTCCGTGGGTTAAGGAAAAGGAACTGGTGGTGCTACAACAGCACGTACTTTCTCGCAATATTGTTAATGGCTAGGTTGTATTATGCCAAACGACGCGAAAAGTACTCAAATTTTTGGTAAATTTTACATTTTATTTATTTCAGAATATAGCTTTAAGGAACAGATTTCATTAAAAGAACAAAATATATATCTTTAATATTTGAGTTGTAGGAAGACTCCGAAAAAAGTTTGAATATTTTCAATTGTCGAAAAATGAGGCTTTTCAACAAACATGAGACCTGCACCATTATACACGTATTAAACGTCCTTCACACTATCCAACAACAAAATTTAATAAAAAAATGTTGGAGCCATTTTTTTCAAAATTTTGAAAATGTGCCAAGGGCTTCATGTTCCAAAATTAAAATATCGGTTTCAAATTCAAGGGGCCGCGACATCAGCCAGACCGATTATAAAATATCAATTTTGAAGAAAATCGTCTGAACGGTTTACCCGCTAGCGTTGTTCACAGATAGACAGACAGAAGGACAGACGGACGTTATGCCGTCAATCGATTTTTCGACATCAGGGGTTCATAACCAGGGCCAAGCAATAAGAGGTTTTCTGCCGAAAGTTCGCCGTTCTTTCCCGCAGCATTATGGAACTTTCTGTTCTTAAAATGTTTCTTCTCAAGGACGAGAAAGCAAAGAGGGCAAACAAAGGAGTTAACAATGAAACTACTCATCAAATCTTGAAATCGAACTAGTTCAGCTGTAGCAGGGCAAAACTTCATTTCGCCAACTAGGCAAACTACGGGACAAACGTTCTTAAAAACGTTAAAAACCTTCATAAAACTGTATTTTTCAGCTACGTTTCCTATGCTACACCGGCTATTCGTACTGAAAAGATCGACTAATTCCTCCCTTGGGTTTTATCTAATCGGTTAGAACTAACAACTCAAAGAAGGGTTCCTCACGCAATAAAATGCAATGAGGAAGATATGAAGATGATCCTTCAAGAAATAGCGGGGAGAAGTCGGGAGGGAGTAGAAAGTCTTGGAGAAGGTAGCATGGTGGGATAGATGGGATGGCGAGTACCAAGATACAAAGGAACCTGTCGGTAGACTAGCCAGTAGGGATGCGACATACATGTCGATGTTTTCACACCATCCGTATTTCTATTATAAATATTGAAGTATTAAAATATATCGATTAAAGCCGATGTTTTTTAACATCGAAGTTTTGTGAATGCAAAAGTACCAAAATCACATTTTGTAATAATTAAAATATGAAATAATTACTGGTATACCACTGTCGGTTCACACTTACGAACGAAGCGAGCGAACCCTGTCTGAAGTACCGTTATCGAGCTATCTCTTGCCCAAGAGACGACCCAGAAGGTCTCCTTTGTCCTACACCTCTCCTCGAAGTTCGCACGCGAAGAGGCTGTCAACGCATGTGCAGAAGGCCCAGTGCCTTTGTTCCCTGATTCTAGACAAACTGAAGAAGCACTGACCCCTTAGGGCCCCTTCTCACGTCGCGACGGCGGTGCGCTTCCGAGCAGCGCGGTTCGTAGCAGAGCATTGGTTTGAATGGAGGCCTTCCCACGTGCAGCGGGTGGCGGCTGCTGCGGCAGCCGACGCCGAACTCCAGCTACGCGAAGCGGAGGAGGGGCCACGCGCCACCGCTAGCAGAACACAGCTTTAAATTGGAGCCTTCCCACTGTGCCGCCTGTCGCTGCGGTTTATCTGCTGCGGTCCTTTTGTTCGTCGTCGCCGGAGGGTGGGCGAAACCTAACCCTGCAGACCCCACCCCCTTCCACGGCGGGCGGCGGTGCGGCCGTGGCTGCGGCGGTGGCTGCGTCGGAAGGGCTCTGCTGCTTGAAGGAAGTGCGGCGCCGTGGTGACGTATGAAGGCGTTCTTAGGGCGCTATCCCACGCCGCCACGGCAGCGCGCGGCCGTCAAGACTCTCGCTACGCGAAGCGGATTAGGGCATATGCGCCACCGCTAGCAGAACACAGCTTTAAATGGCGGTCTTCCCACAGCGGCCGCCGGTCGCTGCGTTTTAACTGCTGCGGTCCCTTTGTTCGACGCCGCCGGAGGGTCGGCGAAGAGCCCTGCCGCTTGACGGCGCGTGCTGCCGTGGCGGCGTGGGAAGGCGCCCTTAGGGTGATGTTAAGCTCTCAGCCTTTCATTCTCAGTTTTGTTTTGTTAATTGCTATTATGTTTAGTTTGTTTTGCCAGATGGTAATTATAAATGAATAAACATTCCTTCTTTTGACAAATTAAATGAATCCCCGCACCAGACTAAATGTTAGAGTTTACTAAACCAATTTTTAAAACATCCGTGTTTAAAATCATGGATTTTTTTGGGTCGATGAATTATTAATATCCGTGTTTTAATTTTGTACATCGATGATTTAAAATATCAATATTTGTTGTCTAAATCGCATCACTACTAGACTGGTGTGACGTGGTGTGTCAGATATGTTGTAGCGAGATGTGAGGTGCATAAACACAGTGTAGCCTAGATATGATCCAGTGTGGCGGGGCGAGATGTGGCGGAGTGTGGCCTTGCGTGGCGAGGCAAGATTGCGGCACGGCGAGTAACGGAACGGTCTTATGCGTGTCGACGGAAGACGAGTGTCTCTGCAGGTGGGGACTAATATGGACTTTGTTTGCCCGGGTCGTGGCATGGTCGTGACGAAGTTGTGGCGGAGCGGGGGGAGCGGGGCGGAGCGGGGCGGAGCGGGGCGGAGCGGGGCGGAGCTGAGCGGGACAGAGCGGGGCGGAACGGGGCGGAACGGGGCGGAGCGGAGCTGAGCGGGGCGGAACGGGGCGGAGCGGAGCTGAGCGGGGCGGAGCTGAGCGGAGCTGAGCGGGGCGGAGCGGAGCTGAGCGGGGCGGAGCGGAGCTGAGCGGGGCGGAGCGGGGCGGGGCGGAGCGGGGCGGAGCGAAGCGGAGCGGGGCGGGGCGGGGCGGAGCGGGGCGGAGCGGAGCGAGGCGGGGCGGAGCGGGGCGGGGCGGAGCGGGGCGGGGCGGAGCGGGGCGGGGCGGAGCGGGGCGGGGCGGAGCGGGGCGGAGCGGGGCGGGGCGGGGCGGAGCGGGGCGGAGCGGGGCGGGGCGGAGCGGGGGGGAGGAGCGGGGCGGGGCGGAGCGGGGGGGAGGAGCGGGGCAGGGCGGAGCGGGGCGGGGCGAGGCGGAGCGGGGCGGGGCGGGGCGGAGCGAATGGCATGAGGGTTTGGTTCGCGCTGACCGCGACAGATGCGGGGCGTGGCGGGGTGTGGCGCCGGAAGTGGCTAAAGATAGCGCCGCGCATTCCGCGTGCCGTCGCCGCCGCCAGCGTCGCTCCGGCAGAAAGGTTAAGCGCGCGCCGCTTGTGTTCCCGCTCCCTCGGCGGATTGCGGCCACTGCCCCTCCGCTCGGCGCATACCCCCAGGAAGTCAAGCGGGACGTCCCTTGGCGTAGATTTCACTTTCGATGAAACCGTAAAAATGTCAGCATAAGTATTAGGAAGATTTCATTGCTGTCTTATAATTTAACGTCCCCCATTCTCCTTGATTCTTTCACAAGGGATGCAATTGAGATAAGATCAAAACAATATTTGTTTAGTCAAAAGAATTCTGACAAGGGACCACCTTTTCTCATATTTAATATCTAACCATTTGAAGTGGTTTCCCTTGAGAGAACACGATTAAAAAACAAATATATTAACTTGTTAATTCTGACATTTTTTTAATTGTCTATGTGTTCAGTGCGTATATTTCGTTACATCTGAAAAGCCAAACCCAAAGGAAACACGACCAGGAGAGCGGCAGAGCTATGGCGTGCTCAGGACAAAATAAACACTGACTCAGAAGCAGAAACGCGACGTTATTTCTTTCCGAGAACACAAGCAGTGAGTGACGCTGGGTCTCAAAGTGTCAGAGGGATTTAAATAAACTTTATTCACTAACATCAATTTCTTAAGCTTTGATACTTGCATAGAATGCTCCTTCTCATCTGTTGTGCTGCTTACATGAATTACACTAAATCTCTCAGACAAATTGTTTCAAATGTGGACTTTCAAAAATAGCAACATCCTTTATGATACATTTTTTGAAGGATAACTTATTCAAGTCTGTTATTTGAAGGATAACTTATTCAAGTCTGTTATTTGAAGGAGAACAGTAGAATTACAGCTTGCAGTTCCCTCTTTCTTTTTGTCATGCGAGTAAACTTGAAAACCAACTTTGTAATACAATTTCGTTTGATAGCACTGGTCCTTCAAAAGGTCATTGGAAAACTGAGGAGGACTTACTGCAGCGGTAAAATATGACTGACTGTTACGGTTCATTACCAAGCATATAATTTGACAATTTTTTTAACGCACAGATTAATGAAAACGAAGTCAAAAAATACGTTTATAATTTAATATGCAAACTTCGATTTAAATAGATAAACGTTTGATTGATAATCGTCAAACGTTAACTAACATGTACTGTGAGGAAAAAGTCAATGATTGATCTCAACTTGAACCCCTACAAAGGCAGAGAATAGGATTAATTGTAACTAAGTTACGTTTACATAACTAGAAGAAAACGAAGACATTGAACATAAAGTCCGACTACAGTCATTTTCATTAAATACTGCTGCATGTTTCTTTCAATGCTAATAACATTGAAACAATAAAGGATATAACTGGAAGATTTCACGTTATGAAATTGTATTACATGCTATTTAAAAACGTTTAAAACACCGATCGCTTGTTGAACGAGAAACATGTGGATTACCTTCAGGAGAGTCGAGGTGATTCAGTATTAATTTGAGCTGTCAAGGACGACTTTGAACAACCAAAGGAAATAATACAAAATAACACAAAATTCATAATGCAAACCAAACAAAATTAACAGCAAAGTAATTACATGACAAAGCTACACAGAGATATTTGAGCAATCACTATTGAATAGATGCAATCAATATAATGTCAGGAAATAGCAAACACGTAAGTTAAGTCATTAATAGTTAACCTTGCCAGTTAACCTTAAGCCTTCAACACAATACGGTGGTCGAGAGCACTTTTCACAGTACCATAAGACGGAAAACGTCTAAACATTTTGTTATTTATTTTATTAGATAATTGAGCATTATTTCGCAACGAGTTGTAACTAGTTGCAAAAGATATTCAAAAGTCAGTCTACTATTGTAAGACACTGTTTGATTTGGCCAAACAATTCCCACGTAATGAAGTATTTCAATGCCTTCCAAAGCGAATAGAATATATGAAACTCGATAAAACTGTGATTGATTGTCTAAAATAATTAGGAAACTTTTAAGTAGTGCTAAATTCCGAACACAGTATACAGAATGCAAATCTGAAACGGTTGGCCGGTAACCGAGGGTTAGGATAGTTAAACTTGTAATCGAGTATTGCCTGCCCTCTTTAAATGTTTAATTAGTGACGAAATTAGCGATCACGCAAATTGATCGAAGCTTGAAGTAGCGTTACTGAAAAACGCTTTAGAAGTAAATCGGAGCATATTTCTTACATTTCTCGCAAATGTTGGTATTTCAAAGTTGTGGAACGTTTGAAAATTAACACAGGAAATAGTGAGAGTTTCTAATATTCAATTATTTAATTATTTATTTTGTAGTCTTACAGAGAAATGCATAACAAACACATGGAAGTTTATTGAGTGAGCTAATATTGAAGTGGGCCTGTGTATGTAAGTTAACTCACCTGTGGTGGGAAATACTGGCCGCCGCTTCATAAACCAGCTCTCCCGTTGCAACAGCGCTTTTCAGGCATGGAAGAGTATGATGAATTCGCATGCGCTAGAAGTCGCATGGCATTAGTGGCACCGGGTTGGTAACACTGGTGTGCCGCTGTTTGTGATACGCCGTTAGTGCAAAATCATAACTCGATAACTACTCCGACGACTTCGCTAAAACTACGCTAAGCGAGGCGTACTGCAAAGCTTGGCCACCACGACTACTACCGTTGGCATCTAAACTCTTTGAAAAGGGGGATGATAATGGAGGGGTAGAACGTCACTAATTTACGACGGGCAAGGAAAGCAAAGATACAAAATGTTTCTAGGGAACATTTATTCAAACTAAAAACATAATGAACAAGTGGCCTAATGGAAATTGGCGTTATTGATTTCACATTATCAAAAAAAAAAAGTTTTAGTGCTGCCATTTAAAGGGAAAACTTTATTGACAGGATAGCCTTCAAAATATATTGAAACAAAACTGACTGTATTAGGGAAAATTGATTTGAAAAGGGTATATTTTATTCCATTATCATAATTTGGCAGACCTAATGGATTTTGTCTTTTACGTGAAAGTAGAGTGTCATGTATTTTTTTATCTGAAGGAATACTATTTGGTGATCTATTTCTTAGGTAAACAAGCAATTTTACATGAAAACAACTATTGTGGTTACATTTTATATCTGAATCGTAGGTATGAAATAGATTCTGATTAACATTTAATATAATTCATCTAAATACAGTTATTATTTTTATTTACGTAACATGCAAACGCTTAGTTTTGAATTTGAAATTAAATTTAAAAGACCCACGTCTTTCTCAGACAATTTCTTTCCTGCTCAAAAGAATCCATGACCTCTTTTGGCAGTCACATTCCACAGCTACTTTGTCCCCCAGAGAACACAGATGGCTAGATGGGATGAGAAAAATTGTATGTATGTAAGAAACAAAGCTATATGTATTAAATAATATATTACACATTTTCTGTCAGTGAAAAATTATTATTTTATAAGCCGGTTTCCAAACGCGGTTTCTCATTTTTTTTTCCATGTGCAAAACAGCTAATTCTTGTACAATGTGCGAAACATCGCGAAGCGTGAGCGAAACATCTGTAACAATTCGCAATTGTCTTGTGTCTTGGCGACGTCTTTGTTTATTATTTACAAACAATAGAGTTACTACATTCACTGGAACGCATTTATATTCCTCTACATGACGCAATACGTTTCGCTTACGGCCTATTTAAAAATAGTTTACGCAACACGGGCGACGTGATTCCCGCATTCGTCGCACTGTCAACCTCGGACGACAAACTCGACTCGTGCGTGAATCACGTGTTTCGCGCCCTTGTTATATTAAACTATTAGTTTTTGAGATGTAGCAAGGGCATATATATCTACAATATGGTCTAGAGGAGAACAAAGGTGGCAACGTTCGTTTGGAAGAAATAGTTCAATATTCTTCGATATGTTTCTTCGAAAGCACAACTGTGCTCTCCATCTACACTTTCTAGAGTAAGGTGGCAACTTGTTTATTGGTAGACCTGGCTTCGAGATTGACTAATTGATTCATGATTCCGAGCGTGTCAACTGCTAAGTCATTGCTCCCGTCATTGTATCGAATGTTTTTTTAAATCGCGGCTGCCTTCCCCCGCTGGATGGTGAGATCCGGCGCCGACCTACATGTCGGCTTGCGGGAATTTTGCCCAATCATGTATGTCCCTCTACAAGCTCTACATAACCTCCCGACTGGTCTCCCGGCATGTGTGGTAGTGTAGGGCATGAAAGTGTAGGTGTGTGGAAGGAAGGGGTGAATCATAGAAGGGAGGTTGGTCGAGGCGTGGCGAGGAGCGCCGGGGCGGGGGGCAGGCCATTGAGTGGCGTCGCGGCCCATTCACTACTCCGATGCCCCGAGGAGAGGAGGGGCGAGTGATTTGTGGCGCGGCGCCGCGACCGCACAAAGAGGTCCTGCGCCCTGCGCGTCCCGGGCGGCCGCCCCCCCCCGCTCTGAGCCAAGGCCCCGCCCACTGCCCCGCCTCGCAGCGGCACGCCCCTCCGCGTCCTTGTGCTCCGGCTCTTCGCCCCGGCAGCTCCCCCCGCTCCGCTCAGCCACGCTTAGAAAAACTCGCCAGGTCCAGCCCATCCCATCCCAACCAATCACATCCCATCTCACCCATCCCAACCAAACTCATCCAATCCCATCCCATCTCATACCACCCATCCCATCCCTTCCTAACCAATCACATCCCATCTCAACCCATCCCAACCAAACCCATCCAATCCCATCCCATCTCATACCACACCATCCCAACCAATCGCATCCCATCCCTTCCCAGATAATCCCATCCCAACCAATCACATCCCATCTCAACCCATCCCAACCAAACCCATCCCATCTCATCTCATGCCATCCCATCTCATACCACCCCATCCCAACAAATTCCATACCAACCAATCGCATCCCATCCCTTCCAGCCTAACCCATCCCAACCAAACCCATCCAATCCCATCCCATTCCAACCATTCCATCTCATCCCATGCCACCCATCCTATCCCATCCATCCCATCTCATACCACTACATTCCAAAAAATCCCACCCCATCTCAACCCATCCCATCCCACCTCTCGTGCCTTCTCATCCCAAGCAATGCCATACCATCCCCGCACCGCCCGCGTCGCTCCCCGTCACACTTCCTTGTGCCTTCGAGCACGCACTCTGCAACACTCCACCCAAGAACACATAGCCATTTTTAACTTCACTCTTCCCCGCCACGCCAGGGCAGCGTTACGCCCCTTCATGCCCTTCCCCCCCCCCCGTTCTCCTCACCACGCCTAGCCACGCTCGGCAAAACCTGCTACGCCCCGCGTCGCTTCGTCACGTCACCTCCGCCACGCTCATCTCCGTCGCTCCGCCCACATGGCTGTGTTCTTGGGTGGAGCGTTGCAGATAGTTATAGCTATTTTCTACCAATCCTGCAACCCCTTGCCTCTCATCCCTCACACGCATCGACAAGCCCCGTTTCGCTCTGTCCCTTTACATTTCGCTTGGCCTTGCCCCTCCCCACCACGCCACACCTTGCCCAGCCATGCTCTTCAATTCGCCCTACCAATCCCAACCCGCATCCGCCATCTTCCGAGATGTCGCTGCTGTGCTTTTTCCGATCGGGAGGTTCCTGTGTGGAGGGGAATTCTAGCGGCCGGCTGCTCTGATCGGTAGTTTTCCGTGGTTTCTCCGATCAACACTAGGCGAATGCCGGAGAAGTACTCTAACAAAGGGTCCTCATTCCTCGCGCGAGCTTTCCTTCCTCTTCCATGTCCTATCTTCTCCCTTTACACACACACACACACTAACACGAACTTCACAAGCACACATGCTGGGAGATCAGTCGGGATCTTAGAGCATCGGCTGGGGCGGGGTTCTAATGGTGGGAGATACTTGGTTGGGGAAAACTCCGCAAGCCCACCTATAGGTCGTCACCGGATTTCATCATCCAGCGCGGGAAGAAAACCATTACCTCTCGCAATAAAAACACGCATTAAATACAGTGTCCGGGGAGGAAACAAATTAGCTCTTAAGACACTTTTAGCATATTTTGTCCATTAAACTACTGAAATATTCCGAACGGATCAGCCACAATAACCACTCAAAAGCTGGTTTGAAAAAAAGATTTCTCGGCAAATTGTGCGTAATAAAAGCACAGAAACACATAGGAAGAAATCAGAAATAAAAAAGCAGTCGAATTGCGTAAATTGGGTGCTTTTTTATTTCTGTGTTAATTTTTCTTTCTGAACAAATATATTAATTTCTTTTCTTATTAATAAACTATTGACATGATTCTGAAGTGTTTCTATGCTTTTGCAATACAAATTTTTGCCTAGAAAGTATTTTTGGAAACCAACTTTTGAGTGCTTATTGCGGCTCATTCTTTCGGAATATCGCAGAAGTTGATCGGAGAAACCACTGAAAACTACCGATCAGAGCAGCCGGCCGCTAGAATTCTCCTCCAGGCAGAGACCTTCCGATCAGAAGAAGGACAACAGCGACATCTCGGAAAGTGGCAGGGGTGGGTGGGGATTGGTGGGGCGAATTTACTATGTCGTGTATATAATAAACAATAAGGGCAGCGTATTAATGACTTGCGATAATTGGAATCGTAATTTAATTGATTCACTGATTGATGGTTAATTCCTCCGGCCGCGTCAGCTGCTAAGGTCATTGGGCCAGTAAGTGTAGTAGATGATTTTTTTAACGGGAGGTGGCGGTGGGTTTCTTCGGCTGGATGGCGAGATACGGCGCCGACCTACCGTCGGCCAGCGAGATTTTCCCCAACCAGGCATCTCCCACCAGCGGGGCACCGCCCCAGCCTGACAAGCTTGATTGCCCTATCCTCACCCCTTACACGCACGCTTACATTACAACATTACCCCACACACGTCGGGAGCTTACAGCAGGTCCCAGCTGGGGCGGTGCCACGCTGGAGGGAGATACCTGGTAATGGGAAATCTCCGACAGCCGATAGGTAAGTTGTCGCCGGATCTCACATCCAGCGGAGTAAGATCATCGCCTCCTCCCGTGAAAACATGCACTACTCTTACGGAACTAATGACCTTAGCTGTCGACGAGCCCGGAATCACTAATCAATTGAACTCGTTACAGCGCAAGGGAGTTCATGATTGTTTTCGAGTTAAGTACAGTTCAATAGAGAATAAATTCGGAGTGACACGCAAAGGGATCTGTTCGTAAAATAATTAATTTAATTATAAATTTCTCTAAAAAATTCCTAGCTTGCTCACTCAATTGAAAAAATCTCTTTAACATTGAAGTTGAACTTACAAGAATTAATATTTTTTCTCATACGTATTGTTGATAACCTAGAATATATACTTAATTAATTAATTAATACGATTATACGACATCGCTCAAAACATAGAGCTGTAGAAACATTACATCGTAAAACGACTTCCAATGCACTATATCGAAAATCGAGAAGCCCTAAAATTATTTTTTGCATCCTTGAGTGTTTATTCGAATGGAATGAGTGTATTTTGAAATTCTGGAACAATTCATATTCCAAAGTTAAACATGTTTCTGGAAATAGAATTGAAGTATTTTATGCGTACCACAATATGCACATTATATTTTGGATTACAGCAGGAAATCCTGGTTTAAACCATCTCTTAATTAAAAACGCAAGGGTTCGCATATAATTATAATCTATTAAGATTTTTTTTGTAAAGAGACATCACACGATTGTTAGTCAGTGCGTTTATGTTCTCACGCAAATCTTTGTATTTAAAATCACTCATTATTCTTTGAACTTAAAATACTCGCCATCATCCCTTCGCTAACTATAACGTCACACTTGCTCATACTCTTCCCTTGCTGCCTCTAGAGTAGAAGACATTGAATGTTTTCAACTCGCACAACCAAGCGAATTAGTGAGCAAATAACGGCATATATGCGTTCATTCTATTAATTTTAAGTATTAAATTTTAGTATAAGTAGTAAAGTTTAGTTTAAAATGGGTTTTCAATATCAAGTGATCACACATCTTCTGTAGATGATATTTCATTTAAAGAAAAAAAATCAGGAAATTTGAATAGAACGTTAAACATTTTTTATAAACAATATCTTTAGGGTTATAAATACAGAAATGGAGCCCGAATATATTTTCTTTCAAATCTGACTCGTGCTATGTCATACTAACATTTGCTTTGTGTTGGAGCATGCAACATTTGGAATACCATAGAAAATACATCAGCATACTTTAATTACATTGTGAACAACACAAAACACAGTGAAGTATAAAAAGTATATACAATTTAAATAAAAAACGCAATTTGACAAAAGCATACTCAATAAGAAAGTATAACAAAGCTATCAATAAAATTATGTACACGATAAGTGGAAGACAGTATTTTGAAATGTTAATTTGCCATTCATTTGACACACCATTCAACTGCAAAAACGATTACAAGAAAACATATTTCATTGTAAGTCACACAGAGGTAAAACGAAATAACAAACAAATCACGTACTGTGATATATTTTTACATAATTTCACAAAAAAACTTATTTAATGATGAAATTGTAGTCTTTGCAAATATCACAAACACATCAGTATTGATTACGTCATCTAAACTATGAGGTTTTGCGTGTAAAATTTAACACATTACAAATAGACCACATCCATTTTGTGTACACAGTAACTTGTAATATATTTCTTAATATCCTTGTGTTTTAATCAGCATTCTTAGCATTCGACCACCTGTTTTACAAATATCAATTGCATCTGTGTTGTTTATTGTGGATTCGTCAACTTTGTATCGATTTCTCGAAAACTCCATACGCAATCACACGGAAGAGTCAATTACTCTCCACTACCAAAGACAGTTTCATCAAAGATTACTGAAGAAAATGGGCTGTATCTGTAATATCCTGTGTCTAATCATCGTCATCCGATCTGAAACATTATGAAGAATTCATTATTTAGGGATATGTACACTGAGAGATCAAGGCAAACCAAGGTAAGGGGCTTTCTTGAGTAAAAATTAGACACTTATATGCATTTTTGCCTGTAAGCTTGGGGGTTTTCCCCAACCAGGTATCTCGCTCAAGTGTGACCTGTAATCAAGCACTCTTATTCTGCTATCAGAATGCGTCCAAGGGTATTTAACAGACATTGAGAAATATGGCTGATGGCATCAACTGATGTCACTTGCAAGGGTCTCTACGAAGGCCAAGAATTCGAGCCCAGACGGTGGCAGGATATTCGACACTAGTTCGAATGGTAAGAAGAATTCGATGCTGTCTGAAAACAGATTTCTAACGACCGGCCGTTCTGATCGATAGTTTTCCGTGGTTTCTCCGGTCAACACCACACGAATGCCGGAGCAGTTTCTAACAACTTGGCCATAGCCCGCGCGCTGTATTTTCTTCCTTTTCCTTGTCCTATCCCCAGCCCTTACTTACACACCCACCCACCCACCCACCCACCCACCCACACACACACACACTTACATGCACTACGCTACATTTGGAGAGCTTATTCCGAGTAGGGCTGTGCCCTGTAGATACCTGGATGGGGAAACCTAAAGCCAACATGTAGATCGCAGTCGGAACTCACCCTCCAGCGGGGGAAGAGCACCGCCACCTCTAATGATAAAAACATGCACTACACTTACGGGTCTAACGGCCATAATGAGCAATTGACGCGCCCAGACATAATTCAAAGTAACCTAGACGTTTCACAGCGGAAATTCTTGCATTGGATAGTTTTTTTAAAATTTAATCGTTTGTTGAAGTACAATGTTCAGTTTACAATAAACACTTTGCAATTGTTTGATGACTTAATCTAGGTTAAAACTGTACTTAATTAATCTTAATATAGGGAGAGGAAACAAAAGCATCTCAGGAGAATTATTCAACATTTGCAAATACCTGGAGGAAAGAGGGAGCGGGAATCTGTTCTTAATTCTGGTTTTGTACCTGGGATCTTTTCCGAGTCTGTGGTGAGTTGATGCCTTTATATGAAGGATACGTTTGTGTAGAAGTTGTGTGATAGGCATTGTAGAGTGCAGTAAATCTGCCAGGGTCAGGGATGGCGGTGAGAGGGGGGGAGGGTGCTGACCTTGATCCGGAGCTTCCGAGGGCGGCGCCGAGGACCATGCCCAGCAAGGAGATGCCGCCCACCACCAGCCCACCGCCCGCGGCGATGGTACTGGGCGTGAGCGTTATACTGGGCTCCATCTCCAAGGCCCCGATCATCTTGGGGCTCCCGTCGGTCTGAAGGAAACGCACAAGGCGCTGCGGATTCTGTTCGACACGCGGCAGGCTCATATCGCCTCTAAAGTGACATAATTCCTGCTTAATTAATTAAATAAATAAATAAATAATTTATTTATTTATTTATTTACTTATTTATTTATTTATTTATTTACTTATTTACTTATTTATTTATTTATTTTATTTAATTTTGTTCATTTATTTACAAGTTAAAAACTGAAATACGGGGGTGAAGTAACATTTGCGTAGTCTTTCTTGAGTTCCAGAACCTCTACTACCTAATGCTTTCTTATTGCATCAAGATGAATTTTGAACAAAGGTAGCGAGCATATTCGGCAAACGAGCGTTTTCGGCAAACTCTGAGAACAAGAAGTATTCCCTCAGTGTAATAGAAAATATTTGCATAGGAAAACGAGGTAAATATTATGGCTGCTAGCCTTCATATTGACCTGGGTGAACGAATAACTTTTCCTTAATACTAAACAAATGTAGGCTTTCGCGGCCCGAGTCGAGATCTCGGCTGCCCAGGTGGCGCCACGTCGAATGCCAGACCGTTCCGTGCGGCCGACCACACCCCGCGCCACCCCTCTTGACTCCCTCTGGCAATCAACGGGCGGCCTTCTGATTGGGCAGCCTTTCAGCCAATCATCCTCCGCCCACCCCAACCATATATAAACCCGAGCGCTGCTGACCGCTCCAGCGCGGACCAGCCCTGAGGAAGACGGTCGGAACGTCGGCAACTCAGCCGACGGGCGGCGCCACCCGGCCAGCCGAGATCTCTTAAATGTGTTCTGTGCTTAATATTGGTCTATACTTTATGGGTATCGGCAGCGTCAAACACCTGAGGCGAAGAGCAAATGACCACAGATAAAATTCAACGGAAGAAGGAAACGCAACAGAAGCAAGTAGATGGAAAAGAATGAGAAAAAGTGGACGCACAAGAAAAAAGGCAAAAATATGATGAAGCACTCGAGTAAAAAGAATCACAATAGTAAGAAGAACAAGAGTGAAACAAAGCACAAATGTGAGATATAGAACAATTGTAAGGAGCTCAAGTATGAAATGAAGCACTGGAGTAAAAAGTTCAAGAGGGAGAAGAAGCACTTAAGAAAAGTGAAGAAAACGAAAAGGAAGAACCTTAACAGTAAGAATAAAAACAGAAAGATTTACAAGAATAAGAATCCCACGATTGTGGAAAAGGCAAAGAGTGAGAAAAAGCCCAAGAGTAATAAACAATAAGGGAAAAAATAAACAAACCGGAAACCTACAAGAATAAGAGAAACAAGCAGAACTGGTATCGTTAAACGAATTCCTTAACTACCCTCCGTGAAGTCACGGAAGTTCAGCAACTCGAGACACCACGGAATCCTGGACGGGTGTCGTTCTAGGAACCGCGGTTACATACGATCGAAAGAATAGAAAGCCTCCCACTGTGACGTTGCGAGCCAAAAGTACAACAAAAACGTGATGGAGAATTACTCCAGATTCGCTCAATTCCCAAGACGGCTAAGAAACTGTTAAAAAAAAGGAACACGAGGTTTATGTTTAATCAGTTTCCCCCAACACTTACCTCCGGGAGGAGGCGAATTTTCGGTATGCCAGCGATAAAGCGAGACAACGTCCACAAGCCCTTTCTGAGTATGGGCTCCACTCGCTCCACCACTTGATGTTCCAGATGCTTCTCAACGGCGGGCAGCAAGGCCTCCTGGATGGTTGGCCACGCGAAGCCCCACTCGCCGAGCCCCGTGACGTCCGCCCGCAGGGGCCCCATTTTCTCCACGCGGAGGCAGCGCAGCTCGGCGCAGAACGACGGCGTTAGCAACACCTCCACTCTCAGCGTGAGCTCAGACAAGGTCCCCTGCGCAATGAATCGATCCAGTGGGCTCGGTTCATTGGTTGATTAGTGATTCCGGGCGCTTCGAATGCTAAGGTCATTAGTCCCGTTAGTGATGTGCAAGTTTTCTTTTATCGCGGGAACTGCCGGTGACATTTCCCCGCTGCCTGCCCAGATGCGGCGCCGACCTAAGTCCGCTTGAGGAGAATATCTCCAGCAAAGTATATTTCCACCAGAGTGGCACCGTCCCAGCCGGAACAAGCTCTAAACTCCCGACTGGTCGCCCGACATGTGTGGAAAGTGTAGTGCAAGTGAATGTAAGTGCGTGTAAGTAAGATGCGAGGATAGAACAAGGAAGAGGAAGAAAACATAGCGCGCGGTCCGCGGCCCGTGGCCCGTTTCTTAGGTACTGCTCCGGCCCTCGCCAGGTGTTAATCGGAGGAACCACGGAAAACCAGCGATCAGAGCAGCCGGTCGTTTAAATTCTCCACACAGCGACTGAGTTCGATCTACTCGCAACTGTTTAGCTAGTGTCGAAAATCCTGCCTCCGCCGGAATTCGAACCCTGAGACCTCCCGATCAGAGGCAGCGCATTGACGTCAGTTGATGCCTTTTTTTTTGGCGTAGTCGGCGCAAGTGCTACCCGAACAAGAGGCCATGTCGAACCGCCCTTTTTACTGCCCTCGGAACCGCCGGTTTGGCATCACGTCGGGAGCAGTGGGCTGTCTTTTATTCCATGTCTTCTGATTTGTCATAGCTCCCTACGTCCCCCCTCCACCGGGGTGATTAGGGGTTCAGGAGTGTACATCGTGCGTCTCTTTCGTCTTTTTCTTTTGTTCTTAGTATAGTAGACAGATATGTGCTAATTTTGCTCCAGTTTCTGTTGCTTTCAGTCATTTTGTTGGTAATATTTTCTGTCGTTATGTCCTCCCCCAGTTGTAGATTGAGTTCGAACCTTAGTTTTTCCCATCTACAGCAGCGGAAAACTGTGTGTTCTGCTGTATCTTTAGCCTGACAGTTGATGCCTTGGGCCACCTTTGCCTGTCGCAGTGTGCGACTTTAATGGCATTTCAGTGCACCAAATAATTAATTTAATTTTAAATTATTTTAATGTTACATAATTAGTTTTAACACTAATTCTTTTAGAAAAATCGTGGATGAGTTCATTTTAAATTTAAACTTGAGGAATTAAATGAATCGAGGAAGACTCTCTGGTTTTAATATTGGGGATGAATAGATTTGGAAAATATTTGAACCATTAAAAGTGTTAAAATTTTCGAGAATTTAATGAAAATTGGAACTATATTTATAAATGGAAAAAAATTAAATAATACAGTAATTTTTGAAAAAAATCGAATATGGTTTTATGGAAAGTACACCTCAAAATTAAAATATAATGATCCCCTGGACACATTTAGTTATTATTCGGGGCGTGCTTAAATTGTTTCAGTTCAAAAATTTAAATATTTCCAAATTTCAAATTATCTGGGATTTGGCTAAGAAATGGAAGCGGTATAATTTTTCTCAGTCTTTTTTTCTCTATTCTAGAAAAGTAAAAAAAAAAATGTAGCCATTTTTGAGAAAAGTTTTAAAATGTTGCATAGGTTTCAATAATGTTCTTGTGGGGGCCTTGGAAAACATTTTAAACTTTTAAAATTTTCAAAAGTGCAGTATGGATGAAAACTGGATCAATGTAATTTTTATAGGCATACTTGTACTTTGAAGTCGTAGGCTTCCGCGGCCAGAGTCATGTGGGTGATCTGGGCTGTCCGGGTGACGCCGCGTCCAAGGCTGTGTTGCTGACGTTTCGACCATCCTGTCGTGGTATTCCTCAGGGCTGGTATGCCAACGCGTATCGCATACCAGCCCTGAGAAAGACCACGACAGGATGGTCGAAACGTACAAGATCACCCAAACTTGTACTTTGATAACAAGGAAAACATTAAGTGAAAAACATGGAAGCCACTTCTGACGAACTTTCGAAAATTTCCAAGGCCTTAACCCCAAAAATTAAAATATCCCCTTGAAAGTCGTAGAGCCTTCAGTATTATCAAAACGGTCGATGAATATCAGTTCTGAAGAAAATTCTGTGTTAGCGTTGTTCACGGAAGGACGGGAAAACGTTCTAATAAAAAAAACACTGACTAAAATACGTTTTAGAGGAAGATATTTGCTACATATAGAAACATGGAATTTTTTGATATCAGGAACCCACATAATTGGTATTTCTCCAATACATTTTTGCCCTTCAGCATTACAATATTTTCTCTATACTAGCTATTGATAATAAAAATAGTCCTTAGCTCCGTGTGTGCCTAAATTAGAGGCGTCCTTTGAGACAGGGAGCTAACCCACAGCATTTGAAATGTCGATTTATCAACGAATTCGATTACGAACCCATTGAACATGTAAATAAATCGATGTTTGGACTATTATGGGTTTTTATCTCTCCCATTGGAGGTCTCTGGATTGCCTCTTATTATTTCAAACACATTTTTACCGGAAGGGATGGCTCAGGGCGTCAACTGCTGTCACTGCAGTCCCTCTGACAGCGTTGCCCTAGCTTCGAGACCCGACGGTGGCAGGATTTTCGACACAAACTTGTTAGCGAGGTCGAATTCAGTCGCTGTCCGGAGGAGAATTCCAGTGGCCGGCTGCTCTGATCGGTAGTTTTCCGTGGTTTCTCCGATCAACACCAGGCGAATGCCGTACACTAACAAATAGGCCACGGACCGCGCGCGATCTCACCTGCCTCTTCCTGTTCCTATCCTCACCCCTTACACACACACATAACCTAACACGCACTACATGACCGTGTTGGGAGATCTATCAGGAGCTGACGTTTGTTCCGGCTACGGTGGTGCGCCGTTGGTGGGAGATACCTGGTTGAGAAAAACCCACTATCCGAAGGTAGGATCTCGCCCTACAGAAAAGATCACCGCCACCTCCTGAGCCAAAAACATGCTCGGGACATGGTAGTTGACGTTCCCGGAATCAGTAAACAATCAATTCAACGTATTTTTACTCACCGCCCCGGGCATTTCTTACCATTAGCTCTCCGGACGCGTAGACTGGAGGGAGAAACCCCATATCCACGTGCGCGGCGTACTGTTGATACCTGACGGACACCAGTCGAAGTCCCACAGCTGCGCTCACCACGAGGGAGCCGTCCGATCGAGGCGAGACGGTGGCCGGTCCGTGGCGACGAAAGGAGTTCATGTTCTGCACGTACCCCTCCCTGGCAGAGAAGCGGCACTCCCGAGGCTGCACGGCAGAAAAAGTGGTGACATGGTGGACTGTCTGCAGGGCATGTACCGGCAGCATTCCTATGCCCCGGTCATTTTTTCCTATGCCTCGGTCAATTTTTTCCTACGTCGCAATCAATTTTTCCTATGTCGCGGTCATTTTTTCCTATGTCGCGGTCAATTCTTCCTGTTGAGCATAGGCATTGATTTCTATGATTACGTGGTCTGCTTAGTGAGCTTAGTCAATCGATTATAATTGATCCTCCCCTGTGTGTTACCTGGAAACTGGACGTCTCATTTATAATGATTAAGCCGTTTAAGACTTGACGTTAAAGTTTAATAGAGAGAACATCACGCGTTATTTGCAAAGAACACGTTATTTGTGACAGAGGTCGCTTGCCGTTTAATACTTCTCGTCAACACTCTGATAAAAATGACACTTTCTTATAAAAATTCATATTAAATTTGTATATTGTTCTATTAAAATGCGTGAAAAATAATAATTTTTTCTTCAAAGGAATATTCATTCGCCATCATTCCTTTGGCACAGATTGTTTCTTTCAATTGTTAACGAATGGGGGCACTGTAAAATTCCTTAAAGAGCTCCAGCCATTAAAGTAGCTTTTCGCCTCACTATTTACGTTGCATTAAGCCATCAGCACAATATTACGATAAACTAGTGGTGCTACAACAGTGTATAATTTCTAGCATTATTTATAAACTTACAGTTTTTGAAAATTCAGAGAGTTCAATGAAAATGAAACCTGCGGCAATCTTTCAAGCGCCCTTTCTTCTATCCGTGGAAGACTTTGGAGTGGCTTTTGAGAAAATGATTTTTTATAAATTGCATTAATTTTAAACAGAATAATAAATAAATAAATAAATAAATAAATAGGTAAATAAATAAATAGGTAAATAAATAAATAGGTAAATAAATAAATAGGTAAATAAATAGGTAAATAAATAAATAAATAAATAAATAAATAAATAAATAAATAAATAAGGTTAAAATTACTCCTTTCTTCAAAAAATTGTACATGACCAATTTTAAAGAGCTAATTTTTTACAATAAACTTTAAGGTAAAAATTTCTATAATCATTTTTGTGACGGACAGATTGTTTGCCGTCAATCAATTTTTCGGTAACAAGGACCCACAACCATTGGCTTCACAACGTATAACCAATGTACTATATTAAGGAACATGACTTATCCACGTTTTTGTTAGCAGGGCCTTGCAATAACTAATTTCTGTCGAAAATTCGCCAAATTCAGAATTAGAATACTTTCTCTTCTTAAGAAGTAAGGGCGAGAAAGTAAACGATTAGTTCTTATTTTCTAGTAAAGCAACATATTATGTTCTAAAATATATACATAATTGTCTTTGTAAAAGGAAGTAGAAACTAACCCCCAATCCCAAGGGCATTGGAACCTGGAACGTCTCGTTCACATCAGGGATTTTCTGCGATCCAAATATGTGCCCGGATGCCTCTCGGAGCACGAAATCCAAAATTGCGTCAAATCCTCCAGATTTCAATGACGACGGACTTCCCATAAAGTTGGTGTTAGATTTCTTTTCATTGCTTCCATGAAGACGCTCTGGCTCCCAGTCCTTTCCAAAGCCGCGTGTATTATACAGGAATCTCTGTTTAGAAAAATTGATCCAATTAGTGTAATATTTTAAAAAAGAATTATTCTGTATACATTATCATAGGTAATGCCACGAGTGCTTTCTGAATTGTCGATAAATCCCGCGAAGCGAGGAGGGGATTTATTTGAGAATTTCCAAAGCACGAGTGGTGTTTAATAGTATACCCGTTATTCCCGAGTGGTTACCGAGTTATTACCCGAGAGGTATTAATTTTCCACTTATAAAATTATGCCCAACAGAGTTCCAAAATGCGCCAAATATTGAAAATAACTGAAAGCTATGTTAATATCAAAGAGGTTATGTTATAGTACATATGCAGTTTATTAGACATTGATATAGCAATCGATGTAGCCTAGTATATCGCCTCCTAAGATACTAGACGAGTCACAGTTTATGATTGGCCAGTAGGGAGATGCGGTAATAGACGTAAGTTATAAACTTTTGGACATACACCGCCCTGATTGGGTCATTTTGTATGTATAGTTTCATGTGTGGAATAAACATTTAAATACAAGTAACTTTCGAATTTTTCTTACAATGGTGAAACGATTATGTGTATTACATTTAATCCAGTGTGACATTTCGAAACAAAGCAATGAGAACGAAAGAGGAGGAGTGGTAGATAAGGAGAAAGAGGAACTGAAGAAAATCGCTGACGAGGATAAATATGATAATGAGGAAATATAGTAATTTATTACTATTTTTAAGAGATAATTAAATCGTAGTATGAGAGGAAGGAGCACGCAGTCAAAGGTCAAAGAACAAGAAAAGAGAAAAACACGATATCGACGGAAGAGAATGACGGAGAAAAGACACGCTAGTTTAATGAGATGAAGGATGCAGAGAAGAATAACGCGAAAAGAAGTTGATCGAAAAAAACTGTAGAGGACAAATTTGTTTTCCGGTAAATCGTAATTGGGAATTCTTACAGAGATATCCTTTGCTTGAAATTAAAAGAGTTTGGAAAACTTCGGAATCTGTTGTACTTTGTAAAAACAATAAGTATTAAAATTAGTAATTATTAATACTAGTGATAAAAGGTATTTTATTTTGCGAGTAGTAAATATTGCGACGTGAGACCGATAGGCCGAGTAGCAATGCTACAAACAAAATACTCGTGTTCCATACTCTATTTTTTAGACAGCCTAATGAAATTTATTTGATTTTAAGGGGACACGGAATTGATTTTCAGTCGAAAAATTGTTTATTTTTATTTTTTATAAATATCCATAATTTTCTCTTTTATTGCCTTGCCAGATGACTTTAAATGATTAAATTCGATACAAAAGTTTAAGTCCCAAGTAAAATCTTTTCTGCTGCACAACTATTTCTATACAATTAGAGGCTATATTAAGAATCCAAAAGGAATTAAGATTAATTTTAACAATGACATTTAATGTATTATATATCATTTGGATTGTATAATTGTAAAGAACCTGTAACAAGTATTGTACTTCAGCTTCTGGGTCAATGACCCCCATCTCGATCCCTTGTTTTGTGTCTGGATATAAATGTAACTTCAAATTAACTTCTCCCCATCGCACGTCGCACAGACTTTTTAACTGTTTTTGACGTAAATAAAATAAATAAATAAATAAATTGGCGTTTGAATTTTATTGATATCACTCTTACATTTTTTATCATTTATATCATATCATTACGTCTCATTGGACTTCGGTGTTGTCTCCAATACTTTTAGTTCCTGTTACACAATGCAGCGCATTAATACTGATAGACTTAGACAAGCAAACATTAAAAAAAATATTGTGAAGCTAAACAATATAAAACGAAGTGTAAACAAGAAGTAGTTATTGCAAAATGTTTATTCCGATGAGGGAAGTTATCGAGCTGGCTTGTTCGGAGGGTTGAATCTTTATAGTCCATTTTCCGAAAGTTGATATATTTTATATTAAATTATATTTTTTTCAACTTATATGTATAATAGGAATCTGAAATTCTCAGGAGTTGATAATAAAGGTCTTCTACATTTACGAAAACAATGTTTTTTTCTGAATACCTTAGTATTATTCATTCTGAATAAGTGTATTTACTAGAAAACGTGGTGAAAAATTACATTACAAGAAAATATTTTGATCTACACAATTATTACGCATTTTTCAAAAACGGTTGCTTCATTGTTATTATGAGTGATATATCTGTAATCTGTAAAAGAAATCATAACCCTAACTTTCATAGCTTCTGAGAATTAGAATGAAACATTTAGCATTGCCGGGATAGGTAATTCCGTGCCCCTCTTAATTAAAGTATTCAGATCACTTTAGACTCCAGGGGGGCTAGTGGGCAGCGTACTAACTTTCCGTGGTGTGATCCCGGGTTACATTCTCGGCGTCAAGTCTCACAAGTCGAAGAGTCGACTCAAAATGTCAAATACATCCATACTGATCACTTCATTTTTATGTCACTAGTAGCTTGTTTTGATTGTTTCATTTACTGTTAAATCGGAACATTGGCGCATCGCCTCATTTTTAGCACTCGTGCTAAAATTCAACTTATAGAATTCTGTGCATCCTCTAAAAGTATCACATTATACTAGTGGCTGTCGAAAATACGTTTTATTCCTTCACCAGTGTACTTACTTGCAATTTCAGCAGAGCCAAAAACAACAGCACCAACACAACTGTTTGTCTATGATATGACAAGAACTCAAGCCACTCGATCAATCCTACAATAAAATTGCATATTGAGGTGAAAGTTCTTCATAACTTACTGAATATATCATTATCAACGCTAACAATAGAACTATTTAAAACAATTAATGCACAAATTGCAGCACTGAAAATGTCAGTGGACATTATAAAAATATAGAAGAAAGGAACATGAAACATAGTACAATGCCTTTATGTTACAGAGCTCACGAATTAATTATTGTGCGAACATAACGACATACGTACTTATTGTGAATGGTTGGAGGTACCAACGTGTCACTACAAGAGCAGTGCACAGTGCTGTGGTGAAGACAATCTTACTGAAAAGTGCAAAGAGCAGGTCGAAAAGTAGGAAGAACATGGCGTCACAATAGAGTCGCGCACAGACATATGATACCAAGCCTATTTGTCAGCAGAGTTGCCGCTATGGCCGCAATCTAACCACACGACCGTGCACTGGCCACAGCCCCCTACTTCTCCACGGTCGGTGATTCCCCGCGGATAACCGTGATAAGATAATGCGACAATAACTCGCCGGATCAAGTGTGTTCTCGTACTAATTGTCATTCCGCGAAACAGAGATACCACACTTCCCGTCGCTGTCGACATTATCTTATTATATTATCTTAGACACTCGGGATTCATTGGCAACATACGAAAATAAGACAAAATCTGAATGCGAAACATCATTCATCTCTTTTTGTTTTGAGGTTGGAGGCCCTGTAACTAAAAGCATTACGATAACCACATCGGGGCGGTCACCATAATATTTCTAAGAGATGGAGGTAGATAAAATATAATAACGATCAGTAAGCACCAAAGGTTTTTAAATTCTCACTATACTAATGTAAGCAATTTAACTCTTGTGAGCATCCGCACTTTGTCAGTCCTGAGCGAGCGCGGTGAAAAGCGAGAAAACACGTAGTTCACCGAGTGCAAAATTGAAAATAACTTAATTCTCCAACCCAAAAGAGAAGCACTGAAGAAATTCTCCATCCCAAAAGAGCCCTGCCGCTTGACGGAAACGCGGCGCCGTGGCGCTGTGGGAAGGCGCCCTAGCACACAACACAGACACACACACACACACGCGAGAGTTTAGGGCGCCTTCCCACGTCGCTAAGGCGCCGCGCTTCCGTCAAGCAGCAGAGCCCTTCCGACACCGCCACCGCCGCCCGCCGTGGAAGGATGTGGGTTCTGCAGGGGTAGGTTTCGCCGACCCTCCGGCGACGACGAACAAAGGGACCGCAGCAGGTAAACGCCGCGACCGGCGGCGCAGTGGGAAGACCGCCATTTAAAGCGGTGTTCTGCTAGCGGTGGCGCGTACGCCCTCCTCCGCTTCGCGTAGCGAGAGTCCGCCGCCGCTTGCCGCAGCAGCGCACGCCCGCTGCACATGGGAAGGGGCCCTAAAATTCTCCGAGAATGTACGAAGATTTTGAGAAGCAGGGAAAGATGATAACAACATAGTCGATAACACAAACGCCAGATTTTGCGTTTGTATGAACTATACGCTAACTTCAGCAGTGTCCGCTATTTGCTATTTAAATTACTCATTTCCAATGCACGCCTAAAAAAACATGCAGCCTCCGGTCACATTAGGGGTGCCTAGGATTTCGTTAGATATCCTGGAACTCGCAAAAGATCTAAAAACAATGAAACACTATGGACTTTCACTGAAAAATTCAAATATTTGTGTTATTCCGCCAATTTTCGTAGTGCACGTACCACCTTAATTCACAAATAATGCGTCATTTCTTACGACACAGCGGACGTCTTGGTATGGCAAGGATTCAAGGAAGTGGCTATCTGCCATTAAATATTTTCGTTCGATGTTTTGTGTTATTGAGCATCATCTTTTTTGATATTCTTGTTACGTAAAGAATTGTTGTACTGTACATATTATATTCTGTTGTACTTCATTATGTCTGCACTCTATTCTGAATTTACGTCATCCTCTTATTTACACCTGTGTGTTGAAGTTAGAGGTTGCATGCATGTGTTTTGTATTTCAAAAATTACATTTTTGTAGATTTTGCTGGTTTTTATTTTCTTTTCCAAAATATTTCAGAACGGCATCCTATTGTTCTAATAATAAAGATACAGGTGTGAAAAATTCTACCCAGAAACTTTCCAATATTTTATTCAGAATTTTGCCTCCGGTGTGTTGTGCCAGGAAACTGTCGAGGAAGATTGAAATTGTTTTCCTAGAAGATATTTGCGTGTGAA
Organism: Gryllus longicercus; assembly: GCA_038098605.1. Classification (NCBI taxonomy): domain Eukaryota; kingdom Metazoa; phylum Arthropoda; class Insecta; order Orthoptera; family Gryllidae; genus Gryllus; species Gryllus longicercus. Next base: position 127,343 of record JAZDUA010000110.1, read on the forward strand.
GTGGAAATGACTAAGAATCTGGCAGACATCTGAATGAAAGAAGTTGGAAATCAGTGAGGATTTTTTAAAAACTGTCTGAATTAAGTTTTATTAATATTCAATAATATTTTTTAACAAGCGGCATAAAGTAAAAAAAAGCTGTACAACTATTTGGTAACATTTTAAAAACTCGATTGAAACAATTAAATTTAAAATGAAATGAAAAGGAATAAGATCTACTGATAAGATAGCTTTCCAAGGATAACGGCATACGAATCAGAGCCAGATCATTAATTGTCACAGTAATTGGAAATCTGAATAATATTTTTGCGAGGTTTATGAGGTTGAAGTGTATTATTGTCCAGTTCAACCACGCCAAGTATACACTTCTAATATTCTCGTTCGTTGACATAGGCGAAACATGAAAATTTTTAGCGAATGACTAATAGGGGACTTTTATGTAGGAATTCAAGGAAGTTCGCTCGTCAAGATTACTACCTGAAATCAGCAGCAAAAACATTATTTTTTCAGTTATTAGAATATTTCTTAAGCCTGCAGCTTTACCGTTTATAATGAATATCCGTAATTGGTCTGTACCAGCGGTCTCAATCTTTTACGACCTTAACATCGCTTTGAGTTCTGATAGAAGATAAAGTTTTCACATTTAACGTTTGATAAAGCACAAAATCTATGCTTTGCTGTTAAGGTTAATAAGTATTCTAACTCAAATAACGTTTTAACATAATTTTTAATACTCGTTTTTCTGATAGAATAACATGATAAATCTGAAATGTTTAAAGGGCACACGTTACTAAGGATCCTCTCTTTACTACAACAACAACTATAATTTCACGTACCAGTATTTGATTTTGCTTCGTAAGAAAACGCTCAATGCAAGCACTGACATTATTTATGTCATACGTTTTTAAATGGTTGATTCTAACAGCAACAATGCACATCTCAAATCACTTTTAACATCCAGCCATGTTCAATATTTAGATTGCATGTAACCTTGCATAGGCAATTCAGGTAAACAGTTGATGAAAACTGCACCTACAAACTAGCAGCTTCCGTAGCAAGTTGTTGATACACAGGGAAACGATTTGAGTGAAATTCGTCAAAAGTCACGTTTAGGTACTTCGCTTTTGCTTGAAATCATATTTAAGATTTACAGGCTACTACTAAAGACTATTAGAAAGCATATCTACTTCGAGTTTGAATAAATCTCGAATCAACGAAAATTTCGAGATATCTGAAGAAATATCTGAAAAAGAAACAAACATACGATCTATTGCACTTGTACAATACTTTTGTCACATTGAATTTGCTTCACCTACGTACAGCACCATCAATGTATTTTCTGAATTGTCAAAAGTTGGCGTTATTACAAAAATGATTCTTTTGGATTTATTTGGAATTTAGTTGTTGGGCAGCTTCCGCACATTATCTGCTGTGATCTAGGCACCAGGCCTTGATAGAAAAGGAAATTCGTAATGAAAGCAAGAATTGAAAAATCCTCAGTTAAAAAAACAAAAAACAAAAACAAAACAAAAAAAAACAAACGGAAGATACGGAAGAAATGCACATCTAATACATCATTTTCAGGATGTTGAAATCTATTTTCAACCAATAAAATTTACCAGAACGTAAAATTACCCTCCGCTATTCGCATGAACGCATTACTCCAAAAAGGCGTACTGGGAGAGGAGGCTTAAGGCTTAAACTGATGTCACTGCGGTGTTTCTGAACGGAAGGTCCTAGATTCGAGTCCCGTCGGTGGCAGCACTTTCGACACTAGCCAAATCGCTAAGATGTATTAAGTCGTTGTCTACAGGATAATTCTAGAAGCCGACTGTTCTCATTGGTAGTTCTTCGGGGTTTCTCCGATCAACACCAGGCGAATGCCGGAGCAGTACCCTAACAAACGGGCCACGGACCGCGCGCGATCTTCCCTGCCTCTTCCTTGTCGCATCCTACCCCCTTACTTCAACACAATTCACTCCTCCTACACGTGTCAGGAGCAGTTGGAAGCTTAGAGCTTGTCCCGGCTGGGGAGTCCCTCGCAGGTGGGAGATAACCTGGTTGGAGATAACCCCCTAGCCGACGGTAGGTCGGCGCCGGATCTCGCCATCCAGCGGGGAAGTCAACCGTCACCTTCCGAGGAAAAACGTGCTGTACTCTTACGAGATCAATCACCTTAACAGTTGAATCACTACTCAATCTATCAATCGAAAAGGCGTCGATCTCTTCGTTCCCGTCTGAACCCGCCCTACGTGTTAGTCTTATCTACTGAACCAACTGATATTTAGATTTACGATTTTTGTTGATAAAGCAGATAAATAAATGTGATAACAGATCATAGGCATCCTCTTTCAATCACGCAACTGATCTGCACTGAATCACGGTGTACACGTGTTCTAGCAAAATAAACTCAAATTAAATGAAACTGAAACATGATGAACAAATTATTTGTACATTTGTTTTCCCGCTGTTTGCCACCACAAAAAACACAATTAATTAATATATTAAATTTATAACTTTTTAACTTAAATATTTATCTTTACGTTTCTCATCTTGTAGGTTAATAACTCGCGCAACTCTCACACCGCCGTACGTTCACTAGTTTGGCGCAAATTCGGGATAAATTACGGAATTTTGTATTATATATTGTAACCCCGGGGACGTAGGTGATTGGGTGAACCCTGGGATAGTAATCACCAGAAGATTCATGTACTGGTATGTCTGTATTTGGCATTTAAAAACCCCATTTACACGACTTTTCCATCACTCGGGGCGGCGTTTCCAGGCCTGAGGTCTGTTTTTATTTATTTTTCACGCCAGGGGCCATGGAGCATGCTATCACCATATTTATTATTCTTGGCTTTCCTGAGCTTTTCACGCAGCTAAAGAAACTGAGGAGATTTGCATTAGAATGCTTTTTTTTGCCCCGACCGGGAATCGAACCCAGGATCGCCCAACGCAATGATTTCACGCTATCCAAGAGCCACTCGAGGGGTATATTGAGAATACGCTAGTGGTAAATGTAGGAAATATTAATTGAAAGCCTAAGAATAATCGCCAAAAGAATAAACAACGCTGACGAGGTGACGCGAGAGACGCCAATGACCTTAATCAGGGGCAGATACAGAGACAAATTTTGGGAGGGGAAATTCAAAACGTTTTGGTGGAATGTGTCATATTGCAGATTTTGTAAAATGTCGCAAGCTACATTTACATGCTGCGATACGATTTTATTCGTTTTAATGATTATCCGAAAACAGTTTTGTTTGAAAGTTTCGAGACAATGTAAAATTAATAGTGTGGCGTCATACACAGACGAGAGTGGTTTGTTAAACAGTAGATTTATTAACAATCTAAACCGTAGTCTCAATTTAACAACTACCCTGCTCACAATAAACTAAATAAATAGACCCACTACAAGGAGAGATAATTTAAGAACGGCTACCACACCGCAACATACCACCGATGTTCCCTGTATGAAGCCGCTCTACTTTGAGACCATCTACACGTCTCGCAAGTCACGGCAATGAATTGCCGGCCCCTCGCCCTAGTGCACCTACACGCACAGACACGCGCTTCACCTGTCGCCGACGCCGCTAGAACAAGAAGACTGAGGCCTTGTTCTCCTGGCCTTATATAGGCCCTTTTGGCTCTACCCGCCGCCCCCATTGCCTCCTCCCCAAAGCCGCTCTGGGCCCGCTACGTCCACGGAAAGTCCCAGTGCGTCATCACTCCGCCCTTTGTTTAACTTCCGGCGATACTCGCCGCTTTCCACGTGGTTGTCTGTTTTGAGCGTGGCACGACGCTACAATAGTTACTGAAAACTATTAGTTACTGAGAAGAAATTTCCCTTTTTTCCATTCTCGCGGATCCTCGCCACCCTTAATTTTCAAGTACTACCGCCTCCCCGATTACCTGCTTCCTTCGGCGATTCAGCTCTGCCCGGCTGCTTCGTCGGCAGACTCCCTAGAGGGAGGCATGCATGCTTGCCTAACTACTTGAGAAAAAGACTTCAGCATTTTCATAAACTACTTTAATCACTTAGTATAGTGTGTGCGTAAAACCCAGTGACATGAATAAACTTAAACTAACTTAAATCTAATCTTAACTTATTAACGGCCGGTATGGCCAGAGTTCATTTCAGCTCCGGTGTCTTTGCCCTCCCGGGCGGTCGTGATCCAGCACACAGGTGCAGCGTTCGGGCATCCCTGCGCTCAGCGGGTCTGGCGGCGGCGGCTACGGCGTTGCTTGCACCAGGTCCCTTTGTGGCGGCACCTTGCAGTCACGGCGGCGGCCCCGGATTAGGCCAGCGGCGGGCGTCGGCCGGCAGCTTCTCAGCGGCGCTTGGTGCGGGCGGCGGCGGGAACGCGCCCGGGCGATGACGGGTCGCTTCGCGGTATAGTTTTTCATGTCCCCGGTTCGCACTCACATGGCCCTCTTGGTCAGGCACTCACTAGTAGTGTTCCGTCCCATCGGCCGGCTGTCGTCCCACGAGTCGGGCTGCGATGTGGCGAGGCGGCGTGGCATTCGGGGCGGTGATCTTTCCCCGCTCCCGCTGGCTGGTGATGTCCGGCGACGTCCTTGCAGGTATTTTTCACAAGGAATCCCGGCCGGACTTCATCAGTCAACAGTCAAAAATGCATGGCAAAGAATATTATGAAGCTGCTTTCAATTTCCCCACGAGTCAGCATTTCATGTGTTACGAAGAGGTCTAGTAAGCACAACCATACGCGTGCACACAGGGGGGAGGGGCGTGCCGGTGAACTGTGCCCCCCTGAAAATTTCAAAAGGATTCCCGTAGCTGTCATAAAATGCGAAAAAAACATCATGACATTGCATTTTTCGTTTTCGGAGGTTGTTATCAAACCCAACACATCTGACACATCTTGCTCTGTGTATCTCGACTGAATCTTCCTCTCTGAATCCGAACGTGATGGGAAAATTGCGTCATCGCCCTCCAGGGTTTTTTATCGCGAAAAACCACAGTTAAATTGTAAATTGAAAATTACACGGTGGTTTTTAGTGACTAAAAAGTGGGAGGTGGTGTCGCGATTCTGACTTCAGATTGGGATTCAGTGCGTCGACGCACATGGAGAAACATGTGTCATTATTGTTGTGTACATTCTTTAGGGTTGAATTGAATTGAATTGAATTTGCCTTATTTTACGTGGCGAGACTCGGGCCATCAGGCCCACTCTTCCGTCTGACCACGCAAATTTCGCTACGCTCCTTTCATCTAGCAGAGAAAGGAGGTATTTCTTGGGCGAGAAACAGGCGAATTTGAATTTAGCTCAGAGGCGTCAATTAGGCTTGAGGATCTTTTACATGCAAGTAAATCTACTAACATGGGACAGCCGGCTTTACTTCCCCTCCGAAGGAAGGCGTACGAAGGATTTTGTCGCCCTAACAATCCACGGCTTCGATCGGGGTTGAACCCGCGAGCTTGGGTATAACAGTCCGGTACGCTAACCGTCACACCATCGCCGCCGCCGCCAGGGTTAATAGGGCTTGTGAAACTACGAACTCCGTGGATGGATCAGCCTCATTTTGCATAAACTATGCAAATGAAGAAAAACTGCCGCTTTAATGAGTGAAAAGCCGGCAATTGTTAATAACGGTCAAACAACAAAATTCCCAACCATTTCGCCTTGCTGCACGTTATCTCAAGTACGTCACTTTTACTAGCTGCGATGGCTTATCGCGGGGAGTGTTCTGAAGTGTTGCTCCTACAAGAGACGAGAACGAACGGTCATATATAAATAAAACGTTCGTTGAACTGGTGGTGCAACACGAACTTTCTTGCCCGTAATTTCACTCAAAATTACTCGAAATTTTCGAAAAATTTTAATGATCTTATTGATTGATTGGTCTTATTTTAAAATCTACCTTAAAAAAACAGATTTTATAAAGGGAAAATCTCTATCTTTAATATTTTAGTTTTAGGAAGACCCCGAAAAATGTAGAACTGTTGCAATTTTTGAAAAATCAGAGTTTTAACGAACATGAGATCAGCACCATTCTCTTAAACGTTAAACTATCAAGCAAAAAAAAAGATGGCGCCACTTTTTTTAAATTATGGAAATGTCCTCGGGGTTTCATGCTTCATGTAAAGTATTTTATTTAATAGGTAATTATTATAAACAAATTAGCTTACTTGATCCTATGTGGCTGGGCCGAAGGCCTTTAATCTTTTACCTCCGTACCTTATGGTCTCTTTTCCGCGGCTTTGATGCGATGGAGAGACCATTTGGGGTGAATACCAGAATTCGAAAGATTAGAACGCGAAAGGATGTAGGTATTGTAATGGCTTAAAGGCCTTCGGCCTAGCCACATAGGATCAAGTAAGCTAATTTGTTTGTAATAATTACCTATTAAATAAATAAAAATAATGTAAAGTACCGAACAAAAATTAAAATTTGGTTTTTAATTTAAGGGCCTGCGGCATCAGCCAGATTGATTAAAGAATATCAATTTTGGGGAATATCGGGTGAATGGTTTAGCCGCTAGCGTTGTTCACAGACAGATGGACAGGCAGACAGACGTTTTGCAGTCATTTGATTCTGGCATTAAGGACCCACAAAACCTGGATTTTGGCTACTCCACATGTTAGAGGATTTTTGTTTCTAAATTTGGCCACGGATTTTATGAATTTTTTCGTTACCAAGGCCATTTTAATAAGAGTTTTTCTGCACAAAATTCTCCGTTTTTTTGCGCATTACGTAACTTTTTCTCTACTCCAGAACGAGAAAGTAAAAAGGGGACCCAGAAACACAGTTGTCCGCTCCCCCTCTTACTACTCTCTATGCTGTGATCGTCTTTGAACACAGTGCTTGCTACTCATGCTACTCTAACTGTGACGCTGCCACAGCCTCAATGCCTGCCATCTTTTCTAAGTTCATTATCAGATTATGTAGTACTACCATCCACCAGGCAAAGTACACAAGCGCTACAAGGAGTAAAAAGAGAAGAGAAGAGAAATGTGGCCAGAAATGTACTCAACAGATGCCATGATGGAAAGAAAATGGACGGAAACAAACCAGGAATTAAGACACGTGATCGCAAGACTAGCGACTCATGGGTTTCACCACAAAATCTGCGCAACCTCACATCATCATGAAGTGAAAGAGACTGTCTGTGCTACCTATGAAGTGAACGATGTCATATTTAAAGATGCAAGAAAAGCACTAAAACGGTGACCGAATATAGCAAATTAATTATATTTTTATGTTCTTTCGAGCGCATTCCATTATCCATTATCAAATTATGTTACTGAATTTATGAAGAGCTGTGACATAATTTGATTTTTTATAATATAACGTGTGCATCTTCTTAACTTCCATCAAAATTCCCGTTAAGTAAACAAAAATTCCAAGGAAATACATTTCTTGTGATGTCTCCCTCAAGTTTTATGTGCTAGTGACTCTCGTGGTCAGAAATATTTTGAAAAGTACAAGAAAGCTTTTGTACATTATGTTACAAAACTTTCACTTGGCAATATACGTGAGGGTGAGTGGCATTCTGAATATGTACTCATCACAAAAACTAGAAATCTTCATTTGGTGATAAAACTTCATCTCAGAACTTTACTTTTTTATCATATCCAACTCTTAATCCTACAACCTCTCAAAATTCCATAAATCTATTCACTATTCACACGAAAACATCGCTTTGGTGGTCTCATAAAGCTGTTGTATCTGCAAAAGACGAGAAATGAAACAGGAAAGATTTAATGAACGACGGATAGCGAGGGCAAATTCTCTATGTCTCTTACGTGACAACCGTTTACAAGCCAACGAGGGACTGATGTACAGGCAGACAGATTGATGTGCATGCGAATGGAGGGACAGGCTGACGAACGGACGGACAAAGTGCCAGAGGGGCCCCATATCTCTTCGGCAGACGCCTCTAGCAATCGTAGACGTTCGGGGAATGTTCACATCGGCCAAAGTGAAGGGCTGGTTTATTCCCGCCATGCTAATTTCTTCTCTCCTTCTCTTCTTCATCATCACTACCATCATCACCATCACAAACATTTCTTTGTCGTACATGTTTTTCATTCCTTTATTAATTGGTCATCGTTATTGTTTTATCGCACATTCGATTTTGCTTCATTGTGTTTCCGCTTTAGATTTATCATACGCTCGTGTTTGATTTATCAAGCATTTTAATTTTTTTCGTCAAAATAATAAAAACTGTATGTGAGGTATGGTGGAGAATTATAATTTTTTATTGGCTCTTTATACATTTACTATCTATTCATCATGCAATCGTTGTTGGTTTGTCAAACATTATTGTTATTGGTTCATTATGAATTCGTTATTGTTACCTTAATTAGGCGTTGAATTGAAAATCAATTTTTACAGCATTCATTCATTCCTTTATTAAATAGTCTATGTGTTTTCTTATTTATTTCTTCATTTAAACCAAATTTGTTTGCTTATTCATTCACATCTCGTTCGTTCTCGTACACATTTTTCGGCCATGTTTGTTTGCACGAAGCCTTCATATGGACTGATTGTTTCAAGGCAAAATCTTGGCTGAGATTTCTGTTGAACTCTTTATCAATTAATGTTTGACGATTATTTTGAAGTTATTTATTACGAGTCGTAATAATTTATAAATGGAATGGTTAATACAAAAACAAAGTACATGATATTACTGGTGGACGTCAATTGAAACATCTTACTTCTGCAGCGAGAGAGTAAAACTAGAGATGCGACATCGATAAGGGAACATCGATGTTAAAAATATATCAACTAAAAACCATCGATGTTTTTAGAGTGCTTTAGTAACCTCTAACATTATATTAATGTGTATTAAAATTTACTTTGAGTGATCGTGTTTATCAATTCGCCGAATAAGGGTACGAGAAGAAGAGATTCCCTACCCCCACAGCGTATTTGTTACCCACATTCCAATGTGCGAAATTAATATGAAGAAGGAGGGAATACAATGACTGGGGCGAGAGAGATGACCTCCATGCCATGCCCAATGAAGGTAATACAAACCGTCCGTTGGTTCCAATACACGAACTACAGTGTTACCATCAGTTATTATTTCATATTTTAACTTTTACAGTATTATAACCATGGGAGTTTTTCATTCAGAAACAAAACATCGGAAAAGAAAAAAAATCGATACCAAAAAAAACAACATCGGCGTTAATATATCGATGTTTCTACAAAAACACCGATATTTTAAAAACATCGACTTTGATGTCGCATCTACGCTAAAGTAGCCTATGTCGTGCGTCGAGTGGAAAGGAAAACCTGGTGCCCCACAAGGCCGCTCCGCTGGGCGCGTCGACGCAGGGCAATCGCGGGGGGCGACGGAGGAGCAAGGGCGTCAGGAGTGAGGCGGAAGGGCCGAGGGCTTCTGCAGCGTTGTGGATGACGCAATAAGCGAGTGCCAGGCTCTCATTAACTTAAGAAGAAGAGCAAAAGGAAAATAAAACGCGAAATGACCGAAAGAAAAAAACAGAACACGAAGAAACTAAAGAAAAAAATAAAGAAGAATCGAAGATGAAACAAAGAAGAATGAACAAAATGGAAATGCAGAAAAAAGAAGCAAACTAGGAACAAATGAGGACAAGCACAAAAATGAAGAAATAAAAAACAAACAAAAAAGAACCACAAAAATGAGATAAATATGAAACAGAGAAGAACCACACGAATAACAAACAAAAAGAGACAGAAGCTGAACACACAAAAGGGGGGAAAATAAGAAAAAAACGAGAATAAGAAAGCGGAACAGAAAAAAAACAACGAAACAGGAGATTCGTCAGGGGAAGGAGAAAAAGAAGGAGATGAAGAAGGAGAAGAAGAACTAGAAGGAGAAGAAGAAGAAGGGAAAGAAGAACTAGAAAGAGGAGAAGAAGGAGAAGAAGGACGAGGAGAAGGAGAAGAAGAAGGAGAAGAAGGAGAAGAAGAAGGAGAAGAAGAAGGAGGAGAAGAAGAAGGAGAAGAAGAAGAAGGAGGAGGAGAACAAGGAGGAGAACAAGAAGAAGGAGAACAAGAAGAAGGAGAACAAGAAGGAGAAGAAGAAGGAGGAGAACAAGAAGGAGAAGAAGAAGGAGGAGAACAAGAAGGAGAAGAAGAAGGAGAACAAGAAGGAGAAGAAGAAGAACAAGAAGAAGAAGAAGAAGAAGAAGAAGGAGAACAAGAAGAAGAAGAACAAGAAGAAGGAGAACAAGAAGAAGAAGAACAAGAAGAAGAAGAACAAGAAGAAGAAGAACAAGAAGAAGAAGAAGAACAAGAACAAGAAGAAGAAGAAGAAGAACAAGAACAAGAACAAGAAGAAGAAGAAGAAGAAGAAGAAGATGAAGAAGAAAGAGGAGGAGGAGGAGTGCGAGGGACAGGTTGAACGACTCGCCCCTCCGCGCCCGCTCTGCACCGCGCGTGGGGTGGCAGCGGGAGCCCGGCGCCCCACAAGGCCGCTCCGCGCGCCGGGCAGGCGCGTCAACGCGTGGCGATCGCGAGCGAGCGGGCGACGGGGCGACGGGGCGACATGGGCGGTGGAGGGGCGGAAGGGCGAAGGGGCGAGGGGACGGGGTGGGTTATTTCCAGGCGCCGGGCGGGGGCCGGGGGGCGGGGCGCGGGCCGGCCGCCCACGGGCGTGCATCATAGCCGATGTCGAGGGCCCGCGCTGGAAATAATACGCGGACTGTGTCACCGCCGCCGCCGCCGCCGCAGCCCAACGCACACTGGGTCGAAATGGGTCGCACACACGGCTAGCAGAAAGAGCTCACAATGAAAAATGTGTTGTCAATCCTAATTTCCTGACCTATTTAGAAAAGTTCTATTTTAAGGTCTGGTATATTTATTTGATTTGTTTACTTGTATCATTTATTTTCTTTCAATTGTTGCGTATTTTATTTACTTTGCAATTTTACTGATTGTTGTTTTATTTTTTATTAAATTACTCTCATTTATTTATGTTGAGCAGACCGCTCCAATGTTTACGTTTGTAAAGATCTGTTTGCAAGTGTCAATATATTGCCTACAATGTTATTTTAAAGTGAAATATCATTTAATGATTGGACAAACGTAATCTGTTTTGTAGATTACGTATTTACGTGTATAATAGGTTATACCAAGAAATGTTTATATACTAATAGATGTTACATAAAATTATTAACTTTGTCAAGAGATGAAAAAGTAAGTTAATGTTTTTTATCGCACATCAAAGTTTCCATAAATTTTTCACATTCTTCGAAACAGATATTTGCATGTCCGGTTTTGCACCATCACCATTGAACCCAACCTTACAATCGTACAACACAGTCCATTAACTTGAACAGGTTAAACGAAGAGGAGACAAAATCAATTTTGGCCCCTTTTCCAATTTTTTTTAATTGATACATGACATATTGTACTGGTAAATAAATTAAACATGTATCATTGAACATTAAATTTTATCTCTAATGATACAATTAATAACTACAATTCATTTTTGGTTTAACCCATTACAGACGTACCAGATGTCTCATAACCCAATATCGTGTTCCCTGAATCGTCAGGCTGAAAAGAGGAAAATTAGGGATTGAACATATTTACGGAGACAATATGTTTTATTTATTAAGACAATGAGTCGCCTTTTAAAATGTTCATGAAAGCCACGGATCCCCTAGTCCCCGCTCTTCTCACCCCTACACAAGGTCCCTTGTCATAATATATGTCCTTAGCTAAGAGAAAGGAACGGACGTTTAGGTATAATGTACAAGGTGTACTCGTACATAGAGGACACAACATTGGCAGATAACGGCGGGAGATTAAAGAAACAGGATTACAAAATTAGAATAGACAATCCTTGGAAAATACGAAGTAGAAAGCAAAGTAAATACGAAGTAGAAAAAGCGAAGTAGAAGATAAGGTTCTTCTTCTAATCGTAGTATAATAGATTGGAACAAATTCGTTGCAAAAGCACTAAAGGTTCTTCCTTCTAGTTGTCACATTTAAAAATATTTTTAATTCCATTTGAATCGTTACTATTAACACTGGGGCTTTATTATTATTATTATTATTATTATTATTATTATTATTATTATTATTATTATTATTATTATTATTATTATTATTGTATTATTATTGTATTATTATTCCTCTACATCACTGCTAAAGATGTTACGAGTCTGCTGAATATAAAATCTACTCCAGGTTGCTACCAGCTACCTAAGGAGCAGATCTAGGTGTCTGTCTTGTCCGTGCCTCTACAACACTCGACTCTGGTTTTGTGAACTCACATATAGTGAACTCTCGATTATAGTGAATTTAAATCACAGGTCCCGTTTCACCTTCATTATACATAAGCATAGGAAAATTCGTTTATAGTGAACCTGAACCTCGGCTATAGTGAACTTAGGAAATGAAACGTCCTGGAAGTTAATTCCCTCCAGGAAAATAATATATCGCCTTACTGCCACAAATGCCAACATCAGGGAGATTGAAGAAAATATCGTCTCCGAAAGGTCATAATCGAAGAAGTCTGCCCTAGGATGAAGGTAGTAGACCCGGAGTCGGACCTTACTGACGACCTTATGCCATTCATGCTTCAGTTTCAAGCTTGTCACTTGATATTCCACGGGACAAAGCGCGTTGAGTTCTACGTAGGCGACAGGAAGCACGCGTGTGCAACAGCCTGGCGATATCCACCGTGCCGCGCGGAAAAGCGATCAGTTTCGTTAGCAGCTTGCGCCATCCCGCTACTGAAAGCATCTCGTATGTTTTTAAGCGAGTAAACTGACGTTCGAAGAGAGTGATGGTATTCCAACAGTGCAAGAGGCATTAAAGGGTTTCAAGACTGCGATAGTTAAAGAGTCAGAGGACAGTGCACAATCAAGTATGGAGATAGCACGAACTTTGGAGATGGATCTATTATTATTATTATTATTATTATTATTATTATTATTATTGTTATTATTATTATTGTTATTATTATTATTATATTATCATTATTACTATATTATCATTATTACTATTATAATAATAATTATTATTTATGTTATTGCCCATGTTGATATTTTCAAAATTATTGCTCATACTTGTAGTAGTACTATTAAAAAGAATCTGTCCCATAAATGGTGGAGTGGATAACTGTGTTAAATAAGGCATAAGACAAATGAACATGAGGACATAATGTTAATTTAGAGATAATAAGAATTTAATTAGAACTAACTTATCATCCTTTAATTGAATCATGTTTACAAAGTCACATTAGCTCAAAGCGAACTTCCATGACTGTTTACAACGGCTGCAGTTGCTAGACGGGCCCACTGTGAACACCGCCACCGACGTGCGCGTCTGCCAATAACAGCAGACGCGGCGAGCCCAGTTCGAAAATATGAATACATTATAGCTCTCTTTCTGAAACGCGTCTTTTCGCCGCATTTTTGAGAATAAATAGACGCGCAGCGGCCGCCGCCGCCGCCTCTACCTGACGCGTGCTGTCGGTCGCCGCGCGAAATCCTCCGACGGCGAAAGAGGCCTCGCCGTATTAGTACGGCGCGCGGGCGGGGCGGAGAGGGGCGGAGCGGAGCAGGGTGGGGCGGGACGAGGTGAGGCAGGACGAGGTGGGGCGGAGAGGAGTGGGACGGGGCGGGGTGGGCGGGGAGGACCGGGGATGGGCGGAGTTGGGCGGGGTTGGGTTGGGCTGGGCGGGTACGGAGGGGGCAGGGCGAAGACGAGGCGGGAACGAGGCGGGAACGGGGCGGGGCGGGGCGGGGGCGGGGCGGGACAAGGTGGGGGAGGGCGGAGAAGAGCTTAACGGGGCAGGGCGGGGACGGGCGAGTCAAGGCGGGCTGGGCGGGCGCGGAGGCCGAGGTGGGCGGGGAGGGCGTTCGGAGCGGGGCGGGGCGGGGCGGCGCGGGGTGATGGGTCAGGCGTGAAGGGCGGGGCGGGTGGGGTTGTAAGGGGCAGGACGCGTGAGCGGAGAGGGGCGTGGCGGGGGGGGGGGGGCGTCTGGCAGCACAGCTGATTGCGGCCCATCACCTCTGCCAATTTCGCGTTTCTTCTGCTCGCGCGGGCCATTCAGGTGTTGTCGGGGGCGGGGCTCTTGGCGGTGGGGCGAGAGGCTTGAGTGGGTCGCGGCTGTTGGTTATGCTGATTGTGGCTGTGGTGGTTGGCTGTCGTTGTGATGTTGCTAATGCTGATGGCGGTGGTGATGTGTAAGGAGGGGGGAGGGGGGGAGGTGAATGTTTGGGACGGGGTTGGATGGTCGGTTGTTTTCGATAGTAGTGATGGGGTGGTAGTAGTAATGGCGATGGTAATAGTGGTGGGGTTAGGGGGCTGAATGGGGTGGTGGAGATATTGATTAGTGGTGATGGTGGTTCGTGGTGACAGTTTTGGTAGTGATACTAATGGTTGGACTGGGAGAAGGGTCTTGATTGAAAGTGGTGATGGTTCAAGGTGGTTATTGTTGACACCACTGGTGATGGTTGGCGGTAGTTTTGATGATTGGAGGTGGTGTTGATTGTTGGACGTCTTGATGATGGTTGCACGTGTTGATGATAGTTGCACTTGCAGTTACACATAATGGTGGTGATGACGATTGGTTGTGTTGGTGATGATGGTAAAACTAAATTGATTTCATGAGCAAACAAAATAACAAAATGAACGATAAACCAAAATGTTTCTTTCTTCTCCAGTTCGTGCACTGACAATAGTAGCAAATTCTGTAATTGAATACATATATATTGCATGAAATTTTTTAAATCATATTTGCAAGTTTACCTAAATGAGTCGAATTTCTTTTTCTCTATTATTGGTTTCTTCGTTAACTATCGTACTACTGACTTAACACATGTGATATTACTGGGTTTAGGAAGTAAAATAATAGAGTTCACATGGACAGTCGGTAATGCTAATATAATGGATAACCTGGAAATGGTCTTCCAATATATTTTTGGAAAATTATTTATAAATCATGACAGTTTCAGAAATAGATCATAAAGGTTGATTTCTGTCCTTGCTAGTCTGTCCTCTTTAAACTCTGAAGATGCGTGTTCACGTTGGATTTGAATGATTGTGACAGGAATAACCCTGGAGGCAGTACTCGGAAGGAAAGAAGATTGTTATTGCGACTATTAATTTTATCATTGAGCGTACTTGTTCCTACGTAAAATTAATATCAATGTATGCTCAAATCTCCTTTACGCATTGTGGTAGATATTAAATAATCCAACTGGAGAATAATGTTATGAATATGCCTGAGGCGCTCATAACAAATTTATAATAATAATAATAAATAATAATAATAATAATACTAATAATAATAATAATAATAATAATAATAACGTCTTTTTTCTCGAATTAATATCAAGAACTATCTGACAATGTGTCAGCCAGCCTTCTGTGGGATGATAATTCCAAGAATACAGAATCTTTCTATATTCAGATTGAAGTTATAAGACGCTAACATAATTGCTTTCAAAGAAATACTTATTTAAACCTTTGATAAAAATGTACGAATATGCTTCATTTCATTACGAAAACATTGATATTTGGGACGTTTTCTCATTTCGGACTTCGTCGAATTGTGAGCAAGACGAATTCCAACATTAATAATCATCACTCCACAGTTCTTCTATTTAAAGTTATACCAAGAAATTTGTTTGTTCATCTGAAACGACTGCTTGGTCTCAGTTAACTATGGCATTAGTACTTTCCTGGATAACATTTGGATTGTAACCATAATATAATAGTTCGAATTTACTGTCAAATACGAAACGCGATCGCACACAATGGACCTCGTGATACGAAGCGGAAGTTGTGTCGGGTGGTGGGCCGACCACACCGCCAGCCGCGCGTGGTGTCTCGAACAGCTGCAGCAGGTAGTGGTGGGAGCAAATGCCGCGGCGGCGGCGGTAGCGCAGTCATGAGTCGCGAAAACGGAGCCGGCGGCGAAGAGGGGGTTTGGGGGAGGGGGAGGGGGAGGAAGACGTCGGCATGCGGCGGCGGCGGCGCCAACCTCCCACCCCCAACCGCCCCCGCTTCCCGGCCACGCCCCCGCCCGCGCCCCCGCCCGCGACCTGGGTATAAAGCTGGGCGCGTGGTCGAAGGCCCCTCCGTGCAGAAAGTCTTCGCCGCAGACGCGACCGCAGACGCCACTTCTTCGTCGCCACCGCACCGCTCACCACCTCGCCGGCAGCCATGGTGAGTAGCCCGCCCCCTCCCCCCGCGGCGCGCTCACTTCGGCGGGGCCGCGACGGGCGATCGTGCTGTGGACAGGTGTACTTCGCGTACTAGGGAGAGAAACGACAGTGATCTTGTTCGTCATCTCGCCGGCAGTCATGACGAGTAGTCTCCTCGTATTCTGACTGCGATCGTGATGTGGTCAGGTGCACTTATCGTACTGGGTAGAGAAAACGACTATGTGATTTTATTCGTCATCTCGCCGGCAGCCACGGCGACTAGTCTCCTGTTCTTCTTACGTCGGCCGTGATGTGGTCAGGTGCACTTATCGTACTGGGTAGGGAAAACGACTATGTGATTTTATTCGTCATCTCGCCGTCAGCCACGGCGACTAGTCTCCTGTTCTTCTTACGTCGGCCGTGATGTGGTGAGATGTACTTATCGTACTGGGTGATGGTATAGAGAGACGGCTCAGTGATTTTATTTGTTCATCATCTCTCCGGCAGCCACTGCGACTAGTCCCCGGTGCGCTAACATCGGCTGTGCGGCGATGGGCTATCGTGTTGTGCTCACTTCATCAGTGCTGCGGTCAGATGTATTTCGTGATCCGGGTGATGGCCAAGTGATCTTGTTTCAAAGCAACCACGGTGAGTAGCCCTGGGCAAGCTCACTTCGAGTGCACTGCAACAGTTAGTTGCATTGCAGTCAGATAATATTTTACGTATTTAACATAACAATTTTTTAAATATATTTTTTGCGCAGTGGGTGATAGTAGAGAGACGGTGGACTGTTCTTTTTTGTTTATCACCTGGTCGCAGCCTTATTTCGACTGCGCTGCGTCGGGTAATCGTGTAGTGATCAGCTGATTTAACGCGTAGTTCACGAAATAGGTGAGGGTTACCGATCGGGGTATCGTAAACTGCTACCTCTTTAATGCAACGTACAACAAGCGGTCTGTTTAGCATCGTAATAGAACAACTAACGAGAAAATGAATTAATGAATGGGGCTGAGCTAAATACAAATCGTCTGCTTCGTCTCCCAAGAAATACCTCCTTCCTTCGCTAGAGGGTGAAAGGAGCGGAGTAAAATTTGCGTGGTCCTACGGAAGAGCGGACCTGATGGCCCGAGTCTCGCCATGTATAGGCATCAATTCAATTCAATCTCAATGTAAGGCATCAATTCAATTCAATTCAATTCAATTCAAACCAGACTCCAATCCGACAAATAATTTCGGAGATAGACGCGAAACAAAACGGAGCCTAAGTTCAAAAAGATACAATACCGCCATTGCGTGACAAATTTGGGAAAATATTAATTTCAACGTTTCTTTCTGAAAAAAATCGGAGATTTGAGGCTGCAGCAGAGTGAACTACGTGAAAGCAGCAGCATCGTGTTGCGTTGAGTACGGGACTCGGGACGGGTGAGCCTTTTTACTTTCAGCAGATATTATCCAAAATTGATAATCCTCAATCGATTTGATTGAGGTCACGACTCTTGATTTGGTGTCCGATATTTTAATTTTGGAGGTACTTAACATGAAGCACCCTGGGACCCAAAATTTTCAACAAACAAATGGCTCCATTGTTTTTTGATTAAATTTTGTTGTTAGATAGTGTGAACAACATTTAAGAGAATGGTGCAGGTCTCATTTTTCGTTAAAACTTCAATGTTTCACAAATTGCAAAAATTCCTTTATTTGCGGCGTCTTCCTGCAACAATAAGATAGAGATTTTGTCCCTTAATGAAATCTGCTTCTTAAAGTTAGCTTTTGAAATTAGGCATTGTACAATTTTTCGAAGATTTGAGTACTTTTCGCATAATTTTGCGTGAAAATAGGGCGAGAAAGTGCGTGCTGTTCTAGCACTTCTAGTGTAAATATTTCACCTACTGGGTTATAGTGGTGGGGTGAATGACTGTGCCTGTTGACCGACTTGTTGATCCTGTGCCTGTTTTAATCCACGGTGTGACGCTCAATCTATACATCAATAATAGAAAATAATGGTCATAATTGTTTTATGGGTTAAAGTAGCAGCACTGACCACCTCATCAGTAGGTATGGTGCTACCTGTCACCATTTCACCTTTAGCGCTACCTGTGTTTCACTTCGGGTAAGACCAACGTGCTATTGTGCTTCATTGGATGTTTGCGTTGCGTTTAACATGACGCCCGGGTGATTTAAAAAAAATACTTCGCTTACCAGGTAATGGAGGAATGGTGGAATGATTGTGAACTTCGATTCTTGGTTGAATATGAAATATTATCATCAATCACGCGCGATGGTGTAACGGCTAGCGTACCAGACTGTTGTACCCAAGTTGGCGGGTTCAAACCCGATCGAAGCGGGGCGAAAAAAACCTTCGTACGCCTTCCTTCGGAGGGGAAGTAAAGCCGGCTGTAGATTTACTTGCATGTAAAGATTCTCAAGCCTGAATGACACCTCTGAGCTAAATTCAAAATCGCCTGTTTCTCGCCCAATAAATATCCTTTCTCTACTAGTTGGTGAAAGGAGCGTAGCGAGATTTGCGTGGTCAGACGGAAGACCAGGCCTCATGGCCTGAGTCTCGCCACGTAAAATAAGGCATTAATTCAATTGAATTCAACAATTGAGAGACATGATACGATTGATAGTTGAACATAGCCCAGCTCTTCACCTCACCAGCAGAGCGGAAAGCTCTTAATATTGTCCTACTGGGCCGCACTCAGACGAAGGAGAATGAATGGGCAACTGTAGGATGCTTTTGATCGCTAATCATTTCTCCTACAGCACTGAGGACTATTCATTTGCGTTCCACCACCATTTCGGTCAAGCTGACGCGACGTGTTCAGGCAGGGCGACCAGGCGATTTCGTGCACGTGATCACAATCGACCATCGAGTGATATTGCACAAAGTTTTACCCATCTTATAGATCATTACAGCAATGTTTTTTTTTTAAGTTTTGCAATTCATGAATAAAACCTGTTTCGCTTATCTTATAAATCGCAATATATCGCTGCACTACTCAAATGTGTAACGATGGATTATATTCATAATCAAATGTGTAAAATACTCGGAGATGCGGGAAATAAATGTGGAAAAAAGTCAAAGAGGAAAATCCACTAGCTGGATTATCAACGACAAATTAATCAAGTGTCTGGAACTTAAAATAACGCCTTAAAAGATCTCAAGGCGCAAATAAAGATTGTAAGAGTTGAATACAACTTCTGTGCTATACATAGCAGTCTATAGACTGGAGTACATTCAAGAACAATGGACTGTGGTGAAATCAAAACACTGAATATATTACAAAACGCGTCGTGGATTTCTTGTATGCGAATAAACAAAGGAATAATATGATCAATCTTAATTTTCGAGAATTACATTGCGATTGAACCTGAGCGAACACTTTTTCAAACAAGACGAGTGCAATCTAATTTGTAAATCTGATTCTCTCCCTTTCTGAGGAAACTTCTAAACATGCGAGTACCAAATGTTATTGAATACGCAGTTACAACACATACGAGAGAAATGATTACCTTTTTTATGAAGACCACTTCCTGACGTACCAACTCAAATTATCCTAAAAGTTTCCAGTCTTATTCAGTGCGCGGTCAGAAAGGTTATGAAATTTAAGAAGGCACTAACGAGTTTCATATAAAGTGGGAAGAAGATTGCATGTGAAGTAACGATAATGCTAAAACTGGTGAAGTCATTAAAGCATTAATGCTTCATATAAAATGAAATAATGGTCATTCAGGTCATTGTAAACGGGCGCTAAAAGAAGAGAGTTGGATTTGGCAAATTTTTTTGAAAGGTCGTAAACTGAATAATTTCCACTTGAATGGACTGTTTTTTCCATACCCTGTGAAAATACGTTAAGATCCACTAACATTACGAGCTTCAGACGAACGGAGAAAATAGATATAATCAGTATTTGAATTTACTTAATATTAGAAAACACTCTATTTGATTAACCCGAATTAGTCGTTTTTGTTTTTCGAGAACTGCCTGAAGTTGGTACAAAGATATTAATACTAAAGTGATTACGCGGTGAGCCATAGAAAGATGAAAAGTAAATTTAAAAACTTTCAAGGCGAAATGTGTAATGATTTTTATGAAAATCAGAAAGTTTAGTGCTGAGAAGATCACTCCGTTTAATTGTCATACTTCTCTACGAAAAATATGCTCTAAGATTTGTATAGTTCAAAGTAGTTCATGGGGGTCTGAATAATTGTTCATATACTATTTTTATACAGAATCACTAAAAATTCCTGAGATTTTACATTGTCTTAAAAATCAGATACGTATCGATCTCTTGAAGTGAATAATTGCGTTAAAGTTGTTTCAAATTTTGTTTCACTAAGATAAATGTTTTTCTCTTTTAATACGGGTTATTGAGGCCTCTTGAAATTCATGAATGCGCTCTTCGTATAGAAGGGAGAAGATTTAATTGAATAACTAATTTGTTTATTATAACAAACAACTTTGCTTTGACTGATACTTGTTAAATACATAGCGGTTCATTGTTGTTAATTTTTTCTTTTACAAATGTGCTTGATTGAACTCATTATCGTGTGCATATCTTCATTAAATTCATGAGAACTAGAATTTACACAGTTTAAAAAATCCAACAATTTCCCTTAAAGGTTTTTAAATCACACATTTATTAACACTTTACTTTTTTAAAAACTTCACGTTTGGTTTGGTAGAAATATTATAGTATATGTTAGCATCTGGAAGGTTTATGATCCAAAATTAAAATTATGAGTTTTTATTCAATGCTTCCGAGTCAAAAAAAATCTTTTAGGAATAAGTATAAGGTTTTTAGTGAATTTTTTGACGCTTATTAAACTTTACTCACGTCGGTTTTTTTCCTGTTTCAGGAGGATGATGATCAGAAGATGCAGAGTGAGTACTTTCATGTAACCAATCTCGCCTTAGACCTGAATCACACGGACGTTGCAATGACGCGCGTCACCTAACACTGATGACGTCAGATGCGCCGGCGCGCGTCGATGCCTCCATTCACCATTCACTAAACGCGCGTCGTAGATTAACACTATATCTTATGCGAAATGGCATACGAGCGCTATTGGCGACATGCGTTGTGCCCATAGCTCACGCAAGAAGCTCAAGCTACAACGTAAGTCACTATAACGCGTGTTTTCTAGCTTTTAACGCGCTAGGCGACGCGCGTTCTTGTCAACGCGCCAACAAGAGCGCTCGTACGCCATTTTGTAGAAGATAGAGTGGGCTGATTGGGATGAGTGATATGATTTAAGATGCGCGTTAAGTGACTTGTGTGAGCAGGCATCGACGCGCGTCGCCTCAGCTGACGTCATGGCTGTTAGTGGACGCGCGTCAACGCAACGCTCGTGTGCTACAGGTCCTATATGATTCCAATTACATAAAGATAACACCTTAATCTCTGTGGTAAAATAATATTCTAATGAAAGGGGACTTCTTTCATGAAAACATTCTAAATTTATGATTATCCCGCAAAATATTTTTTTATAATAAAATATTTATTAAGCACAATTTTAATGAGTACAGAAACTATTTCTTTTTTATTGTGTTTATGATTTCAGCACCTATATATTTTCCAACAATCGACACATGAAATTAAATTTGTTTGATAACTTTTTCACTTTTGAATGTCTATTTTGATGGTGGAGCAGATATACTTGTATGTTCCATGTGAAAGTGAGAAAGAATTATTCAAAATCTGAAAAAATATTTTAGACTTTATCATTACTACCTGGAAAATTATAATTATTACCTTTGAAATTTAGGTATTAGTTTTAGAGTTTTAAACAAATATACATAAATTATTCAAGAAATAATTATGTTGACCTCGTAATCTTTGCGTGCCACTAAACTCTAACCAAATGATAATGAATTGATAATAACATTTTGTTCGAATATTTGTGTGTGTGTGTGTGTGGAGAAAAAGGAAAAGAGAGAGGTAGAGAAAGGGCAAAAGTAATTTTATATATATATAATACACATACACAGAGAGAGAGAGAGAGAGAGAGAGAGAGAGAGAGAGAGAGAGAGAGAGAGAGAGAGAGAGGGAGGAAGTGAGAAAAGAAAAGAGAAAGAAAAGATAGAAAAAGGAAAATAGAGAGATATAGAAAGTAAAAGACAGACAGAGAGAGAGAGAAAGAGAGAAAAAGAGTGAAAGAGAGAGAGAGAGAGCAGGGTCTGTGTTTGTGGGGAGTGTTAAGCTACCGTTATAATATTTCTCTCAGATTTTATGTGTGTATACAGAATGCTATAAAACATTTTATTTAATGTTTACTACTTAAACGAGTATATTAATTCCTATCATCAAGTAAAAACTAATATCTAAAAAACAGTCATTTTAATTAGCGTCAAAGCATTTATCTATCACACTGCGACTGCATTACCGCCTGTACATGCTGGAAGGGGTCATGTGTCAGCGTGCGCATGCGCACGGGGGCGGGCTGAAAGTGAGGGCTTGTGTCGCCTGTTGCAGTCATGCGCAAGGCCTTCCAGATGTTCGACACGAGCAAGTCGGGCTTCATTGAGACGCTCAAGATCTCCACCATCCTCAACACCATGGGCCAGCTGTTCGACGACAGCGAGCTCCAGGCGCTCATCGACGAGACGGACCCCGAAGGTAACCCCCTGCTCCCCACCCCTGCAGCCCCCTCGCCCTCCACACCCCCCGCCCACCGCCCACACGGTTAGCTCATAGCGAGCAGCGCCGGCACCTCTGCAGACCTCGGCTTCCTTCGGAGGGGAAGTAAAGCCGGCTGTCCCATGTTAGTAGATTTACTTGCATGTAAATGATCCTCCAGCCTAAATGACGCCTCTGAGCTAAATTCAAATCGCCTGTTTCTCGCCCAAGAATACCTCCTTCCTCTGCTAGTTGATGAAAGGAGCGTAGCGAAATTTGCGTGGTCAGACGGAAGAGCGGGCCTGATGGCCCGAGTCTCGCCACGTAAAATAAAGCAAATTCAATTCAATTCCATTCAATTCAATTCAAACACTCTGACCGAGAGGTCCTAGGGTTCGTGACCCGTCGGGGGTGGATTTTGACTTGAGATGGATCGAATCCAGCCCCTGCCAGAAGGAGAACTCTAGAGACCGGCTGCTGTGCGATCAACACCACGCGAATCCGGAGCAGTGCCCTAACAAACGGGCCACGGACCGCGCCTGACCTTTCCTTCCTGTTCCTAGTACTGTACTCACCCCTGCTTACTCACACTCACTTTCATGCACAGCACTATCATACACGTCGGGGGAAGAGGCGTGTCTACGTATCCAGGCGCTCTTGAAAAGCGTTGAATTTGCGCCCCTGTCCAGATAACTCAAAGTAGGGGGTTGTTATTTGTTTTAGCGGGTATATATAATGGTTGTAACCAGGAACATTCCTTCTGGTAACGGGTCAATATTGTTTATTGTATTTATTGTAAATAGTAATCAGGTGTTATAGCACATTTCAAATAAATACTCAATAAATTACAAACTGTTCAGGTCTGTGAATTATTGCCCCGGCAAAGACGCCACCCTAGCTACATAGCTAGGTCGATATCCGACGCTGTCTGGAGGAGAATTCTAGTGGCCAGCTGCTCTGATCAGTAGTTTTCCGTGGTTTCTCAGATCAATACCAGGCGAATGACCTAAAAATTCGGTCAAGGAGCAAACGCGATCCTTTCTTCCCCTTCTCTGTCCTATCCTCACCTCCTCACCTCACTTACACCCACTTACAAGTACTACACTACCACACATGCCGGGAGACCGGTCGGGAGCTTAGAGCTAGTCCCGGTTGGGGCGGTACCCCCGCTGATGGGAGATACCTGGTTGGGGAAACCCCGCTCGCCGACGGTAGATCGGCGCCGGATCCCGCCATTAAAACATGCACTGCACTTATGGGACTGATGACCCTAGGAGATGACACGCACGGAATCACTGCTCACACCTCTCGCGGTGCCCCTCTAGCGTCTTCCGTTCTATCTAATCCTCCCGTACAGGCCCATTCATAATGCAAACATAAACATAAGCATGGCGTTAACATAAAAGTTAGGACTACGTCCATAAGCGGACTCATTCACAATGCGTTCGCGTAAGCACAATACGTAAGACGTTAACTCAAAAGCTTGCAAGCTTCAAGCTTCTGTGCTTATGCTTACGTAAGACATAAGAAATGAACCAAACACAGAACGGTAACTCAAAATCGACAATCGAAATTGGAGGGAAGTCGATAGAAGAACTAACGCCATATGGGACATAGTCGATATCTTGAAATCGATTCTCACATCCAACCAGAAAGTCACACAGCCAATAGAAACTTATTTTGCTAACGTTTATGTAAGGCATTGTGAATACTTCAGTCTATACTTATGTTAATGTTTATGTCTATGCGCTATGCTTATGTTTACGTTTGCATTGTTAATGGGCCGTACATCACGTTCCGCCGACTTCTTCCGCGCATTCCTTCCGTTTCTCTCGCTTCTTCCGCTCCTTGCTCTCCTCCCGTCCGCTCCCTCAGCTCGTCCCTCCCGATGCCGTCCGCTCTGCCCCGCTCCACGTCACCCGGCAGCAATACCACCCAGACGCATTGGCAATTGAATTAAACCAAATATTGTAACAAACACATTTTGTATTGCAACTACGCTTCATGCTACAGCTACTATTCACGGCCGCTCTAAAGTATTCGTGCCAAATTTGGAAACAATCACTCCAGTCGTTCTAAGGTTTTTATGGCACGTCCAAACATGAAAGCGCGACCTGAGTCAGTCATCTACTTGGTTGTCCGAGAAATGCAGCTTCTTAGGTACGGATGGCAACGTTTTGGCCGTCACGCTGCGACCTTCCTCGCTTTTCGCCTTGAAGAAGGCCACGAAAAGGCGGCTGGAACGTCATCAGTGCCTGAACACGTACTGTCTCACAGCCAACAGCCAAGTAAATACGTAGAAACACACATACACTCACTCATATATAATTGATGGTATTACGGGATATATTGACAGATAAAACAAACAACGAGTTATCGTAACATCGTAAATGGTTATTTGAAGTTTATCGACCTAATAACAACAATAACTTTCGCAGAACCACCATGCACTACATCCCACTGGGAGGTCATAGAGTTCGAGTCCCGACGGTGGCAGGACTTTCGATACTAGTTTCATCGATAGGTCGAATTCAACCAAACCGCTGCCTAGCTGTCGGCTTCTCTGATCGGTAGTATTCCGCGGAATCTCTGATCTGGACAATATCCTAACAATCGGGCCACGGACCATGCGCGATCTTTCCTTCCTCTTCCTTGTCCTGTTCTCACCCCTTACTCACACGACCATACACTTACATGCACTTCACTGCCACAAATGCTGGGAAACCAATCGCGAGGTTAGAACTTGTCTGGGCTGGGTTTGTTCCCCGCTTGTGGGAGATACCTGGTTGGGGAACCCAGGAAGCCGAACGGATCTCGCTATTCAACGGGGAAGATAATCACCACCACCACGTACAGGGATAAACATATGCACTACACTCACGGGACGCATGACCTAAGCAGTTGACACGCTCGGAACCACTAATCAATGACCAAACTCTGTAACTCTGTAAGAGACCGCGCTGAGCGCGCGTGCATCGCTGATTGTGTGTTTGCGCATGCGCAGCGTCGGGCCGGGTGAACTTCGACGGCTTCTGCCGCATCGCCGCGCACTTCCTGGAGGAGGACGACTCGGAGGCCATGCAGGAGGAGCTCAAGGAGGCCTTCCGCCTCTACGACCGCGAAGGTGAGTGCCACCGCGGCGTCCCACAAGGGCCAGCGAAGGATGCGGAAACAGCACGACTTTATCGAATTATTGGTGACGGTTACGGTGTTTTATAATGTTCAATGTTTATTAATTATTCATACGATATAATTATTGACTTATTACTCTGTGATATAATTATTCATATTGTGCGCATTGTAAATAAATACAGTGTACCAGGAAAGTCTCTTCACAGTAGCACCTTGCTGGTGAGAGTGCAAGCAACAGAAATTAAGTTGGTTGTACTAGCTGCAGCTTGTAACAAAAGAATACGTTCATTTCATACTCATTACAATCATAACATACGCTGGAAGTTTTCCCCTTCAGTGATTTGGTTGCTGCCGACGTAAAGGCAATATATTATAGGAGGCCCTGATTCGGCTCAGCTCGGAGAGAATTGCCTGGCGCACTGCATTTATGCCCTCCTGGAGGGCCGAGGTGGCTACACCGTGTGCCGGCTCAGCGGACAGGTCCAAAAGCTTCGAATTCGAGTACCGCCGAGGGCGTGGATTTTTTTGTATGTGTTATCGCGGATGTTTGTGAGTTTGCTGATCACCGACCGACGAGCCCGCAAGTGTGTCTAGTGTAAAGGTTAATATATGTCTCCAGGAGGGGCATGACCACGGCCCGGGTAGCGAAAATCGGCATTCTCTGAAAACTGGAAAAAGCCCTCGGTAAAAAATTATATAAAATTCAAAACTAATAGTGTTGCAAGTGCACGTTTTTCTCGAATTAGTAATGATTATGCTAATTTATAATAATCACTACATATTTATTCATATATTGCACATTGTAAATGAATATTTATATATATTTCGAAACTAATGTGGTGCAACAGACCTTTTATCTCCTATTTTTAATAAAGGTTAATCTATTTTATAATACTATCACAAGGAATGACATTTGTTATAGTCTTCAATATTTTCTTAACTGATTTAAATGAAGTATTTTGCTCACTCTACGATCCATGTCGAAATGAAGAATGCTATAAATAATTTACACAAAAGAAAAAATATTAAAATTTGTAATAAAAACAAAATGCTTACTATTACAAAGTTCACTGATATTGTATTAAATAGTGTGTATTTTTTCTCAAAGATATTATTTCAAACATTATATGTATAAACATTATTATAAAATGTCAACCACAATGATTGAATGCTGTTCGCTGAGAGTATATAAATCTTATCTTAATAAATAGACAGTGACTGCGAGGTCAGACTTTCTATTAAATTACTTGTTTTTTTAAATGACAAATTTGAACTGAGACGTCTTTGATGATGATCTTGCAATGAACCAATAATATAGAACGATTGAGTTCAATCGTAATACAACTCTGTCATATTTGTGAAAACCAATGACAAATTCTTACCTTGTTTTTGTGAGAGTATGTGTCCTAAGGTTCTTTAACTTTGTAGCATCTACCTTCCAATAGAAACATTCTAGTCATTTATTCACTGTTGTTGGCCCTAGAAACAAGACTACAAACGTTACTAACAAGGAGCTTGCCAGAATTGCGCACATAAATCTCTGCTTCTTTGAAGTGAAAGCGGTTTAATTCCGTGGCTGGGAACATGAAGTCGGCGTCGAGATGTGCCAACGCTGGCTTTGGGACATCCCATCGTTATTTACTCATATATATTATGGACCTAAATTGCATAAATTGAACTAGTGGTGCTAAAACAGCACACACATCTTCGCCCGTATTTTCAAGCAACATTGCGGGAAAAGTACTCAAATTTTGTATCTGACCTTATTTCAAAATCTATCTTTAAATAACAGAATTTCATTAAGGAAAAAATATGTATATTCATAATTGTAGATGTAGGAAGACGTCGAAAAAATTATAATTAAAAATATTAATAAATAAAATATTTTTTATAAATAAATATTTTTTATTATAAAATTACAATAAAAAATATTTGCGATTGTCGGAAAATCAAGAATTTTCAACGAAAATTAGACCTTCAGCCAGTGGCGGCTCGTGTCTATTAGCATGTTTGCATGTGCACACCGAAATTAATTCAGTGCAATATCTCTTAAATATCTTTAAACAAGAGGGAAAAAAGTCATCTCAGAGCGTTACGGAAACACGGAATTTCAAAACACGCGCCGCTCGGAAGCTGCGATTGACAGTCCGCAGCTAGTCCCTTTCGTGAAAGCCAGCCGGCGCAGAATTGCGAGCAAGTAGAGCGCATCGTAGGCTGCCGCGGGGCTGGAGTGGTAAGAGGAAACGACAGTGGCTGTAAGGACTGAATGAGCATTAGGCGGAGTATGGAGTGCCTCGACATGTCTCGCAGATATAACACTCAGATAGCACACTTTTGTAGATAAACATGTGACATTGAACGAAGGACGAAGGAATTGTGAGATATCTCTCCACTGGAAAGAGCTCTCATCCCTTCCAATAAACCAGTTGTTTGCTAGCGCGCGAAACGCGAACACATTGCTATCCTGTGTTGCATTCATAAGAATTGTGTTAATTTAATATTATACGCCCATTCTCTTCTAATATTATAATATTATTATTATTATATATTATTATTATAATATTATAATAATATAATATATATAAATTAATAATATTATTTATAATATTATAATATATATAAATTATATTGTATATTATTATTAATATATTATTATTAATATATTATTATTATATATATTATATATTATTATTATTATATTCTAATATTATACGCCCATTCTCTTATATTTTGAAGTGAGTTGCAATTACAAATCAATTTCGAAATAATGAAAACCCAAATAATTTTGTAAAAGTATGTAGTTGGCTACTTTTTAATTGACTTTCGTTTTGAAAAACCGAAGTTAGAGTGTTCTTTTCGCTGTCACGCGTGAAGATAATTTGCTGAAAAGAAAGAGCGTTGAATTGACTTTGTGTTTCGTCACACAGTGTAGCCGGCAAATTATCTAGATTGTTTTCAGTATTCGGTAACTTGTGCTTGTAAAATTAATTCCATGTCCCAAACTGATGTACTTCTGCATCAGACTAGTCTAATTTGTAGAGAGGCAAAGTGTTGTCATTTGTTTAGGTCAACTGTGTTTAACCTGGACTTAACTCCCCTTGCTTTTGCTAGCATTCAAGTGCGACTGTTTGATACGAACTACTTCTCTCGGAAAAGGGTTATAAAGAAAACGGGTTATTTTTACGAAATGAATTCTTACATTTAAAGGATTTTCGTTTAGAAAAAAAAAAGCTTTTTCAGTATTAAATTTCACTTATTAAAAAAATGGCCGATAGTGGGCTCTAAATGTATTTTCATTTCTTCTTATCAAAAGGGAAAAACGCCACATTTTAATTATATGTTAAAATGAATAAAAAACACTTAACGCCGTCATCTCTCCATTACATCGTTTCGCGAGTTGCAATTGATCAATGGAAAGCAGTTGGTCTTGCGCAAGAAACTATGTTAATGTAAGGATATAGCTAGTGAAACGCAGATAGAACATTTTTAGGTACGAAGATTGATTTAAATGCAAAAACTGTAAGGGTATGTACACGCAATGTCTAACTGTCACCTGAAACATGTGCCTACTTAAAAAAATATAAGTGATTATAAATGTTTGTGAGGCTTTACCTTTTTCAAGGTGGATTAAATAATTCCTTTCGTAGTCCACTTCAATGCTTGTGTAAAGATCTTGGTGAATACAAAATATAACCATTACTTAACTCTTACTACCCGAAACTTATTTAACTGTTACCTGTGAATTATTGTTCCAGCATTTGTTAACATCATCCATTTCATTGGATTTAAAATAAGTATAAATGATTTGAACCAATATTTTGGGGACGAATCAATATTAAATGTAGTGCATATGTAATAATTTGTTGTTGAACCTTTTTTTTCCTTTCGTGAGAATTAATCGCGTGGGTCCAGCCAATACAAGAGTGCTGTGTGTTCGCAGGCAACGGGTACATCACGACGGCAACGCTGCGAGAGATCCTGGCGGCCCTGGACGACAAGCTGGGCCCCGACGACCTGGACGGCATCATTGCTGAGATCGACACTGACGGCTCGGGCACCGTGGACTTCGACGGTACGCGCGCACGCCACGCCCGCCTTAGCTGGCTCAACTCACGTCACTGCAGTACCTCTGACCAGGAGGTCCTAGGGTTCGAATGCCGACGGTGGCAGGAACTTCGACAGCGAGGTCGAGTTCAGCCGCTGTCCGTGGGACAATTCTAGCGCCCGGCTGCTCAGATCTGTAGTTTTCCGTTGTTTCTCCGATCAACAGCCGGCGCGATGAACCGGTTCATTTCAGTTGTTTCTGCAGCGACTGAGGAGGTCCTAGGGTTCGGGTCGCGTCGGTAATGGATTTTGACACTAGTTAGGACTAGTTAATAGATAGATTGAACTCAGCCCCTTTATGGTGGAGAACGCTAGCAGCTGGCTGATGAGATCGGTAGAAATCCTATCTTTTTTTCCAAATCAACACAGGTGAATGTCGGCGTGAAGTGTCGCCACGTCCCGTGGGCGATCTTTTTTTAATCTTTCCTATCCTTGCTCTGTACTTACTCGCACGCACGCACGCAGGCGCGCGCGCACACACACACACACACACACACACACACACACACACACAGACGCACATGAACTACACTTATTCATATGCCGAGAGATCTGTCGACAGCTTAGAGCTTGTTCCGACGGGGGGAGTGTCTCGCCGATGTGAGATACTTGGTTGGAGAAGTCCCCACAAGCCTTCGTTTAGCTCGGAGCCGGTTCTCACCATCCAGCACGGAAGGAATATCGGCATTTCCAAGCAATGGACATTTATTACTCTAACAGGTGTAATAATCCCAGCTGTTACATGCCGGAAGCATTAAAAAATCAAATTCGGTCTGAAGGCCGAGCTGACGTAAGCTAATCTTAACCTCACTGTGAAGTTACCTTGAGGCACAATCGATGAGAGTGTCGATTCGAGGGGTATTTTTTTAAAATCCTTTTAATAATTATAATGAATAAATTCAATTAATCAATTATGTATTTTTTAAATTTTTGGATTGTACGCATTTCAAAATAAAATTTTAGAATAATATGGTAAAGGAAATAATTTCCACAAGTTTTAATAATTTTTATTAATAATTCTCCAATGGAGGACTATTAATAAAATTATTAAAACATTTGTGGAGATTATTTCTTTTACGATGTTATGGATTACCACAAGATATCTGCTACCACCACGGAATTTAAGTTCCAGAACATTTTAAAATTTGTATTAAAAAATTAAGGTTAGATGTTATTTGAGTGAGAAACATTCAGCACCTGAGTAGAGATTGCTACCAAATGTACTAACCGATATGAAGTCAATTCAATTATATTAGTAACTAGTTTACAGGATGGTTCTATTAAAAATAGAAATAATACAGTAATACACAACAAATACAAATAATACAATATAACAAAACAATACAAAGCATGAGATACAAACTAATTGAGACAATAGAATATACAAATATATACAAAACGATTTGTATAAATTGAGACTTGACTCGTTAGAGATATGCTAAGGTACCAATAATTCAATAATTAGAGTGCTGCTAGAGTAGAATTTAGCTTGAACTATTTATTTATAGTAAATGCCAGTTATTTCAAATTGATGAAATAAAAATTACAGGGTTCTAGAATTTTCAGTGTTTAGTTCAATAAAACAATTGGGAAAGAATAATACAGCATTGTGGTAAGGTCCTCTATGCCCTTTATAAAATGGGCACTCTCATAAAATATGTTTAAGGGTATCTGGACAGTTGAAGATTAGTTAGAGAATTTAACCGGTCGATGGTTCTCTCGGATTTTTTATCCGGTTGCTCGATTCGCATTGTCATTGTGCGCTACGAACTGCCTTGTACGTCAAAAAAATCTAGAAGGGTACTTACTGAAGCACATTTCAATTACTATAAACATTTCGTAATAAATATGTATGTACGAAAAATTTCCCTGATGCGATTAACTGTTTTTGTTCAGAGCTCCGTTTTTTTAAACGTGTACTGACACAATTTTTGTACAGCAATAGTAACACACAGTTTTATAAATGTTTTTCTTTAAAAAATATTTATATCGTTATATGCAAATAATTGACTTTCGAAATTTAAAATAATTGTAATTCAAAGGTTTCCTCAAAACATGCAGGTTGTGTCCATGATCACTACCAATCATAGCATTGGAATACCACTTACTACGACACGTAACAAATTAAATCTGTAGCTTATTTACTAATGGACATATTTTCTATTGATGAAGTCCCACATTCTTCCTTGTCAAATGGAAGTTTCTTTATTACCTTTGTTTTTAATTCAACCAAGTTTTGTAGCAATGAGGTTAGGGATCCCCAAGTTCTATAAAACATGCGTACACTTAACCCCCATTATAGACACACACTTTTTACTGTTTCTTGGATGATAAAAATAAATGAGGAACTCCACAGATACGCGCGTTCTTACGTTAACGTGTCAAAATAAAAGCAGAAACAGTAGAATGCACTCACTTTTTCCTCCTGTCTGCAGAATTCATGGAGATGATGACCGGCGAGTAAACTGTTCGGCGTCTGCAGCTCCTAGCACATCGACAGTTTTCACTACGCGAAGCCAACTGGCTTCCACTCGTTTGCCTCTCCGCCACCAGAGGCGCCACCGCCGCCTGCCCAGGGCACGCCTCCGCCTCGCCCACGGCCGACTTCAAGCGGTTGCATTGTTGATTAATAAATACACGGCACTTTTTTGTTTCTGTAGTCTTTTATTTCCCTCCTTTTACTGTTTTTTACTATTATTGTGAATAGTAAGAGAAAGAATAAGGCGATAAGACTCCTCTGTTGGTGGGTAAGTCATTTTTTACGAAAGAAGGAAAGGATGGTGCAACTTGCGGTGCCACTCTCTCAACGATTGCATTTATATGATTGGGAATTCCATGTGATTGTTAGAGATGATAATACAACAAAGATATTACTATAAGATGATATTGGGTGTTATAAGGTTGCCTTTCACTCTTCATTTTTCGTCCAAATTCTCTTATGACAAATACACAAAACACGAGTTCAGGAATTTGTCCTGATATGAAAATTGTTTCTGTATTCGTTGACGCTAATCGCTGTCCTCGGCTCTGTAGGAAACAAGATGATCTCCTCCCACGACTACATTGGAGATGTGAATAGCTCGGCAAATATTATTGGTTTCACTCCTGTTAGAAGTAGATCTACAAAGTATATCAAGAAAGGGAGTGAGCAATTCCATTTCGTTCAACATTTGTTCCCTAATTATTTAAAAAAACAACAGAATATTAATAAAGAAAATGCTGGTTGGGATATATTATGGACTACATATGTTAATTATATCTAATAAATTAAATAGATTTGGTGCAAAAAATTTGGCTTCGAGGTAAGACATGATCTTGTGATCCCGTATACATGTTTAACAGATCTTACTGTTATTTGTCGATTAATTCAGATTTAAAATGCGTACTCATTTATCATCAGTTGATTATAGAAATACGAACGTAATTCTTTCAAGGTTTGTGTTCTTTAATAGTATTTGAATTTGAATTTGAATGAATGCCTTATTTTACGTGGCGAGACTAATAGTAGATTTATCTTTCTTTTTTTAATAGAAATTTGATTAACCATTTTCTTGCGCTGCAAACATTAATAATGATACGTCCTTTTGCTTATATAAACCTAGTTATAAGCAATACATACATACCTAAAAAATGCACATATGCATGCATAATTAATTTTCATCAGTCATATTCTTTTTAAATTTCCTCCCTTTAGTGTAGAAATATTGCATAGTGGTTTCAAGTGAATGAAACTAAACGGAAAATTTTTAGTTTACACAACGGGAGCAAATTGAAGTATTGCATAGAAAATAATATTAAAATAGAATTTCAATCTTTTAATTGATTCATATTTCTTTCTAGTCAATTGTCAATTCATAAGGCAATTTTCGCCTGCACATTGCGTTAAAGCGAATTGAAGTATTTCTGTAGTATACATTGAAAAAGTATTGGAATCACCTCAACAAAAAGAACTAGAATGTTTAACCACAAAACTCGTAATTAATGTTCTTTGAGCTGCAACTTTGCAGGTACATCGGAATCAAGGAATATTAGCGCCATTTTACGATGGTTAAGAATGGTGGAATTCAAGACGAGATACACGCAATTTTGTAGACGAAAACCAGCGTAGTATACACAACTTGTATTAATAATTACTTATGATACATTAAGGTTTTTAATTGATGGAGGGTAGGATTTATTGATAGTAGGATTCTCCAATACAAAATACTTTAAACAATTCTGGTAAGATTAAAACATTTCATTTCAAAACATATGTAAATTTGTGTTTATAGTAAATAGTAATTATATTGTACCAAATGTTTGATGCTCCATAATTTCATTAATATACAAGAATATATCGTTCAGCAAACGACATAAAAAACAAATTGGGGGATTTTCCACTTTCCATTTAATGAATGTGTAGAACTTTTCTAACTGTCCTGCAGCCTTTTCTTTGGTTCGATATGATCGCAACGGTCAGATGGTTTACATTTCATTTTGAATTTCTCTCTATCTTTAATATAAAACCGGAGAGTTCTTTCTCTCTGCAATTTCTCACTCACTTGAATGGCGTTCCACAAGGGATACAAAAGTGTAAGGACTATGTGAATGTTTGCGCGGAATAAGTGTTATTAACAGTGACAATACTGAGAATCAAGAAATAAGCTATTCTTTATTTCATTAATCACATACAATATATTAATAAAATTCTGTCCTGATTCATTTTCAAAATAATAAACATGCCTCGAACAAATAACATATCTGTGCTCGTGAGAAAATGACTTCCATCTTATTCGGATTTTTCGTAGTTTCCATGATTCATTGATCAAATGCTGAGGTACCCCTCGTTTTGCTTCAGGATATTCATGTAACTGAACTATGCGTACGTTACACTATACCTGCTTTTACTAGTTGTGTTGGACGAGAGATCTTAAGTGAGAGTTGCTATTTGCTTGGTAATACAATAAAAACCAATCTGGCGGCCGTTTACCAATTAACATATTTTTGTTGATTGTTTATTAAGCACTGAATTATGTACAAGAAAATAGTGTGGAAGAGTTTCTTCGGATCTAGGAAAGTGTGAATATTTTACATCTGACCCCAATGTCACATATGTTTTACTGTTTTTTCGCAATAATTAATAAAAATAAATCAACAACTCTTCGTATTTCAAGAAATATTGATATTCACTTTTTTGTTTCTTTGTTTCCCATTTCGTGTATGCCATTACTTAGTTAACTTCTAAAACCCGATTTTTAATTGCTACTAACTAAATGTTTAACTAAATGTAACTAATACTCAACGTGACAGTAAATTCAAACGACAAGCATTTATTGTAGTATCATTAAGTGTTACGAAGCAAAATCACCATGAAAAAGAAGATACCATGGCATTTGGTTTCATTTTTACTCTGTGAATTCTAGAACGACCCTCAGCCATTTCTACAACAAATCATGCGATGCCTGAGGCATTCATTGCGGTTTCTCCTGCAATGTGCCAATCATCCAGATTGCTTTCATCGAGAGCTATGGTATCAAAGGGCGTCTGGTCCTTCCAAGCTCATCTCCAAACCTGCAAGTCTCTCCCAGCGTCCAAAGCACGGACCCACACCGCAGCCTTTTTGTGTCGTTGAACCCGTAAGCAGATCTTTGTATCAGAATTGAAGGAGGTTTCCGAAGACTTCTGAATGCCAAACGTTGTCTTGTTGTTCGAACCTCCTCTCCAGGCTCAATTCTCAATCCAGGCGCCGGCCGCGATGAGTGCGCATATCGCTTCCTCATTGTTATTGTACATCGCCCTGTGCAGAGCAGTCGCTCCATTCACAGCCCTCATGTTGACGTCGGCGCCCGCGCGCACCAGCAGCTCCACGCACCGACCGCTGTGGTCGCTCCACGCAGCCTTGTGCAGAGGAGTCTCTCCATCTTTATCCCTCGCGTTGACGTTGGCGCCCGCTCCCAGCAGCAGCTCCACGCACCACTCGCCGTGGTCGCCTGACGCAGCCTCGTGCAAAGGAGTATTTCCATATTCATCCCTCGCGTTGACGTCGGCGTCCGCGCCCACCAGTAGCTCCACGCACCGACCGCTGTACTTCCTCGACGCAGCCCTGTGCAATGGAGTCTTTCCATCTTTATCCCTCGCGTTGACGTCGGCGCCTGCGCACACCAGCAGCTCCACGCACCGACCGCTGTGGTCGCTCCACGCAGCCAAGTGCAGCGCGGAACGTCCAAACCGCTCGACAGCGTTCATATGGGCGCCTCTTTGCAGAAGGAGCGACACCACGTCCGCGTGCGTATTAAAGGCTGCACAAAGTAGAGGTGTGAAACCATATAAATCAGTGTAGTTGACGTCGGCTTCAAAGTCTATGAGACATCGTACGTCACTGAGTCTTCCTTCTTCTGCCGCCTCAAATAACTGCTCTCCCAGGAGGGAAGGAGAGGTTCGTGCCTCCTCCATTTTGAACTCCCCCTCCCGCACCCGCTGCTTCGCGCCATCTTCCTCGTCGGCCGCAGCGCTCTGGTGGCCGGGGCCTGAGGTAGTGGGGGTGGGGGTGGAAAAGGGGTGCTCCTCCCCAACGCACGCTTCAGCCTTTCCCGTCGCCTGTGCTGCAAGGGCGCTGGCGGCGGCGGTGGCGACGGCGGAGGTTGAGGCGGAGGTGGAGGTGGAGGCGGCGGTGGCAAGGGACGCACGTGCAGATTGGGGCTCCTCCGATTGGTTCAACGGAGCCTCGATGCGGGGCAGGAACGTTTGAAACGCGCTTTGCACAGAGGCCTCAACTTTTTCCATGCGGTCTTCAAGACGTTGTAAACCTCTTTGCCCTCCAGACCCCTCCGGAGTTAGTTCGTCCACAGCGGTCTGTCTATCAAGGGTCTGTTCATAACGCTGCTGTAAAGACCGGATGGCGTCGTCCTTCTCCTGCAGCTTCCTCTTCATCTCTCGCAACGCCGTCGCTGCCCTCTACTCCTGCAGGCGCAAGGCCTCCTGCATCCTATTTTCAGCCTCTTGGACTTTACGTTCCGCCTCTTGTTTATGCATATGCAGGGCCTCCTGCATCCTCCGCTCAGCTTCCTGAACCTTGCGCTCCGCCTTCCACATCTGCTGGCGCAAGGTCTCCTGTAGCTGCGCAATCCCCTGCGCCACCAGCTGGAAGGCGTCGCCGACGGCGTCCGCGCCATCTCCTGAGCCGTTTGCGCCAGCACTTCTGGGACTTGCCATCGCTTTCCTTCGGCTTCTGAAATCCATTAAATAAAGACAAAATACAATACCCTGTAAAGTTTAAGATTAAAAAACTTTCAAAGAATGCTGGGTTAATGGTCGTCTTGTAATATTGAAATGAATTATTTCAGTAAATGTGGGGACGAAGTAACTTATGTTTATGTGAATCAGATAAATAAAAACTTTCTTGTTACTAAACCCTGCTTCATCGATGATTTAAGATTTAACTAACAATTAACTGAAAAACTTTAATTTGCTCTGATACTTATTTGTAAAGATAGTTAATTAGACAGTTAAACGAATCAGTGCTATGTGTATGGGTTTTAAATTGTGGACCATTCATAAAGACATTAAAGTTAGCCCTCTATTTATCCCATTTGTATATTACGTACATTCCAAAAAATGTCACCCATAACAAAATTATCTGAAGTCAAGAATAAAACATCTAATACTCATAGTTTCAAGTTAAATAAGGGGAAATAATATTGATTTTTTAAGTAAATCACATGAGGGCTCTCTTTTAATATTCGAAGTTAAAATTTACTTATACACATTTTTATTTCTCCAACGATATCACTTTAATTTATAGGACCTAATCGTTCATTTTCAAATTAATAACAAACAATTAACAGTGAATTTTTTAAATTTTTAATAAGATTTCATAGGTTTCCAATTATAAAAATAGTGCTAGTTTCTTAACTAGACGATATCACGTATGTCTACATAAACTATGTTCAACTTACCACTCACTTGTAAGGGTTGTCTGTGTGTGTTACTGAAATTATAAAACTTGGTACATGTAGTGTGATCTCGTAGGAGAGAACAATTGAGGGATGCTGCGTCGGTTACTATGGAGTAGTGTAGCGACATCGATGACAAAACATCGATGTCAGCAAACATCCATGTTCGAAATGAAACCATCGATGCTAAAAAAACATCGACTAGAAACCATCGATGTTTTATCACATGAATGGTTTACACTGGTTTACTAACCTCTACCATTAAATTCGTGTGCATTAAAATTCTATGTTCGTGTTTATAAATTCGCCAGATTACGAGAACGGGCAAACCCTACGATCACGGCGTATTTATTGACCACATCTCCATGTGCGAAATTAACACCAAATATAAGGTCGTGGAGGTCATCTCGGAAGAGAGAGTTTGGTCGAAGAAAGTAGTACAAACAATGTTCCCTTGTTGCCAACCCATGAACTAACGTCATTACCATCAGTTATTTAATTTTTTAACTTTTATAGTATTGTGATATTGTTAATTTTTCATTTGAAAAACAAAACATCAATCCCAAAACATCGATATTAAAAGACATCGGCGTCAATACATCAATGTATAAAACATCAATGTTTCTTCAAAAAGATCGATGTTTGTAAAACATCGGCATCGATGTGGCATCCCAACTTAGGACTCGAGTGTTGCTAGAGGAGACAGGTTCAAACTTGCTAGAGAATGATCGCCTGCATGTAGTCCGGATATATTAATGTGACATTCTGGTTTTTAAATCCAATTAATGGCATCTTCAGGATGTTGAAAGTTTGGCAAAACCTTGGGGAAGGTACTTCAGCAAATTGATAGGTGGTTCTAGAGTAAGGAACAAGATATCCCTCGAATCGGAGAGGGTAACATTTGGCGATTGATTCTGGTAACATGAATTCACGAATGATACATTTCTTTTCATTATTACTTAATGTGTTTTTATTGAAATTACCCCAAGCGAGAATCAAACGGACAGCGGCGTTTGATGAATGGCGATTCAACTGCAGTTGAATTTACTGCTCAAACGATCGTGAGATTCACGTGTGTTTACGCTGTTGCAAGATGGTTCAGTTGATTTGTAAAGGCCCATTCACAATGCAAACATAGACATAAGCATGCCGTTAACATAAACGTTAGGACTACGTTAAAAGTGTTCAGTTTGTAAACAATGTGTGTACACAAATCTACTATCCCCATTAGACCTGTAGTATCATACACTAACACACTAACACACAGAATTGCTTAGAAACTGAACCAAGACTTCAAACAATACGGCCGTTACACACCTCAACACACAATACTCAACAGCCCTGACCTCATTAACAAGATAAAGGACTTTCCAGTGCTCTCTAACGCCAAACCTTTTTCCTTCGATGTGGTAAATCTTGTGAATATCTTTCTTTTACAATCATTTATATTACAATTTATCTTCTTTTCTCTCCTACAATCACATATTCTATTACAGTACCCCACCCTTCCTTTCTATACAACTATACTCTTCCCTATCTCCTTCAATATTTCTATTAGCCCCGTATATAACAAGAGCTATATATTTCTACTCCTATTAGCTTTATACCAAGTTTCGTCTTGTAAAATGTCAATTGTTTATTACTTCAATGCTGTCCGGGTGACGCCGCGTCATTGGCAGATAGGCCGGCGTCACCCGGACAGCATTGAAGTAATGGACTCGAGCCGCGGAAGCCTACGTGTACATGTCAATTGTTTACCCAATCCATTGATTAAAATTGGTTTGTATCTTCTACCGTCCTCATGTTTTTCCGCACCGTGTACCCAACTCCCTTTACATCCTGTCTTTGTATTCAAATGTCCTCCAAATGTTATCTTATTTGTTTCTTTTCCTCTATTCCATTCCATTATCTCGTTTTGATCCTTTCTCATATTACCCATTAATCCCCATCTAGTCTAATCCGCCTGTCCATATCACCGTTCACCCCTTATATTTTTCAAATTCTTCTTTTTCCTTAATATCTTCCATCCCTCAAGTGTTATTCCCCCATTTGTTCTTCCTTTCGTACATTCACTATTATAAAATTGTGTCTTCCATTTAAAAATTTCAGGAAGCCATTCTAAACATTTATCACTCTCCTCTTCCTCAAAGCACGATTCAACTAATCTAACACTATCCTATTTATTTATCTCCTCACAAAATTCCTTGTCTTTATTTATTAATCCTGCCCCGTTCCAGAATCTCATTTTAATATCCCATTTAATTTAAACTTTATCCACTTTTCAGACAATTACATCTTTACTTCTCCTGACCTTATCTCTCCCTGGCTTCCAACAAACTAGTAACTTTTTTTACCTGTTTTCTGCGACCTTCTCAACCCTTCTTGCATTCCTTCTCAGACTTCCTTCAGCTGTCCATCCATTTCGTTACCCATCATCCCCAAATCTCTCTCACGAAACAATGTGTTTGAGGTTTTCAATTTTCCATGTGGTGTATATGTAAAACTTTTCTAGTTTTTCTACATCTCTTTCTTTAGTTCGATATGATCGCCATGGCTCAAGTAGTTCACATTTATTTTAGAATCTCTCCGCCACCTCCAATTTAAAATCCGGCGATTTCATCGGTGTAGTTTTTCCCTTTATTCAAGGTCACTGTACAGACGATACACAAGTTTAAGGGCCAAGTACATTTTTTTCCGCGGCCTTAGTGTTTCTAAGCAAATAGAGACAATAATGACAGTCAAAAAGGAAAATAATATTTATTTTATTTATGGAATACAATATGTTAATCAAGATCTATTCTGTATTACTTTCAAAATGTATTACGGGTGAAGAAATATTGACAGTTCTTTTAGTAGCTTTATTTTTTCTTTAAACTTCATCATTACTTGTAAACTTCTACAAATCGGATTTTTACTAATACTGTCCGTTTAACCAATGTGACTAATAGCAAACGTGCTAACGTAAAGTAATTCGATAAACATTTTTTTTTGTACAAACGAGTGTTTTGTAATGGGACGGTCGCACATCACGGATGAAGGCACGCGCCATATACTTATTTTATTTAGTTAAGAGCCGCGCCGCCGTTAGGAGCAGCCGGAAATGCCGTTTCCGCTGTACCTGTGTAAAAGCCGCTTAGCGCGCCGGGGGAAAAGGCGAGAAATGGCGCCTCTTTTGTTCAGCCGAGAACGCCGGGCGCACCCCTGATGACGTGTGGGGAATTACTCCGCCCACAACCCCTTCACCGTTCAACGGAATTACCCGCGCCTATTTGCGGGAATTTCGGTGACGAATGCGGGGGAGGTTGCTGGGGGCGACTTTGCCGCTGGCGCCGTGATAGGTGGAAAGATTACAGGTGGCGCGACCTCCAATAGAAATAGACAATGCGGGGGAGAAACCACGTGGTACGCGAGCCTTCCTATGGGACCGCCGCGGTCCAGAGCGATCACTTGTATCGGAGGTAGCAATGGGGAGAGATCACTTGCATCGGAGGTAGCTAGGAAGAGACTTGTTTCTGAGGCAGTAGCGAGGCCACTTAATTGGTGCCTGACCGCCCGAATGCCACGCCGCCTCGCCACATCGCCGCCCGACTCGTGAGACGACAGCCGGTCGATGGGACGGGACACTACTACTGAGTGCCTGACCGAGAGTGCCATGTGAGTGCGAACCGGGGACGTGACAAACTATATCGCGAAGCGACCCGTCATCGCCCGGATGCGTTCCCGCCGCCGCCGCCGCACCACGCGCCGCCCGCACCAAGCTGCCGGCCGACCCCGCCGCTGGCTTAATCCGGGGCCGCCACCAAGCGCCGCCCGCACCAAGCCGCCGGCCGCCGCCCGCCGCTGGCCTAATCCTGGGCAACGACGTGACTGCCAAGGGGCCGCCACAAAGGGACCTGGGGCAAGCTGACCGTCGACGCCCGCCGCCAGACCCGCTGAGCGCTGAACGCCCGAGCGCTGCACCTGTGAGCTGGGTCACGACCGCCCGGGAGGGCAAAGACACCGGAGCAGAAATGAACTCTGGCCATACCGGCCGTTAATAAGTTAAGATTAGATTTAAGTTAGTTATAAATTTATTCATGTAACTGGGCTTCACCCACACACCATACTAAGTGATTAAAGTAGTTTACGAAAATGTTGGAGTCTTTCTCTCAAGTAGTTAGGCAAGCATGCATGCCTCCCTCTAGGGAGTCTGCCGACGAAGCAGCCGGGCAAAGCTGAATCGCCGAAGGAAGCAGGCAATCGGGGAGGCGGTGGTTACAGTTTAGAACAAAATTTGCAGGAAATAGAAGGGACCAAGGAAATCATTGAGTAATTCTTTCTCTGTGTATTACAGAACGATTTTCATTTTTTCGAACGACTCTGCAAGGTATCACCCGATGCTCTTAGTATTGATTGTGGTTTCCCACATCATGTGGCATACACCCAGAGATCGCGTACATCGACAGCTGCGGTGTCAAAGGGCGTCTGGTCCTTCCAAACTCCTCTCCAGATCACAAAGTCACTGTGTGTTGAATGCACGAACCAACTCTACCGCATTCGCTTTGTCTATGTGAAACCGTACGAATCACTATCGAAGACAATACCGTACTTCCGGAGACGCCGCGATATCAAACGGCGTCAGGTCTTTCCAAAGACCTTCCCAGGCCCTGAGGTCTCTCGTAGCGTCCGCCGCCAGCGGCGTGGTCACTGCTTCCTCACTGCCCCCGTGCCCGCGTAGAGGAGTGTCTCCATCGATATTCGTTGCGTTGACCACGGCGTCAGCGTCCACTAACCGCTCCACGCACTGCGCGCTCCGGTCCCTCGGCGATGGTGTAACGGTTGGCGTATCGGACTGTTATACGCAAGGTCGCGGGTTCAAACACGATCGGAGCCGTGGATATTTAAGGGTGAGAAAATCCTTCGAAGGGAAGTGAAGCCGTCTGTGCCATGTTAGTAGATTTACTTGGATGTAAAAGATCCTCAAGCCTAAAAGACGTAGCCTCTGAGCTAAATTGAAATCGCCTGTTTAGTCGCGCAAGAAATACCTCCTTCCTCCGCTAGTAGGTGAGAGAGTAGCGAAATTTGGTCGGACGGAAGAGCGGGCCTGATGGAATGAGTCTCGCCACGGAAATAAAGGCATCAACTCAATTGAATTCCCTGGACGTCGCCCAGATCAATGCAGAAGACCCAATGCAGTAGACAGCGTTCACATCCGCGTCTCTTTGCAGAAGAAGAGACCTGTGTACGCCTTCTAGGCTGCATGAATTAGAGGAGTGAACCCATTTTCTGGAATTTAGTTACCGTCCGCACCAGAATCTATGAGACGCCGAACGTCACTCGGACTTCCTTCCTTTGCCGCCTCACACAACTGCTCTGCCAGGGGAGCGGGAGAGGTTCGCGCCTTCTCAACACCACTTAATGCTCTTGGAGCTCCACCCGCAGCCTCGCGCGTTCTTTTTACTTTGCTGCTGCACCCTGGTGGCCGGCGCTTGAGACAGTGGGGGTGAAGAAGTAGGAGGGGGGCTCCTCCCCCCCACCCGCTGCAGCCCCTCCCGTCTTGAAAAGCATCTAAAAGAAAATGAGCTGTTTTTGCCAGAACAGGTTGGTTACAGGAAATAATCTAGAGGTTTCCAATAATTATTGACAATATATAACATTGTGTCCAAGCTTGTAAAAACGATATTCCCCAATCGATCTCGCTGATGTTGCGGTCCTTTGAATTTGAAACCGATATTTTACGTTTCTGAAGATACGATACATAAAGCCCTTTGGATATATATATATATATATATATATATATATATATATATATATATTCCAACCCGTCTTTTCCCTATTAACGGTCTACCTTGAACCGTGGCACCGTTGAGCAGTAGCGGGTTATCAAGATTTGCTCGTGAAGCGAGCTTCAAATTCTCGGGACGCAGGATCTTTGGGTGCGAGAAAGGTCTGAACCCACGACACAAAAAACATTGCAATAGTTAAACAGGGTTTAATTGCTTTTAACCCTCTTCGTCTTTACAACACACACACAAATCTAAATCTATGCTATTCTTTTACATTGCACACGAAACCAAAATTTTCAATTTACAATCTCCTGCTTCAAAATATCACATGCAAAGAAAAAGAATGTGTGCAAGTGCACCACTCTCATTTACACTTTAATTGTTGCTGAAAATAATAATAAATGTCCTACGTAGAATATTTTATGCAGGCAATAGTGGAATTTGTTTCCACCCGTGTCCTCAATTTCTTAACACTTTCCTATACTAATTTTTCCCTGCCGGCGTGAACATGACCTATTTCTCGCGCCCTAACCGTTACCTCGTGGACTTCTCATTTTGGCCTTGAGGGTCGTGCGCTGGTCTCTGCGTCGACGCCGCTCGGTCCCAGCTTCTGCGTCGTAAAGAGACGGGATTCGCCTCTGCCGTGTACGCTGTCTTCTTGCGTCCTCTTCCGATCTTCTTCCTAGTCGTTCCGTCTTCTTCCTCGTGCGCCTGGGTCCTCGGCCTCTTCTTCATCGTCTTCTACCGGCACCTCTGACCACACCCACGTTGCGAAAATCTCCCTTGCACTTTACCGAATACTCGTGCAAGTTCCTCGCTCGTTGCTACTTCTACTTTGCTAAACCAGAGCTTTCAATGCTTGTCTCACAAGGGTAACTTTCACTTCCCGTGTCGTTAATTGAAGGAATATTTTACTGAATCTGCACTATCTCGCGGATGACTGACTAGAACGTTTATTCGACGCGGAATACTCCTATCTAGTAGTCGTTGCAGCGGCTAACAATATCTAAGCTAATGATAACGAACAGCTTCTCGGCGAGTGGTGGCAAAAGATCTGCTAGTTCGGCGAGCGGTGGCAAAAGAGAAGAGCTGCTTACTCGGCGAGTGGTGGCAAACGAGAAGAGCTGCTTACTCGGCGAGTGGTGGCAAAAGAGAAGAGCTGCTTGCT
This sequence comes from Gryllus longicercus, assembly GCA_038098605.1. Lineage (NCBI taxonomy): Eukaryota > Metazoa > Arthropoda > Insecta > Orthoptera > Gryllidae > Gryllus > Gryllus longicercus. The sequence goes on from JAZDUA010000110.1 coordinate 172,192, forward strand.
CGGCGAGTGGTGGCTCGAGAGAGCTCCTGCATGCGGGTTCGCGTATATATCGCCCGACGCCTGGGGAAATTGCAGTGGTGGGGTTGCTTCCCCTCTCTCAACCCTGCACGAGGAAAACGTTGCTCGCTAGTTCGCCACCGTCTAATACGAGCAACGGATACCAGGCCGCGCGTTTAAGAACGTCTGCTACGCCGCGCTTGCTATCCTCGCTGCCTGTTCACACATACTAGACGGTGGCGTTATGGGGTTGCAAAATCCCATGACGAAACTATATATATATATATATATATTGTGGCGTCACCAATAATATTGTAATAATTCTATATAGAAATAGCTTCCATCGCGGTGAAGTAGGTCACGGGACGGAGCCTTTGCCGCGAAGCCCCCCTACCGACCACCAGGCCGCGCCCCCACTTGACAGAGCCTGTACCGACCGCTGACACGGGTGTCCATTAGTAGCGGACACGTTTATGACCTTTCGTAAACGCCGCCATCCGAGCCACCGGGCACCCCCAACGAACAATACGTGCCCCCGCACCCTTTTTGCCACGCGCCCGCGTAAGGAACTCAAATCCCCAAAGGGGTTATTTAGAACTTAACAGTCGCAGGCTGCCGATCAGCCTCCGCCGACAATTTATGGCCCAGAAGAATACGCCACCGCTTGAACAAGTGTCCGGACAGCTGCGAGAGAAGCTTCTGGAATCACTCACAAAGGGAGAGAGAGAGAGGAGGGGGGCCCGAGATAGAAAGAGAGATCTCCCTGGAAAATTCCATGAAAGCTGCAACTCGATTGGAGAACTATAATATTAAAACGCAATTACTCTCAGCCAATGGGAAGTTTCATCATGAGGGAAGGGGCAGATCTACAGATTTGGAAACATTTTGGGAGGGGGGAAGAGAACTTACTTGAACGCGAGATGGGCAGAGGAAGATGATTATTATTAGAACGTTACTAGTGGAAAGACATTCTCAGAGAGGAGGAAGATTATTCTTAGATTATCATTCGAGAGAGGTTCGCAGAAAGACATTCTAAGATGCTTCTTCTTAGGAGACTATTGGTAGAAAGACATTCTTAGAAAGACAGTATTATTCTTAGAGAATTCTTCGTAGGAAGACATTCTTAAAACGGCACCGTAGATTTGCCACGGAGGAAACTTGGGCGGGAGATGGCAAGATCTCGCGTAATTTCCGCGTAAGCCATCTGCATCCGCCGCCTAACGCCATATCGGGCCCATTCATGCCCGCACTGAACTACGGCCAGCGCCCGTGTGCCCTCGATTGACTGAGTCCGCACGATCTGGCGACTCCGTCGCCGCGCCACGCTGCCAGCTGAGGAGGAACACCCCGTGGGAGGTCGGTGACCGGAGCCCGCCCGCCGTCTTCGCCTCTGAGGACCGCCATCCGGCCGGTCTGCGGAGCCACCACCAGCCAGCGGTGATAGTTATGACGCGGGGCTCCCTCGCAGGACATTTTGGCGAAAGTGGCCGCGCTCAGGCCTTGTATATTGTAGATAGAATTATGCACGGGTTGTTAGAATTAAGTCATTTATGTTAGCTTTAAGAAAATTTGTTTATTAATGGTTAATGTTACGAGCTCGCAAAGTAGATTTAAGAAGTAACCTGTGTCGCCCTCTCTAGCGACCTGTAACTTCCCTGGCAGTTCATGGTGCTAGGAATAAACCCAAGTTTGTTACAGATGATTCAGTGTACTAATTCATGACCTCCCAACACTTCCATCCAACCACGTTGCAGGAACTGAACCTGGCGCCCTCGCTTTGTTTACATTTGGCTTTCCCAAGTGGGGCCCGATTAGTATCATTCGATACCCCAGTATGCGACCCTGAGAGTAAAAGTTCAATTGCTCACGAAAATGTTTTTTCATTAATTCTTTTGGTTCAGTTACTTTATAATTTTTCTATTGCGACGGCTTAAACTGCAAGTTGCCGCAATAAATGGATGGAAGAAAGTTGTAGGAGGATTAATAATTTGTGGACTTTTTTTGATGTATTTGTTGTTGTTTCTATTTTGATTGTATTTGTACTGTGTTGCGTGTGTTGGTGTTTGCGTGTGCGGTTTAGTAGTAAATCAATTGAACCAAGGAATTCCGCAAAAATGTTCGACGAATCAGGAGTTGATCTAGCGGGCTCAGACAGTTCGAGTGACCCACCGGCGCAGGGCGACAGTAAGAATGATTTCGGGGAAATATTGAAACAATTTATGCAAAGGCAGGATGAAGATAGGAAAATTAATGAGGAGCGATGGGAGGAAAATAGGAAAATTCTTAAGGAACAACAGGATGAAAATAGGAAAATTAATGAGGAGCGATGGGAGGAAAATAGGAAAATTATTAAGGAGCAACAGGATGAAGATAGGAAAATTAATGAGGAGCGATGGGAGGAAAATTGTAAAATTCTTAAGGAGCAACGGGATGAAGATAGGGAAATACAGGAAGAACATTTTAGAGAATTAAAAGGGAGTATTCAGGAAATTAAGGAGGAGCTTAATGAAATCATTGTCAGCCGAATCGCAGAAAATGCTAGGGAAATGGAGGAGAAATTTAGTAAACGCTTTTCGGAACACGAAGCTAAATGCGACGAAAGGTTTGACCAGTTACAGAAATGTTTTGATTCACAGGCGGAAAAAGTAGGGCAACTTGAAACTCAACTCGGTCAAGAGATAAAAACACTTAAATACGAGGTAGGGGAGAGATGCGTGAACATCGAAAGCCAGGTAGTAAAAGTGACCGAAGAGCTTGGCCACTCGAGGGCCGAAACGAAGGTAAATTTCGACAAATTGGAAACCGAGATGCACCGTAGGCTACGGGGATTTGAAAATAAAATCGAAGGTCTAGAAGATTCCTAGGTCTAGAACCGAAGGTCTAGATCCTTCGAAATAAATTAGTGCAAAAGACACAAATGAAAGACTCGTAACTAAAATGACTGCCATTTTTACATACACTGACCAAGAAGAAAATATAAAAAAAAAATAGAAGAGTGCATTTGACAATGATATATGTTTTTTGTCGTACACAAATATGAATATATATATATATATATATATATATATATATATATATATATATATATATACTTTTATTCAGTAAACTCTCAATATTTAGAAAACGTCAAAATACCAAATATGTCAAAAATTCAGATTTTCGCTTTATGCCTCCCATTAAAACAAAAACTTTTCATTATGAATATATTTAGGTAGCGTGAAAGCTACCGTAAAATGGGTCTTGAATTAACTTTTTCTCAGAGTTGCATTAAATATATTTTTCAGAAAAGATGTTCTACAGACCATCCCTTGAATTATTCAACCTAAATACGATTCAAAATCGATTCAACAATCCACTTTTCTTCCTCATTCAACTATTCCACCTTATGTTTCCGTATTCAATGACCTCGGAGCACGTAGTGTATGATCCCGACAGCAGATGGCAGTGTGTTCGCCCTACGTACCATCGCTGCTGCAATCTGCTCCGGGCGATAAGATGGCAATGTTCGATTGTGACACAGTAATACGGCAGCTCTGCTTCTACAGCTTGAGTTACACAAGCTTACGAAAAATGAATCTAACAGACATACGCGCGTACTTGTTAACTTTACGATTAGCGGTCCTTCTGTATTGTACAGATATCTAGTTGCAGGCAAGACAAATAAATACAATTCTATCTCGGGTTTGCTGTGATTTCATTACTGTGCACGTGGAAAATGTTCAAAAGATCTAAACTGACAGGTTTAAGAAACAAATTACGCGGAAAATTGTTTAATTACATCCAATTTCTGCAACGTATCAGAAGAGTTTATTGTGATCGTATCAGATTCCATTATCGTTGTAAACTGAAAGAACCAATACCTTATCTCACGCGTTTGCCACTGATAATATGTGGTGCAAATGTTATCCACGTCATACTTAGTTATGTCTGCGGCAGTAACAAATATTTACGTTCTAGATGGTGGATTATATTTTATAACGATAATACTTTTCACTGATAAGTTTATGATGACTAATAACTGTCAATCAGTGGCGCACATCGGTTTTTATGTAATAGAGGGTATAATAAGTGATGTATCTCATTATTCAACATGAAAATACTTTTTATGAGCAGAATATTTCAAAAGATGAACTTCAACATCGCTTATCTTTATCACTAAATAATACTTATCATCTGCTCACTCTTTCAACTGTCACGGTTGTACAGCTGAGGTGCATCAAAAGAAAAAAGGAACATATTTAAAATTCATTAATAATATTTGTGAATAATTATATTTGTTTTAATTAATTTTCTGAAGTGACGGACGTCATTCAGTATATCTGTCATTTTGTACGTTAATATTAATTATAAATAAGCAATTAAAACTAAGTTTAAATTTAGTACAATGGAAATTTTCTTTAAAAGAAAAGATCAAGTCAGCTGGGCAGCACATTTGGGCCCCCCTCCCTCCCAGAACAAAATATTCAATGCATCACATTTAATGTGCTCATCAAATCGAACATGAAATGTAATACATGCAACCGTATGTAATATTTGGGATGAGACTTTTGTCGCAAACACTTTCTTTATTTTACATATACAGAAGTGAATGTAAGGGCATCGATCAGAAAGTTGATAACAAGGGAATTGACAATTCTGCTCTAAAGTGTTTTTTCATATAAGGTTATTTTTTGTTTAAATACATAAATGATTTGTATTACGATTGCGCGAAATGTTGAAGAAAAAAGCAATCAGTATATTTTGCAACGTTTTGCTGACTTTAAACGCGAATATTCTCAAAAAACACGAAAAATGAATTATTTGAACGTAGGGTGACGTGTTTTGAAGCAAATAAGTGAAGGATTGATTCAGTGAATGCATATTATTTTTTACACAAATTTACGTCCTACAAACACACGTTCCACGACTATACTTTAGCTACATCAGTCTTCTTTATCCCGCTTTCCGCGTCTAGAATTACTTGAATTCTTCTTCCAACACTTCTCTCTACTTACAACATAAGAAAGCAAAAGTGACAATGATATTGTGGTAACTGTTTCCATAATTGTCCTTTGCTTTGTCACATAATATCCCAGCTTTTATCTAAAAATACTCATTTCCGAATTTATTAATTCAAAACGTTTATATATTTATTACAATTTACGACTTATTAATCCTTTTGAAATTCTATGTTGGAATTATCTAAATATCTACGTCAAATATTCAAACTATACCTTATTTTGAATTTTTGTTTACTAAAATTTTTAAAGGGAATCAGACATCATTTTGTAATGTTAAAACATTCGCATTATTTCAGTGTGCAGCATAGACATTGGAATTTTTTAAAAACAAATGTTCAGGTATTGAAGAAAGAAGTGGAAAGACATGGCTGTTGTACAGATCACGAAAAACAAAAGCAATTCTATTAAGGATGTCTTCCAGATCTAGTTCTGAGGAAATGTAGTGGAGTGAAAGGCTCTATGTCTGTGCTAAATAAGTATGAAAGGGCAAATGTGAAGATTTTAGGTCATGATAACGAATTATTTCTCGATATGTTTTAAATCAACTTGAAATTTAATATTAATTAGTATAAACTTAACTTTGAAATATAAATAAAGTAGTTTTGATCGAAATTCCTACTCTGCTTCTGAAAGTTGAAACATCGCTAAAAAGAAGCATTAAAAAATACCGAGAGACAACAATCGATTCGTTGCGAAACCTCAAAATGCGGTTTCATGTTCATGTAGTTTGATTTCTGATTAACAATACTACATCTATGTGTGATTTATAATAATATATATCTGGGAGTCTGTTTCTTCCTTGTTTGTGTACACAAACCATGTATGTATGTTTACATACATCATTCTATTTGAATTTTGAAGCTTCCCCCTAATGTATTTTTGTCAGAGGCACTGACAAGTCATGAAACATGTCATTTAAAACAGGAAATTTAATTTTTGCGTTAATTATTTGACGTTTAGATTTTAAATTTTTTTTTAATTTCTAGTAAAGACCGTCCGTCCGTCCGTCCGTCCGTCCGTCCGTCCGTCCGTCCGTCCGTCCGTCCGTCCGTCCGTCCGTCCGTCCGTCCGTCCGTCCGTCCGTCCGTCCGTCCGTCCGTCCGTCCGTCCGTCCGTCCGTCCGTCCGTCCGTCCGTCCGTCCGTCCGTCTGTCCGTCTGTCCCTTCGTGGTCAACGCTAACGCCTAAATCGTTTGACCGATTTTCTCCAAAATTGAAATTCCCAAACCAATGGACAAAAACTTGAGCCACGAGTTTATGACGGATATTTGGTTTGGAAGGGGAGGGGGTACTTTGAAGAAAGCTTAAATCATGTTCAAAATTTTCTGAAAAATGGCTCCAAATTTGTTTACTAATCTTTTTCTTCTGACAGCGTGAAGAACGCATGATAATGGCGCAGATATAATTTTCGTTAAACTAGCTGCATTTTCAAAGATTCCAAAAGAAGAAATCGTGAAAGAAAGTATTGTTCTGTCGTAGAACCACTAGTTTAAGTTTCAAAAGAGTCTGTACGTTGAAAAAAGATCTCAGAGTGACGGCAAGACCCGGCTGTAAGCTTATAGTAACGTTACAATCATTTTAAAAGTACTGATTGAATCTTTCGGTTGAATGAAATTTTTTTTCCAAAAAACCCACTTATCGTGCGCAGCGTAGGGTCGGGTGAACTTCGACGGCTTCTGCCGCATCGCCGCGCACTTCCTGGAGGAGGACGACTCGGAGGCCATGCAGGAGGAGCTCAAGGAGGCCTTCCGCCTCTACGACCGCGAAGGTGAGTGCCACCACGGCGTCCCACAAGGGCCAGCGATGGATGCGGAAACAGCACGACTTTATCGAATTATTGGTGACGGTTACGGTGTTTTATAATGTTCAATGTTTATTAATTATTCATACGATATAATTATTGACTTATTACTATGTGATACAATTATTCATATAGTGCCCATTGTAAATAAATACACTGTACCAGGAAAGTCTCTCCACAGGAACACCTAGCTGGTGAGAGTGCAAACAACTGAAATTATGTTGGTAGTAGTAGCTGCAGCTTGTAACAAAAGAATACGTTCATTTCATACTCATTCCAATCATAACATGCGCTGGAAGTCTTGCCCCTCAGTGATTTGGTTGCTGCCGACGTAAATGCAACTATTGTAGGGGGCCCTGATTCGGCTCAGCTCGGAGAGAATTGCCTTGCGCACTGCATTTATGCCCTCCTGGAGTGTCGAGGTGGCTACACCGTGTGCCGGCTCAGCGGACAGGTCCAAAAGCTTCGAATTCGAGTACCGCCGAGGGCGTGGATTTTTTTTGTATGTGTTATCGCGGATGTTTGTGAGTTTGCTGATCACCGACCGAGGAGCCCGCAAGTGTGTCTAGTGTAAAGGTTAATATATCTCTCCAGGAGGGGCATGTCCACGGCGCGGGTAGCGAAAATCGGCATTCTCTGAAAACTGGAAAAAGCCCTCGGTAAAAATTATATAAAATTAGAAACTAATAGTGTTGCAAGGGCACGGTTTTCTCGTATTATTAATGGTTATGCTAATTTGTAATAATCACTACATATTTATTCATATATTGCATATTGTAAATGAATATTTATATATATTTCGATACTAATGTGGTGCTTTTATCTCGTATTTTTAATAAAGTTTAATCCATTTTATAATACTATCACAAGGAATGACATTTGTTATAGTCTTCAATATTTTCTTAACTGATTTAAATGTAGTATTGTGCTGACTCTACGATCCATGTCGAAATGATGAATGCTATAATTAATTTAAACAAAAGAGAAAATATTAAAATTTGTAATAAAAACAAAATTCTTACTATTACAAAGTTCACTGATATTGTATTGAATAGTATGCATTTTTCCTCAAAGATATTAATGCAAACATGTTATGTATAAACAATATTATAAAATGTCAACCACAATGATTGAATGCTGGTCGCTGGGAGTATATAAATCTTATCTTAATAAATAGATAGTGACTGCGAGGTCAGACGCACTGTTAAATTACTTGTTTTTTTAAATGACAAATTAGAACCGAGACGTCTTTGATGATGATCTTGCAATAAACCAATAATATAGAACGATTGTTTTCAATCGTAATACAACTCTGTCATATTTGTGAAAACCAATGACAAATTCTTACCTTGTTTTTCTGAGAGTATGTGTCCTAAGGTTCTTTAACTTTGTAGCATCTTCCTTCCAATAGAAAAATTCTAGTCATTTATTCACTGTTGTTGGCCCTAGAAACAAGACTACAAACGTTACGAACAAGGAGCTTGCCAGAATTACGTAGCAGTTATGTTATAACGGCCACATAATTCTCTGTTTCTTTGAAGTGAAAGCAGTTTAATTCTGTGGCTGGGAACATGAAGTCGGCGTCGAGATGTGCCAACGCTGGCTCTATTTATGGCTTTGGGGCATCTCATCGTTATTTACTCAAATATATTAGGGACCTAAATTGCATAAATTGAACTAGTGGGGCTGAAACAGCACACACTTTTTCGCCCGTATTTTCAAGCAAAATTGCGGGAAAAGTACTCAAAGTTTCGAATAATTGTATCTGACCTTATTTCAAAATCTATCTTTAAATAACATAATTTCGTTAAGGAAAGAATAGGTATATTCATTATTGTAGATGTATGAAGACGCCGAAAAAATATGAATATTTGCGATTGTCGGAAAATCAAGAATTTTCAACGAAAATTAGGCCTTCAGCCTGTGGCGGCTCGTGTCTATTAGCATGTTTGCATGTGCACACCGAAATTAATTCAGTGCATTATCTCTTAAATATCTTTAAACAAGAGGGGGAAAAGTCATCTCAGAGCGTTACGGAAACACGGAATTTCAAAACACGCGCCGCTCGGATGCAGCGATTGACAGTCCGCAGCCAGTCCCTTTTGTGAAAGCCAGCCGGCGCAGAATTGCGAGCAAGTAGAGCGCATCGTAGGCTGCCGCGGGGCTGGAGTGGTAAGAGGGAACAACAGTGGCTGTGAGGACGGAATGAGCATTAGGCGGAGTATGCGAGTGCCTCGACAAGTCTCGCAGATATAACACTCAGATAGCACCCGTTTGTAGATAAACATGTGACATTGAACGAAGGACGAAGGAAGTGTGAGGTATCTCTCCACTGGAAAGAGCTCTCATCCCTTCCAATAAACCAGTTGTTTGCTAGCGCGCGAAACGCGAACACATTGCTATCCCGTGTTGCATTCATAAGAATTGTGTTAATTTAATATTATACGTTCATTCTCTTATATTTTGAAGTGAGTTGCAATTACAAATCCATTTAGAAATAATGAAAACCCAAATAATTTTGTAAAAGTATGTAGTTGGCTACTTTTTAATTGACTTTCGTTTTTAAAAACGGAAGTTACAGTGTTGGTTTTGCTGTCACGCGTGAAGACAATTTGCTGAAAAGAAACAGCGTTGAATTGACTTTGTGTTTCGTCACACAGTGTAGCCGGCAAATTATCTAGATTGTTTTCAGTATTCGGTAACTTATACTTGTAAAATTAATTCCGTGTCCCAAACTGATGTACTTCTGCATCAGAGTAGTCTAATTTGTAGAGAGGCAAAGGGTTGTCTTTCACTCATTTGTTTATTCTACATTACCATGAAATATATTTTAATATTTTAAATTATTCAAGAAATAAGTTTATTAGATAACATGATGTTTTTATTTGCCACTAACTAAACTTCTAATTTTACCTTACATTGTAATTGCTCTGTAAAATTTGCCTTCTTTGAACTTATTTCTTGAAAATGTACTGTAGCGTTTCAAATTCCTAAAATATTGAAATAGTTTTTTCTCTTCAACCTTATGGTATAGCTACTGGGGAAAATAAAATATGAAATTCTCCTTTTGTCAGTTACGATCTGTTTGATTCGTAACTACAATCTGGACTTTCTTCGATTTCTTGCCTTATTATCTTCTTCCTGTTATAAAAATAAACACAGCAATGTTATCTGTACTTAACGCAATGCAGCCGTCACGCACAAAATAAAGTAGTGGAGTAAGGAGCCAAACGGACTTCGAAACTGTCAAAGAAGTCAGTCCGGTCCTGGCCTTGTGTGCGCAACCCCCACAAAAACTGCCCTGTCGTCTTGACCTGACACAGTCTCGCCCTGACCCCGTTCGTCCGTCTGTCCCGTACTGAACCAGTGTGCATTCAGAAGCACTACGACTCTTTTACTGAACTTTTGACTTCACTAATCGTTTATTAATTGACCTTTCAATTCACTAATCTAAATGGACACAAATCAATTACCATGACATGCCACATTTAGTTCGAACAAATTACTTTCAGGGTCTATTCTGAGCTCGCAAAACTGCATATAAAACATTACTACTTAATTAAATGAAATAGAAAAAAACCCCTCACAAATTTTACCTATCATGACGATTGGGGTTCTTAGTAAAATTTTTCTTTGTTGACATCTCATAGCCATTGCCACGTTCCCGGGTAGAGCTCATAACTTACTATCACTCGTGGCAGTGTCAGCAAACAGATGTCTAATGGGTTGGATGTCGAAGGCAAGCACAGGTTTCAAATTATCGATATTTTAAATTTGATATATTACCAACAATAAAAGTTAAAAATAATATTTGTGTATTGCAATAGACGTACTTAACGTTTTAATAGATTTCATGATTATAGAATGTATGGTATTGAAGCTATTTCAATGAGACTTTTTCAGAAAACGAAAATACAGAGTTATTAAATGAACTAAATCATTGGAACATTGGAACGGGTTCGCAAAAATTAACTCTATTTAACCTGGAATTAAACTTAACTCCCCTTGCTTTTGCTAGCATTCAAGTGCGACTGCTTGATACGAACTACTTCTCTCGAAAAAGGGTTATAAAGAAAACGGGTTATTTTTACGTAATGAATTCTAATATTTAAAGGATTTTCGTTTAGAAAAAAATTAATCTTTTCCAGTATTAAATTTCGCTTTTAAAAAAATGGCAGATAGTGGTCTTTAAATGTATTCTCATTTCTTCTTATTAAAAGGTAAAATCGAAAAATTTTTATTGTATGTTAAAATGAATAAAAAACACTTAACGCCGTCATCTCTCCTTTACATCGTTTCGCGAGTTGCAATTGATCAATGGAAATTAGTCGGTCTTTCGCAAGAAACTATGTTAATGGAAGGGTATAGCCAGTGAAACGCGGATAGAACATTTTTAGGTACGAAAATTGATTTAAATGCAAAGAACTGTAAGGGTATGTACACGCAATGTCTAACTATCACATGAAACAGGTGTCTACTTAAAAAAATATAAGTGATTATAATAGTTTGTGAGGCTTTACGTTTTTTATTTAAGGTGGATTAAATAATTCTTATCGTAGTCCACTTCAATGCTTGTGTAAAGATCTTGGTGTATACAAAATATAACCATTACTTAACTCTTACTACCTGAAACTTATTTAACTGTTACCTGTGAATTATTGTTCCAGCATTTGTTAACATCATTTCATTGGATTTCGAATAAGTATAAATGATTTGAACCAATATTTCGGGGACGAATCAATATTAAACCTTTTTTTTCCTTTCGTGAAAATTAATCGCGTGGGTCCAGCCAATACACGAGTGCTGTGTGTTCGCAGGCCACGGGTACATCACGACGGCAACGCTGCGAGAGATCCTGGCGGCCCTGGACGACAAGCTGGGCCCCGACAACCTGGGCGGCAACATTGACGAGATCGACACTGACGGCTCGGGCACCGTGGACTTCGACGGTACGTGCGCACGCCACGCCCGCCTTAGCTGGCTCAAGTCACGTCACTGCAGTACCTCTGACCAGGAGGTCCTAGGGTTCGAATGCCGACGGTGGCAGGAACTTCGACAGCGAGGTCGAGTTCAGCCGCCGTCCGTAGGACAATTCTAGCGCCCGGCTGCTCAGATCGGTAGTTTTCCGTGGTTTCTCCCATCAACAGCCGGCGCGATATACCAGCTCATTACAGTTGTTTCTGCAGAGACTGAACAGAAGGTCCTAGGGTTCGGGTCGCGTCGGTAATGGATTTTGACACTAGTTAGGACTAGTTAATAAATAGATTGAACTCAGCCGCTTTCTGGAGGAGAACGCTAGCAGCCGACTGATGAGATCGGTAGAATTCCGTGTTTTTTCCGATCAACACAGGTGAATGTCGGAGTGAAGTGTCGCCACGTCCCGTGGGCGATCTTCTTCTACTCTTTCCTATCCTTGCTCTGTACTTACTCGCAAGCGCGCGCGCGCACACACACACACACACATGAACTACACTTCTTCATATGCCGAGAGATCTGTCGACAGCTTAGAGCTTGTTCCGACGGGGGGAGTGTCTCGCCGATGTGAGATACCTGGTTGGAGAAGTCCCCACAGGCCTTCGTTTAGCTCGGAGCCGGTTCTCACAATCCAGCAGGGAAGGAATATAGGCATTTCCAAGCAATGGACATTTTATTACTCTTACCAGTGTAATAACCCCAGCTGATACATGCCGGAAGCATTAAAAAATCAAATTCGGTCTGAAGGCCGAGCTGACGTAAGCTAATCTTAACCTCACTGTGAAGTTACCTTGAGGCTCAATCGATAAGAATGTCGATTCGAGGGGTATTTTGTTAAAATCCATTTAATAAATATAATGAGTAAATTCAATTAACCAATTTTGTATTTTTTTAAATTTTGGGGTGTACGCATTTCAAAATAAAGTTCTAGAAAAATATGGTAAAGGAAATAATTTCCACAAAATTTTTAATAATTCTTATTATTAATTCTCCAATGGAGAACTATTAATAAAATTATTAAAACATTTGTGGAGATTATTTCTTTTACGATATTATGTATTACCACAAGATATCTGATACCACAACGGAATTTAAGCTTCAGAACATTTTAAAATTTGTATTACAAAATTAAGGTTAGACGTTATTTGAGTGAGAAACATTCAGCTCCTGAGTAGAGATTGCTACCAAATGCATTAATCGATATGAAGTCAATTCAATTCAATTCAATTATATTAGCAATTATATTAGTATTTGTTTACAGGATGGTCCTATTAAAAATAGAAATAATACAGTAATAGACAACAAATACAAACACAAAACAATAACAAAACAATACAAAGCATGAGATACAAACTAATTGAGACAACAAAATATACAAATATATACAAAACGATTTGTATCAATTGAGGCTGGACTCGTTAGAGATATCCTAAGGTACCAATAATTCAATAATTAGAGTGCTGCTAGAGTAGAATTTAGATTGAACTATTTATTTATATTAAATGCCCGTTATTTCAAATTGATGAAATAAAAAATTACAGAGTTCTAGAGTTTTCAGGGCTTAGTTCAATCAAACAATTGGGAAAGAATAATACAGCATTGTGGTAAGGTCCTCTATGCCCTTTATAAATTGGGCACTCTCATAAAATATGATTAAGGGTATCTGGACAGTTGAAGATTAGTTAGAGAATTTAACCGGTCGATGGTTTTCGCGGATTTTATATCCGGTTGCTCGAATCGCATTGTCATTGTGCGCTACGAACTGCCTTGTACGTCAAAAAAAGATAGAAGAGTACTTACTGAAGCACATTTCAATTACTATGAACATTTCGTAATAAACTTGAATGTACGAACAAATTTCCCTGATGCGATATACTGTTTACGTCGACAGCTCCGTTTTTTAAACATGTTCTGACAATAATTTTGTACAGTAATAGTAACACTCAGTTATTATTAAAGTTTTTGTTTAAAAAATATTTATATCGTTATATGCAAATAATTGATTTTCGAAATTTAAAATAATTGTAATTCAAACGTTTCCTCAAAACATGCAGGTTGTGACCATGATCACTACCAACCATACAAGTGCAATACCACTTACTACGACACGTAACAAATTAAATCTGTAGCTTATTTACTAATGGACATATTTTCTATTGAATGAAGTCCCACATTCTTCCTTGTCAAATGGAAGTTTCTTTATTACCTTTGTTTTTAATTCAACCAAGTTTTGTAGCAGTGAGGTTAGGGATCCCCAAGTTCTATAAAACGTGCGCACACTTAACCCACATTATAGACACACACTTTTTACTGTTTCTTGGATGATAAACATAAATGAGGAACTCCACAGATACGCGCGTGCTTATGTTAACATGCCAAAATAAAAGCAGAAACAGTAGAATGCACTCACTCTATATTCCTGTCTGCAGAGTTCATGGAGATGATGACCGGCGAGTAAACTGTCCAGCGTCTGCAGCTTCTAGCACATCGGCAGTTTCCACCACGCGAAGCCAACTGGCTTCCACTCGTTCGCCTCTCCGCCACCAGAGGCGCAACCGCCGCCTGCCCAGGGCACGCCTCCGCCTCGCCCACGGCCGACTTCAAGCGGTTGCATTGTTGATTAATAAATACACGGCTCTTTTTTGTTCCTGTAGTCTTTTATTTCCCTCCTTTTACTGTTTTTTACTATTATTGTGAATAAGATAAGGCAGATAAGGCTCTTCTGTTGGTGGGTAAGTCATTTTTTAAGAAAGAAGAAAAGGATGGTGGAACTTGCAGTGTCTCTCTCTCTCAACGATTGCATTTACATGATTGGGAATTCCATGTGATTGTTAGAGATGATAATACTACGAAGATATTACTAGAAGATGATATTGGGTGTTATAAGTTCGCCTTTCACTCTTCAGTTTTCGTCCGAATTCTCTTATGACAAATACACAAAACATGAGTTAAGGAATTTTTCTTGATATGAAAATTGTTTCTGTATTCGTTGACGCTAATCGCTGTCCTCCGCTCTGGAGGAAACAAGATGATCTCCTCCCACGACTACATTGGAGATGTGAATAGCTCGGCAAATATTATTGGTTTCACCCCCGTTAGAAGTAGATCTATAAAGTATATCAAGAAAGGGAGTGAGCAATTCCATTTCGTTCAACATTTGTTACCTAATTATTAAAAAAACGACAACAGAATATTAATAAAGAAAATGCTGGTTTGGATATATTAAGGACCAGATATGTTAATTATATCTAATAAATTAAATAGATTTGGTGCAAAAAATTTGGTTTTGAGGTAAGACATGATCTTGAGGTCCCGTATACAACTTTAACAGATCTTACTGTTATTTGTCGATTAATTCAGATTTAAAATGCGTACTCATTTATCAGTTGGTTATAGAAAAACGAACATAAATCTTTCAAGGTTTGTGTTCTTTAATAGTATTTGAATTTGAATGAATGCCTTATTTTACGTGGCGAGACTAATAGTAGATTTATCTTTATTTTTTTAATAGAAATTTGATTAATTATTTTCTTGCGCTGCAAACATTAATAATGATACGTCTTTTTCCTTTATAAACCTAGTTATAAGCAATACATACATACCTAAAAAATGCACATATGCATGCATAATTAATTTTCATTAGTCATGTTCTTTTTAAATTTCCTCCCTGTAGTGTAGAAATATTGCATAGTGGTTTGAAGTGAATGAAACTCAACGGAAAATTTTTAGTTCACACAACGGGAGCAAATTGAAGTATTGCATAGAAAATAATATTAAAATAAAATTTCAATCTTTTAATTGATTCATATTTCTTTCTAGTCAATTGTCAATTCATAAGGCAATTTTCGCTTGCACATGGCGTTAACGCGAATTGCAGTATTTCTGTAGTATACACTGAAAAAGTATTGGAATCACCTCAACAAAAAGAACTAGAATGTTTAACCACTAAACTCGTAATTAATGTTCTTTGAGCTGCAAAATTGCAGGTACATTGGAATTAAGGAATATTAGCGCCATTTTACGATGGTTAAGAACGGTGGAATTCAAGACGAGATACACGCAATTTTGTAGCCGAAAACCAGCGTAGTATACACAACTTGTATTAATAATTACTTATGATACATTAAGGTATTAAATTGATGGAAGGTAGGCTTTATTGATAGTAGGATTCTCCAATACAAAATACTTTAAACAATTCTGGTAAGATTAAAACATTTCATTTCAAAACATATGTAAATTTGTGTTTATAGTAAATAGTAATTGTATTGTACCAAATGTTTGAGGCTCCATAATTTCATTAATATACAAGAATATATCGTTCAGCAATCGACAAAAAAAACAAAAAGGGGGTATTTTCCACTTTCCATTTAATAAATATGTAGAACTTTTCTAACTGTCCTACAGCCCTTTCTTTAGTTCAATATGATCGCAACGGTTAGATGGTTTACATTTTTTTATGAATTTCTTCTATATCTTTAATATAAAACCGGAGAGTTCTTTCTCTTTGCAATTTCTCACTTACGTGAATGGCGGTCCACAAGGGATACAAAAGTGTAAGGACTAAGTAAATGCTTGAGAGGAATAAGTGTTACTAACAGTGACAATACTGAGAATCAAAAAAAGAAACAATTCTTTATTTTATTTATCTCATACAATACATTGATAACATTCTGTCCTGATTCATTTTCAAAATAATAAACATGCCTCAAACAAATAACATATCTGTGCTAGTGAGAAAATGGCTTCCATCTTATTCGGATTTTTGGTAGTTTCCATGATTCATTGATCAAATGCTGAGCTACCTCTCGTTTTGCTTCATGATATTCATGTAACTGAACTATGCGTACGTTACACTATACCTGTTTTTTCTAGTTGTGTTGGACGAGAGATTTGAAGTGTGAGTTGCTATTTGCTTGGTAATTCAATAAAAACATATCTGGTGGCCGGTTACCAATTCACATATTTTTGTTGATTGTTTATTAAGCACTTAATTATGTATAAGAAAATAGTGTGGAAAAGTTTCTGCGGGTCTAGGAAAGTGTGAATATTATACATCTGACCCCAATGTCACACACGTTTTACTGGTCTTTTCGCGAAAATTAATAAAAATAAATCATCAACTCTTCGTATTTCAAGAAACATTGATATACAATTTTTTTTGTTTCTTTGTTTCTCATTTCTTGAATGCCATTACTTAGTTAACTTCTAAAAAACAAATTTTTATCGCTACTAACTAAATGCTTAACTAAGTGTAACTAATTGTCAACGTGACAGTAAATTCAAACGACTAACATTTATTGTTGTATCATTGTGTGTTAAGAAGCAAAATCACCATGTAAAAGCAGAGACCATGGCATTTAGTGTTATTTTTACTCTGTGAATCCTAGAACGATCCTCAGCCATTTCTACAACAAACCATGCGATGCCTGAGGCATTCGTTGCGGTTTCTCCCGCAATGTGCCAACCATCCACATTGCTTCTGTCGAGAGCTATGATGGAAGGACTAGACGCCCTTTGACATGTCTCCAAACCTCCAAGTCTCTCCCAGCGTCCAAAGCACGGACCCACACCGCAGCCTCTTTGTGTCGTTGAACCCGCAAGCAGATCTTTGTACCAGAATTGAAGGAGGTTTCCGAAGACTTTTGAATCCCAAACGTTGTCTTGTTGTTCGAACCTCCCCTCCAGGCTCAATGGTCCCTCCTGGCGCCGGCCGCGATGAGCGCTCGCGTCGCTTCCTCATTGTTATTGCACATCGCCCAGTGCAGAGGAGTCTGTCCATCATTATCCCTGGCGTTGATGTCGGCGCCCGCGCGCACCAGCAGCTCCATGCACCGACCGCTGTGGTCGTTCAACGCAGCCCTGCGCGCAACGAGTCTTTCCATCTGCATCTGTCGACCGTCAACGCGAGGGATAAAGATGGAAAGACTCCATTGCACAGGGCTGCGTCGAGGAAGTACAGCGGTCGGTGCGTGGAGCTACTTGACGAGTCGTTCCATCTGTATCATCCCCGCAACGAGTCTTTCCATCTGTATCTGTCGCGTTGACGTTGGCGCCCGCTCCCAGCAGCAACTCCACGCACCACACGCCGTGTTCGCTCCACGCAGCCTCGTGCAAAGGAGTATTTCCATCTTCATCCCTCGCGTTGACGTCGGCGTCCGCGCCCACCAGCAGCTCGACGCACCACTCGCCGTGGACGCTCCGTGCAGCCCCGTGCAACGCTGAAAATCCAATCGGGTCGACAGCGTTCACATCGGCGCCTCGTTGCAGAAGGAGCCACACCACTTCCGCCTGCGCATTCGAGGCTGCATAAATTAAAGGACTGTTACTATGTTCATCCGTGTAGTTGACGTCGGCTCCGGAGTCTATGAGACATCGTACGTCACTTAGTCTTCCTTCTTCTGCCGCATCAAATACCTGCTCTCCCAGGCTGGAAGGAGAGTTTCGTGCCTCCTCCGTGTTGAACTCTTCCTCCCGCACCCGCTGCATCGCGCCTTCTTCCTCGTCGGCCGCAGCGCTCTGGTTGCCGGCGCCTGAGGTAGTGGGGGTGGGGGTGGAGGAGGGGGGCTCCTCCCCACCGCCCGCTGCAGCCCCTCCCGTCGCCGGTGCTTCGCGAGCGCTGGCGGCGGTGGTAAAGGACGCACGTGCAGATTGGGGCTCCTCCAAGTGGTTCAACAGAGCTCCGTCGCGGGGCAGGAACGTTTGCAACGCGCTTGGCACAGAGGCCTCAACTTTTTCCATGTGGTCTTCAAGACTTTGTAAACCTCTTTTCCCTCCAGACCCCTCCGGAGTTAGTTCGTCCACAGCCGTCTGTCTCTGCAGTGTCTCTTCATAACGCTGCTGTAAAGATCGGATGGCGTCGTCCTTCTCCTGCAGCTTCCTCCTTATCTCTTGCAACGCCGTCACCGCCCTCTCCTCCTGCAGGCGCAGGGCCTCTAGCATCGTATTTTCAGCCTCTTGGACTCTACGTTCCGACTCTTGCTTATGCAGATGCAGGGCCTCCTGCATCCTCTGCTCAGCCTCCTGCTTCTGCTGGCGCAAGGCCTCCTGTAGCTGCGCCATCCCCTGCGCCACCAGCTGGAAGGCGTCGCCGACGGCGTCCGCGCCATCTTCTGCACCATTATCTCCAGCACTTCGGGGACTGGCCATCGCTTTCCTTCGGCTTCTAAAATCCATTAAATAAGGACAAAATACAAAACATTGTAAAGTTCAATATTGAAAAAGTTTCAAAGAATGCTGGGTTAATGGTTGTCTTGAAATATTGAAATGTATTATTTCAGTAAATGTGGGTATCAAGTAACTTACGTTTGTGTGAATCAGATAAAAACATTCTGGTTACTAAACCCTGCTTCTTCGAGGATTTTAGATTTTACTTACAATTAACTGAAAAACTTTGATTTGCTCTTATACTTATTTGTCAAGGTTGTTTATTAGACACTTAATCGAATGTGTGCTATGAGTAAGGTTTTTTAATCGTAGGACCATTCATAAAGACATTAAAATTAACCCTCTATTTATCCCATTTGTATATTACATACATTCCAAAAAATGTCATCCATAACAAAATTGTTATCTAAAATTAAGTATTAAACAACTAATACACAAAGTTTCAAGTTAAATAAGGGAGAATAATATTAATTTTATTGTATTAAATCACATGAAGACTCTTTTAGTATTCGAAATTAAAATACACAATTTTATCTCTCCAACGATATCACTTTAATTTATTGGACCTCATCATTAATTTTCAAATTAATCACAAACAATTAACAATTAATTTTTTCAAATTTTTCTTAAGATTTCATAGTTTTCTTATTGTAAAAATACTGCTAGTTTCTTAACTAGACGAGATCGCGTATGTCTACATAAACTAAGTTCAACTTACCACTCATTTATAAGGGATGTCTGTGTGTTTTACTGAAAATATAAAACTTAGTACATGTAGTGAGAACTCGTTGGAGAGAACAATTGAGGGATGCAGCGTCGGTTACTATGGTGTAGTGATGCGACATCGATGACAAAACATCGATGTCAGCAAACATCCATGTTCGAAATGAAAACATCGATACTAAAAATACATCGACTAAAAACCATCGATGTTTTATCACATCAATGGTTTACACTGGTGTGCATTAAAATTCTATGTTCGTGTTTATAAATTCGCCACAGTACGAGAAGGGGCAAATCATACGTTCACGGCGTATTTATTGACCACATCGCAATGTGCGAAATTAACACCAAATATAAGGTCCTGGAGGTCATCTCGGAAGAGAGAGTTTGGTAGAAGGTAGTACAAACAACGTTCCCTTGGTACCAACCCATGAACTAACGGCATTACCATCAGTTATGATTTAATATTTTAACTTTTATAGTATTGTGATAATGTGAATTTTTCATTTAGACACAAAACATTAATCCCAAAACATCGATATTAAAAGACATCGGCGTCAATACATCAATATTTAAATCACCAATGTTTCTTCAAAAAGATCGATGTTTGTAAAACATCGGCATCGTTGTCGCATCCCAACTTAGGACTCGAGTGTTGCTAGAGGAGACAAGTTCAAACTCGGTAAAGATTGATCTCCTGCACGTAGCCCGGATATATTAATGTGACATTCTGGTTTTTAAGTCCAATTAATGGTTTCTTCAAGATATTGAAGGTTTGGCCAAACCTTGGGGAAGGTACTTCAGCAAATGAATAAGTGGTTCTATAGTAAAGAACAAGATATCCCTCGAAATTGAGAGGGTAACTTTTGGTAATTGACACTGATGACATGAATTCACTAATGATACATTTGCTTTGCATTATAACTTAATGTGTTCTTATTGAAATTACCTCAAGCGAGAATCCAACGGAAAGCGGCGTTTGATGAATGGCGATTCAACTGCAGTTGAATTTACTGCTCAAACGATCGTGAGATTCACGTGTGCTTACGCTGTTGCGAGATGGTTAAGTTGATTTGTAAAGGCTTATTGACAATGCAAACATAAACATAAGCATGGCGTTAACATAAAAGTTAGGACTACGTCCATAAGCGGACTCATTCACAATGCGTTAGCATCTGCATAACACGAAAGACGTTAACTCAAAAGCTTACAAGCTTCAAGCTTCTCTGCTTATGCTTAAGTAAGACATAAGAAATGAACCAATCACAAAACGGTAACTCAAAATCGACAATCGAAATTGGAGCGAAGTCGATAGAAGAACTAATGCCGTATGCGATATGGACATGGACGATACCTCGAAATCGATTTTCACATCCAACCAATATTAAACTAGCATGTCTCACAGCCAATAGAAACGTTTATTTTGCTTACGTTTATGTCAGACATTGTGAATACTTCAGTCTATCACTTATGTCAATGTTTACGTCTATGCCTTAAGCTTATGTTTACGTTTGCATTGTGAATGGGCCTTAACAGTGCGTGTTTCTCGCCTTAGCCCGCACAGTGCAAAGCCTGCCTTGCCGCACCCACGAGCCCAACTACCCCTCGCCCACCCCTCCGTGTCCTGTGCCCCTCGCCCTGCTGCCTTTCCCCTCCTCTCCTTCCATGATTCATTCATTATTTCGATGATTAGTCTTTGCAGAGCCTCGGACCGGGAGGTTCTGTGGTTCGTTTCTCGACGGTAGCAGGATTCTTGACTCTAACCAGAAGGCTGGGTCGAATTCAATCGCTGTCTGGAAGGGAATGCTAGCGGTCGGCTGCTCTGGTCGGTAGTTTTCCGTGGTTCCTCCTATCAATACGAGGCGAATGCCGGAGCAGTACCCTAACGAGCGGGCCCCGGACCGCGCGCAATCCTTCCTTCCTTTTCACTGTTCTATTCTCACCCTTGGTTGCACATACACCCACATGCGTTACACTATCACACATGTCGGGCGACCTTTCGGAAGCGTAGAGCTTGTCCGGGCTGGGGTGCTGCCCCACTGGTGGGAGATAACTGGTTGGGAAAAACTCCGCTAGCCGAAGGTAGTTCTGCGCCGGACCACGCCATCCAGAGGGACAAGATTACCGCCACCTCCCGGGCAAAAATGTACGCCACTTACGGAAGAAATAATTCATTAGTAATTACCTTAGCAGCTGACGCACCCACAATCACTACTAATCATACAATCAATCTATTATTTATTGATTAGTGATTCCGGGCACACTAATTGCTAAGGATGGTAATCCCATTAATGTAGTACATATTTTTGCTCGGGAGGTTGCGTACAATTGAACCTCTGTCTGTATATGACAATATAATTTCAATATCTTGAACAGCTTAGAAAATATTCAAGATGAGCCCTTAATTGACTAACCCTGTATATAAGAAATAATCGTTATTTTGATTTGTTTTCTGTGTACATAAAACGGCTTCTTTATTTCAGAGGAAGTAATACTTTGCAAAAGAGTACAAAAGACACTGAAATCAGTTTATAAATTCCGGGGGCTGTGATAAGAAAACAATAAGACCAAGATCATGCAAGGCAGACAGACAGTCAGATAGACGAACCGACCGTAGAACGACATGCGGACTGACAGACGAACAGACGTACTGGCAGGCTGCAGCCAGGCTGCTGACAGACGAACAGACGTACTGGCTGACGTACTGCAGCGAGGCCAGCATTCAGACAGATAAATACACAGACTGACTGCTTTTCATCCTCGAAGGATATATGAAGTATGCATATACTTCTTGTCAATTAGGCGTGTAGTAGTGACTACAAGTGGCAGCTGTGCTCGACTAATCAGGACGATGTTGGAGGCACTCTCCGCAATGACAGATCTAGTGTCTGCATCGTTCATTCTCGGTAATTGTCATTTTTGGCACAACCAAGTGTTGTAGCATCCGACACCAACATTGAATCGTTTATTTCAGAAAATCTCAAACGCCAAATTCCTTATTCCGAGAATATTTAAGAAAAGTCTCCCAATTTATCGGATTTCAAAATATCTGTATAAGTTAAAGCAGTTGATAAATGATTGATAATTGAGTATTTTTCATATAAATATGCACTAAACTATGTGTCTATCCTCTTGGAGCAATTATCCGCCGCTATTGCGTTTATTAGGTTTTGGCGTTGGACGGGTTTCTGATATAAACGATTCTATTGAAATCAACAGCGGGTGAAGTCGAGGAGGTTTTGTATAACAGTTCTCATGGTAGGTTCCACGCTTTTGGCTTTACTTTTATTTATGGTAGAAAGAAAGGAAATCACGTACTTTTTCAACTTTATTTTCCATTACACCAGCCTACTGCTGGGTGAGACGTCGACAGCAGTGTTATTGCATAACATCAATTAAACACGAGACTATAAACTGCTTGGAACTTTTTCTCATTGTTGAGCGATATCCCTACAATCGTCACGTTTTAATACACAGGTGACGTGAGAGGAAACGTTGAAACTTAGGAAATAATTTCTTAAGACAATTGTAAACATATTCGGCCTTACTAATAAACGTGGTGTAAGTGGTATTCTGTGCTTAAGCCGAAAATAGAAGGAGAATTGCGAAAACGCCTACCAATAAACATGGAATAGCTCGAGCTCGGAATTAGTGAGATGTGGTTTGCATGGCAATCGCTGAATCCCGGAAAGACTTAGTTTAAGCGTGGAATAACCTAGAAATGCGAAAACAGAGGCAAATAAGAACGAAATATTCGTGCGTTTCGATCCATTGTCTCATTGTCATTTTCAATTCGATTGTACCTCCTTTTCTTGTGTTTTCTTGGATTCGTTCTTAATTTGTTCGTTTTTTAATTTTTTTATTTTTGTCATTGAAAACTTCAAAGCAATTTTGTTGGCGTTTCTTACCAGAAATATAGGTAGAGAAGTGTTAACAGTATTGATGAAATGGACAGCCGAGAAAAAAGTAACAAAGCACGTATGAATTTTTTGAAGGGTATTCAGATGAATTTCAAAACGAAAACGGGATTTTCGTGGGATGGAACGCAAGAGTTACCCACGTGTGTTGAAGGGTGTCATTAACAGTAAGCTACCATATTACTAATTGGCCCATAGTGATGCATGTCTGTTATAAATATTTTTAATCATTAAACGTGCATACGTACAATACCCCACTGAAAATTAAGGATATGCATTGTTTTATGTTAATAAAGTAAATAGTGTTATCCATGAACAATTAAATAAATAAAATGACTTGACACACCGTTCTCATATTTTCAATGATTTAACATTAAAATAAAAACTGAAAGATGAGAAATTTCATGGCAGATTTTTGGTGGAATCTACTTCCACCTCTATATATAATTTATCCGCCTTCACAAAAAATATGAAAAACAAGAAAAATACTGTTTAGAGATATTTGTTATATTGAAAGGCTGTTTTCAATGCTCAGAACAGACTTCAGAAATTCTGTAGGTCCGTTGCTTGCAAAAGTCAGAATTTTATATGGAGAAGAAGTGATGGACAACTTATACTACCGTTAGTAGCAGATGTTCGATGAGGAGCAGGAGTTTGGAGAGCACTTAAAGAGAACGACTGAAATACAATGTGTGATACATAAATTAACTTAACATTTTACGAATGTACTAATTTCAGATAAAATTTATACTTGTATAATGTACTTGATAATAGAATTATTTTTATTTTATAAATATCCTCCAGTATTTCAGCTATTAAACATATAAATCTTTTGGTAGAAAATTCTTTATGTTCAAGAAAACAGAAAATTTATTTTCGTTGAGTGTTCTGAGAAAACGTTCTATTTTCAAAATTTATTTCCATACTGCTAGTCTCTTACGTTTAAAATATGAATTTATTAGTTTTTCTACAAAAAATACAAGAACGTGACCTTTTTTATTGGCTGTCATAGATCACCTCTGTCTTTAACATCAATAATCTCTACGAAAGCATAGTAACAGAAATTACTTTTAGGAAAAATATAAGAAAGGAGTGGATTGGTTTTCAATATAAAAGAAAGTTATGCAAAATGCAATTCTGCAGAACCCTCTCTTCAACATCACTTAAAGGATTAATTGTATCCAACTACATGTATATAATATGTTTAACCAAAATTTGATAACTAAAAGTTACATACCAAATTCACATAAAACAGTGAAAAAAATGTCACAAATATTGTCTTTCCCCAGGTATGAGACTAAAAGATGGGTTCATTATGAACTCAAATTAATATATTTGAAGTTCTAACAAATCTTTTAGGACAATGCCTAAATAATAAAAACAACTATTGTCATAATGTTTTAATGTGAATTTGGTAGGCAATAGTTATGATCATGTCAGTATTAAAGTTGGTCGTTAATAAACAATATTCATGTAGAGGAGTATTTAAATTCATCAACTACTGTCCTAATATAGAAAAAATAATCTTGATATTGAGGTATTTTAGCATGCTGTTCTAAGTTGATGCCTACCTTTAAGATATACTGTAGTAAGAAAAGGCAAAACTATTTTATTATATTATTTCCAGTGAAAGAATGTAAGAAATAATTTTAGTGATATACGTTTTTATATTATTTCAGGGGGTAAAGTTTCAGAAAATAAATAAATAAAAAATAGGTATTCTTGAGATGATAAATTTATACGGGTCAGAAACTAATTTCATTCACTCACTATTATTTACACACATTTTCAATTAGTTCTAGGCCAACAAAAAAGAAAAAGAATTAATTTTTTTGTGAGGACGACAAAATTCAACTTGGCATGGTATTGCTTTGAACAATTTCGTTTTTAATAATTCGTGTAAGTGTGATTAAATCAAATAGTAATAAATTTAATATAAATTAGTTCACAAACAGTAACATTGTCCAAATATACAGCACAAAAATTGAACAACGATCCATCCTTATATCAGAATTACGTGTTCCTAACGGCATATAAGTAAAATGAATTGAAGCTGCAGTTTTAATTAGTAATAAAATTTAATGGAAAATTTCTTCTTCTATAATAGTTATTGTTTAACAATCATGTTAATATTCTCCAATCAAGTTAGGATACACTTCTTTTTTTATTATATTTATTTTGCACCTATTCCATCGTACAATTTTCCAGGTATTTTGAATTTACTTAATAATTACTAATATTTTATTAGTAAGGCTGATTTTGTCTTATAAACTAGGTGGATATTCCGAATGTTTAAGCCGCAATAAGCACTCAAAAGTTGGTTTGAAAAAATGCTTTCGAGGCAACAATATGCATTGCAGAATCATAGCAACACTCCATAAACATGTAAATTGTTAATTATTTACAAATGAAATTGATATATTTGTTCACAAAAAATAAGCGATTAATAACAAAAATTATTCGAATTGTTTAAATTGGGTGCTTTTTTTATTTCGGTGTTAATGTCTGTATATTATTATATATTTATTACAGTAATGAATACGGCAGATATAGACAAGGGGAGTAACATAACTTTAGTACCAGCAGTTTTTGAACGGTTGAAGTTATTGCAATGCAATTTTGCATGAGCGAATGGGAAAAATTGACACACTTATTCATCTCTATTTTAACACTTGTGTTTTACGCAATATTGACGTAAATTTGTTGTAATCGGGACTGAAAGTCTTTGTGTCCGGCTTTAGAGCATAAATTGTCAATGTAGTAATTAAACTTGAATTGAAAAGATAAGCAGATTAACTGAAATTATACTCAAATGAATTATTATTTTCAAATATCATTCGTAAAATATTCTTATAAAATTCCACACTGCTTTTGATTGATTTATGGGAAGAAGCTTCCAAAAATAATTTCTTAAGAGCTTTTCTGGGTGAAACATTGAGGGATAGAGTTCGAAATGAAGACATAAGGTCAAGGTTAAATATTCATGGCGTGGTAAATGACATTAAAAACTACCAACAAAATGCTTCTAACAATTAAACAGGATGACCCTAATAGTCTACCAAAGTTAGCTCTCTTATATAAAACTAAAGCGAGGAGTACAGGGGTGTGGGCAAATCTTGAGTGAGGTGATCAGAGCAGTTCTTAATCTCGGAAAGGGCCATTGATTCCTTAGTAAAGGAATAGGAGGAAGTAGTTACATTTTCATAAACTTATTTTAGAGTATAAAATTAACTAATGTTAACAATCTATTCCTGATGTATACGTTTAAAATGGAACTCTACACTACTTCCTACTACAAGACTGAATTTCTTATATTTTCTGAAATGTTTAGATTATAACGAACCGAGTCAGAGATTTTGGAGCTATGAAGAAATTATGGTAATATCAAAATTGTACACCGTAACTGGAATTATACACCGGAATTTACATTGAACAAACATGGTGATAGTGGCAATTCACCTGTTGTAGAGAGGTGAGAGTAGAGACCTAGATCTAGACTTAGGGACAAACAGTACTTTAGTTGCAGTTTACCTGTTTGTAGGATGGGAAGAGTAAAGTCTGCACTTCCTCGGCTGTTGGTTGAGGGTGCAAACGAAGTCCTACGGCGCGTCGGACGTAATGACAGATGGATTGCAAAGAGCAGGTGACTTCGGCAACGCGTAATATCAGGGACAGCGGGCGAGTGGATTGGTACTGATTGGTTGCGGCCGAATTCCGTGATTGCAATTACACCTTGTACTTTGCCATCACAAACACGTGGACCTCTCATGATATCACTTAGGTAGATAACGATAAGATTTATTCTCGATAGTACGTCCAACATATCTCAATATCACACACATCAGTATCACATATCACATCTACGGGGTGGTCCATTTAAATTTAGATACCGAAATAACCCGATCATTACAAAAAATAAGTCTGAGGCGAACAATTTTTTGCAAAAGAAAATATACCGGAACTTCATCATGTCTGCCTCTATTTGAGACGTATTGTAGGATGTTAAGCAACATTGAAATTTAATTTCAAACTACGAGTTACATGTGACTTCTCGTTTAGCGACGAAAAAATTAACCATAGTTTATTTATACTTTCTCGTTTTCTTACGTAGTATAGAGAAATTAAGTTATACTGTTGCGCAAACCGGCGATTCTTCGGTAGAAAATGTCATTTTATGTCCATGCATCGTTATTATTCTTTTATGAACGCGGATGTAAATAGATTAGTTTTCCCTCTGATCAAGATCTCTGGATGGGGTATCAAGGTTTAAAATACTACAGTACAGTAATTTCATTTTTTGAACAAAAATAAATAAAATATAATTTTATGTCTAATTTATTGCAATTGACATACTCTGAGACGAGTATATTTTGGATTTCCTTTCACTCTTTCCGAAATCATTGCAAATGAAATAAGACGGTTTCGCAACAATGATATCGTAATGTGTGTATTTGTGGGCTACGTCTACAGATTGTTGCTTTAGAAGTAATTTAAGTATGAGAAATAGTTCTATATTTGGAAAATTAGATTTCACTCAAGTTATTGGCTTGTGAATTATACTGAGATTCGTTACAAAATCTCTTTATCTCCTTATAAAATGTAAAAATCAATTATATACAAATAAATTTTACGATATTATTTATTTGCGAGAATGTTTACCCTGTCCTCAACAGGTACCTTCGCATTTGAACAAGTATTCTACGGGAATCATGCTCAAGTTTGTTAGTGGGAGTTGTCCTGTTAAGATTCCACGTATTTTTTTCGATATTTAGTTTAAATAAACCTATTGTGTACCAGGGAGGTGGTATAGTGAGCAGAGTTCTGGACGCTGTCATTTTATTGGTATATTGTGAGGAGTATTTTTGGATACATTTTGGGAGCCATCACAAATAGTAGAAGTGATAACATTAAATAGTAAAGTTTAGAAGGTAAACTATTTAAAGGAAAACAATCGAATTTCAACAGGAACGAAATTTCAGTTATTATCATGAATAATAAGTAAAAGAAGTAGGAGGTAACGAGTGAGAGAAAATAAAAAATAAAGAGTATTGAAATTCGCAGGACACTTTGCGATATTTAGTGCCTCTTAATTATAATTATATAATTATTAAGTGTCTTAATTAACGGTGGGAACATATTTTCATGCAATACTGATAATTACAATTACAAAACACGGCGTAAAAATCACGTTCATCAAGTGTCAGTATCAACATCGTACTATCAGAAATCCACATATAATACATGAACGTTACTTTACAACGCAGTGTCAGATGACCTTAAACAGTTAAAGTCGGTTTACAAATTTACGTTAAAGGTAAAATCATTTCTGTTGCATAACTGTTTCTATACAATTAGAGGCTATACCGATTATCAAAAAGAAAAATAATGTTTATTTTAATACAACAGTGATATATAATGAATTGATTTACATTTGTATTGTAAATTTTTTAAAGACTTGATATATTTGTAACAAATAATGTATTTCAGCTTCCGGGTCAATGACCCTCATCTCGAGCAGGTTTTGACCAGTTTCCTTGATCCATTGAGCAAATGCTGAGATGGCCCCTTTGTTTTTCTTCTGGATGTAAATGTAGCTTTACTATGCCCACGTTTTGTTTAACTCTCCTGTTGCTTGTAATGGTAAGAGTAGAGGTAAAGGCGAGTTGCTATTTTGTTAGCGATACAGAAAGTCATACTTGCAATTCGTGTACCGATGCAAATAAATTATCTAATCCTCAGCAACGAAAATGTCTAGCTTTTCAAATATTGTTAATGTTGCGATTTTTAATTTTTTAACTTATTTTATTTAAGTTAAACTTTTACTCACATTTTAACTATTTATAGTTAAAATGACGGGAAGGGATTCTGGAACTCAAAAAAACGTGAGCAGATAATCTTTTCCTTCGTATGTCACATACAGTTTTTACTGGTTTTTGACTGAATAAATCTAAATCTAAATAATACGAATTATACAAACGGAATTGTCAAGGAACACGCAGCGTATCGATAAGATGGTCAATCGGAAGAGGAGTAGAGTAAAACAATGACCGGAGTGCGGAGGATTCATCAAGAAGGCACAATTTTAAGGACTTCTTGCGACCAAGAAGACAGTTGAAAGGCAGGTCGCCCACCACTGGTGACGATCAATGACCGGCGAAGCGAATGTGAATCGGTTACTGGTCAAGACAGGTTTTCTTTATTTCTTGTGTCATTTTTTAGCTTGTCACATTTACCTGTTTCCGGATTGTTGGGAAATTGTTCAGAACGGTTGATAACGTGTTGGACCTTGGGATCCCGTGCTCCCAACTTCTATACAACTATACACTTCCCAATCTTCTTCAATATTTCTATTAGCCCCGTATATAACAAGAGCTATATATTTCTATTTCTATTAGCTTTATACCAAGTTTCATCTTGTAAAATGTCAATTGTTTACCCAATCCATTGATTAAAATTGATTTGTATCTTCTACCGTCCTCATGTTTTTCCGCACCGTGTACCCAACTCCGTTTACATCCTGTCTTTGTATTCAAATGTCCTCCAAATGCTATCTTATTTGTTTCTTTTCCTCTATTCCATTCCATAATCTCGTTTTGATCCTTTCTCATATTACCCATTAATCCCCATCTAGTCTTATTCGTCTGTCCATATCACCGTTCACCCCTTATATTTTTCAAATCCTTCTTTTTCCTTAATATCTTCCATCACTCAAGTGTTATTCCCCAATTTGTTCTTCCTTTCTTACATTCACTATTGTAAAATTGTGTTTTCCATTTAAAACTTTCAGGAAGCCATTCTAAACATTTATCACTCTCCTCTTCCTCAAAGCAAGATTCAACTCATCTAACACCATTCCATTTATTTATCTCCTCACAAATTCCTTGTCTTTATTTATTAATCCTGCCACGTTCCAGAATCTCATTTTAATATCCCATTTAATTTAAACTTTATCCACTTTTCAGACAATTACATCTTTAACTTCTCCTGGCCTTATCTCTTCCTGGCTTTCAACAAACTAGTAACTTTTTTACCGGTTTTCTGCAACCTCGTCAACCCATCTTGCATTCCTTCTCAGATTTCCTTCAGCTGTCCATTCATTTCGTTACCTATCATCCCCAACTCTCTCTCACGAAACAATGTGTTTGAGATTTTCAATTTTCCATGTGGTGTATAAGTAAAACTTTTCTAGATTTTCTACATCTCTTTCTTTAGTTCGATATGATCGCCATGGCTCAATTAGTTCACATTTATTTTAGAATCTCTCTGCCACCTCCAATATTAAGCCCTTGGGACATATATATATATATATATATATATATATATATATATATATATATATATATATATATATGTGGGATTCGAAACTTGAATCACGTAGTATCAGGCTACAGTGGCGCCGCGTCGGAAGAGAAAGGAGATGAGTGAGCGAGTGTGGCGTGAGACAGTCAGTTTGTTTGTGGAAAGTTGTTGGATTCAAGTCGTTCATTGTATTTCAATGTATTTTTCAATTTATTTAATATAGTATTGTTCGTTTCGTTTAATTCGTGTCTTATTCCGTTCGCCCTAAACCCAAGATTCTACATTTGGGGGCTCGTCCGGGATATACGGGCGAATTCCGGAAAAAGTTCGGCGCGAATCGATGGAACATTGCAGAAGGAAAAGAGGTTAGCCGGGCGGAATTGTTGTGCGGATACGCGGAACGAAGCCAGTTGTACGGAACGAGTAGAAGACGACTACGAGTTCAGTTAAGTTCGTTCGTGTTTCGACGCAGATTCCACCGCAAGTCGAGAAAAGATGGCAGATGATGAAAAAAAGATTAACATGAAAAACGACTTGGACGACAAGAAGGTGAAGGGAGAGATAGACGAACAGAATGACAAGGAGACGAAAATTCAAGAGACGCCAAAACAAATACGGCAAACAGTCATGAAAGGAGGATCTGTAATCAACATCAAAGAAATCGAAACATTTACAGTTGCCAAGTTGCAAGAAGAATTGGAAAAATTGAAGTTACCGACTGATGGTAAGAAGTTGATTTTAATTGAACGATTGAAGACAGCAGCAATATTTTTGGGGAAAACTAATGACCCTGAGAAGAAGGACATTATGAACAAAGACGAAGACGATATCAAAACAAAGAACGAAAGTAACACGGAAAAAGAAAATGATATGGACTCTGATGAATATTACGCACATTTTTTCAGTGACAATATAGGGGATAAAAGGAAAAAGGTATCGAAAACAGAAAAGAAAGTACTCGATAAGAAAAGTTCCAGACCAACGTCAAGTGAAAGTGAGTCAGAAGAAGAATTAGGTTATGATCCACGCAATTCCAAGAAATTGAGTTTGAATATGAAAAAAGGTAAGCTAAATTTTGACACGTCCGATTATTCAGAAAGTGATGACAGTTCTGATCAAGAGATGCTTAAACAACCCACAAAAACAAAACGGCGTGATCATAGATGGCGCGACATGCGCGAGACACGTTACGAACATGACAGGCGTGAATGCAACGAGCGTGAACACGACAGACGTGAACGCAATGAACATGAACGTGACAGACGTGAACGTGATCGGCGTGAACGTAGTAGACGAGAAGGCAATAGAGCCAAACATGAATTTACAATTCGTGATGTTGAAAATAGTTTGACAGAGTTTTCAGGCGATGATAAAATACAAGTCGAACAATGGCTCAATGAATTTGAAGATATAAGTAATTTGTTAGAATGGCATGATTTGCAAAAGATTATTTATGCAAAACGAATGCTTAAAGGCTCTGCGAAGAAATTTATGTTGATCAAAAAAATATCAACATGGAAAAAATTCAAGAAAGACCTGACGAAAGAGTTTACCACCAAACTAAGCAGTGCTACAGTACACAGCCAATTACGGAAACGTAAACGATTATCTGACGAGACGGCGAAGCAGTACATATACTCGATGATTGAAATAGCCAACCAAGGAACAGTAGATGAAGAAGCACTCGTCGAGTATATCATCGATGAAATTCAAGATTACGAGACCAACAAAGCCATTTTGTATAGTGCAAGAAATATTCAAGAACTGAAGAAATGTTTTGAGGCATACGAGAGGATGAAGGAAAAATCAAAAGGACGACAGACAACTACACAGAGGGAAGAAAGCAAACATCGAAATAAGGAAAACAAAAATCAAACTAGTTCAACAAAAGAGGATCATGGCAACAAAAATTCAGATGGGAAGCGGCCAGGTCAGAAACGGTGTTTCAGTTGTGGATCGAAGGAGCATGAAAGAGTCAACTGCACGAACAAAGATAAAGGACCCAAATGTTTTAAGTGCAATATGTTTGGTCACATTGCGCCAAATTGCACTAAGGAGAGTCAGAGTGTGGGATGTATAAGTTCAAACGACGAGGGTCTTATATCAATGAAGGTGAGAGGAAGAAACTACCGGGCGTTACTAGATACAGGCAGTGATGTCAATTTAGTACCAACTGATATCTACGAGAAGATAGGCCGTCCAGAAATGAGTCCAACGACGCGATGCTTCACCGGATTGGGGAACAAGACAACAAATCCTGTTGGGAGAGTCAAGCTGGACATCGAAATCGACAACCAGGTATACAGCACGCCATTTTATGTAGTTCCAAAAGACTCGATGAAATATAACTTTATCCTTGGACAAGAGTGGATTAAAGACATGGAGATCACCATTAGTCAGGGCAAAATCTCAGTGAGGCAAGTTCCAGCTAGATGTGAACAAGGACAAGACAACGATGGACTACTGTTAAATGCAACGTACTCCGAATTCCATGAAGACTTGAAAGTGCTTCAATGTCTTGCTGTAGACGAAATTGATGTTCCTGCTCCCTACGAAGCGAAGGTTCGCCAATTACTTGAAGATTACTCACCCCAGAAACAAGTGAAGACTAACATCGAGACGAAGATAAAACTGAAGGACGACGACCCAGTGTGTTTACAACCACGCCGATTAGCTCCGAAGGAGAAGAAGATACTAAGTGATCAGATCAAGGAGTGGCTTGAAAAGGACATTATCCGACCTAGTGATAGTGAGTATGCCAGCCCAGTAGTGATAGTACCAAAGAAAGACGGTTCACATAGAGTTTGTATCGATTTTAGACAATTAAATAAAAAGATTGTAAGGGATCGTTTCCCGATGCCATTAGTCGACGATAAAATTGATGCTCTTGTAAATTTTAGTGTGTTCTCCGTAGTTGATTTGAAGAATGGGTTTTTTCACGTCCCTGTAGAAAAAAATAGTCAAAAATATACTTCCTTTGTTACACCGGACAATCAGTATGAATTTGTAAAGACACCTTTTGGTCTGTGTAATAGCCCTACCAGTTTCTTGAGATTCGTCGACAATGTTTTTAAAGATTTAGTCAGGAAGTCAATTGCGATTACTTATATGGATGATATAATTATACCGGGTAAGGATTACGATGACGCTTTTGACAACTTAGTTCAAGTTTTGAAAGTAGCAGCAGAAAATGGGTTAGAATTGAATCGTAAAAAATGTAAATTTCTTCAAACTAAAATTGAATTTTTAGGTTATGTTGTCGAAAGTGGCAGTGTAACCCCTTCACCCACTAAGATCAAAGCTATACAACATTTTCCCGAGCCTAAGACTGTAAAGCAAGTCCAAAGTTTCCTTGGCCTCACAGGTTATTTTAGAAGATTTGTGAAAGACTATGCCAAAATGGCATACCCATTGTACGAGGTCAGGGATGGGCAACATTTCTTCTTTGGGAACACTCAGAAATCGTCTTTTTCGAAACTTAAAGAAGATTTGAGTAACGAACCAGTTTTGAGAATTTACGATCCAGAAGCTGTCACCGAGTTGCATACTGACGCCAGTAAGCTGGGATACGGCGCAGTGCTGCTCCAGAAAAAAACAGACGAGAAATATTTTCACCCTGTTCATTATATGAGTCGCAAAACGAGTGAAGAAGAGAAGAAATGGTGTTCTTATGAACTTGAAGTCTTGGCTATCATTGAAGCTCTTAAAAAATTTAGAGTGTATTTGTTAGGGATAAGATTTAAAATTATTACTGACTGTCAAGCTTTCCAGAAAACGTTAGGGAAGATCAATTTACCACCAAAAGTCACAAGATGGGCTCTTCAACTTGAAGAGTTCGATTATGAAATTGAACACCGTATGGGCGATAGAATGAAACACGTGGATGCGTTGAGTCGAAATCCGGTTATGATGGTTGAAGATCTAATGCTAGAAGTAATTAAGAAGGAGCAGAAGAAAGAAGAACGACTGAACGTAATCATTCAACTTTTACTCAAAGAACCCTATGAAGACTATTCGATGCA
This sequence comes from Gryllus longicercus, assembly GCA_038098605.1. Classification (NCBI taxonomy): domain Eukaryota; kingdom Metazoa; phylum Arthropoda; class Insecta; order Orthoptera; family Gryllidae; genus Gryllus; species Gryllus longicercus. The sequence continues at coordinate 207,088 of JAZDUA010000110.1, forward strand.
GAACGAGATCCTTATGAAGACAATAGACGGAAGAAACGTCGTAGTACTACCTACCAGTATGCAACAAGAAGTTTTGAAGAAAGTGCATAACAATGGTCATTTTGGCACTAAGAAAATGCAAGAGATTATTCAAGCAGACTACTATGTTCCTAGATTGAGGGAAAAGCTGGACCATCTAGTTGAATGTTGTATAACCTGTATTATGGCAGAAAAGAAGAAAGGAAAAAAGGAGGGTTTACTTCGACCTATACCTAAAGGCGACATTCCACTACATACTTACCATGTGGATCGCATAGGACCTATTACTGCAACTTCAAAACTCTACAAATATTTATTTGTGGTTGTTGACAGTTTCTCCAAATTTACATGGATTTTTCCAACCAAAACAACCAACGCGAGTGAAGTTCTGAGCAAGATGGACATTATGCAGGCATCGTTTGGAAATCCATACAGAATAATAAGTGACCGAGGAGCAGCTTTTACTTCTACAACATTCCAAGAGTACTGTGCAAAAGAGAAGATCGAACACGTTCTCACTACTTCTGGCGTGCCACGTGGAAATGGTCAAGTGGAACGAATCAATGGCATAATAGTACCAGTTCTCACGAAGTTCTCCAAAGATAAACCTGAACAATGGTATCGACATGTAAATAAATTACAGAGATGTATCAACAGTACTTTTCAGCGAAGTATTGGCAGAAGCCCGTTTGAAGTCCTATTTGGTGTGAAGATGAGACACCAAGATGACGTAGCCATTTTAGAAGTCTTGGAACAAGAAGCAGTTGAATTGTTTGATCGTGAAAGAGAAGATCTTCGAAATGCAGCAAAAAAATCCATCCTGAAGATCCAAGAAGAAAATAAGAAGTACCATGACAAACACTCGAAAGAAGCTCGAAATTATCAAGAAGGGGATATTGTAGCGATCAGAAGAACCCAGTTTGGACTAGGTATGAAAATCAAACAAAAGTATCTGGGGCCTTACAAGGTCAGTCAAGTGAAAGGTAATGATCGATATGAGGTGATTCGAGTAGGAAACTTCGATGAAGATGGATCCATGATAACCACAACATCAGCAGATTATATGAAGCCATACGTATTTCCTTCAGAGGCTGAAGGCTTTCGAGGATGGCCGAATGTGGGATTCGAAACTTGAATCACGTAGTATCAGGCTACAGTGGCGCCGCGTCGGAAGAGAAAGGAGATGAGTGAGCGAGTGTGGCGTGAGACAGTCAGTTTGTTTGTGGAAAGTTGTTGGATTCAAGTCGTTCATTGTATTTCAATGTATTTTTCAATTTATTTAATATAGTATTGTTCGTTTCGTTTAATTCGTGTCTTATTCCGTTCGCCCTAAACCCAAGATATATATATATATATATATATATATATATATATATATATATATATATATATATATTGAAACCCAGAATATGTGTTTCATTACACTAATTAAATCATTAGTGTAAGAATTCAATAGCTATTCTGGACTGCGCGGTGCGAGCGCCGGGCGCTGCGAGCAGCGGGCAGCCGGCAACGGTTGCCGCCGCCCCCGGTGCCCGCCGGGAGGCGAGCGTGAGAACGGCGGGTACAAGCGTGGCAGCGCGCACGTGCAAAAAGTTCGTTAGTTGGATTGAGGCGGCCGCCGCCGAAGGATGTGCCGACGTGCGGCCGGCGAAGTAGAGAGGTTAGCAGAGCGGCGACCAGTGCGGACGTGTGGCGAGGGTCCTCCGCTAGGGAGTTGACGCATGTATTACGCGACATAGTTATGTGATTAGGAATCGCGAAGTAATGGACATGTAAATAGAACATTAGAAGTATCAGTATAGTAAAAGATTGGTGTTGGTAATATAATTGACGTCGCTCCTATTAGTTGGTGCGGAGGGAACATTCTTGAAAGCGTGCGGTACAGAACTGTGACCAGTATACGGAGTAAGCGGGGGTCGTGTAATTAAACCCACTAATGGACAGTGATTCGAGGAAGGTGCGCAGCCGAGGTATCAAGATCCTGTTTGGGGAAGAATTGTTGGAGCATCAGCCGTGGATGATCACCACGCCATCTGCTGCCGACGGCCCGCAGCAGTAGCAGAGGTCGACAAACCTGTCGGCACGAACGGCTCTACGAACCTCATAGGTATTCAAACGGGGCCCCGAAGGTATGAAAGTTGTATTTTACTCTTAATCTTGGTACCAAGGCGGAGTATAAAAACGGTGTCTGATTATGTAAATAGTAACTTTGATTCAAAATAAATCTTGTCATAATTGTATTTCTATGTATGAATAATCTTCCCAACGTTGCACCGACTTATCCTAGGACCCATTCACGTAAAAGACACCCTCTCTTAGTGTTATATTGCAGTGAAGATACCCGGCACCACCAGGTATGTCACAGCTGGCGCCCGAACAAGTGGAAAACGTATAGTTAAGAAATGTGGCCTTAGGAAAGTTGGTGAAATGTTGGAAAATTATGTGCATGTAATTGATGTATAGTAATGCAGGGTACAGATGAGAAGCAGGCAGTGCAAAGTGTATTATTATAGAGTACAAAAAAAAATAACAATACATGTGTTAGCAAAAACATGCACAAGTCAAGTAAGCATAATGAAATGTTGATAATTACAAAAATGTTGTTGCGTAATTAATTGCGGGCTGACATAGGCAATTATTTGTGAGCATCCAATATATAGTTAATATTGTAGTTACCGAGGTTATGAAGGCTATACATGTACATGTTACAAATAATATAATGTAATAGAATTCCAAATTTTGTAAGACATATTAATAATATTTGAACTGCTTGGCAATTTTTTATAACATGGAAATCAAAGAAATGGGGAAGTAGTAATAATTCTTATGAGAATATAAAGGTGGTTAATAGTGTTGTACAAATTATGCACAAATTTTTTTTTTTTTTTGCTGGGAACATTCACTCAGTAGTGCATTATCTATTGGTGATGGTAAAGTGTGGGGAATTTATTAGAAAAGATACCAGGTTGGGAAATATATACCAGCAGTGTGAATGTTTGTTGTGAATATCTATATGATATTATTGAGGAAAATTCAGGGAGGAGATATGACATGCAAATGTGAATGATGATTATGTACATAATATAGCAATAAGTGCGTTGAAAAGTAATTTCAATTAATAAGGGATTTATTATAATTTGAAAGCATTTTTGTGTAATAGTATTAATGAGTCTATTAGCAGTGTATATGTGTTTCAATGGTAATGATATTATGTATTGTACGGATTATGTTTATGCATTGGTAGGTGAGTGGAAATTTATATGGCTATTGAATTAGTGTTATTGTGTTTTGGTGGTGAGTGAGGGTTGTCCGTCATTAGTTAGCAATTGAAATAGGTGTGAATTAATCCATTCACGAAGGATACAGCGTTGTAGCGGATATAGTTACTTCATAGGATAACTGTGATATCGTTGGTAGGTGAGGCAAGTGGAAAATTTGTGCGGTATTTTAGTGAAGTGAGAATCGATCGGACAGTTCAAAGCAACAGAATGGAGGCGCAAAATGTAGTGCTGGACCGGGAAGAGAAGACGAATGAAGTAGGGGAGATAGGTGTAGGAATTGATAATAGCATGTCATCAGAAAGCAGGGACAGTGAAATGGGAAGCCGGTCGGATGACACACCGGGGGATAGCTTCAATAAAGAAGTAGAAGTTACATCAACGCCGATGAACCAGGCAGCAGGAAATCTAAAGCAGGGGGGCGGAAAAGTTACCGATTCAGATATATTGCGAATGTTGACGAAGATGTGGGAAGAAATGGTTAGGGAAAGGGAAGAATTGGTTAGGGAAACGGAAGAAATGGCTAGGGAAACGGATAAATTGGTTAGGGAAAGGGAAGAACGAAGCAGGAAGTGGGCTGAAGAACAGAATAGGAGGTTGGTTGAAGAACAGATTAAGAAGCCGGCAGAAGAAATGAGAAGAATCACAGAAGAACGGAATAGGAAGCTCATCGAAATATGCGAAAAACCGTATAGGAAAGCGGAGAAACTGGATAGGAAAGATGAGGTGCTAAAATGTCAATCATGCCATCAAGTAGATGCTAGGGTAGCGGTAGCAGATAGAAACGAGGGGATGACGAACCAAATCCATGAAGAAGTCAAGACAGTGGAGGGCAAAACGGTGGAGGTCCAAATCGAGGCCGAGGAGGATGTTTATAAAGTGAAAGTGAAAACGGAAGAGTTGAAGTTAATAATGGATGAAGAAGTGGAAATGAAAATAGAAGAAATGGAGCGTAAAATAGAAGAAGAAATCGTGGAAAATACACGAGGGTGCGAAGAGAAAATAGTACAAGAAGAGTTTAAACAGGAAGAAGACGAGAAAATGTCGCCAAGTGTCAAGTATGGGGTGACACCAATTATGCCTCCAAAGTCGATGAAATCTCCGGGAGATGGGACGGAAAACCCTCATGCAGTTTTGCGAGCAGAAGAACGGCACCTAGCATCAAACAACATATTGGAAGGATATAAGGTCCAGTTATTACACCCAAGTTTAGAAGAGAACGCCAGGACATGGGCAGAGAATTTTGGTATATTTCCGAAATTTTTGAAGGAATTTGAAGACAAGATTTCCGTACGAAAGCGGAGCGAAGAAACCCAAATAAACATCAAGAGCGACCAGAGGAACAGCCATTACAACTACATTACGGGAAGTCGTAGTGAATACAGAACGAAGAGCATTATGGAACCAACAACATTATTTGCCCTTATAAAATATCAAGGAATTAGTTGCAGGACAACGCGACAGTATTTTGTTACCGTGCAGAGCCTACTGAGCAGAGCAGATCATACCGATTTAGGACAGGGTTTGAAGATATTGGAGGGGTACAACTTCATGTTTGCAGACGCCCCAACGAATGGGAGTGAAGGAGATGTAGGCAGGTCAAAAATGGAACGAAGTCAGGGGCAAGGGAAGAGTGATGGTATGGTCAACCATTGGTACAAACGTAGAAGAGGTCGTAGCTGGAAATGGGACGACACTTACCAAGATGTGCCCAACACGCTGGAAGCTATGTCCTACAACTGTGATTTAGGAAATCAATGTCAGCAAAATGGGGATGAACCGTCATACAAGAAACAAAACATAGTAGGACACCACAAGCTTCAAATCGGAAACCTGGTCAACATGTATGAAAAATAGTGAAGTGTAAATAGTGTAATATTAGTGTTAATACAAGTAATCACATGTTAATTCGATTCTAAGTTATAAGTGTATATAGGGCGTCGAGGAATATGCAAAAGAGTGCAACCATCGGCAGTGACGATGTTACTAGTGTGAATTTTGTCCAGAAGCGGGAAAAATTCAAAAAAAGAAAGGGGGGGGGTGATGAAACCCAGAATATGTGTTTCATTACACTAATTAAATCATTAGTGTAAGAATTCAATAGCTATTCTGGACTGCGCGGTGCGAGCGCCGGGCGCTGCGAGCAGCGGGCAGCCGGCAACGGTTGCCGCCGCCCCCGGTGCCCGCCGGGAGGCGAGCGTGAGAACGGCGGGTACAAGCGTGGCAGCGCGCACGTGCAAAAAGTTCGTTAGTTGGATTGAGGCGGCCGCCGCCGAAGGATGTGCCGACGTGCGGCCGGCGAAGTAGAGAGGTTAGCAGAGCGGCGACCAGTGCGGACGTGTGGCGAGGGTCCTCCGCTAGGGAGTTGACGCATGTATTACGCGACATAGTTATGTGATTAGGAATCGCGAAGTAATGGACATGTAAATAGAACATTAGAAGTATCAGTATAGTAAAAGATTGGTGTTGGTAATATAATTGACGTCGCTCCTATTAGTTGGTGCGGAGGGAACATTCTTGAAAGCGTGCGGTACAGAACTGTGACCAGTATACGGAGTAAGCGGGGGTCGTGTAATTAAACCCACTAATGGACAGTGATTCGAGGAAGGTGCGCAGCCGAGGTATCAAGATCCTGTTTGGGGAAGAATTGTTGGAGCATCAGCCGTGGATGATCACCACGCCATCTGCTGCCGACGGCCCGCAGCAGTAGCAGAGGTCGACAAACCTGTCGGCACGAACGGCTCTACGAACCTCATAGGTATTCAAACGGGGCCCCGAAGGTATGAAAGTTGTATTTTACTCTTAATCTTGGTACCAAGGCGGAGTATAAAAACGGTGTCTGATTATGTAAATAGTAACTTTGATTCAAAATAAATCTTGTCATAATTGTATTTCTATGTATGAATAATCTTCCCAACGTTGCACCGACTTATCCTAGGACCCATTCACGTAAAAGACACCCTCTCTTAGTGTTATATTGCAGTGAAGATACCCGGCACCACCAGGTATGTCACAATATATATATATATATAGTTTCAAAAAATGGCTCCATTATTATATATATAATTACTATTTCATTACTTTTGTCTAACCATAAACTTGTCGAAATAAAATTTACGTTATAAACAAATTCTCAGTGTACTTAACCTGATCTACCTGTTCCCTTGTTAAATCGTGACAAAGGGAACTTACAGCAGGTTTTCTCGGGTACTCCCGTGTTTCTTTCCTCTCATCTCACAATTGTATCACTTTCATTTAAATATAACTCATCCATCAAATCTTTCAGGTAGCGCCGAAAAGGCTATAGGAAGTGTCCATCAAAGAAATTTATCTGAAAAAATGAATTAATTTCTATAATTCCAAACTCAGGGAAAATTTACGAAATAACCTCACGATATGAGTCAAAAATGTTGGACTCGCTTCAGCTGCGGGCCAGTGCAGTCGCTCCGCCAACAGCAGCTAGAATCGTTCAGTGTGAAAGTGCAACTCAACATCACGCCGAACGTTAGGAACATTGTGTTCGTAATAGTGTTCAGTGGTTACAATTATTCAGCTACGAGTGCTTTAGTAGTTGAATGAACATCAACGTTTCATCCAGCACAGGGCGAGTGGTCAGTGAAGCCCTAGATTCTTTATATCATTCGGAAGAGTCATTTAATGTGGTTCCAGACGAAGGCAATGTGAATCTCACGGACATGGAATGGAATTCAGCATGGAATTCATCGAAATACCGCCTCAACGTCATCACTTCGCAAGCAACAACATCCCATTCGGGTCGGATCATCAGGCCAGCCCGAGGAACGAATGCATTCACAACAGTCAGACGCTTCAGTCCAACCGTATCATAACAAGGTAATGTCGCAAGGAAAGCGAGCCAGCGATAACGACAGTGATAACAGAGACCTTAAACGTGTAACTACAGACATTCTGCCCCCGGCAGAGTCGAACCTACAAAGTCAATACAATGTAGAAATCAAAAAAGAGATTTAGTTGGCTAAACGAAGAAATCCCAGATGATCTAAGTGACGAAAATAAAATCCCACCAAATTTTGTTACTAATTTTGAAAATCAAGTTTCTCTTGCCAATGAAAAAAAATGTAATGTGTCATTCAACTTCACTACAGAATTCTAAATTCAAAAGTTTCGAATCCAATTCCAATCGGTGACCGATATCCGAAAAACAGTTAAAAATTTCCTCGCCACCAAAAAACAGTTTCACACGTATTCCGATAAAATTAGTAAAAAATACTACATAGTGATGAAGAATATTCACCCTTCAATCTCATAAAATGAAATATTAGCCGAAATCAACAACAAATTCAATTAAGCTATAAACGTTACACGACTGTATAAAAACAATTCCCTCATCCCAGTACTGGCAGTAACTTTGATGGAACTCACAAAATCGAGGATGTTAGAAATAAAAAAAATAGGCAATGACATTGAGAAACCAGAAAAAAGAAAGAAAACCAAGATCCCCTTACAATGTTACCGGTGTTTAGACTTTGGACACAGCAAAAACAATTGCAATCATTCAATTTCATGGGTGTTTTGTGCAGGTAATCACCTATCAGCCAACTGTGAACATAAGAATTCCACTCCTACATGTATACATTGTCTTGGGAAGCATAGGGCTGACCTCAGATCAGTAGAATGTCCATATTACCGAAAAAGTCTAGAAAGAAAAAGAAATAATCCAAATGACAGACTTAGGAACAATCCTATTCCCCCGCAGTTAATACAACAAACTTATTATTTTATTTATTTATTTAATAGGTAATTATTACAAACAAATTAGATTAATTGATCCTATGTGGCTAGGCCGAAGGCCTTTAAGCCATTACAATAACTACATCCTTTCGCGTTCTAATCTTTCGAATTCTGGTATTCACCCCAAATGGTCTCTCCATCGCATCGAAGCCGCGGAAAAGAGACCATAAGGTACGGCTCAGGAAAAAAAACCCTGAAGGGAGAAAAATCAGCCGTCAGAAGCCGTGTTCACTCTAATCTATCCGACGTTTATTTTAACTATTTATTTTCTGGCGCGGGCGTCCCGCCGTCTCCTTCCAGTGCTTGGCCTCCTCAGCACCTGAAATCAAACAGCGCCACAGAAGATCGTCCGTACCAACGCCTCTGCCCTTACATTTTCGATCCCCCCTTCCCTTCACCCCCTAATGTGCTTATTACTATGCCAGTTTTTTTTAATTTATTATATTGACCTGTTACTTACCAATTGACTACGACTTATGGTTTATTTCTTAACTGTTTACTAACTTAACATAAAATTACTGATTAACTTACTTATTGTTAGCTTATTGACATATTAATTTCTCACCAGTCTAGGCTCCGCTCAAGGTAACCAGTGCTGTTTTCCCACTCCCTAATTTCAGTTTCCCTAATGGTCCGAACCTTTCCTAAAAATGTTCCTAATTCTTTCATAAATTCACCCTTTTTGTCACCTAAAATGTTTTGGACGAGCGTTACGTTTCTGTTTAGGAAGTAGTAATTTCCCATTCCCATCCATTTTTTCTCGATGTTTCGGTTGCACAGCAAATTAAGAGGATGTGTATCCAGCCTTCCCTATCACCGCAAAGCACACAGATGCCATTACCACTTGCGTCCTTTAGTCTACGCAGCATCCACCCCCCAACCCTAAACCAAGTGTATCCCCCTCTTGCGTCCTTTTCGAGAGTATGTACGTAACTTTCGCAACCCCATAATGGACTCGCATGGATTTGAGCTACAAGCGAACGTTTTTCAGCCGTTGCTGCCCAGATCTCTTGCCTTTTTATATCCTTAAGTCTATCGGAAATCAGCCTTTCTATCTCACGTGTTCCCCACTATTTCTCCCACTATTTCCGGAGAGACGTCTCCCAACCCTGCGCGGTCAAGTAGCCGTTTAATTTTGTACGCCCAGTAGCGATGGTCGCTTCCCTGTCATTGCACTCTAAAACACCTATGTATAAGTGTGTCAGCCTGTTCATCTGCAAATTTAATCCAGAGTTTAATAGGTTTCATTTTAAAATCTCTCCAAATTCCTGTACTACCGACCTCTCTTAAGACTCCGGCATTTGCTGCGCATCTAGAAACTCCTAGAATTAATTTGCAATAATCTGTTTCGATGCTTTCTAATCTATCCTATCCACTCCCCATATTTCTGCTGCATATGTCATAGCTGGGAGAACTAACGATTTGAACATTGTATCGCATACTTTTACCGGCTATTCCGGAACCCTGCGCACTTCGCAAACGATTTCTTTGAGCGCAATTCTTCCTTTGCTGTGAGCCGTCAAAATGTGATTATTCCATCCCCCATTCATGGAAAATTTTGCACCAAGATATGTAAATGTTTTGACGCGGTCAATTTCTTCCCTAGCGTAGTAATATTTCTCTTTGCTACCCCAGATAAACTCGTTCTTGGAGACTACTACTTTCGTTTTTTGAATATTTACTTTTTGTCCCCATGTCTCACTATACCGTTCTAGAATATTTAAACTCTTCTGTCAGCCCTCTATCGTCTCCAAGCATAAAACTAAATCATCAGCATATAGTAGTCCGGGAATTTTCAGGCCATCAATTACCGGAGCCGCTGTATCCGCTTCCATTACCCACGTCAATAAATCATTTATAAACAAGATAAACAGCAGCAGTGAAAGAGGACATCCCTGTCTTACTCCTACTGTCGATTTTAGTTTTTGCGTCGTACTTCCGTCACTGCACTTACAACTAACCTTCTAACACTACCTCCAACCAAAAACATACCTAATTTCTCACACGCACTAATATCAATCACTAACTAAACACAACAAACTCAAATTACCAACAACTTAACAACCACAGACAAACAGAAACTACAACAATTTCAATATTGGTAACTCATTCATACAAAACATCACTCAGTTTATAACTAATTACATAATTAATTTTATAAATTCATTAATTCCAACAATTATACAGATTATCCAACAATCAATTGCTATGGCATTTAGCAACAATTGTGGTTCACCGTAGCGATAAAATTATGTTAAATTGATATGCCAATGGCATTATCAACAAAAAAGCCGAATTACAACTCATCCTACATGCTAACAGAATTGATGTAGCTTGCATCACAGAAACACATCTAAACTAAGAAACCTCATTTTTTATTCAGGGATACATAACCATCAAAACAGACAGTCAAAACTCGAAAGGTGGAGGTGTATTCATACTAATAAAATGCAGTATACCACATCACCAGATTACTCTACCTCACACGCCCGGATTCGAAACAGCAGCAATAAATTTAAAGTATAATAATAACAGGACAATAACAATAGTAACTGCTTACAAACCTCCAAATATAAAAATCAATAATAGCAACATCTACACATTATTACAACTACCAAACCCATTCATTATTGCAGGTGATCTAAACTCTAAACACTTCTCATGGGGATGTCGGACTACTAATCCCGCTGGTAAATACTTATACAACATAAAAAGGAACCTGAATCTCAACATATTATCACCAACCGAACCCACTTACTTCCAATATGATCCAAACAAAAGTCCAGACATACTTGACATTGCAGTCACAAATATTAAAACTCAATTCATTTCTACAACGTTCCATGAACTAGAATCAGACCACTTACCAAAAACAATATCAACTCGCGTAGAAAAGCCTCCCTCAACTCCCCACCCACTTTAAATACTTATAACAATAAATGGAAGTACTTTAAGGGTTACATAAATAAAACCATACCTTCATTTCACATTTTGAACTCTCCCCAAGAAATTAACCAAGCTATCATGACCCTCAACAATATAATAATTAGTAATATTAGCAATAGTCATATTGAAGAAACTTAGATGTTAACAAAATAATGCACATACCGCTCCCAACTAATATAATTAACGTAATCCGAATAAAAAATAATACAAGAAGGCTTTGGAATTCCCTACGAATTCCCGCTTTAAAAAGGAACTAAATCTGCTAAATACTATTTGTAAAAAGTTTTTTAAACAGATATAGACAAGAACAATACAATTCATATATCAATAACTTAAATACTAAAAAATTCTCTCTATGGAAGTTTACTCAGAAACTCTTTAAAAAAGAACAAATATTCCCCCATTAGCAACTAGTGATGATAAACAATACTTTCCCAATGGAAAAATGTTAAGTACTGGCCTCACACTTTGTTGACACTTTCACCCTCAATAACACCCCCAAAGATCCTAAACACAACGAAATAATGACAATGTTCATTGCTCCCCTAAATGATGTTCCGCACCAAATACAGCTCATAACTCCTAATGAAATAAGAAAAATAATAAAGGATATGCCAAATAAAAAATCACCAGGCCACGATCGGATCAACACAATCGTTCTAAAAAATCTAGCGGAGAAAGCCATTGCATTTCTAAATAACATTTACAACTCTGTATTGAGGACAGGATATTTTCCTCAAACATGGAAACACTCAGTCATTCACACAATAGCAAAACCAAGCAAGAATCACTCAAAAGCCGAGAATTACTGACCTATCAGCCTGCTACCTATAATGCCAAAAATCTTAGAGAAATTAATACTCATCAGATTGAACAAAAATATCGAGGAAACTAACAGTATACCACAGCACCAGTTTGGATTCAAGTCGCTATGCTCTACCACCCATCAACTACTAAGGCTTACGGAACATATTCACACTGCATTTCAAAAGGGACAACATACCACTGCTGCATTCATAGACATTCGCAAGCATTTGACAGAATATGGCATCCAGCTCTGAATTTTAAATTAAGTTTAATTGGTACATCTAAATATCTAGTAACGGTTATCCTTAGCTATATAACAAATAGAACATTTTCAATTTCAGTCGAAGGCCACTTTTCCAACCCAAGAAAAATTTCTGCTGGGTTCCCCAAGGTTCACCACTTTCCCCCACGTTGTTCAATTTATACACAGCAGATATTCCTACTTCAGCACATATAAGCACTACTCAATTTGCCGATGACACTGCACTGTATATATCAGGGAACGCTTTAACAACTCTTCAAACACACCTTCAGAATCACCTAAATTTACTAGCAAATTGGGCTAATGTCTGGAAAATAAAGTTGAACCCAACAAAATCTGTAGCAAAACTATTCCCATCAAAACCTTTTACACACCCTCTTCCATTATTCTTAAATAATGACATCAATTGGACACCATTTAATAAAACAATTAAATATTTGGGCTTAAACTACGATACCCGACTCAACTGGAAGCAACATAGAGGTAGAAACTCAGCAAGCCAAAACCAAACTAATTCAACTCCGACCCTTACTGAATAAACACAGCCATCTCTCCAAATACAATGCTCTAATTCTCTACAAAACAATAATCCGGCCGACATTACTCTATGCTTGTCCCATCTGGACATATGCTGCTAATTCACACCTCAACAAAATACACGTTATCCAAAATAAATTTTTAAGATTAATTACAAAAGCACCATGGTACATTAGCAACAATCAATTACACAATGGTTTAAATATAAACACAATAAAAAACCAAATAGCCAATCTCGCACACAACTTTTACACCAACCTTCCCCTAATTCAAACAACATCTTTCTATAAACTAGGCAAAGCCCCCAATTATCAAACGAGAATTAACAACAGATATCCCATCCATTCACTTTATAAAATATTCGCAAACTTGAAATAATACTAATCTGAGGTGCTTCCTGCTTCCTCTCCCAATATATTGTTTTATATAATAGTAATGTATAATTTTAAGTTAGTGTAAGTTAGTATAAGATAGGTTAAGACCATCAATTGATAATAAAAAAAATTAATCAAAAGATGCTCCTCTTGTTCGAAACTCTAATATTCTTTGCGTTCAATTCGATTTCAATACCAGACTCAAATAAATCTATGAAACAGCCATATAAATGTAATTACAAAATTTGATGGTGGTTTATTGCTATGAGAGTAACAGAATGTAAACAAGACAAACAGTGTAATACTAAAGTTACAGAATGTCACGTTAAAAAGGTGACATAAAGCCCTACGACTTCCTTGCTAATTTTCATGTGCATTTGACCCATTACCTCAGAAACCATTTAACCTAGTTTTGTTAACTTTTAGGAGAAGCTTGCTGGAATACGTTTTAAGTAAATACAAACATACATATTTTGAATATTGTTTTGTAATTTACAGCCGTTTTGAAAAAAGTAAACACTATTACACACACTAAAACAGTACTTTTATGCAGAAATCCTGAAGTATGAAGCTTGCCGTTATTATTTTGTTTCCTTATACTCTTTATTACTTTATTAACCTCCTACAAAAAACTGATACTTATTAGTACTTGAGTATTTTCACAGATAATGGGATAAATGTGATAAAAAATGTTATTTTTCAGAAATCGGCGTCAATGTTAATCCTTTAACGAAACCAGTCACCTTGAAATGGAAACACGTTTGGTGCGTAAATGGTCATGCCAGATTTGCAGTCATAAAGTTTTGCAATGCAAGCAAAATTAAAGAATGAACTTTTCTCAAGCATTTAGTGAACCTCAGATCCTTCGAAATAAATTAGTGCAAAAGATACAAATGAAAGACTCGTAACTAAAATGACTGCAATTTTTACATACACTGACTAAGAAGAAAATATTAAAAAAATAGAAGAGTGCATTTGACAATGATATATATTTTTGTCGTACACAAATGTATATATATATATATATATATATATATATATATATATATATATATATATATATATATATATATATATATATATACTTTTATTCAGTAAACTATCAATATTTAGAAAACGTCAAAATCCCAAATATGTCAAAAATTCAGATTTTCGCTTTATGCCTCCCATTAAAACAAAAACTTTTCATTATGAATATATTTAGGTAGCGTGAAAGCTACCGTAAAATGAGTCTTGAATTAACTTTTTCTCAGAGTTGCATTAAATATATTTTTCAGAAAAGATGTTCTACAGACCATCCCTTGAATTATTCAACCTAAATACGATTCAAAATCGATTCAACAATCCACTTTTCTTCCTCATTCAACTATTCCACCTTATGTTTCAGTCTTCAATGACCTCGGAGCACGTAGTTTATCATCCCGACAGCAGATGGCAGTGAGTTCGCCCTACGTACCATCGCTGCAGCAATCTGCTCCGGGCGATAAGGTGACAATGCTCGATTGTGACACAGTAATACGGCAGCTCTGCTTCTACAGCTTGAGTTACACAAGCTTACGAAAAATGAATCTAACAGACATACGTGCGTACTTGTTCACTTTACTATTAGTGGTCCTTCTGTATTGTACAGATATCTATTTGCAGGCAAGACAAATAAATACAATTCTATCTCGGGTTTGCTGTGATTTCATTACTGTGCACGTGGAAAATGTTCAAAAGATCTAAAATGACAGGTTTAAGAAACAAATTACGCGGAAAATTGTTTAATTACATCCAATTTCAGCAACATAGCAGAAGAGTTTATTGCGATCGTACCAGATTCCATTATCGTTGTAAACTGAAAGAACCAATACCTTATCTCACGCGTTTGCCATTGATATTATGTGGTGCAAATATTATCCTCGTCATACATAGTCAGTTATGTCTGCGGCAGCAACAAATATTTACGTTTTAGATGGTGGATTATATTTTATAACGGTAATACTTTTCACTGATACGTTTATGATGATTAATAACTGTCAATCAGTGGCGCGCATCGGTTTTTATGTAATAGAGAGAATAATAAGTGAATTATCTCATTATTCAACATGAAAATACTTTTTATGAGCAGAATAATTCAAAAGATGAACTTCAACATCGCCTATCTTTATCACTAAATAATACTTATCATCTGCTCACTCTTTCAACTGTCACGGTTGTACAGCTGAGGTGCATCAAAAGAAAAAAGGAACATATTTAAAATTCATTAATAATATTTGTGAATAATTATATTTGTTTTAATTAATTTTCTGAAGTGACGAACGTTATTCAGTATATCTGTCATTTTGTACGTTAATATTAATTATAAATAAGCAATTAAAATTAAGTTTAAATTTAGTACAAAGGAAATTTTATTTAAAAGAAAAGATCAAGCCATCTGGGCAGAACATTTTAGTCCCCCTCCCTCCCTGTACAAAATATTCAATGCATCACATTTAATGTGCTCTTCAAATCAAAAATGCAATGTAATACATGCAACCGTATGTAATATTTTGGATGAGACTTTTGTCGCAAACACTTTCTATATTTTACATATACAGAAGTGAATGTAAGGGCATCGATCAGGAAGTTGATAACAAGGGAATTGACATTCCTGCTCTAAAGTGTTTTTTTATATAAGGTTATTTTTTGTTTAAATACATAAATGATTTGTATTACGATTGCGCGAAATGTTGAAGAAAAAAGCAATCAGTATATTTTGCAACGTTTTGCTGACTTTAAACGCGAATATTCTCAAAAAACTCGAAAAATGAATTGTTTGAACGTAGGGTAACGTGTTTTGAAGTAAATAACTGAAGGATTGATTCAGTGAATGCACATTATTTTTTACACTAATTTACGTCCTACAAACTCACGTTCCACGACTGTACTTTAGCTACATCAGTCTTCTTTATCCCGCTTGCCGCGTCTAGAATTACTTGAACTCTTCTTCCAAAACTTCTCTCTACTTACAAAATAAGACGGCAAAAGTGAAATGATTCTGTGATCACAACTGTTTCCATAATTGTCCTTTGCTTTGTCACATAATATCCCAGCTTTTATCTCAAAATATTCATTTCCCAATTTATTATTTCAAAACGTTTATATATTTATTACAATTTAGGACTTATTAATCCTTTTGAAATTCTATGTTCGAATGGTCTAAATATCTACGTCAAATATGAAAACTATACCTTATTTTGAAGTTTTGTTTACTAAAATTTTTAAGGGGAATCAGACATCATTTTGTAATGTTAAAACATTCGCATTATTTCAGTGTCCAGTAGAGATATTGGAATTTTTTAAAAACAAATGTTCAGGTATTGAAGAAAGAACTGGAAAAACATGGCTGTTGTACAGATCACGAAAAACAAAAGCAATTCTATTGAGGATGTCTTCCAGATCTAGTTCTGAGGAAATGTAGTGGAGTGAAAGGCTCTATGTCTGTGCTAAATAAAAATGAAAGGGCAAATGTGAAGATTTTAGGTCATGATAACGAATTATTTCTTGATATGTTTTAAATCAACTTGAAATTTAATAATGATTAGTATGAACTGAACTTGGAAATATAAATAAAGTAGTTTTGATCGAAATTCCTCCTCGGCTTCTGAAAGTTGAAACATCGCTAAAAAGAAGCATTAAGAAATACCAAGAGACAACAATCGATTTGTTGTGAAACCTCAAAATGCAGTTTCATGTTCTTGTAGTTTGATTTCTGATTAACAATACCACATCTATGTGTGACTTATAATAATATATACATGGGAGTCTGTTTCTTCCCTGTATGTGTACACAAACCATGTATGTATGTTTACATACATCTTTCTATTTGAATTTTGAAGCTTCCCCCTAATGTATTTTTGTCACAGGCACTAACAAGTCATAAAACATGTCATTTAAAACGGCAAATTAATTGTTATTTGCGTTATTTGACGTTTAGATTTTAAATTTTTATTTAATTTCTTGTAAAGACCGTCCGTCCGTCCGTCCGTCCGTCCGTCCGTCCGTCCGTCCGTCCGTCCGTCCGTCCATCTATCCCTTCGTGGTCAACGCTAACGCCTAAATCGTTTGAGCGATTTCCTCCAAAATTGAAATTCCCAAACCAATGGACAAAAACTTGAGCCTCGAGTTTATGACGGATATTTGGTTTGGAAGGGAAGGGAGTACTTTGAAGAAAGCTGAAAAACATGTTCAAAATTTTCTGAAAAATGGCTCCAAATTTGTTTACTAATCTTTTTCTTCTGACAGCGTGAAGAACGCATGATAATGGCGCAGATATCATTTTCGTTAAACTAGCAGCATTTTCAAAGATTCCAAAAGTAGAAATCATGAAAGAAAGTATTGTTCTGCCGTAGAACCACTAGGTTAAGTTTCAAAAGAGTCTGTACGTTAAAAAAAGATCTCAGAGGACACGGCTGTAAGCTTATAGTACTGTTACAATCATTTAAGAAGTACTAATTGCTAATCTTTCGGTTCAATGAAATTTTTCTTCCAAAAAACCCACTTTTCGTGCGCAGCGTAGGGTCGGGTGAACTTCGACGGCTTTACCACATCTCCGCGCACTTTCTGGAGGAGGACGACTCGGAGGCCATGCAGGAGGAGCTCAAGGAGGCCTTCCGCCTCTACGACCGCGAAGGTGAGTGCTACCGCGGCGTCCCACAAGGGCCAGAAAAGGGTGCGGAGACAGCACGACTTTATCGAATTATTGGTGACGGTTATGGTGTTTTATGATGTTCATGTTTATTAATTATTCATACGATATAATTATTGACTTATTACTATGTGATACAATTATTCATATAGTGCGTATTGTAAATAAATACAGTGTACCAGGAAAGTCTCTCCACAGGAGCACCTAGTTGGTGAGAGTGCAAACAACTGAAATTATGTTGGTATTACTAGGTGCAGCTTGTAACAAAAGAATACGTTCATTTCATACTCATTACAATCATAACATGCGCTGGAAGTCTTACCCCTCAGTGATTTGGTTGCTGCCGACGAAAATGCAATTATTCTAGGGGGCCCTGATTCGGCTCGGCTCGGAGAGAATTGCCTGGCGCACTGCATTTATGCCCTCCTGGAGGGCCGAGGTGGCTACACCGTGTGCCGGCTCAGCGGACAGGTCCAAAAGCTTCGAATTCGAGTACCGCCGAGGGCGTGGATTTTTTTTGTATGTGTTATCGCGGATATTTGTGAGTTTGCTGATCACCGACCGAGGAGCCCGCAAGTGTGTCTAGTGTAAAGGTTAATATGTCTCCAGGAGGGGCTTGTCCACGGCGCGGTTAGCGAAAATCGGCATTCTCTGAAAACTGGAAAAAGCCCTCGGTAAAAAATTATATAAAATTCGAAACTAATAGTGTTGCAAGGGCACGTTTTTCTCGTATTAGTAATGATTATGCTAATTTATAATAATCACTACATTATTATTCGCATATTGCACATTGTAAATGAATATTTATATGTATTTCGAAACTAATGTGGTGCACCTTTTATCTCGTATTTTCAATAAAGGTTTATCTATTTTATAATACTATCACAAGGAATGACATTTGTTATAGTCTTCAATATTTTCTTAACTGATTTAAATGTAGTATTTTGTTGACTCTACGATCCACGTCGAAATGATGAATGCAATAATTAATTTACACAAAAGAAAAAATATTAAAATTTGTAATAAAAACAAAGTGCTTACTATTACAAAGTTCACCGATATTGTATTAAATAGCGTGTATTGTTCCTCAAAGATATTAATTCAAACATTTTATGTATAAACATTATTATAAAATGTCAACCACAATGATTGAATGCTGTTCGCTGTGAGTATATAAATCTTATCTTAATAAATAGATAGTGATTGCGAGGTCAGACGTACTAATAAATTACTTGTTTTTTTAATGACAAATCTGAACTGAGACATCTTTGACGATGATCTTGCAATAAACGAATAATATAGAACGATTGCGTTCAATCGTAATACAACTCTGTCATATGGGTGAAAACTAAGGACAAATTATTACCTTGTTTATGTGAGAGTATGTGTCCTACGGTTCTTTAACTTTGTAGCATCTTCCTTCCAATAGAAACATTCTAGTCATTTATTCACTGTTGTAAGCTTTAGAAACAAGACTACAAACGTTACTAACAAGGAGCTTGCCAGAATTATGTAGCAGTTATGTTATAACGGCCACATAAATCTCTGCTTCTTTGAAGTGAAAGCGGTTTAATTCCGTGGCTGGGAACTGAAGTCGGCGTCGAGATGTGCCAACGCTGGCTTTGGGGCATCCCATCGTTATTTACTCAAATATATTATGGACCTAAATTGCATAAATTGAACTGGTGGTGCTAAAACAGCACACACTTTTTCGCCCGTATTTTCAAGCAACATTGCGGAAAAAGTACTCAAATTGTCGAATAATTTTATCTGACCTTATTTCAAAATCTATCTTTAAATAACAGAATTTCATTAAGGAAAAAATATGTATATTCATAATTGTAGATGTAGGAAGACGTCGAAAAAATATGAATATTTGCGATTGTCGGAAAATCAAGAATTTTCAACGAAAATTTGTCCTTCAGCTTGTGGCGGCTCGTGTCTATTAGCATGTTTGCATGTGCACACGGAAATTAAATCAGTGCATTATCTCTTAAATATCTTTAAACAAGAGGGGAAAAAGTCATCTCAGGGCGTTACGGAAACTCGGAATTTCAAAACACGCGCCGCTCGAAAGCAGCGATTGACAGTTCGCAGCTAGTCCCTTTTGTGAAAGCCAGCCGGCGCAGAATTGCGAGCAAGTAGAGCGCATCGTAGGCTGCCGCGGTGCTGGAGTGGTAAGAGGAAACAACAGGGGCTGTAAGGACTGAATAAGCATTAGGCGGAGTATGCGAGTGCCTCGACATGTCTCGCAGATATAACACTCAGATAGCACACTTTTGTAGATAAGCATGTGACATTGAACGAAGGACAAAGGAATTCTTAGATATCTCTCCACTGGAAAGAGCTCTCATCCCTTCCAATTTACCAGTTCTTTGCTAGCGCGCGAAACGCGAACACATTGCTACCCCTTTTGCATTCATAAGTATTGTGTTAATTTAATATTATACGCTCATTCTCTTATATTTTGAAGTGAGTTGCAATTACAAATCCATTTCGAAATAATGAAAACCCAAATAATTTTGTAAAAGTATGTAGTTGGCTACTTTTTAATTGACTTTCGTTTTGAAAAACCGAAGTTAGAGTGTTGGTTTTGCTGTCACGCGTGAAGAAAATTTGCTGAAAAGAAACAGCGTTGAATTGACTTTGTGTTTCGTCACACGGTGTAGCCGACAAATTATCTAGATTGTTTTCAGTATTCGGTAACTTGTACTTGTAAAATTAATTCCGGGTCCCAAACTGATGTACTTCTGCTTCAGACTAGTCTAATTTGTAGAGAGGCAAAGGGTTGTCTTTCACTCATTTGTTTATTCTACATTACCATGAAATAGATTTGATTATTTTAAATTATTCAAGAAATAAGTTTATTACATAACATGGAGTTTACTTGCCACGAGATAAACTTCTAATTTTACCTTAGATTGTATTTACTCTCTACAACTTGCTTTCTTTGAACTTACTTCTGGAAAATGTACAGTAGCGTTTCAAATTCGTCAGCCTAAAGTACAGAAATAGTCCTCTTTAACCTTGGGGTGTAACTAGTGGAAAAATAAATCATGAAATTCTCCTTTTGTCAATTTCGATCTGTTTGATTTGTAACCACAATCTGGACTTTCTTCGATTTCTTGCCTTATTATCTTCTTCCTGTATTAAAAATAAACAAAGCAGTGCCTTCTGTACTTAACGCAATACAGCCGTCACGCACAAAAGAAAGTAATCGAGTAAGGAACCAAACGGACTTCAAAACTGTCTAAAATGTCAGTCCGGGTCCGGTCAGTGAGCCCAACCCCCACAAAAGCTGCCCAGTCGTCCCGACCAGACACAGTCTCGCCCTGACCCCGTTCGTCCGTCTGTCCCTTACTGAACCAGTGTGCATTCAGAAGCACTACGATTCTTTTACTGAACTTTTGACCTCCCTAATCGTTTATTAATTGACCTTTCAATTCACTAATCTAAATGGACACAAATCAATTACCATGACATGCCACATTTAGTTCGAACAAATTACTTTCAGGGTCTATTCTGAGCTCGCAAAACTGCATATAAAACATTACTACTTAATTAAATGAAATAGAAAAAAACCCCTCACAAATTTTACCTATCATGACGATTGGGGTTCTTAGTAAAATTTTTCTTTGTTGACATCTCATAGCCATTGCCACGTTCCCGGGTAGAGCTCATAACTTACTATCACTCGTGGCAGTGTCAGCAAACAGATGCCTAACGGGTTGGATGTCGAAGTCAAGCACAGGTTTCAAATTATCGATATTTTAAATTTGATATATTACCAACAATAAAAGTTAAAAATAATATTTGTGTATTGCAATGGACGTATTTAACGTTTTAATAGATGTCGTGATTATGGACTGTATGGTATTGGAGCTATTTCGATGGGACTTTTTCAGAAAACGAAAAAACAGGGTTATTAAATGAACTCAATCATTGGAACATTGGAACAGGTTCGCACAAAATTAACTGTATTTAACGTGGAATTAGACTTAATTCCCCCTGCTTTTGCTAGCATTCAAGTGCGACTGTTTGTTACGAACTACTTCTCTCGAAAAAGGGTTATAAAGTAAACGGGTTATTTTTACGTAATGAATTCTTATGTTTAAAGGATTTACAGTTAGAAAAAAATTAAGCTTTTCCAGTAATTTCGCTTATTAAAACAATGGCAGATAGTGGGCTCTAAATGTATTTTCGTATCTTCTTATCAAAAGGAAAAAACGCCAAATTTTAATTATATGTTAAAATGAATAAAAAACACTTAACGCCGTCATCTCTCCATTACATCGTTTCGCAAGTTGCAATCGATCAATGGAAAGCAGTCGGTATTTCGACGTCTTGTG
The DNA here is from genome assembly GCA_038098605.1 of Gryllus longicercus. Classification (NCBI taxonomy): domain Eukaryota; kingdom Metazoa; phylum Arthropoda; class Insecta; order Orthoptera; family Gryllidae; genus Gryllus; species Gryllus longicercus. The sequence continues at coordinate 229,101 of JAZDUA010000110.1, forward strand.
CGAGAAACTATGTTAATGGAAGGACATAGCCCTTGAAACGCAGATAGAACATTTTTGGTACGAAGATTGATTTTAATGCAAAGAACTGTAAAGGTATGTACACGCAATGTCCAACTATCACCTGAAACATGTGTCTACTTAAAAAAATATAAGTGATTATAATTGTTTGTGAGGCTTTACGTTTTTTATTTAAGATGGATTAAATAATTCCTATCGTAGCCCACTTCATTGCTTGTGTAAAGATCTTGGTGAATACAAAATATAACCATTACTTAACTCTTACTACCCGAAACTTATTTAACTGTTACCTGTGAATTATTGTTCCAGCATTTGTTAACATCATCGATTTCATTGGATTTAGAATAAGTATAAATGTTTTGAACCAATATTTTGGGGACGACCAATATTAAATGTAGTGCATATGTAATAATTTATTGCTGAACCTTTTTTTTTCTTTCGTGAGAATTAATAGCGTGGGTCCAGCCAATACACGGGTGCTGCGTGTTCACAGGCAACGGTTACATCACGACGGCACCGCTGCGAGAGATCCTGGCGGCCCTGGACGACAAGCTGGGCCCCGACGACCTGGACGGCATCATTGCTGAGATCGACACTGACGGCTCGGGCACCGTGGACTTCGACGTTACGTGCGCACGCCACGCCCGCCTTAGCTGGCTCAACTCACGTCACTGCAGTACCTCTGACCAGGAGGTCCTTGGGTTCGAATGCCGACGGCGGCAGGAACTTCGACAGCGAGGTCGAGTTCAGCCGCTGTCCGTAGGACAATTCTAGCGCCCGGCTGCTCGGATCGGTAGTTTTCCGTTGTTTCTCCCATCAACAGCCGGCGCGATAAACCGGCTCATTACAGTTGTTTCTGCAGCGACTGAGGAGGTCCTAGGTTTCGGGTCGCGTCGGTAATGGATTTTGACACTAGTTAGGACTAGTTAATAGGTAGATTGAACTCAGCCACTTTCTGGAGGAGTACTCTAGCAGTGTCGCCACGTACCGTGGGCAATCTTTTTTGACTCTTTCCTATCCTTGGTCTGTACTTACTCGCGCGCGCGCACGCACGCACGCACTAACACACACACACACACACAAACACACACATGAACTACACTTCTTCATATGCCGAGAGATCTGTCGACATCTTAGAGCTTGTTCCGACGGGGGGAGTGTCTCGCCGATGGGAGATACCTGGTTGGAGAAGTCCCCACAAGCCGTCGTTTAGCTCGGAGCCGGTTCTCACAATCCAGCAGCGAAGGAATATCGGCATTTCCAAGCAATGGACATTTATTACTCTAACAGGTGTAATAATCCCTGCTGTTACATGCCGGAAGCATTAAAAAATCAAATTCGGTCTGAAGGCCGAGCTGACGTAAGCTAATCTTAACCTCACTGTGAAGTTACCTTGAGGCACAATCGATGCAATTCCACTTACTACGATACGTAACAAATTAAATCTGTAGCTTATTTACTAATGGACATATTTTCTATTGAATGAAGTCCCACATTCTTCCTTGTCAAATGGAAGTTTCTTTATTACCTTTATTTTTAATTCAACCAAGTTTTGTAGCAGTGAGGTTAGGGATCCCCAAGTTCTATAAAACGTGCGCAGACTTAACGCCCATTATAGACACACACTTTTTACTGTTTCTTGGTTGATAAACATAAATGAGGAACTCCACAGATACGCGCGTGCTTATGCTAACATGCCAAAATTAAAGCAGAAACAGTAGAACGCACTCACTCTATCCTCCTGTCTGCAGAGTTCATGGAGATAATGACCGGCGAGTAAACTCTCCAGCGTCTGCAGCTTCTAGCACATCGGCAGTTTCTACCACACGAAGACAACTGGCTTCCACTCGTTCGCCTCTCCGCCACCAGAGGCGCCACCGTCGCCTGCCCAGGGCACGCGTCCGCCTCGACCACGGCCGACTTCAACCGGTTGCATTGTTGATTAATAAATACACGGCTCTTTTTTGTTCCTGTAGTCTTTTATTTCTCTCCTTTTACGTTTTTTTACTATTATTGTGAATAAGATAAGGCAGATAAGGCTCTTCTGTTGGTGGGTAAGTCATTTTTTAAGAAAGAAGAAAAGGATGGTGCAACTTGCGGTGTCTCTCTCTCAACGATTGCATTTACATGATTGGGAATTCTATGTGATTGTTAGAGATGATAATACTTTGAAGATATTACTAGAAGATGATATTGGGTGTTATAAGGTCGCCTTTCACTCTTCAGTTTTCGTCCGAATTCTCTAATGACAAATACACAAAACATTAGTTCAGGAATTTTTCTTGATATGAAAATTGTTTCTGTATTCGTTGACGCTAATCGCTGTCCTCCGCCCTGGAGGAAACAAGATGATCTCCTCCCACGACTACATTGGAGATGTGAATAGCTCGGCGAATATTATTGGTTTCACCCCCGTTAGAAGTAGATCTATAAAGTATATCAAGAAAGGGAATGAGCAATTCCATTTCGTTTAACATTTGTTACCTAATTATTAAAAAACGACCTCAGAATATTAATAAAGAAAATGCTGGTTTGGATATATTAAGGACTACATATGTTAATTATATCTAATAAATTAAATAGATTTGGTGCAAAAAATTTGGCTTTGAGGTAAGACATGATCTTGAGGTCCCGTATACAACTTTAACAGATCTTACTGTTATTTGTCGATTAATTCAGATTTAAAATGCGTACTCATTTATCAGTTGGTTATAGAAAAACGAACGTAAATCTTTCAAGGATTGTGTTCTTTAATAGTATTTGAATTTGAATGAATGCCTTATTTTACGTGGCGAGACTAATAGTAGATATATCTTTATTTTTTAATAGAAATTTGATTAATTATTTTCTTGCGCTGCAAACATTAATAATGATACGTCTTTTTGCTTGTATAAACTCTGCTTGTATAAACCTAGTTATAAGCAATACATACATACCTAAAAATGCACATATGCATGCATAATTAATTTTCATCAGTCATTTTCTTTTTACATTTCCTCCCTATAGTGTAGAAATATTGCATAGTGGTTTGAAGTGAATGAAACTCAACGGAAAATTTTTAGTTTACACAACGGGAGCAAATTGAAGTATTGCATAGAAATAATATTAAAATAAAATTTCAATCTTTTAATTGATTTATATTTCTTTCTAGTCAATTGTCAATTCATAAGGTAATTTTCGCTTGCACATGGCGTTAACGCGAATTGCAGTATTTCTGTAGTATACATTGAAAAAGTATTGGAATCACCTCAACAAAAAGAACTAGAATGTTTAACCACAAAACTCGTAATTAATGTTCTTTGAGCTGCAACTTTGCAGGTACATCGGAATTAAGGAATATTAGCGCCATTTTACGATGGTTAAGAATGGTGGAATTCAAGACGAGATACACGCAATTTTGTAGCCGAAAACCAGCGTAGTATACACAACTTGTATTAATAATTACTTATGATACACAGAGGTGGATTTCCGCATAGGCACAGTAAGCACGTGCCTACGGCGGCAAATTTTGAAGAGCGGCAAATTTTTAAAGGCGCAAAATGTTCTTGATATTTTCTAAAACAATTTAGGTTCTCTAAAAACTATAACAGCATAAATCATATTTTTATTTTAAAAATATCATATTAATATTTAGTACAAGCTATTTATTTGTCTACTTCATTAGAGTATACCTTATGATTTCAGAAGTATATGAATCTGAAACTAAGGCCCGTTGACGAAAGGAAAGATGTTGCAATTCTAGTTGTCATGTTTTAGTTTCCTTTTAATGTTAACGTTTCAGTGTTGAAACGTTAATAATGTTGAACGTTACTTGCTATAAAGATACAGTTTATATCCAAAATTAGCTAATTAAAAACAATTATTTAATTTATGAAAACAATGTGCAAATATAATGTTACTTTTAAAGTTAAAACGTTTAAATTAATGAGGAATTGTTACTGAAACGTTACAATTAAAATTTAACATTAATTTTAAACAGGGGGCGGCAAATTTGATGTGCCTACAGGCGGCAAAAATATTAATCCGCCCCTGATGATACATTAAGGTTTTCAATTGATGGAGGGTAGGATTTATTGATAGTAGGATTCTCCAATACAAAATACTTTAAACAATTCTGGTAAGATTAAATAATTTCATTTCAAAACATATTTAAATTTGTGTTTATAGTAAATAGTAATTGTATTGTACCAAATGTCTGAGGCTCTATAATTTCATTAATATACAAGAATATTTCGTTCAGCAAACGAAATAAAAACAAAAAGAGGGGATTTTTCACTTTCCATTTAATGAATATGTAGAACTTTTCTAACTGTCCTGCAGCCTTTTCTTTGGTTCGATATGATCGCAACGGTCAGTTGGTTTACATTTTATTTTGAATTTCTTCTATATCTTTAATATAAAACCGGAGAGTTCTTTCTCTTTGCAATTTCTCACTTACGTGAATGGCGGTCCACAAGGGATACAAAAGTGTAAGGACTAAGTAAATGCTTGAGAGGAATAAGTGTTACTAACAGTGACAATACTGAGAATCATAAAAAGAAACAATTGTTTATTTTATTAATCTCATACAATACATTGATAACATTCTGTCCTGATTCATTTTCAAAATAATAAACATGCCTCAAACAAATAACATATCTGTGCTAGTGAGAAAATGGCTTCCATCTTATTCGGATTTTTCGTAGTTTCCATGATTCATTGATCAAATGCTGAGCTACCTCTCGTTTTGCTTCATGATATTCATGTAACTGAACTATGCGTACGTTACACTATACCTGCTTTTTCTAGTTGTGTTGGACGAGAGATCTGAAGTGTGAGTTGCTATTTGCTTGGTAATACAATAAAAACATATCTGGTGGCCGGTTACCAATTCACATACTTTTGTTGATTGTTTATTAAGCACTTAATTCTGTATAAGAAAATAGTGTGGAAAAGTTTCTGCGGGTCTAGGAAAGTGTGAATATTATACATCTGACCCCAATGTCTCATACGTTTTATTGTTCTTTTCGCGAAAATTAATAAAAATAAATCAACAACTCTTCGTATTTCAAGGAACATTGATATACAATTTTTTTGTTTCTTTGTTTCTCATTTCTTGAATGCCATTACTTAGTTAACTTCTAAAAACCAAATTTTTATCGCTACTAACTAAATACTTAACTAAATGTAACTAATACTCAACGTGACAGTAAATTCAAACGACAAACATTTATTGTTGTATCATTGTGTGTTAAGAAGCAAAATCGCCATGAAAAAGCAGATACCATGGCATTTAGTGTCATTTTTACTCTGTGAATCCTAGAACGATCCTCAGCCATTTCTACAACAAACCATGCGATGCCTGAGGCATACATTGCGGTTTCTCCCGCGATGTGCCAACCAACCATATTGCTTCCGTCGAGAGCTATGATGGAAGGACTAGACGCCCTTTGACAGCTCGTCTCCAAACCTGCAAGTCTCTCCCAGCGTCCAAAGCACGGACCCACACCGCAGCCTCTTTGTGTCGCTGAACCCGCAAGCAGATCTTTGTATCAAAATTGAAGGAGGTTTCCTAAGACTTCTGAATGCCAAACGACGTCTTGTTGTTCGAACCTCCCCTCCAGGCTGAATTCTCAATCCTGGCGCCGGCCGCGATGAGCGCTCGCATCGCTTCCTCATTGTTAAAGAACGTTGCCCTGTGCAGAGGAGTCTTTCCATTTTTATCCCTCGCGTTGACATCGGCGCCCGCGCCCAGCAACAGCTCCACGCACCGACCGCTGTGGTCTCTCCACGCAGCGCTGTGCAGAGGAGTCGCTCCATCTTTATCCCTCGCGTTGACGTCGGCGCCCGCGCGCACCAGCAGCTCCACGCACCAACCGCTGTGGTCGCTCCACGCAGCCTTGTGCAGAGGAGTCTCTCCATCTTTACCCCTCGCGTTGACGTCGGCGCCCGCGCGCACCAGCAGCTCAACGCACCGACCGCTGCGGTCCATCTTCGCAGCCCAGTGCAACGCGGAACATCCAATCGGGTCGACAGTGTTCATATCGGCGCCTCGTTGCAGAAGGAGCGACACCACGTCCACGTGCGTATTAAAGGCTGCACAAAGTAGAGGGGTGTAACCATATAGATCAGTGTAGTTGACGTCAGCCCCGGAGTCTATGAGTCGTCGTACGTCACTCAGTCTTCCTTCTTCTGCCGCCGTACATAACTGCTCTCCCAGCTGCCTCGCGCGTTGATGCTCGTCGTCTGCTGCGCCCTGGTGGCTGGCGCCTGAGATAGTGGGGGTGGGGGTGGAAAAGGGGTGCTCCTTCCCACCGCCCGCTTCAGCCTTTCTCGTCGCCGGTGCTTCAAGGGCGCTGGCGGCGGTGGTGGCGGCGGAGGTGGAGGCGGAGGTGGAGGCGGCGGTGGCAAGGGACGCACGTGCAGATTGGGGCTCCTCCGATTGGTTCAACGGGGCCTCGATGCGGGGCAGGAACGTTTGCAACGCGCTTTGCACAGAGGCCTCAACTTTTTCCATGTGGTCTTCAAGACTTTGTAAACCACTTTTCCCTCCAGACCCCTCCGGAGTTAGTTCGTCCACAGCGGTCTGTCTCTCCAGGGTCTCTTCATTGCGCTGCTGTAAAGATCGGATAGCGTCGTCCTTCTCCTGCAGCTTCCTCTTCATCTCTCGCAACGCCGTCGCTGCCCTTTCTTCCTGTAGGCGCAGGGCCTCCTGCATCCTATTTTCAGCCTCTTGGACTTTACGTTCCGCCTCTTGTTTATGCAAATGCAGGGCCTCCTGGATCTCGCGCTCCGCCTCCTGCTTCTGCAGGCGCAGGGCCTCTTGCATCCTCCTCTCAGCCTCCTGGACCTTGCGCTCCGCCTCCTGCTTCTGCAGGCTCAGGGCCTCCTGCATCCTCCCCTCAGCCTCCTGGACCTTGCGCTCCGCCTCCTGTTTCTCTTCGCGCAAGGCCTCCTGTAGCTGCGCCAGCCCCTGCGCCACCAGCTGGAAGGCGTCGCCGACGGCGTCCGCGCCATTTTCTGCACCATTCTCTCCAGCACTTCTGGGACTCGCCATCGCTTTTCTTCGGATTCTAAAATCCATTAAATAAGGACAAAATACAAAACATTGTAAAGTTTAATATTGAAAAAGTTTCAAAGAATGCTGGGTTAATGATTGTCTTGAAATATTGAAATGTATTATTTCAGTAAATGTGGGGATCAAGTAACTTACGTTTGTGTGAATTAGATAAATAAAAACTTTCTGGTTACTAAACCCTGCCTCATCGAGGATTTTAGATTTTACTTACAATTAACTGAAAAACTTTGATTTGCTCTGATACTTATTTGTCAAGTTTGTTTATTAGACAGTTAATCGAATGTGTGCTATGAGTAAGGTTTTTTAATCGTAGGACCATTCATAAAGACATTAAAAGTAACCCTCTATTTATCCCATTTGTATATTACATACATTCCAAAAAATGTTATTGTTAAAAAATTTTATATTTCCATAACAAAATTGTTATCTAAAGTTAAGTACTAAACAACTAATACACAGAGTTTCAAGTTAAATAAGGGGGAATAATATTGATTTTTTTGTTTTAAATCACATGAAGACTCTCTTTTAATATTCGAAATTAATATTTACTTATACTCAATTTTATCTCTCCAACGATATCACTTTTATTTATTGGACCTAATCATTGATTTTCAAATTAATGACAAACAATTAACACTTAATTTTTTCAAATTTCTCATAATATTTCATAGTTTTCTTATTGTAAAAATAGTGCTAGTTTCTTAACTAGACGAGATCATGTATGTCTACATAAACTAAGTTCAACTTGCCACTAATTTATAAGGGATGTCTGTGTTTATTACTGAAAATATAAAACTTGGTACAAGTTGTATAAACTCGTTGGAGAGAACAATTGAGGGATGCAGCGTCGGTTACTACGGAGCAGTGAAGCGACATCGATGACAAAACATCGATGTCAGCAAACATCCATGTTCGAAATGAAACCATTGATGCTAAAAAACATCGACTAAAAACCATCGATGTTTTATCACATCAATAGTTTACACTGGTTTACTAACCTCTAACATTGTTAACCAACGCTGTTGCAAGATGGTTAAGTTGATTTGTAAAGGCCCATTGACAATGCAAAAATAAACATAAGCATGGCGTTAACATAAAAGTTAGGACTACGTCCATAAGCGGACTCATTCACATTGCGTTAGCATCTGCATAACACGTAAGACGTTAACTCAAAAGCTTACAAGCTTCAAGCTTCTCTGCTTATGCTTAAGTAAGACATAAGAAATGAACCAATCACAGAACGGTAACTCAAAATCGACAATCGAAATTGGAGCGAAGTCGATAGAAGAACTAATGCCATATCCGCCATAGACATGGACGATACCTCGAAATCGATTCTCACATCCAACCAATAATAAACTAGCATGTCTCACAGCCAATAGAAACTTTTATTTTGCTTGCGTTTATGTCAGACATTGTGAATACTTCAGTCTATCACTTATGTCAATGTTTACGTCATTGCGTCAAGCTTATGTTTACGTTTGCATCGTGAATGGGCCTTAACAGTGCGTGTTTCTCGCCTTAGCCCGCACAGTGCAAAGCCTGGCTTGCCGCACCCACGTGCCCAACTACCCCTCACCCACCCCTCCGTGTCCTGTGCCCTTCCTCGCTTGAGGCCGCCTTTCCCCTCCTCTCCTTCCATGATTCATTCATTATTTCGATGATTAGTCTTTGCAGAGCCTCGGACCGGGAGGTCCTGTGGTTCGTTTCTCGACGGTAGCAGGATTCTTGACTAACCAGAAGGCTGGGTCGAATTCAATCGCTGTCTGGAAGGGAATGCTAGCGGTCGGCTGCTCTGGTCGGTAGTTTTCCGTGGTTCCTCCTATCAATACGAGGCGAATGCCGGAGCAGTACCCTAACGAGCGGGCCCAGGACCGCGCGCAACCCTTCCTTCCTTTTCACTGTTCTATTCTCACCCTTGGTTGCACATACACCCACATGCGTTACACTATCACACATGTCGGGCGATCTATCGGAAGCGTAGAGCTTGTCCGGGCTGGGGCGGTGCCCCACTGGTGGGAGATAACTGGTTGGGAAAAACTCCGCTAGCCGAAGGTAGTTCTGCGCCGGACCACGCCATCAAGAGGGACAAGATTACCGCCACCTCCCGGGCAAAAATGTACGCCACTTACGGAAGAAATAATTCATTAGTAATTACCTTAGCAGCTGACGCACCCACAATAACTACTAATCACACAATCAATCTATTATTTATTGACTAGTGATTCCGGGCGAACTAATGGCTAAGGATGGTAATCCCATAAATGTAGTACATATTTTTGCTCGGGAGGTTGCGTACAATTGAACCTCTGTCTGTATATGACAATATAATTTCAATATCTTGAACAGCTTAGAAAATATTCTAGATGGGCCCTTAATTGGCTAACCCTGTATATAAGAAATAATCGTTATTATGATTTGTTTTCTGTGTGCATAAAACGGCTTCTTTATTTCAGAGGAACTAATACTTTGCAAAAGAGTACAAAAGACACTGAAATCGGTTTATAAATTCCGGAGGCTGCGTAAGAAAACAATAAGACCAAGATCCTGTAAGGCAGACCGACAGTCAGATAGACGAACCGACCTTAGACCGACATACGGACTGACAGACGAACAGACGTACTGGTAGGCTGCAGCCAGGCTGCTGAGAGACGAACAGACGTACTGGCTGACGTACTGCAGCGAGGCCAGCATTCAGACCGATAAATAGACAGACAGACTGCTTTTCATCCTCGAAGTATATATGAAGTATGCATATACTTCTTGTCAACTACGCGTGTAGTAGTGACTACAAGTGGCAGCTGTGCTCGACTAATCAGGACGATGTGGGAGGCACTCTCCGCAATGACAGATCTAGTGTCTGCATCGTTTATTCTCGGTAATTGTCATTTTTGGCACAACCAAGTGTTGTAGCAACCGACACCAAAATTGAATCGCTTATTTCTGAAACCCTCAATCGCCAAATTCCTTATTCCGAGAACACTGAGAAAAAGTCACCCAATTTATCTGATTTCAAAATATCTGTATAAGTTAAAGCAGTTGATAAATGATTGATAAATGAGTATTTTTTATATAAATATGCACTAAACTATGTGTATATCCTCTTGGAGCAATTATCCACCGCTATTGCGTCTATTAGATTTTGGCGTTTGACGGGTTTCTGATATAAACGATTCAATTGAAATCAACAGCGGGTCAAGTCGAGGAGGTTTTGTATAAGTGTCCGTGGTAGGTTCCACGATTTTGGACCTTTTTTATCTTTGATAGAAACAAAGAAAATCACGTACCGTTTCAACTTTAGTTTCCTTTACTGCAGTCTACCGCTGGGTGAGACGTCGACTGCCAAGTTATTGCATAACATCAATTAAACACGAGACTATAAACTGCTTGGAAACTTTTTCTCATTGAAGAGCGATATCACTACAATCGTCACGTTTTAATACACAGGTGACCTGAGAGGAAACGTTGAAACTTAGGAAATAATTTCTTAAGACAATTGTAAACATATTCTGCCTTACTAATAAACGTGGTGTAAATGGTATTCTGTGCTTAAGCCGAGAATAGAAGGAGAATTGCGAAAACGCCTACCAATAAACATGGAATAGCTCGAGCACGGAATTAGAGAGATGTAGTTTGCATGGCAATCGCTAAATCCCGGAAAGACTTAGTTTAAGCGTGGAATAACCTAGAAATGCGAAAACAGAGGCAAATAAGAACGAAATGTTTGTGCGTTTCGCTCCATTGTCTCATTGTCATTTTCAATTCGATTGTACCTCCTTTTCTTGTGTTTTCTTGGATTCGTTCTTAATTTGTTCGTTTTTTAATTTTTTTATTTTTGTCATTGAAAACTTCAAAGCAATTTTGTTGGCGTTTCTTACCAGAAATATACGTAGAGAAGTGTTAACAGTATTGATGAAATGGACAGCCGAGGAAAAAGTAACAAAGCACGTGTGAATTTTTTGAAGGGTATTCAGATGAATTTCAAAACGAAAACGGGTTTTCGTGGGATGGAACGAAGGAGTTAACCACGTGCGTTGAAGGGTGTCATTAGCAGTAAGCTACCATATTACTAATTAACCCATAGTGATGCATGTCTATTATAAATATTTTTAATCATTAAACGTGCATACGTACAATACCCCACTGAAAATTAAGGATATGCATTGTTTTATGTTAATAAAGTAAATAGTGTTATCCATGAACAATTAAATAAATAAAATGACTTGACACACCGTTCTCATATTTTCAACGATTTAACATTAAAATAAAAACTGAAAGATGAGAAATTTCATGGCAGATTTTTGGTGGAATCTACTTCCACCTCTATATATAATTTATCCGCCTTCACAAAAAATATGAAAAACAAGAAAAATACTGTTTAGAGATATTTGTTATATTGAAAGGCTGTTTTCAATGCTCAGAACAGGCTTCAGAAATTCTGTAGGTCCGTTGCTTGCAAAAGTCAGAATTTTATATGGAGAAGAAGTGATGGACAACTTATACTACCGTTAGTAGCAGATGTTCGATGAGGAGCAGGAGTTTGGAGAGCACTTAAAGAGAACGACTGAAATACAATGTGTGATACATAAATTAACTTAACATTTTACGAATGTACTAATTTCAGATAAAATTTATACTTGTATAATGTATTTGATAATAGAATAATTTTTATTTTATAAATATCCTCCAGTATTGCAGCTATTAAACATATAAATCTTTTGGTAGAAAATTCTTTATGTTCAAGAAAACAGAAAATTTATTTTCGTTGAGTGTTCTGAGAAAACGTTCTATTTTCAAAATTTATTTCCATACTGCTAGTCTCTTACGTTTTAAATCTGAATTTATTAGGTTTTCTACAAAAAATACAAGAACGTGACCTTTTTTATTGGCTGTCATAGATCACCTCTCTCTTTAACATCAATAATCTCTACGAAAGCATAGTAACAGAAATTACTTTTAGGAAAAATTTAAGAAAGGAGTGGATTGGTTTTCAATATAAAAGAAAGTTATGCAAAATACAATTCTGCAGAACCCTGACTTCACATCACTTAAAGCAGAACCTTCAACATCACTTAAAAGATTAATTGTATCCAACTACATGTATATAATATGTTTAACCAAAATTTGATAACTAAAAGTTACATACCAAATTCACATAAAACAGTGAAAAAAATGTCACAAGTATTGTCTTTCCCCAGGTATGAGACTAAAAGATGGGTTCATTATGAACTCAAATTAATATATTTGAAGTTCTAACAAATCTTTTAGGACAATGCCTAAATAATAAAAACAACTATTGTCATAATGTTTTAATGTGAATTTGGTAGGCAATAGTTATGAACATGTCAGTATCAAAGTTGGTCGTTAATAAACAATATTCATGTAGAGGAGTATTTAAATTCATCAACTACTGTCCTAATATAGAAAAAATAATCTTGATATTGAGGTATTTTAGCATGCTGTTGATGCCTACCTTTAAGATATACTGTAGTAAGAAAAGGCAAAACTATTTTATTATATTATTTCCAGTGAAAGAATGTAAGAAATAATTTTAGTGATATATGTTTTTATATTGTTTCAGAGGGTAAAGGTTCAGAAAATAAATAAATAAAAAATAGGTATTCTTGAGATGATAAATTTGTACGGGTCAGAAACTAATTTCATTCACTTACTATTATTTACACACATTTTCAATTAGTTCTAGGCCAACAAAAAAGAAAAAGAATTAATTTTTTTTTGTGAGGAAGACAAAATTCAACTTGACATGGTCTTGCTTTGAACAATTTCGTTTTTAATAATTCGTGTAAGAGTGATTAAATCAAATAGTAATAAATTCAATATAAATTAGTTCACAAACAGTAACATTGTCCAAATATACAGCACAAAAATTGAACAACGTTCCATCTTTATATCAGAATTACGTGTTCCTAACGGCATATAAGTAAAATGAATTGAAGCTGCTATTGAATTTAATTAGTAATAAAATTTAATGGATAATTTCTTCTTCTCTAATAGTTATTGTTTAACAATCATGTTTATATTCTCCAATCAAGTTAGGATACACTTCTTTTTTTATTATATTTATTTTGCTCCTATTCCATCGTACAATTTTCCAGGTATTTTGAATTTACTTAATAATTACTAATATTTTATTAGTAAGGCTGATTTTGTCTTATAAACTAGGTGGATATTCCGAATGGTTAAGCCGCAATAAGCACTCAAGTTGGTTTGAAAAAATGCTTTCGAGGCAAAAATATGCATTGCAGAATCATAGCAAAACTCTATAAACATGTAAATTGTTAATTATTTACAACTGAAATTGATATATTTGTTCACAAAGAAAAATATGCGATTAATAACAAAAATCATTCGAATTGTTTAAATTGGGTGCTTTTTTATTTTGGTGTTAATGTCTGTATATTATTATATATTTATTACAGTAATGAATACGGCATATATAGACAAGGGGAGTAACATAACTTTAGCACCAGCAGTTTTTGAACGGTTCAAGTTATTGCAATGCAATTTTGCATGAGCGAATGGGAAAAATTGACACACTTACTCATTTCTATTTTAACACTTGTGTTTTACGCAATATTGAGGCAAATTTGTTGTAATCGGGACTGAAAGTCTTTGTGTCCGGCTTTAGAGCATAAATTGACAATGTAGTAATTAAACTTGAATTGTAAAGATAAGCAGATTAACTGAAATTACACTCAAATGAATTATTATTTTCAAATATCATTCGTAAAATATTCTTATAAAACTTCACACTGCTTTTGAGTGATTTATGGGAAGAAGCTTCCAAAAATAATTTCTTAAGAGCTTTTCTGGTGAAACATTGAGGGATAGAGTTTGAAATGAAGACATAAGGTCAAGGTTAAATATTCATGGCGTGGTAAATGACATTAAAAACTACCAACAAAATGCTTCTAACAATTAAACAGGATGACCCTAATAGTCTACCAAAGTTAGCTCTCTTATATAAAACTAAAGCGAGGAGTACAGGGGTGTGGGCAAATCTTGAATGAGGTGATCAGAGCAGTTCTTAATCTCGGAAAGGGCCATTGATTCCTTAGTAAAGGAATAGGAGGAAGTAGTTATATTTTCATAAACCTATTTTAGAGTATAAAATTAACTAATGTTAACAATCTATTCCTGATGTATACGTGTAAAATGGAACTCTACACTACTTCCTACTACAAGACTGAATTTCTTATATTTTCTGAAATGTTTAGATTATAACGAACCGAGTCAGAGATTTTGGAGCTATGAAGAAATTATGGTAATATCAAAATTGTACATCGTAACTGGAATTATACACCGGATTTTACATTGAACAAACATGGTGATAGTGGCAATTCACCTGTTGTAGAGAGGTGGTTGTAGTAAGTCCAAATTATCTCAATATCACACACATCAGTATCACATATCACATCTACGGGGTGGTCCATTTAAATTCAGATACTGAAATAAACCGATCGTTCCAAAAAGTAAGTCTGAGGCGAACAATTTTTTGCAAAAGAAAATATCCCGGAACTTCATCATGGCTGCCTCTATTTGAGACGTATTGTAAGATGTTAAGCAACATTGAAATTTAATTTTAAACTACGATTTACATTTGACTTTTTGTTTAGCGACGAAAAAATTAACCATAGTTTATTTTTACTTTCTCGTTTTCTTACGTATAGGGAAATTAAGTTATACTGTTGCGAAAACCGGCGATTCTTCAGTAGAAAATGTCATTATATGTCTATGCATGGTTATTATTATTTTATTTACACGGATGAAAATTGATTTGTTTTCACTCTGATCAAGATCTCTGGATGCGGTATCAAGGTTTAATATACTACAGTACAGTTACTTCATTTTTATAACAAAAATAAATAAAATATAATTGTATGTCTAATTGATTGCAATTGACATACTCTGAGACGAGTATATTTTGAATTTTCTTTCACTCTTTCCGAAATCATTGCAAATGAAATAAGACGGTTTCGCAATATGATATCGTAATGTGTGTATTTGTGGGCTACGTCTACAGATTGTTGCTTTAGAAGTAATTTAAGTATGAGAAATAGTTCTATATTTGGAAAATTAGATTTCACTCAAGTTATTGGCTTGTGAATTATACTGAGATTCGTTACAAAATCTCTTTCTCTCCTTATAAAACGTAAAAATCAATTATATACAAATAAATTTTACGATATTATTTATTTGCGAGAATGTTTACCCTGTCCTCAACAGGTACCTTCGCATTTTAACAATTATTCTACGGGAATCATGCTCAAGTTTGTTAGTGGGAGTTGTCCTGTTAAGATTCCACGTATTTTTTTCGATATTTAGATTAAATAAACCTATTGTATGCCAGGGAGGTGGTATAGTGAGCAGAGTTCTGGACGCTGTCATTTTATTGGTATATTGTGAGGAGTATTTTTGGATACATTTTGGGAGCCATCACAAATAGTAGAAGTGATAACATTAAATAGTAAAGTTTAGAAGGTAAACTATTTAAAGGAAAACAATCGAATTTCAACAGGAACGAAATTTCAGTTATTATCATGAATAATAAGTAAAAGAAGTAGGAGGTAACGAGTGAGAGAAAATGGAAAATAAAGAGTATTGAAATTCGCAGGACACTTTGCGATATTTAGTGCCTCTTAATTATAATTATATAATTATTAAGTGTCTTAATTAACGGTGGGAACATATTTTCATGCAATACTGATAATTACAATTACAAAACACGGCGTAAAAATCACGTTCATCAAGTGTCAGTATCAACATCGTACTATCAGAAATCCACATATAATACATGAACGTTACTTTACAACGCAGTGTCAGATGACCTTAAACAGTTAAAGTCGGTTTACAAATTTACGTTAAAGGTAAAATCATTTCTGTTGCATAACTGTTTCTATACAATTAGAGACTACACCGATTATCAAAAAGAAAAATAATGTTTATTTTAATACAACAGTGATATATAATGAATTGATTTACATTTGTATTGTAAATTTTTTAAAGACTTGATATATTTGTAACAAATAATGTATTTCAGCTTCCGGGTCAATGACCCTCATCTCGAGCAGGTTTTGACCAGATTCCCTGATCCATTGAGCAAATGCTGAGATGGCCCCTTTGTTTTGCTTCTGGATGTAAATGTGGCTTCACTATGCGCACGTGTTGTTGTACTCTCCTGTTGCTTGTAATGGTAAGAGTAGAGGTAAAGGCGAGTTGCTATTTTGTTAGCAATACAGAAAGTCATACTTGCAATTCGTGTACCGATGCAAATAAATTATCTAATCCTCAGAAACGAAAATGTCTAGCTTTTCAAATATTGCTAATGTTGCGATTTTTAAATTTATAAATTTATTTTATTTATGTTAAACTTTTACTCACTTTTAACTTTTTATAGTTAAAATGACGGGAAGGGATTCTGGAACTCAAAAAAACGTGAGCAGATAATCTTTTCCTTCGTATGTCACATACAGTTTTTACTGTTTTTTGACTGAATAAATCTTAATCTAAATCTAAATAATACGAATTATACAAACTGACTTGTCAAAAAACACGCAGCGTATCGATAAGATGGTCAATCGGAAGAGGAGTAGAGTAAAACAATGACCGGAGCGCGCAGGGCGCAGCAAGAAGGCACAATTTTAAGGACTTTTTGCGACCAAGAAGACAGTTAAAAGGTGGATCGCTCACCACTGGTGACGATCAATGACCGGCGAAGCGAATGTGAATCGGTTACTGGTCAAGACAGGTTTTCTTTATTTCTTGTGTCATTTTTTAGCTTGTCACATTTACCTGTTTCCGGATTGTTGTGAAATTGTTCAGAACGGTTGATAACGTGTTGGACCTTGGGATCCCGTGCTCCCAACTTCTATACAACTATACTCTTCCCAATCTTCTTCAATATTTCTATTAGCCCCGTATATATCATGAGCTATATATTCCTATTTCTATTAGCTTTATACCAAGTTTCATCTTGTAAAATGTCAATTGTTTACCCAATCCATTGATTAAAATTGATTTGTATCTTCTACCGTCCTCATGTTTTTCCGCACCGTGTACCCAACTCCCTTTACATCCTGTCCTTATATAAAAATGTCCTCCAAATGTTATCTTATTTGTTTCTTTTCCTCTTTTCCATTCCATTATCTCGTTTTGATCCTTTCTCATATTACCCATTAATCCCCATCTAGTCTTATTCGTCTGTCCATATCACCGTTCACCCCTTATCTATTTCAAATCCTTCTTTTTCCTTAATATCTTCCATCACTCAAGTGTTATTCCCCCATTTGTTCTTCCTTTCTTACATTCACTATTGTAAAATTGTGTTTTCCAGTTAAAACTTTCAGGAAGCCAATCTAAACATTTATCACTCTCCTCTTCCTCAAAGCAAGATTCAACTCACCTAACACCATTCCATTTATTTATCTCCTCACAAATTCCTTGTCTTTATTTATTAATCCTGCCACGTTCCAGAATCTCATTTTAATATCCCTTTTAATTTAAACTTTATCCACTTTTCAGACAATTATATCTTTAACTTCTCCTGGCCTTATCTCTTCCTGGCTTTCAACAAACTAGTAACTTTTTTACCGGTTTTCTGCAATCTCGTCAACCCTTCTTGCATTCCTTCTCAGATTTCCTTCAGCTGTCCATCCATTTCGTTACCTATCATCCCCAAATCTCTCTCACGAAACAATGTGTTTGAGATTTTCAATTTTCCCTGTGGTGTATATGTAAATTTTTCTAGATTTTCTATATCTCTTTCTTTATTTCGATATGATCGCCATGGCTCAATTAGTTCACATTTATTTTAGAATCTCTCTGCCATCTCCAATATTAAGCCCTTGGGATATATATATATATATATATATATATATATATATATATATATATATATATATATATATAGTTTCAAAAAATGGCTCTATTATTATATATATAATTACTATTTCATTACTTTTGTCTAACCATGAACTTGTCGGAATAAAATTTACGATATAAACAAATTCTCAGTGTACTTACCTGTGTACTACCTGTGCCCTTGTTAAATCGTGACAAAGGGAACTTACGGCTGGTTTTCTCGGGTACTCCCGTGTTTCTTTCCTCTCATCTCACAATTGTATCACTTTCATTTAAATATAACTCATCCATCAAATCTTTCAGGTAGTGCCGAAAAGGCTATAGGAAGTGTCCATCAAAGATATTTATCTGAAAAAATGAACTAATTTCTATAATTCCAAACTCAGGGAAAATTTACAAAATAACCTCACGATATGAGTCAAAAACGTTGGACTCGCTTCAGCTGCGGGCCAGTGCAGTCGCTGCGCCAACAGGAGCTAGAATCGTTCAGTGTTAAAGTGCAACTCAACATCACGCCGAACGTTAGAAACGTTGTGTTCGTAATAGTGTTCAGTGGTTACAATTATTCAGCTACGAGTGCTTTAGTAGTTGAATGAACATCAACGTTTCATCCAGCACAGGGCGAGTGGTCAATGAAGCCCTCTATTTATATCATTCGGAAGAGTCATTTAATGTGGTTCCAGACGAAGGCAATGTGAATCTCACGGACAGCATGGAATTCATCGAAATACCGCCTCAACGTCAACACTTCGCAAGCAACAACATCCAATTGGGGGTCGGATCATCAGGCCAGCCCGAGGAACGAATGCATTCACAACAGTCAGATGCTTCAGTCCAACCGTATCATAACAAGGTAATGTCGCAAGGAAAGCGAGCCAGCGATAACGACTGTGATAACAGAGACCTTAAACGTGTAACTACAGACATTCTGCCCCCGGCAGAGTCGAACCTACAAAGTCAATACAATGTAGAAATCAAAAAGAGATTTAGTTGGCTAAACGAAGAAATCTCAGATGATCTAAGTGACGAAAATAAAATCCCACCAAATTTTGTTACTAATTTTGAAAATCAAGTTTCTCTCGCCAATGAAATGAAATGTAATGTGTCATCCAACTTCACTACAGAATTCAAAAATCAAAAGATTCGAATCCAATTCCAATCGGTGACCGATATCCGAACAACAGTTAAAAATTTCCTAGCCACAAAAAAACAGTTTCACACGTATTCCGATAATATTAGTAAAAAATACTCCATAGTGATGAAGAATATTCATCCTTCAATCTCATAAAATGAAATATTAGCCGAAATCAACAACAAATTCAATTAAGCTATAAACGTTACACGACTGTATAAAAACAATTCCCTCATCCCAACACTGGCAGTAACTTTGATGGAACTCACAAAATCGAGGATGTTAGAAATAAAAAAATAGGCAATAACATAGTGAAACCAGAAAAAAGAAAGAAAACCAAGATCCCCTTACAATGTTACCGGTGTTTAGACTTTGGACACAGCAAAAACAATTGCAATCATTCAATTTCATGTGTGTTTTGTGCAGGTAATCACCTATCAGCAAACTGTGAACAAAAGAACTCCACTCCTACATGTATACATTGTCTTGGGAAGCATAGGGCTGACCTCAGATCAGTAGAATGTCCATATTACCGAAAAAGTTTAGAAAGAAAAAGAAATAATCCAAATGACAGACTTAGGAACAATCCTATTCCCCCGCAGTTCAATACAACAAACTTATTATTTTATTTATTTATTTAATAGGTAAGTGTTACAAACAAATTAGATTAATTGATCCTATGTGGCTAGACCGAAGGTCTTTAAGCCATTACAATACCTACATCCTTTCGCGTCCTAATCTTTCGAATTCTGGGATTCACCTCAAAGGGTCTCTCCATCGCATCAAAGCCGCGGAAAAGAGACCATAAGGTACGGCTCAGGAAAAAAACCCTGAAGGGGGAAAAATCTGCCGTCAGAAGCCGTGTACATTCCAATCTATCCAACGTTTATTTTAACTATTTATTTTCTGGCGCGGGCGTCCCGCCGTCTCCTTCCAGTGCTTGGCCACCTCAGCGCCTGAAATCAAAAAGCGCAACAGAAGATCGTCTGTACCAACGCCTCTGCCCTTACATTTTCGATCCCCCCTTCCCTTCACCCCCTAATGAGCTTATTACTATGCCAGTTTTTTTTAATTTATTATATTGACCTGTTACTTACCAATTGACTACGACTTATGGTTTATTTCTTAACTGTTTACTAACTTAACATAAAATTTCTGATTAACTTACTTATTGTTAGCTTATTGACATATTAATTTCTCTCCAGTCTAGGCTCCGCTCAAGCTAACCAGTGATGTTTTCCCACTCCCTAATTTCAGTTTCCCTAATGGTCCGAACCTTTCCTAAAAATGTTCCTAATTCTTTCATAAATTCACACCTTTTGTCACCAAAAATGTTTTGGACGAGCGTTACTTTCGTGTTGAGGAAGTAGTAATTTCCCACTCCCATCCATTTTTTCTCCATGTTTCGGTTGCACAGCAAATTAAGAGGATGTGTATCCAGTCTTCCCCTATCACCGCAAAGCACACAGATGCCATTACCACTTGCGTCCTTTAGTCTACGCAGCATCCACCCCCAACCCTAAACCAAGCGTATCCCTTTCTTGTGTCCTTTCCGAGAGTATGTACGTAACATTCGCAACCCCATAATGGACTCACATGGATTTGAGCTACAAGCGAACGTTTTTCAGCCGTGGCTGCCCAGATCTCTTGCCTTTTTATATCCGCAAGTCTATCGGAAATCAGCCTTTCTATCTCACGGGTTCCCCACTATTTCCGGAGAGACGTATCCCAACCCTGCGCGGTCAGGTAGACGTTTAATTTTGTACGCCCAGTAGCGATGGTCGCTTCCCTGCCATTGAACTCTAAAGCACCTAGGTATAAGTGTGTCAGCCTGTTCATCTGCTAACTTAATCCAGAGTTTAATAGGTTTCATTTTAAAATCTCTCCAAATTCCTATACTACCGACCTCTCTTAAGACTCCGGCATTTGCTGCGCATCTAGAAACTCCTAGAATTAATTTGCAATTATCTGTTTCGATTCTTTCTAATCTATCCTATCCACTCCCCATATTTCTGCTCCATAGGTCATAGCTGGGAGAACTAACGATTTGAACATTGTATCGCATACTTTTACCGGCTATTCCGGAACCCTGCGCACTTCGCAAACGATTTCTTTGAGCGCAATTCTTCCTTTGCTGTGAGCCGTCAATATGTGATTATTCCATCCCCCATTCATGGAAAATTTTGCACCAAGATATGTAAATGTTTTGACGCGGTCAATTTCTTCCCTAGCGTAGTAATATTTCTCTTTGCTACCCCAGATAAACTCATTCTTGGAGACTACTACTTTCGTTTTTTGAATATTTACTTTTTGTCCCCATGTCTCACTATACCGTTCTAGAATATTTAAACTCTTCTGTCAGCCCTCTATCGTCTCCAAGCATAAAACTAAATCATCAGCATATAGTAGTCCGGGAATTTTCAGGCCATCAATTACCGGAGCCGCTGTATCCGCTTCCATTACCCACGTCAATAAATCATTTATAAACAAGATAAACAGCAGCAGTGAAAGAGGACATCCCTGTCTTACTCCTACTGTCGATTTTAGTTTTTGCGTCGTACTTCCGTCACTGCACTTACAACTAACCTTCTAACACTACCTCCAACCAAAAACATACCTAATTTCTCACACGCACTAATATCAATCACTAACTAAACACAACAAACACAAATTACCAACAACTTAACAACCACAGACAAACAGAAACTACAACAATTTCAATATTGGTAACTCATTCATACAAAACATCACTCAGTTTATAACTAATTACATAATTAATTTTATAAATTCATTAATTCCAACAATTATACAGATTATCCAACAATCAATTGCTATGGCATTTAGCAACAATTGTGGTTCACCGTAGCGATATAATTATGTTAAATTGATATGCCAATGGCATTATCAACAAAAAAGCCGAATTACAACTCATCCTACATGCTAACAGAATTGATGTAGCTTGCATCACAGAAAGACATCTAAACCAAGAAACCTCATTCTTTATTCAGAGATACATATCCATCAAAACAGACAGTCAAAACTCGAAAGGTGGAGGAGTATTCATACTAATAAAATGCAGTATACCACATCACCAGATTACTCTACCACACACGCCGGGACTCGAAACAGCAGCAATAAATGTAAAGAATAATAACAGGACAATAACAATAGTAACTGCTTACAAACCTCCAAATATAAAAATCAATAATAGCAACATCTACACATTATTACAACTACCAAACCCATTCATTATTGCAGGTGATCTAAACTCTAAACACTTCTCATGAGGATGTCGGACTACAAATCCCGCTGGTAAATACTTATACAACATAAAAGGAACCTGAATCTCAACATATTATCACCAACCGAACCCACTTACTTCCCATATGATCCAAATAAAAGTCCAGACATACTTGACATTGCAGTCACAAATATTAAAACTCAATTCATTTCTACAACGTTCCATGAACTAGAATCAGACCACTTACCAATAACATTATTAACTCGCGTAGAAAAGCCTCCCTCAACTCCCCACCCACTTTAAATACTTATAACAATAAATGGAAGTACTTTAAGGGTTCCATAAATAAATCCATACCTTCATTTCACATTTTGAACTCTCCCCAAGAAATTAACCAAGCCATCATGACCCTCAACAATATAATAATTAGTAATATTAGCAATAGTCATATTGAAAAAACTTAGATAATAACAAAATAATGCACAAACCGCTCCCAAGTAATATAATTAACGTAATCCGAATAAAAGATAATACAAGAAGGTTTTGGAATTCCCTAAGAATTCCCTCTTTAAAAAAGAACTAAATCTGCTAAATACTATTTGTAAAAAGTTTGTAAACAGATATAAACAAGAACAATACAATTCATATATCAATAACTTAAATACTAAAAAATACTCTCTATGGCAGTTTACTAAGAAACTCTTAAAAAAAGAACAAATATTCCCCCATTAGCAACTAGTGATGGTAAACAATACTTTCCCAATGGAAAAATGTGAAGTACTGGCCTCACACTTTGTTGACACTTTCACCCTCAATAACACCCCCAAAGATCCTAAACACAACGAAATAATGACAATGTTCATGCTCCCCCAAATGAAATTCCGCACTAAATACAATTCATATCTCCTAATGAAATAAGAAAAATAATAAAGGATATGCCAAATAAAAAAACTCCAGGCCACGATCGGATCAACACAATCATTCTAAAAAATCTACCGGAGAAAGCTATTGCGTTTCTAAATAACATTTACAACTCTGTATTGAGAACAGGATATTTTCCTCAAACATGGAAAAACCCAGCCAATCACCCAATAGCAAAACCAAGCAAGAATCACTCAAAAGCCGAGAATTACTGACCTATCAGCCTGCTACCTATAATGCCAAAAATCTTAGAGAAATTAATACTCATCAGATTGAACAAAAATATCGAGGAAACTAACAGTATACCACAGCACCAGTTTGGATTCAAGTCGCTATGCTCTACCACCCATCAACTACTAAGGCTTACGGAACATATTCACACTGCATTTCAAAAGGGACAACATACCACTGCTGCATTCATAGACATTAGCAAGCATTTGACAGAATATGGCATCCAGCTCTGAATTTTAAATTAAGTTTAATTGGTACATCTAAATATCTAGTAACGGTTATCCTTAGCTATATAACAAATAGAACATTTTTAATTTCAGTCGAAGGCCACTTTTCCAACCCAAGAAAAATTTCTGCTGGGTTCCCCAAGGTTCACCACTTTCCCCCACGTTGTTCAATTTATACACAGCAGATATTCCTACTTCAGCCCATATAAACACCGCTCAATTTGCCGATGACACTGCACTGTATATATCAGGGAACTCTTTAACAACTCTTCAAACACAGCTTCAGAACCTAAATTTACTAGCAAATTGGGCTGATGTCTGGAAAATAAAGTTGGACCCAACAAAATCTGTAGCAAAATATTCACATTAAAACCTTTTACACACCCTCTTCCATTATTCTTAAATAATGACATCATTAATTGGACACCTTTTAATAAAACAATTAAATATTTGGGCTTAAACTTCGATACCCGACTCAACTGGAAGCAACATATAGAGGTAAAAACTCAGCAAGCCAAAACCAAACGAATTCAACTCCGACCCTTACTGAATATACACAGCCAACTCTCCAAATCCAATGCTCTATTACTCTACAAAACAATAATCCGGCCGACATTACTCTATGCTTGTTTCATCTGGACCAATGTTGCTAATTCTAACCTCAACAAAATACAAGTTATAAAAAATAAATTTTTAATATTAATTACAAAAGCACCATGGTACATTAGCAACAATCAATTACACAATGATTTAAATATAAACACAATAAAAAACCAAATAGCCTATCTCGCACACAACTTTTACACCATCCTTTTCCTAATTCAAACAACACCCTTCTATAAACTAGGCAAAGCCCCCAATTATCAAAGGAGAATTAACAACAGATATCCCCTCCATTCACTTTATAAAATATTCGCAAACTTGAAATAATAGAGGTGCTTCCTGCTTCGTCTCCCAATATATTGTTTTATACAATTGTAATGTATAATTTTAAGTTAGTGTAAGTTAGTATAAGATAGGCTGAGACCATCAATCATTTGCACAGTTAATATGTAAAATGAACAACGTAATGTCTACCAAATATAAAAGTGATAATAAAAAATATTAATCAAAAGATGCTCTTCTTGTTCGAAACTCTAATATTCTCTGCGTTCAATTCGAATTCAATACTAGTCTCAAATAGATCTATGAAACAGCCATATAAATGTAATTACAAAATTTGATGGTGGTTTATTGCTATGAGAGTAACAGAATGTAAACAAGACAAACAGTGTAATACTAAAGTTACAGAATGTCACGTTAAAGGGGAGACATAAAGTCCTACGTCTTCCTGACAAATTTTCCTGTGCATTTGACCCATTACCTCAGAAACCATTTAACCTAGTTTTGTTTACTTTTGAAAGAAGCTTGCTGGAATACGTTTTAAGTAAATACAATCATACATATTTTGAATATTGTTTTGTAATTTACAGCCGTTTTGAAAAAAGTAAACACTATTACACACACTAAAACAGTACTTTAATGCAGAAATCCTGAAGTATGAAACTTGCCGTTATTATTTTGTTTCCATATACTCTTTATTACTTTATTAACATCCTCCAAAAACTGATAATTATTAGTACTTGAGTAGTTTCAGAGATAATGGGATAAATGTGATCAATGTGATCAAAAATGTTACTTTTCAGAAATAAGCGTCAATGTTAATCCTTGTACGAAACCAGTCACCTTGAAATGGAAACAAGTTTGGTGCGTGAATGGTCATGCCATATTTGCAGTCATAAAGTTTTGCACTCTAAATGAATTAGTGCAAAAGACACAAATGAAAGATTCGTAACTAAAATGATTGCCATTTTTACATACACTGACAAAAGAAGAAAATATAAAAAAATAGAAGAGTGTATTTGACAATGATATATATTTTTTGTCGTACACAAATGTAAATTTATATATATATATATATATATATATATATATATATATATATATATATTCTAACCGTCTTACCTATCGCACACCCTCGTACCTTCTCTGCACACTCAGCATGCACTGTAAGCAAGTCGTTAAGATATTATGCTCGTGAAGCGAGCTTAGGATCTCAGGAAGCAGGATCTTTGGGGTACGAGAAAGGTCTGAACCCTTGACACAATAAAAGTCACACAAATCACACATAAACGAGCATATAATTCACACAAAATTCTGTGGCATGAATTAATAAAAATGAAAAACAAATCACACATAGAATTACCCTTCCAAAAATGATTGAATAAACACAAATAAGTAACTTTGACAACCTATTCAACAAATTAACATTTAATTTTGTTTAGAACCGATTTTCTGAATCAATTTCTTTCACCAGTACTGGGAATCCCTTTGAAAATTCACTACGTCTAAATTTAACTTATTCTAATTACAATTGCACGTGAAACTAATCTAATTTACAATTTCTTGCCTTCTTAAAATTTTACATACAATAATTAAACTTGTGGGCAAGCGCACTACTCTCAATTTACCTTTAAATTACAAGTGCTGGTAACAGAATAATGACTGCTACAATAGAATGGTTAAAGGCAAGCAATTACGCATTAAATCTCCCACTCCCAAGCTACAAATTATTAATATCCGTGTCCTCGATTTTTAACACTTCTGAAACTGTTCTCTTTCCTGCCGACGTGAACTTGACCTAAATTCAGATTTACGGGTTACCTCGAAACTGTCCGTCTTTCCGACCTTGAAACAGCGTGCTGCGTTCCAGATCGCGTGGCTCGATTTCGAAGTTCTGCGCTGCTCTCGCCGTCCTCTTGCTCAGTCGTCGTCTTCTCGGTCGCCTCGCGTATTCTTCCGTCTCTACTAACCGATTTCTTCTCCTCCACGGCTGCTATCGCCTTCGATTACGCCCAATTTGCAGAAAATGTCCCTTGCACTTCCCTAACTGCCAGTGCAAGTACTTCGCTCGTTCCTAACTTTATTCTGTTAATTAAGAACTTTCAGAGCTTTCCTGAAAACGGGCACACTTTTACTTCCCGCGTTAGTTAATAGAGGAATATTTCTCTAATTCCTGACTACTGCGCGGATGACTAGCTAGACGTTTCTCTGCAACGCCGTACACTCCTATTCTAGACAGTCGTTGCGGTGATTACTAACTAATCTAACGCTCTGATAACATCTGCACACTTGCCAAGAGGTGCCTTACGTGAAGAACTGCAGACCTGACGCGTGCTAGCAGAAGAGATGTTGACTCCAGGCGAGATGGCGACAAAAGAGGCTTTTCGTATGCGCGTGAGCCTATTTATTAGCGCCGCGCTGGGGAAATTCTGAGCAGATACTGAGAAGGGGGGGTAATTTCTCCTACTTCACTCCTTTCAGGAAAAACGTGACTCGATAGTTTGTGGCTGCTAGTGCGAGCAACGGATACCAGGCTGCGCGTTTTGCTACTCAGGTATTCGACTGCTCTTCTCGCCGTCTGTGAGCGTTTACGCCGACGAAACTGTGGTGTGATGGGGTTGTATAATCCCGTCTCGGCACAATATATATATATACTTTTTTATTCAGTAAACTCACAATATTTAGAAAACGTCAAAATCCCAAATATGTCAAAAATTCAGATTTTCGCTTTATGCCTACCATTAAAACCAAAACTTTTAATTTTGAATAAATTTAGATAGCGTGAACGCTGCCGTAAAATGGGTCTTGAATTGACTTTTTCCCAGAATTGCATTAAATATATTTTTCAGAAAAGATGTTCTTCAGACCATCCCCTGAATGATTCAACCTAAATACGATTCAAAATCGATTCAATTATCTACTTTTCTTCCTCATTCAACTATTCCACCTTATGTTTCCGTCTTCAATGTCCTCGGAGCACGAAGTTTATCATTGCGACAACAGATGGCAGTGTGTTCGCCCTACGTACCATCGCTGCTGCAATCTGCTCCTGGTGATAGGGTTGCAATGCTCGATTGTGACACTAATAGGGCAGCACTGCTTCCACAGCTTGAGTTACACAAGCTTACGAAAAATGAATCTAACAGACATACGCGAGTACTTGTTAACTTTACGATTAGTGGTCCTTCTGTATTGTACAGATATCTATTTGCAGGCAAGACAAATAAATACAATTCTATCTCGGGTTTGCTGTGATTTCATTACTGTGCACGTGGAAAATGTTCAAAAGATCTAAAATGACAGGTTTAAGAAACAAATTACGCGGAAAATTGTTTAAAACATCCAATTTCTGCAACGTATTAGAAGAGTTTATTGTGATAGTATCAGATTCCATTATCGTTGTAAACTGAAAGAACCAATACCTTATCTCACGCGTTTGTCATTGATATCATGTAGTGCAAATATTATCCACGTCATACTTAGTTATATCTGAGGCAGTAACAAATATTTAAGTTTTAGATGGTGTATATGATTTTATAACGATAATACTTTTCACTGATAAGTTTATGATGACTAATAACTGTCTATCAGTGGCGCACATCGGTTTTTATGTAATAGAGGGAAATATAAGAGATGTATCTCATTATTCAACATGAAAATACTTTATAGGAGCAGAATATTTCAAAAGATGAACTCCAACTTCGCCTATCTTTATCACTAAATAATACTTATCATCTGCTCACTCTTTCAACTGTCACGGTTGTACAGCTGAGGTGCATCAAAAGAAAAAAGGTACATATTTAAAATTCATTAATTATATTTGTGAATAATTATATTTGTTTTAATTAATATTCTGAAGTGACGGATGTCATTCAGTATATCTCTGTCATTTTGTACGTTATTATTAATTATAAATAAGCAATTAAAATTAAGTTTAAATTTAGTACAAATGAAATTTTCTTTAAAAGAAAAGATCAAGTCAGCTGCGCAACACATTTTAGCCCCCCTCCCTCCCTTAACAAAATATATAATGCATCATATTTAATATGCTCATCAAATCCAACATGCAATCTAATACACGCAACCACATGTAATATTTGGGATGAGACTTTAGTCGCAAACACTTTCTATATTTTTCATAGACAGAAGTGAATGTAAGGGCATCGATCAGAAAGTTGATAACAAGGGAATTTACAATTCTGCTCAAAGGTGTTTTTTTATATAAGGTTATTTTTTGTTTAAATACATGAATTTATATTACGATTGCGCGAAATGTTGAAGAAAAATGCAATCAGTATATTTTCCAACGTTTTGCTGACTTTAAACGCGAATATTCTCAAAAAACACGAAAAATGAATTGTTTGAACGTCGGGTTACGTGTTTTGAAGCAAATAACTGAAGGATTGATTCAGTGAATGCGTATTATTTTTACACAAATTTACGTCCTACAAACTCACGTTCCACGACTATACTTTAGCTACATCAGTCTTTTTTATCCCGCTTTCCGCGTCTAGAATTGCTTGAACTCTTCTTCCAAAACTTCTCTCTACTTACAACATAAGACAGTAAAGTGACAATGATTCTGTGATCACAACTGTTTCCATAATTGTCCTTTGCTTTTTCATTGAATATCCCAGCTTTTATCTCAAAATACTCATTTCCGAATTTGTTATTAAAAACGTTTTTGCTATATTTATAACAATTTAGGACCTATTAATCCTTTTGAAATTCTATGTTCGAATTATCTAAATATCTACGTCAAATATTCAAACTATACCTTATTTTGAAGTTTTGTTTACTAACATTTTTAAAGGGAATCAGACATCATTTTGTAATGTTAAAACATTCGCATTATTTCAGTGTCCAGCATAGACATTGGAATTTTTTAAAAACAAATGTTCAGGTTTTGCAGAAAGAAGTGGAAAGACATGGCTTGTGTACAGATCACGAAAAACAAAAGCAATTATATTGAGGATGTCTTCCAGATCTAGTTCTGAGGAAATGTAGTGGAGTGAAAGGTTCTAGGTCTATGCTAAATAAGTATGAAGGGGCAAATGTGAAGATTTTAGGTCATGACAACGAATTATTTCTCGATATGTTTTAAATCCACTTGAAATTTAATATTAATTAATATGAACTGAACGTGGAAATACAAATAAAGTAGTTTTGATCGAAACTCCTACTCTGCTTCTGAAAGTTGAAACATCGCTGAAAAGAAGCATTAAGAAATACCAAGAGACAACAATCGATTTGTTGTGAAACCTCAAAATGCTGTTTCATGTTCATGTAGTTTAATTTCCGATTAACAATACCACATCTATGTGTGATTTATAATAATATATACCTGCGAGTCTGTTTCTTCCTTGTATGTGTACACAAACCATGTATGTATGTTTACATACATCTTTCTATTTGAATTTTGAAGCTTCCCCCTAATGTATTTTTGTCATAGGCACTGACAAGTCATGAAACGTCATTTAAAACGGGAAATTAATTGTTATTTGCGTTATTTAACGTTTAGATTTTAAATTTATACTTTACTTTCTAGTAAAGACAATCGATTGATAGAAAAACTGTCTGACTTTCGGGCCGTCTGCCCAACTGTCCGTCTGTTTCTCTGTCCGTCCGTCCGTCCGTCCGTCCTTCCGGCGGTCCGTCTATCCGTTTGCGGTCGACGCTAACGCCTAAATCGTTTGAGCGCTTTTCTCCAAAATTGAAATTCCCAAATCAATGTACAAAAACTTGAGTCTCGAGTTTATGACGGATATTTGGTTTGGAAGGGGGGGGGTACTTTGAAGAGAGCTTAAAAACATGTTCAAAATTTCCTGAAAAATGTCTCTTAATTTGTTTACTAATCTTTTTCTTCTGACAGCGTGAAGAACGCATGATAATGGCGCAGATATCATTTTCGTTAAAATAGCTGCATTTTCAAAGATTCCAAAAGTAGAAATCATGAAAGAAAGTATTGTTCTGCCGTAGAACCACTAGGTTAAGTTTCAAAAGAGTCTGTACGTTGAAAAAAGATCTCAGAGGACCCGGCTGTAAGCTTATAGTACCGTTACAATCATTTAAGAAGTACCGATTGCAAATCTTTCGGTTCAATGAAATTTTTTTTCCAAAAAACCCACTTTTCGTGCGCAGCGTCGGACCGGGTGAACTGCGACGGCTTCTGCCGCATCGCCGCGCACTTCCTGGAGGAGGACGACTCGGAGGCCATGCAGGAGGAGCTCAAGGAGGCCTTCCGCCTCTACGACCGCGAAGGTGAGTGCCACCGCGGCGTCCCACAAGGGCCACCGAAGGGTGCGGAAACAGCACGACTTTATCGAATTATTGATGACGGTTATGGGGTTTTATAATGTTCAATGTTTATTAATTATTCACAAGATATAATTATTGACTTATTACTATGTGATACAATTATTCATATAGTGCGCAATGTAAATAAATACAGTGTACCAGGAAAGTCTCTCCACAGTAGCACCTAGCTGGTGAGAGTGCAAACAACTGAAATTATGTTGGTAGTACTAGGTGCAGCTTGTAAGAAAAGAATACGTTCATTTCATACTCATTACAATCATAACATACGCTGGAAGTCTTGCCCCTCAGTGATTTGGTTGCTGCCGACGTAATGGCAATATATTATAGGATGCCCTGATTCGGCTCAGCTCGGAGAGAATTGCCTGGCGCACTGCATTTATGCCGGCCTTTGTATGTGTGTTATCGCGTATGTTTGTGAGTTTGCTGATCACCGACCGAGGAGACCGAAAGTGTGTCTAGTGTAAAGGATAATATATGTCTCCAGGAGGAGCATGACCACGGCGCGGGTGACGAAAGTCTGCATTCTCTGAAAACTCTCTGAAAACCCTCGGTAAGAAATATATAATTCGGAACTAATGGTGTTGCAAGAGCGCGTTTTTCTCATATTAGTAATGATTATGCTAATTTATAATAATCACTACATTATTATTCGCATATTGCACATTGTAAATGAATATTTATATGCATTTCGAAACTAATGTTGTGCAACAGACCTTTTATCTCGTATTTTTAATAAACTTAATCTATTTTATAATACTACCACAAGGAATGACATTTGTTATAGTCTTCAATATTTTCTTAACTGATTTAAATATAGTATTTTGCTGACTCAACGATCCATGTCGTAATGATGAATGCTATAATTAATTTAAACAAAAGAGAAAATATTAAAATTTGTAATAAAAACAAAATGCTTACTATTACAATGTTCACTGATATTGTATTAAATAGTGTGTATTTTTCCTCAAAGATATTAATTCATACATTTTATGTATAAACAATATTATAAAATGTCAACCACAATGATTGAATGCTGTTCGCTGGGAGTATATAAATCTTATCTTAATAAATAGATAGTGACTGCGAGGTCAGACTTTCTATTAAACTACTTGTTTTTTAAATGACAAATTAGAACTGCGACGTCTTTGACGATGATCTTGCAATAAACCAATAATATAGAACCATTGCGTTCAATCGTAATACAACTCTGTCATATGGATGAAAACCAATGACAAATTATTACCTTGTTTTTGTGAGAGTATGTATCCTACGGTTCTTTAACTTTGTAGCATCTTCCCTCCAATAGAAACATTCTAGTCATTTATTCACTGTTGTTGGCTCTAGAAACAAAACAACAAACGTTACGAACAAGGTGCTTGTCAGAATTACGTAGCAGTTATGTTATAACGGCCAGATAATTCTCTGTTTCTTTGAAGTGAAAGCGGTTTAATTCTGTGGCTGGGAACATGAAGTCGGCGTCGAGATGTGCCACCGCTGGCTCTATTTATGGCTTTGGGGCATCTCATCGTTATTTAGTCAAATATATTAGGGACCTAAATTGCATAAATTGAAATAGTGGGGCTAAAACAGCATACACTTTCTCGCCCGTATTTTCCAGGAAAATTACGGGAAATGTACTAAAATTTTCGAATATTTCTATCTCATCTTTTTTCAAAACCTATCTTTGAGGAACAGAATTCCATTAATGGTAAATATGTACGTTAATAATTGTAAATGTAGGAAGTCCCCGAAAAAAATATGACCGTTCGCATGTTCACACCGAAATTAAATCGGTGCATTTTCTCTTAAATATCTTTAAATAAGAGGGGAATACAAGCCCTCGCAGAGCGTTTCCTAAACAGGGAATTTTAAGACACGCGCCGTGCGGAAGCAGCGATTGACAGTTCGCAGCTAGTCCCTTTTGTGAAAGCCAGCCGGTGCAGAATTGCGAGCAAGTAGAGCGCATCGCAGGCTGCCGTGGGGCTGGAGTGGTAAGAGGAAACAACAGAGGCTGTAAGGACTGAATGAGCATTAGGCGGAGTATGCGAGTGCCTCGACATGTCTCGCAGATATAACGCTCAGATAGCACACGTTTGTAGAAAAACATGTGATATTGAACGAAGCAAGTGTGAGGTATCTCTCCACTGGAAGGAGCTCTCATCCCTTCCAATAAACCAGTTCTTTGCTAGCGCGCGAAACGCGAACGCATTCCTATCCGGTGTTGCATTCATAAGAATTGTGTTAATTTAATATTATACGCTCATTCTCTTATATTTTGAAGTGAGTTGCAATTACAAATCCATTTCAAAATAATGAAAACCCAAATAATTATGTAAACGTATGTAGATGGCTACTTTTTAATTGACTTTCGTTTTGAAAACCCGAAGTTAGAGTGTCGGTTTTGCTGTCAAGCGCGAAGAAAATTTGCTGAAAAGAAACAGCGTTGAATTGACTTTGTGTTTCGTCACACAGTGTAGACGGCAAATTATCTAGATTGTTTTCAGTATTCCGTAACTTGTACTTGTAAAATTAATTCCGGGTACCAAACTGATGTACTTCTGCTTCAGACTAGTCTAATTTGTAGAGAGGCAAAGGGTTGTCTTTCACTCATTTGTTTATTCTACATTACTATGAAATAGGTTAGATTATTTTAAATTATTCAAGAAATAAGTTTATTACATAACATGGTGTTTACTTGCCACTAACTAAACATCTAATTTTACCTTAGATTGTATTTTCTCTCTAGAACTTGCCTTCTTTGAACTTACTTCTGGAAAATTTACTGTAGCGTTTCAAATTCGTCATCCTAAAATACTGAAATAGTTTTTTCTTTTCAACCTGATGGTATAGCTAGTGGGGAAAATAAAATATGAAATTCTCCTTTTGTCAGTTACGATCTGTTTGATTCGTAACTACAATGTGGACTTTCTTCGATTTCTTGCCTAATTATCTTCTTCCTGTTATAAAAATAAACACAGCAATGTCTTCTGTATTTTACGCAATGCAGCCGTCACACACAAAAGAAAGTAATCGATTAAGGAGCCAAACGGACATAGAAACAGTCTAAAATGTCAGTCCGGTCCTGGCCTAGTGTGCGCCACCCCCACAAAAACTGCCCTGTCGTCCCGACCAGACACAGTCTCGCCCTGACCCCGTTCGTCCGTCTGTCCCGTACTGAACAAGTGTGCATTCAGAAGCACTACGATTCTTTTACTGAAGTTTTGATCTCACTAATCGTTTATTAATTTAACTTTCAATTCATTAATCTAAATGGACACAAATTGATTATCACGACATGCCACATTCAATTCGAAGAAATTACTTTCAGAGTCTATGGTCGCAAAACTGCTTCTATAATATTACTACTTAATTAAATGAAATAGAAAGAAATACTTCACAAATTTTACCTATCTTCATGACTGAGGTTCTTAGTAAAATATTTCTTTGTTGACATCTCATAGCCATTCGCACGTTCCCTTGTAAAGCTCATAACTTACTATCACTCGTGTCAGTTTCAGCTAATAGATGCCCACCGGGTTTTATGACGAAGCAGAGCACCCGTTTCAAATTATCGATATTTTAAATTTGATATTAACAAAAAAATTAAAAATAATATTTGTGTCTTGCAATGCACGTATTTCACGTTTTTATAGATATCATGATTATGGAATGTATGGTATTGGAGCTATTTCGATGGGACTTTTTCAGAAAACGAAAAAGCAGTGTTATTAAATGAACACAATCATTGGAACACTGGAACGGGTTCGCAAAAATTAACTGTATTTAACCTGGAATTAGACTTAACTCCCCTTGCTTTTGCTATCATTCAAGTGCAACTGTTTGTTACGCACTACTTCTCTCGAAAAAGGGTTATAAAGAAAACGGGTTATTTTGACGTAATAAATTCTTATATTTAAAGGATTTTCGTTTAGAAAAAAATTAAGCTTTTGCAGTATTAAATTCCCTAACTAAAAAAAATGGCTGATAGTGGGCTCTAAATGTACTTTAATTTCTTCTTATCAAAAGGTAAAATCGCCAAATTTTTATTAATTGTTAAAATAATAAAAAAGAACTCTTAACGCCGTCATCTCTCCATTACATCGTTTTGCGAGTTGCATTTGATCAATGGAGAGCAGTCGGTATTTCGACGTCTTGTGCGAGAAACTATGTTAATGTAAGGATATAGCCAGTGAAACTCACACAGAACATTTTTAGGTACGAAGATTGATTTAAATGCAAAGAACTGTAAGGGTATGTACATGCAATGTCTATCACCCGAAACATGTGCCTACTTAATAAAATATGAGTAATTATAATTGTTTGTGAGGCTTTACGTTTTTTAATTAAGGTGGATTAAATAATTCCTTTAGTAGTCCACTTCATGCTTGTGTAAAGATCTTGGTGAATACAAAATATAACCATTACTTAACTGTTACTCCCCGAAACTTATTTAACTGTTATCTGTGAATTATTGTTCCATCATTTGTTAACATCATCCATTTCATTGGATTTAGAATAAGTATGAATGATTTGAACCAATATTTTGGGGACGAATCTATATTAAATGTAGTGCATATGTAATAATTTATTGTTGAAACTTTTTTTTCCTTTCGTAAGAATTAATCGTGTGGGTCCAGCCAATACACGAGTGCTGCGTGTTCGCAGGCAACGTGTACATCACGACGGCAACGCTGCGAGAGATCCTGGCGGTTCTGGACCACAAGCTGGGCCCCGACGACCTGGACGGCATCATTGCTGAGATCGACACTGACGGCTCGGGCACCGTGGACTTCGACGGTACGTGCGCACGCCACGCCCGCCTTAGCTGGCTCAACTCACGTCACTGCAGTACCTCTGACCAGGAGGTCCTAGGGTTCGAATGCCGACGGTGGCAGGAACTTCGACAGCGAGGTCGAGTTCAGCCGCCGTCCGTAGGACAATTCTAGCGCCCGGCTGCTCGGATCGGTAGTTTTCCGTGGTTTCTCCGATCAACAGCCGGCGCGATAAACCGGCTCATTACAGTTGTTTCTGCAGCGACTGAGGAGGTCCAAGGGTTCTGGTCGAGTCGGTAATGGATTTTGACACTAGTTAGGACTAGTTAATAGATAGATTGAACTCAGCCGCTTTCTGGAGAAGAACGCTAGCAGCCGGCTGATGAGTTCGGTAGAATTCCGTGTTTTTTCGGATTAACAAAGGTGAATGTCGGAGTGAAGTGTCGCCACGTCCCGTGGGCGATCTTTATTACTCTTTCCTATCCTTGCTCTGTACTTACTCGCACGCACCCACACACACACACATGAACGACACTTCTTCATATGCCGAGAGATCTGTCGACAGCTTAGAGTTTGTTCCGACGGGGGGAGTGTCTCGCCGATGGGAGATACCTGGTTGGAGAAGTCCCCACAAGCCTTCCCTTAGCTCGGAGCCGGTTCTCACAATCCAGCAGGGAAGGAATATCGGCATTTCCAAGCAATGGACATTTATTACTCTAACAGGTGTAATAATCCCAGTTGTTACATGCCAGGAAGTATTAAAGAATCAAATTAGGTCTGAAGGCCGAGCTGACGTAAGCTAAACATAACCTCACTGTAAAGTTACCTTGAGGCCCAATCGATGAGTATGTCGATTCGAGGGGTAACTTAAAAAACAATTTTTTTTAATAATGATAATTAATGAATTAAATTGACCAATTTTGTATTTTTTTTTAAATTTTTGGACTGTACGCATTTCAAAATAAAGTTTTAGAATAATATGGTAAAGGAAATAATCTCCAAAAAGTTTTAATAATTTTTATTAATAATTCTCGAATGGAGAACAATTAATAAAATTATTAAAACTTTTGTGGAGATTATTTCCTTTACAATATTATGGATTACCACAAGATATCTGCTACCACCACGGAATTTAAGTTTTAGAATATTTGAAGATGTGTATTAAAAAATTAAGGTTAGACGTTATTTGAATGAGAAACATTCTGCACGTGTGTAGAGACTGCTGCGAAATGCACCAACTGATATAAAGTTAATTCAATTCAATTATATTAGTAATTTGTTTACAGGATGGTCCTATTAAAAATAGAAATAATACAGTAATACACAACAAATGTAAGTAATACACAATAACAAAATAATACAAGAGCATGAGATACAAACTAACTGAGACAATAGAATATACAAATATATACAAAACGACTTATATCAAGTGAGGCTTGACTCGTTGCAGATATGATAAGGTACCTGTAATTAAATAATTAGAGTGCTGCTAGAGTGCAATTTAGCTTGATATATTTATTTATTTATTGTAAATGCCCGTTTATTCAAAATTCATGAAATAAAAAATCACAGAGTTCTTGATCTTTCAGAGTTTAGTTCAAATTAGGCACTCGCATAAAATATGATTAAGGGTATCTGGACAGTTGAAGATCAGTTAGAGAATTTAACCGGTCGATGGTTCTCGCAGATTTTTTATCCGGTAGCTCGATTCGAATTGCCATTGTGTCCTACGAACTGCCTTGTACGTCAACAAGAGATAGAAGAGTACTTACTGAATTACATTTCAATTACTATAAACATTTCGTAATAAACATGTACGTACGAACAAATTTCCCTGATGCGATATACTGTTTACGTCGACAGCGCTGTTTTTTAAACATGTTCTGACACAAATTTTGTACAGCAATAGTAACACTCAGTTATTATAAAGGTTTTTGTTTAAAAAATATTTATATCGTTATATGCAAAAATTGATTTTCGAAATTTAAAATAATTGTAATTCAAACGTTTTCTCAAAACATGCAGGTTGTGACCATCAATACCAACCATAGCAGTGCAAAACCACTTACTACGACACGTAACAAATAAATCTGTGGCTCATTTGCTATTGCGCATATTTTCTAATGAATGAAGTCCCACATTCTTCCTTGTCAAATGAAAGTTTCTTTACTACCTTTATTTATAATTCAACCAAGTTTTGTAGAAGTGAGGTTAGGGATCCCTATGTTCTATGAACGTGCGCAGACTTAACCCCCGTTATAGACACACACTTTTTACTGTTTACTGGAACTCCACAGATACGTTCGTGCTTATGTTAACATGTGAAAATAAAAGCAGAAACAGTAGAATGCACTCACTCTTTCCTCCTGTCTGCAGAGTTCTAAGAGATGATGACTGGCGAGTAAACTGTCCGGCGTCTGCAGCTACTAGCACATCGGCAGTTTCCACCACGCGAAGCCAACTGGCTTCCACTCGTTCGCCTCTCCGCCACCAGAGGCGCCACAGCCGCCTGCCCAGAGCATGCATCCGCCTCGCCTACGGCCGACTCCAAGCGGTTGCATTGTTGATTAATAAATACACGGCTGTTTTTGTTTTTGTAGTCTTTTATTTCCTTCCTTTTACTGTTTTTACTATTATTGTGAATAATAAAAGAAGGAATAAGGCGATAAGGCTTCTCTGTTGGTGGGTAAGTAATTTTTTAAGAAAGAAGAAAAGGATGGTGCAACTTGCGGTGCCTCTCTCTCAACGAACACATTTACTTGATTGGGAATTTCATGTGATTTTTAGAGATGATAATACTACGAAGATATTACCAGAAGATGATAATGGTTGTTATAAGGTCGCCTTTCACACTTCAGTTTTCGTCCAATTCTCTTATGACAAATAGACAAAACATGAGTTCAGGAATTTGTCTTGATATGAAAATTGTTTCTGTATATGTGGACGCTAATCGCTGTCCTCGGATCTGGAGGAAACTAGAGGATCTCCTCCCACGACATTGGAGCTGTGAATAGCTGGGCAAAGATTAATTGTTTCTCTCCCGTTAGAAGTAGATCTAGAAAGTATATGAAGAAAGGGAGTAAGCAATTCCATTTCGATCAACATTTGTTACCTGAATATTAAAAAAACGACCACAGAATATTATTAATGAAAATGCTGGTTTGGATATATTAAGGACTACATATGTTAATTATATCTAATAAATTAAATAGATTTGATTAAAAAAAATTGGCTTTGAGGTAAGACATGATCTTGTGGTCCCCTATACATCCTTAACAGATGTTACTGTTATTTGTCGATTAATTCTGATTTAAAATGCGTATTCATTTATCATCAGTTGATTATAGAAAAACGAACGTAATTCTTTCAGTGTTTGTGTTCTTTAATAGTATTTGAATTTTAATTTGAGTTAATGCCCTATTTTACGTGGCGAGACTAATAGTAGATTTATCTTTATTTTTTTAATAGAAATTTGATTAATCATTTTCTTGCGCTGCAAACATTAATAATGATACGTCCTTTTGCTTATATAAACCTAGTTATAAGCAATGCATACGTACCTAAAAAACGCACATATGCATGCATAATTAATTTTCCTCAATCATATTCTTTTTACATTTCCTCCCTATTGTGTAAAAAATTGCATATTGGTTTGAAGTGAATGACACTACGGAAATTTTTAATTTACACAACGTGAGCAAATTGAAGTATTGCATAGAAAATAATATTAAAAATAAAATGTCAATATTTTAATTCATTCGTATTTCTTTTTTTTAAAAACCAATTTTCGCCTGCACATTCCGTTAACGCGAATTGCAGTATATCTGTAGTATACAGAGAAAAAGTATTGGAATCACCTCAACAATAAGAACTCGAATGTTTAACCACAAAACTCGTATTTAATGTTCTTTGAGCTGCAACTTAGGAGGTGCATCGGAATTAAGGAATATTAGCGCCATTTTAAGATGGTTAAGATATGTGGAAGTCATGACGAGATACACGCAATTTTGTAGCCGAAAACCAGCGTATGATACACAACTTGTAGTAATAATTACTTATGAAACATTAAGTTTTTAAATTGATGGAGGGCAGGATTCATTGATAGTAGGATTCTCCAATACAAAATACTTAAAACAATTCTGGTAAGATTAAAACATTTCATTTCAAAACATTTAAATTTGTGTTTATAGTAAATAGTAATTGTATTGTACCAAATGTTTAAGGCTCAATAATTTCATTAATATATTAGAATATATCGTTCAGCAAACGACATAAAAAACAAAGAGTGGGGATTTTCCACTTTCCATTTAATGAATAAGTAAAACTTTTCTCACTGTCGTACAGCCCTTTCTTTAGTTCAATATGATCGCAACGGTTAGATGGTTTACATTAATTTTTGAATTTCTTCTATATCTTCAATATTAAATCCAGAGAGTTCTTTCTCTCTGCAATTTCTCACTTAGTTGAATGGCGTTCCACAAGGGATACAAAAGTGTAAGGACTAAGTAAATGCTTGAGAGGAATAAGTGTTACTAACAGTGACAATACTGAGAATCAAAAAAAGAAACAATTCTTTATTTTATTAATCACATACAATACATTGATAACATTCTGTCCTGATTCATTTTCAAATTAATAAACATGCCACGAACAAATAAAATATCTGAGCTTGTAAGAAAATGACTCCCATCTCCATCGGGTTTTTCGTAGTTTCCATGATTCATTGATCAAATGCTGAGCTACTCCTCGTTTTGCTTCAGGATATTCATGTGATACGAGAGATCTTGAGTGTGAGTTGCTATTTGGTTGGTAATACAATAAAAACCAATCTGGCGGTAGTTTACCAATCAACATTGTTTTGTTGATTTTTTATTAAGCACTCAATTATGTACAAGAAAATAGTGTGGAAGAGTTTCTCCGGGTCTAGGAAAGTGTGAATATTATACATCTGACCCCAATGTCACATTCGTTTTACTGTTCTTTTCGCAAAAATTAATAAAAATAAATCAACAACTTTTCGTATTTCAAGAAACATTGATATACAATTTTTTTGTTTCTTTGTTTTTCATTTCTTGAATGCCATTTCTTAGTTAACTTCTAAAAACCAAATTTTTATCGCTACTAACTAAATACTTAACTAAATGTAACTAATACTCAACGTGACAGTAAATTCAAACGACAAACATTTATTGTTGTATCATTGTGTGTTAAGAAGTAAAATCACCATGAAAAAGCAGATACCATGGCATTTGGTTTCATTTTTACTCTGTGAATTCTAGAACGACCCTCACCCATTTCTACAACAAACCATGTGGTGCCTGAGGCGTTCGTTGCGGTTTCTCCCGCGATGTGCCAACCACCCACATTACTTCCGTCGAGAGCTATGATTGAAGGACTAGACGCCCTTTGACAAGCTCGTCTCCAAATCTCCAAGTCTCTCCCAGCGTCCAAAGCACGGACCCACACCGCAGGCTCTTTGTGTCGTTGAACCCGCAAGCAGATCTTTGTATCAGCATTGAAGGATGTTTCCTAAAACTTCTGAATGCCAAACGTCGTCTTGTTGTTCGAATATCCCGTCCAGGCTCAAGAGTCCCTCCTGGCGCCGGCCGAGAGCAGCGCGCGCGCCGCTTCCTCATTGTTACTCTGCGCAGCGCTGTTCAGAGGAGTCTCTCCATCTTCATCCCTCGCGTTGACGTCGGCGCCCGCGCGCACTAGCAGCTCAATGCACCGATCGCTGCGGTCGCTCCACGCAGCCCTGTGCAATGGAGTCATTCCATCTGTATCTGTCGCGTTGACGTCAGCGCCCGCGCGCACCAGCAGCTCCACCCACCGGCCGCTGTGGTTGCTGGACGCAGCGCCGTGCAGAGGAGTCAGTCCATGTTTATCCCTCGCGTTGACGTCGGCGCCACCGCGCACCAGCAGCTCCACGCACCGACCACTGCGGTCCCTCATCGCAGCCCAGTCCAACGCGGAAAATCCAATCGTGTCGACAGGGTTCATATCGGCGCCTCGTTGCAGAAGGAGCGACACCACGTCCGCGTGCGTAGTACTGGCTGCACAAAGTAGAGGGGTGTAACCATATAGATCAGTGTAGTCGACGTCAGCCCCGGAGTCTATGAGACGTCGTACGTCACTTAGTCTTCCTTCTTCTGCCGCCTCACACAACTGCTCTCCCAGCTGCCTCGCGCGTTGATGCTCGTCGTCCGCTGCGCCCTGGTGGCTGGCGCCTGAGATAGTGGGGGTGGGGGTGGGGGTGGAGGAGGGGGGCTCCTCCCCACCGCCCGCTTCAGCCTTTCCCGTCGCCGGTGCTTCAAGGGCGCTGGCGGCGGCGGTGGCGGCGGAGGTGGAGGCGGAGTTGGAGGCGGCGGTGGCAAGGGACGCACGTGCAGATTGGGGCTCCTCCGATTGGTTCAACGGAGCCTCGACGCGGGGCAGGAACGTTTGAAACG
This sequence comes from Gryllus longicercus, assembly GCA_038098605.1. NCBI lineage: Eukaryota > Metazoa > Arthropoda > Insecta > Orthoptera > Gryllidae > Gryllus > Gryllus longicercus. Next base: position 271,230 of record JAZDUA010000110.1, read on the forward strand.
CGCTTTGCACAGAGGCCTCAACTTTTTCCATGCGGTCTTCAAGATTTTGTAAACCTCTTTTCCCTCCAGACCCCTCCGGAGTTAGTTCTTCCACAGTGGTCTGTCTCTCGAGGGTCTCTTCATTGCGCTGCTGTAGAGATCGGATGGCGTCGTCCTTCTCCTGCAGCTTCCTCTTCATCTCTCGCAACGCCGTCGCTGCCCTTTCTTCCTGTAGGCGCAGGGCCTCCTGCATCCTATTTTCAGCCTCTTGGACTTTACGTTCCGCCTCTTGTTTATGCAAATGCAGGGCCTCCTGGATCTCGCGCTCCGCCTCCTGCTTCTGCAGGCGCAGGGCCTCCTGCATCCTCCTCTCAGCCTCCTGGACCTTGCGCTCCGCCTCCTGCTTCTGCATGCGCAGAGCCTCCTGCATACTCCCCTCAGCCTCCAGGACCTTGCGCTCCGCCTCCTGCTTCTGCAGGCGCAGAGCCTCCTGCATACTCCCCTCTGCCTCCTGAACCTTTCGCTCCGCCTCCTGCTTTTGCAGGCGCAGGGCTTCCTGCATCCTTCCCTCAGCCTCCTGGACCTTGCGCTCTGCCTCCTGTTTCTGTTCGCGCAAGGCCTCCTGTAGCTGCGCCATCCCCTGCGTCACCAGCTGGAAGGCGTCGCCGACGGCGTCCGCGCCATCTTCTCCACCATCCTCTCCAGCACTTCTGGGACTCGCCATCGCTTTCCTTCGGCTTCTAAAATCCATTAAATAAGGACAAAATACAGAACATTGTAAAGTTTAATATTGAAAAAGTTTCAAAGAATGCTGGGTTAATGGTTGTCATGAAATATTGAAATGTATTATTTCAGTAAATGTGGGGATCAAGTAACTTACGTTTGTGTGAATTAGATAAATAAAAACTTTCTGGTTACTAACCCTGCCTCATCGAGGATTTTAGATTTTACTTACAATTAACTGAAAAACTTTGATTTACTCTGATACTTATTTGTCAAGTTTGTTTATTAGACAGTTAATCGAATGTCTGCTATGAGTAAGGTTTCTTAATCGTAGGACCATTCATAAAGACATTAAAATTAACCCTCTATTTATCCCATTTGTATATTACATACATTCCAAAAAATGTTATTGTTAAAAAATGTTATATTTCCATAACAAAATTGTTATCTAAAGTTAAGTACTAAACAACTAATACACAGAGTTTCAAGTTAAATATGGGGGAATAAGATTGATTTTTTTTGTATTAAATCACATGAAGACTCTTTTAACATTAGAAATTAAAATTTACTTATACTCAATTTTATCTCTTCAACGATATCACTTAATTTATTGGACCTCATCATTCATTTTCAAATTAATAACAAACAATTAACACTTAATTTTTTCAAATTTCTCATAAGATTTCATAGTTTTCTTATTGTAAAAATAGTGCTAGTTTCTTAAGTGGACGAGATCGCGTATGTCTACATTAACTAAGTTGAACTTACCACTCATTTATAAGGGATGTCTGTGTGTTACTGAAAATATAAAACTTGGTACATGTAGTGTGATCTCGTTGGAGAGAACAATTGAGGGATGCTGCGTCGGTTACTACCGAGTAGTGAAGCGACATCGATGACAGAACATCGATGTCAGCAAACATCCATGTTCGAAATGAAAACATCGATGATAAAAATACATCGATTAAAAAACCATTGATGTTTTATCACATCAATAGTTTACACTGGTATACTAACCTCTAACATTAAATTCGTGAGCATTAAAATTGTATGTTCGTGTTTCTTAATTCGCCAGAGTACGAGTAGGGGCAAACCCTACGATCACGGCCTATTTATTGACATCTCCATGTGCGAAATTAACGCCAAATATAAGGTCGTGGATGTCATCTCGGAAGAGAGAGTTTGGTGGAAGAAGGTAGTACAAACAACGTTCCCTTGGTGACAACCCATGATCTAAGGGCATTACCATCAGTTATGATTTAATATTTTAACTTTTATAGTATTGTGGTAATGTGATTTTTTTCATTTAGAAACAAAACGTCAATCCCAATATCCCTCGAATCGGAGAGGGTAACATTCGTCGATTGATTCTGGTAACATGAATTCACGAATGATACATTTGCTTTGCATCATTACTTAATGTGTTTTTATTGAAATTACCCCAAGCGAGAATCAAACGGACAGCGGCGTTCGATGAATGTCGATTCAGCTGCAGTTGAATTTACTGCTCAAACGATCGTGAGATTCACGTGTGTTTACGCTGTTGCAAGATGGTTCAGTTGATTTGTAAAGGCCCATTCACAATGCAAACATAGACATAAGCATGCCGTTAACATAAACGTTAGGACTACGTTAAAAGTGTTCAGTTTGTAAACAATGTGTGTACACAAATCTACTAACCCCATTAGACTTGTAGTATCATACACTAACACACAGAATTGCTTACAAACTGAACAAAGACTTCAAACAATACGTCAGGTACACACCTCAACACACAATACTCAACAGCCCTGACCTCATTAACAAGATAAAGGACTTTCCAGTTACCTCTAACGCCAAACTTGTTTCTTTCGATGTGGTAAATTTTTTTCCCAGTCTGCCTACATCTGACTGCAAGAATATTTTTGAAGACAATATTGACAGATTCCAGTGTGCCGTTCCCATCAAAACTGAACTGCACAATCTAATTTCCTGTTGCATAGATGCCAACTACTTCAAATATAATGACAAATTTTACACCCAAGATTCTGGACTACCCATGGGTTCACCCCTCTCTCCTTTATTAGCTGATATATTTATGGCCAACTGGGAAAATGCATTGTTTACTTCTGGTCATCCACTTCTAAAAAATCTCCTGTACTGGCACAGATACGTAGACGACGTGTTAGCACTATGTACAGGCACCACCAGACAACTTTATATTTTTACACAGGACATCAACGCCCTATACCCGAACATAAAATTCACCACGGAGATAGAAAATGAACAAAAATCTTTAAACGTCCTTGATCTCACCTTCACACTAGCACAGGACCATCATGAATTTAACATATTCAGAAAACCCACACACACGGACACAATCATACACAACACTTAACAACACCCCCCCACACTCAAACACGCAGCCTTCCATGCGATGGTGCATCGATTAATTTCCATACCTATGTCCCCAGAAAACACAAAAAAGGAAATAAACACCATAAAACATATAGCCAGAATGAATGGATACGACTGCATCATGATTGACAAATTAATAGCCAAAAAACAAATACACTCAATATCCGCAAACACACCACCCTCACACCAATTGACAGAAGCACTACAGACACGTACCACACAATCCCTTATGTAGGACCCCTTTCTCTTAAAATTGCCTCCACACTCAATAAATTCGGTCTAAAAACTTCTTTCAACAATACTCATACATTATATAAAACACTATCCAACACTAAAGACCCAATCCCACCTACATCCTTATGCGGAGTCTATGCTCTCACGTGCAATAATTGCAATGCCATATACATAGGTCAAACAGGCCATAAATTCACACAGAGAATCAAAGAACACGAGCAAGCAAGGAAAAATAACACTACCACAGTCTCACACTTTGCGGATCACCTAAATTTAAACAAACACACATTTGATAAACACATAAATTTCCGAATTCTAGAAATTGAAAACAGGTACTGGAACAGAATAAAATTAGAAACCATACACATACACAACGTCCTCAAAAAACAGAACATGACATGTCTCAACCAGCAAATACCTGAACTCTCTTCACCCCTGCTAAAATTAGCACAAAGTGTACACCTCTAATCCACCCCCAGCCCTCTCTACTTCACTGACCTTCGCTCGCCCGACCGTCTCTCAAGCCTCCACCAGCACCCCCGCGGCTAACGACCCTTCACCCGCACCCCACCCCTCTTCCCGCCCCCTCCCGCTGCCGACCGGCTGTGATCCTAAACAAGACACACGCTCAAAAATTCGCAGAACTTTGTTTTCGGCCCAGAAGCTGCAAGGTATGTACGACCCAGATTGCTTACGCATCTTGCATACAATAACTACAACCTGTTAATAATATTTGTATTTCACATTTTAGCTCTGAGGATGATCGCAACGCGATCGAAATGATCATAAGCTGATTAAAAAGTATTGATACCAGACAATATCTTTAGTAATTTATCATAATAAAAAGGTATCTACATCACCAGCAATCCAATTAATAAAGTCTAGTGAATATCTTTCTTTTACAATAGTTTATTTTACAATTTATCTTCTTTTCTCTCCTACAATCACATATTCTATTACAGTACCCCACCCTTCCTTTCTATACAACTATACTCTTCCCTATCTTCTTCAATATTTCTATTAGCCCCGTATATAACAAGAGCTATATATTTCTACTTCTATTAGCTTTATACCAAGTTTCGTCTTGTAAAATGTCAATTGTTTACCCAATCCATTGATTAAAATTGATTTGTATCTTCTACCGTCCTCATGTTTTTCCGCACCGTGTACCCAACTCCCTTTACATCCTGTCCTTATATAAAAATGTCCTCCAAATGTTATCTTATTTGTTTCTTTTCCTCTTTTCCATTCCATTATCTCGTTTTGATCCTTACTCATATTACCCATTAATCCCCATCTAGTCTAATCCGCCTGTCCATATCACCGTTCACCCCTTATCTATTTCAAATCCTTCTTTTTCCTTAATATCTTCCATCACTCAAGTGTTATTCCCCCATTTGTTCTTCCTTTCGTACTTTCACTATTATAAAATTGTGTCTTCCATTTAAAAATTTCAGGAAGCCATTCTAAACATTTATCACTCTCCTCTTCCTCAAAGCACGATTCAACTAATCCAACACTATCCTATTTATTTATCTCCTCACAAAATTCCTTGTCCTTATTAATCCTGCCCCGTTCCAGAATCTCATTTTAATATCCCATTTAATTTAAACTTTATCCACTTTTCAGACAATTACATCTTTACTTCTCCTGACCTTATCTCTCCCTGGCTTCCAACAAACTAGTAACTTTTTTACCTGTTTTCTGCGACCTTCTCAACCCTTCTTGCATTCCTTCTCAGACTTCCTTCAGCTGTCCATCCATTTCGTTACCTATCATCCTCAAATCTCTCTCACGAAACAATGTGTTTGAGGTTTTCAATTTTCCATGTGGTGTATATGTAAAACTTTTCTAGTTTTTCTACATCTCTTTCTTTAGTTCGATATGATCGCCATGGCTCAAGTAGTTCACATTTATTTTAGAATCTCTCCGCCACCTCAAATATTAAATCCGGTGATTTCATCGGTGTAGTTTTTCCCTTTATTCAAGGTCACTGTACAGACAATACATAAGTTTAAGAGCTAAGTACATTTTTTTTCGCGGCCTTAGTGTTTTTAAGCAAATAGAGACAATACTGACAGTCAAAAAGGAAAAAATTATTTATTTTATATATGAAATACAATATGTTAATCAAGATCTGTTCTGTATTACTTTCAAAATGTATTACGGGTGAAGAAATATTGACAGTTCTTTTAGTAGCTTTATTTTTTCTTTAAACTTCATCATTACTTGTAAACTTCTACAAATCGGATTTTTACTAATACTGTTCGTTTAACCAATGTGACTAATAGCAAACGTGCGTAACGTAAAGTAATTCGATAAACATTTTTTTTGTACAAACGAGTGTTTTGTAATGGGACGGTAGCACATCGCGGATGACGACACGCGCCATATACTTATTTTATTTAGTTAAGAGCCGCGCCGCCGTTACGAGCAGCCGGAAATGCCGCTTCCGCTGTACCTGTGTAAAAGCCGCTTAGCGCGCCGGGGGAAAAGGCGAGAAATGGCGCCTCTTTTGTTCAGCCGAGATCGCCGGGCGCACCCCTGATGACGTGTGGGGAATTACTCCGCCCACAACCCCTTCACCGTGCAACGGAATTACCCGCGCCTATTTGCGGGAATTTCGGTGACGAATGTAACTGCGGGGGAGGTTGCTGGGGGCGACTTTGCCGCTGGCGCCGTGATAGGTGGAAAGATTACAGGTGGCGCGACCTCCAATAGAAATAGACAATGCGGGGGAGAAACCACGTGGTACGCGAGCCTTCCTGTGGGACCGCCGCGGTCCAGAGCGATCACTTGTATCGGAGGTAGCGATGAGGAGAGATCACTTGCATCGGAGGTAGCTAGGAAGAGACTTGTTTCTGAGGCAGTAGCGAGGCCACTTAATTGGTGCCTGACCGCCCGAATGCCACGCCGCCTCGCCACATCGCCGCCCGACTCGTGAGACGACAGCCGGTCGATGGGACGGGACACTACTACTGAGTGCCTGACCGAGAGTGCCATGTGAGTGCGAACCGGGGACGTGACAAACTATATCGCGAAGCGACCCGTCATCGCCCGGACGCGTTCCCCGCCGCCGCCGCCGCACCACACGCCGCCCGCACCAAGCCGCCGGCCGCCGCCCGCCTAATCCTGAGCAACGCCGTGACTGCCAAGGGGCCGCCACAAAGGGACCTGGGGCAAGCTGACCGTCGACGACCGCCGCCAGACCAGCTTAGCGTTGGAACGCCCGAGCGCTGCACCTGTGAGCTGGGTCACGACCGCCCGGGAGGGCAAAGACACCGGAGGTGAAATTAACTCTGGCCATACCGGCCGTTAATAAGTTAAGATTAGATTTAAGTTAGTTATAAGTTTATTCATGTAACTGTGCTTCACCCACACACTAAGCGATTAAAGTAGTTTACGAAAATGTTGGAGTTTTTATCTCAAGTAGTTAGGCAAGCATGCATGCCTTTCTCTAGGGAGTCTGCCGACGAAGCAGCCGGGCAAAGCGGAATCGCCGAAGGAAGCAGGCAATCGGGGAGGCGGTGGTTACAGTTTAGAACAAAATTTGCAGGAAATAGAAGGGACCAAGGAAATCATTGAGTAATTCTTTCTCTGTGTATTACAGAACGATTTTCATTTTTTCGAAGGACTCTGCAAGGTATCACCCGATGCTCTTAGTATTGATTGTGGTTTCCCACATCATGTGGCATTCACCCACAGATCGCGTACATCGACAACTGCGGTGTCAAAGGGCGTCTGGTCCTTCCAAACTCGTCTCCAGATCACAAAGTCACTCTGTGTGTTGAAAGCACGGACCAACTCTACCGCATTCTCTTTGTCTATGTGAAACCGTACAAATCACTATCGAAGACAATACCGTTCATTCGGAGACGCCGCGATATCGAACGGCGTCATGTCTTTCCAAAGACCTTCCCAGGCCTTGAGGTCTCTCGTAGCGTCCGCCACCAGCAGCGTGGTCACTGCTTCCCCACTGCCCCCGTCCCCCGCGTAGAGGAGTGTCTCCGTCATTATTCGTTGCGTTGACCACGGCGTCAGCGTCCACTAACCGCTCCACGCACTGCGCGCTCCGGTCCCTCGGCGATGGTGTAACGGTTAGTGTATCGGACTGTTATACGCAAGGTCATGGGTTCAAACACGATCGAAGCAGTGGATATTTAAGGGTGAGAAAATCCTTCGAAGGGAAGTAAAGCCGGCTGTCCCATGTTAGTAGATTTACTTGGATGTAAAAGATCCTCAAGCCTAAAAGACGTAGCCTCTGAGCTAAATTGAAATCGCCTGTTTAGTCACCCAAGAAATACCTCCTTCCTCCGCTAGTAGGTGAGGGGAGCGTAGCGAAATTAATTGGTCAGACGGGCCTGATGGAATGAGTCTCGCCACGGAAATAAAGGCATCAACTCAATTGAATTCCCTCGACGTCGCCCAGTGCAATGCCGAAGACCCAATGCAGTAGACAGCGTTCACATCCGCGCCTCTTCGCAGAAGAAGAGACCTGTGTGCGCCTTCTAGGCTGCATGAATTAGAGGAGTGAACCCATTTTCAGGAATTTAGTTAACGTCCGCACCTGAATCTATGAGACGCCGAACGTCACTCGACTTCCTTCCTTTGCCGCCTCACGCAACTGCTCTGCCAGGGGAGAGGGAGAGGTTCGTGCCTTCTCAACAGCACCTCCTGCTCTTGGAGCTCCACCCGCAGCCTCGCGCGTTCTTTTTACTCTGCTGCTGCGCCCCGATGGCCGGCGCTTGAGACAGTGGGGGTGGAGAAGGAGGAGGGGGGCTCCTCCCCACCACCCGCTGCTGCCTCTCCCGTCTTGAAGAGCATCTGAAAGAAAGCGAGCTTAAAATTCTCGGGACGCAGGATCTTTGGGTGGGAGAAAAGTCTGAACCCTCGACACAAAAAACATTGCAATAGTTAAACAGGGTTTAATTGCTTTTAACCCTCTTCGTCTTTACAACACACACACAAATGAATACACACATATAATTTACACCAAAAATTGAGACTCTGAAATGATTTCCCTAATCTCCACTGGGAATTCCCTTGGAAAACTAAATATATCTAAATCTATGCTATTCTTTTACATTGCACACGAAACCAAAATTTTCAATTTACAATCTCCTGCTTCAAAATATCACATGCAAAGAAAAAGAATGTGTGCAAGTGCACCACTCTCATTTACACTTTAATTGTGGCTGAAAATAAGAGAATAATAAATGACCTATGTAGAATATTTTATGCAGGCAATAGTGCAATTTGTTGCCACCCGTGTCCTCAATTTCTTAACACTTTCCTATACTAATTTTTCCCTGCCGACGTGAACTTGACCTATTTCTCGCACCCTAACCGTTACCTCGTGGACTTCCCACTTTTGGCCTTGAGGGTCGTGCGCTGGTCTCTGCGTCGACGCCGCTCGGTCCCAGCTTCTGCGTCGTAAAGAGACGGGATTCGCCTCTGCCGTCTACGCTGTCTTCTTGCGTCCTCTTCCGATATTCTTCCTAGTCGTGCCGTCTTCTTCCTCGTGCGCCTGGGTCCTCGGCCTCTTCTTCATCGTCTGGTACCGGCGCCTCTGACCACGCCCACGTTGCGAAAATGTCCCTTGCACTTTACCGAATACTCGTGCAAGTTTCTCGCTAGTTGCTACTTCTACTTTGCTAAACCAGAGCTTTCAATGCTTCTCTCACAACGGGTAACTTTCACTTCCCGTGTCGTTAATTGAAGGAATATTTTACTGAATCTGCACTATCTAGCGGATGACTGACTAGAACGTCTGTTCAACGCCGAATACTCCTATCTAGTAGTCGTTGCAGCGGCGAACAATATCTAAGCTAATGATAACGAACAGCTTCTCGGCGAGCGGTGGCAAAAGATCTGCTAGTTCGGCGAGCGGTGGCAAAAGAGAAGAGCTGCTTACTCGGCGAGTGGTGGCAAAAGAGAAGACTGCTTACTCGGCGAGTGGTGGCAAAAGAGAAGAGCTGCATACTCGGCGAGTGGTGGCTCGAGAGAGCTCCCGCTTGCGGGTTCGCGTATATATCGCCCGACGCCTGGTGAAATTGCAGTGGTGGGGTTGCTTCCCCTCTCTCAACCCTGCACGAGGAAAACGTTGCTCGCTAGTTCGCCACCGTCTAGTACGGGCAACGGATACCAGGCCGCGCGTTTAAGAGCCTCTGCTTCGCCGCACCTGCTATCCTCGCTGCCTGCGGGTGTTCACACAGACTAGACGGTGGCGTTATGGTGTTGCACAAACCCATGACGAAACTATATATATATATATATATATATATATATATATATATATATAGTTTCAAAAAATGGCTCCATTATTATATATATAATTACTATTTCATTACTTTTGTCAAACCATAAACTTGTCGAAATAAAATTTACGTTATAAACAAATTCTCAGTGTACTTAACCTGATCAACCTGTTCCCTTGTAAATAGTGACAATTGGAACTTACAGCAGGTTTTCTCGGGTGACTGCCGTGTTTCTTTCCTCTCACATCACAATTGTATCACTTTCATTTAAATATCACTCATCCATCAAAATCTTCCAGGTAGTGCCGAAAAGGCTATAGGAAGTGTCCGTCAAAGTTATTTATCTGAAAAACTGAAATAAATTCTATAATTCCAAACTCAGGGAAATTCTACGAAATAACCTCACGATATGAGTCAAAAAAGTCAGACTCGCTTCAGCTGCGGGCCAGTGCAGTCGCTCCGCCAACAGCAGCTAAAATCGTTCAGTGTGGAAGTGCAACTCAACATCACGCCGAACGTTAGGAACATTGTGCTCGTAATAGTGTTCAGTGGTCACAATTATTCAGCTGCGAGTGCTTTAGTAGTTGAATGAACAACGTTTCATCCAGCACAGGGCGAGTGATAAGTGAAGCCCTAGATTCGTTGTATCATTCGGAAGAGTCATTTAATGTGGTTCCAGACGAGGGCAACGTGAATCTCACGGACAGCATGGAATTCATCGAAATACCGCCTCAACGTCAACACTTCGCAAGCAACATCATCCAATACGGGGCCGGATCATCAGGCCAGCCCGAATTACAAACAAATTTGATTAATTGATCCTATGTGGCTAGGCCGAAGGTCTTTAAGCCATTACAATACCTACATCCTTTCGCATTCTAATCTTTCGAATTCTGGTATTCACCCAAAATGGTCTCTTCATCGCATCAAAGCCGCGGAAAAGAGACCATAAGGTACGGCTCAGGAAAAAACCCTGAAGGGGGAAAAACCTGCCGTCAGAAGCCGAGTACATTCTAATCTATCCGACGTTTATTTTAACTATTTATTTTCTGGCGCGGGCGTCCCGCCGTCCCTTCCAGTGCTTGGCCACCTCAGCACCTGAAATCAAACAGCGCCACAGAAGATCGTCCGCACCATCGCCTCTGCCCTTACATTTTCGATCCCCCCTTCCCTTCACACCCTAATGTGCTTATTACTATGCCAGTTTTATTTTATTTATTATATTGACCTGTTTTTTACCAATTGACTACGACTTATGACTTATTTCTTAACTGTTTACTAACTTAACATATAATTTCTGATTAACTTACTTATTGTTAGCTTATTGACATATTAATTTCTCTCCAGTCTAGGCTCCGCTCAAGCTAACCAGTGCTGTTTTCCCACTCCCTAATTTCAGTTTCCCAAATGGTCCGAACCTTTCCTAACAATGTTCCTAATTCTTTCATAAATTTAAATCTTTTGTCACCTAAAATGTTTTGGACGAGCGTTACGTTCCTGTTTAGGAAGTAGTAATTTCCCATTCCCATCCATTTTTTTCTTCATGTTTCGGTTGCACAGCAAATTATGAGGATGTGGATCCAGTCTTCCCTATCACCGCAAAGCACACAGATGCCAATACCACTTGCGTCCTTTAGTCTACGCTGCATCCACCTCCCAACCATGAACCAAGCGTATCCCGCTATTGCGTCCTTTCCGAGAGTATGTACGTAACTTTCGCAACCCCATAATGGACTCGCATTAATATGAGCTACAAGCGAACGTTTTTCAGCCGTTGCTGCCCAGATCTCTTGCCTTTTTATATCCGCAAGTCTATCGGAAATCAGCCTTTCTATCTCACGGGTTCCCCACTATTTCTCCCACTATTTCCAGAGAGACGTATCCCAACACTGCGCGGTCATGTAGCCGTTTAATTTTGTACGCCCAGTAGCGATGGTCGCTTCCCTGCCATTGCACTCTAAAGCACCTATGTATAAGTGTGTCAGCCTGTTCATCTGCTAACTTAATCCAGAGTTTAATAGGTTTCATTTTAAAATCTCTCCAAATTCCTCTACTACCGACCTCTCTTAAGACTCCGGCATTTGCTGCGCATCTAGAAACTCCTAGAATTAATTTGCAATAATCTGTTTCGATGCTTTCTAATCTATCCTATCCACTCCCCATATTTCTGCTCCATAGTTCATAGCTGGGAGAACTAACGATTTGAACATTGCATCGCACACTTTTACCGGCTATTACGGAACCCTGCGCAGTGCGCAAACGATTTCTTTGAGCGCAATTCTTCCTTTGCTGTGAGCCGTCAATATGTGATTATTCCATCCCCCATTCATGGAAAATTTTGCACCAAGATATGTAAATGTTTTGACGCGGTCAATTTCTTCCCTAGCGTAGTACCATTTCTCTTTGCTACCCCAGATAAACCCATTCTTGAAGACTACTACTTTCGTTTTTTGAATATTTACTATTAGTCCCCATGTCTCACTATACCGTTCTAGAATATTTAATCTCTTCTGTCAGCCCTCAATCGTCTCCGAGCATAAAACTAAATCATCAGCATATAGTAGTCCTGGAATTTTCAGACCATCAATTACCGGAGCCGCTGTTTCCGCTTCCTGTATCCACGTCAATAAATCATTTATAAACAAGATAAACAGCAGCGGTGAAAGAGGACATCCCTGTCTTACTCCTACTGTCGATTTTAGATTTTGCGTCGTACTTCCGTCACTTCACTTACCACAAACTTTCTAACCAAAAACCAACCAAAAACATACCTAATTTCTCACACGCAACTAATATCAATCACTAACAAAACACAACAAACACAAATTACCAACAACATAACAACCACAGACAAACAGAAACTACAAAAATTTTATGTTGGTAACTCATTCATACAAAACATCACTCAGTTTATAACTAATTACATAATTAATTTTATAAATTCATTAATTCCAACAATTATACAGATTATCCAACAATCAATTGCTATGGTATTTGGCAACAATTGTGGTTCACTGTAGCGATATAATTATGTTAAACTGATTTGCCAATGGCATTATCAACAAAAAAGCCGAATTACAACTCATCCTACATGCTAACAGAATTGATGTAGCTTGCATCACAGAAACACACAAATTAAGAAACCTCATTCTTTATTCAGGGATACATAACCATCAAAACAGACAGACAAATCTCGAAAGGTGGAGGAGTATTCATACTAATAAAATGCAGTATACCACATCACCAGATTACTCTACCACACACGCCCGGACTCGAAACAGCAGCAATAAATGTAAAGTATAATAATAACAGGACAATAACAATAGTAACTGCTTACAAACCTCCAAATATAAAAATCAATAATAGCAACATCTACACGTTATTACAACTACCAAACCCATTCATTATTGCAGGTGATATAAACTCTAAACACTTCTCATGGGGATGTCGGACTACTAATCCCGCTGGTAAATACTTATACAACATAAAAAGGAACCTGAATCTCAACATATTATCACCAACCCAACCCACTTACTTCCTATATGATCCAAACAAAAGTCCAGACATACTTGACATTGCAGTCACAAATATTAAAACTCAATTCATTTCTACAACTTACCATGAACCAGAATCAGACCACTTACCAAAAACAATATCAACTCGCGTAGAAAAGCCTCCCTCAACTCCCCACACACTTTAAATACTTATAACAATAAATGGAAGTACTTCAAGGGTTCCATCAATAAATGCATACCTCCATTTCACATTTTGAAGTCTCCCCAAAAAGTTAACCAAGCCATCATGACCCTCAACATAATAATAATTAGTAATATTAGCAATAGTCATATTGAAAGAACTTAGATGTTAACAAAATAATGCACAAACCGCTGCCATCCAATATAATTAACGTAATTCGAATAAAAAATAAAACAAGAAGGCTTTGGAATTCCCTAAGAATTCCCTCTTTAAAAAAGAACTAAATTTTCTAAATATTATTTGTAAAAAGTTTGTAAACAGATATAAACAAGAACAATACAATTCATATATCAATAACTTAAATACTAAACACAACTCTCTATGGCAGTTTACTAAGAAACTCTTAAAAAAAGAACAAATATTCCCTCATTAGCAACTAGTGATGGTAAACAATACTTTCCCAATGGAAAAATGTGAAGTACTGGCCTCACACTTTGTTGACACTTTCACCCCCAAAGATCCTAAACACAAAGATATAATGACAATGTTCATTGCTCCCCTAAATGATGTTCCGCACCAAATACAAATCATATTCCCTATTGAAATAAGAAAAATAATAAAGGATATGCCAAATAAAAAAACACCAGGCCACGATCGGATCAACACAATCATTCTAAAAAATCTACCGAAGAAAGCCTTTGCGTTTCTAAATAACATTTACAACTCTGTATTGAGAACAGGATATTTTCCTCAAACATGGAAACACTCAGTCATTCACCTAATAGCAAAACCAAGCAAGAATCACTCAAAAGCCGAGAATTACAGACCTATCAGCCTGCTACCTATTATGTAAAAAATCTTAGCGAAAAAAATACTCATCAGATTGAACAAAAATATCAAGAAAACAAACAGTATACCACAGCACCAGTTTGGATTCAAGTCACTATACTCTACCACCCATCAATTACTAAGGCTTACGGAACAAATTCACACTGCATTTCAAAAGGGACAACATACCACTGCTGCATTCGTAGACATTTCGCAAGCATTTGACAGAATATGGCATCCAGCTCTGAATTTTAAATTAATTTTAATTGGTACATCTAAATATCTAGTAACTGTTATCCTTAGCTATATAACAAATAGAACATTTTCAGTTTCAGTCGAAGGCCACTGTTCCAACCCAAGAAAAATTTCTGCTGGGTTCCCCAAGGTTAACCACTTTCCCCCACGTTGTTCAATTTATACACAGCAGATATTCCTACTTCAGCACATACACAAAACACCGCTCAATTTGCGTTTGTGTATAAACACCGCTCAATTTGCCGATGACACTGCACTGTATATATCAGGGAACTCTTTGACAACTCTTCAAACACAGCTTCAGAATCACCTAATTTTACTAGCAAATTGGGCTAATATCTGGAAAATAAAGTTGAACCCAACAAAATCTGTGGCAAAAATATTCCCATTAAAACCTTTTACACACCCTCTTCCATTATTCTTAAATAATGACATCATAAATTGGACACCGTTTAATAAAACAATTAAATATTTGGGCTTAAACCTCGACCCGACTCAACTGGAAGCAACATATAGAGGTAAAAACTCAGCAAGCCAAAACCAAACTAATTCAACTCCGACCCTTACTGAATAAACACAGCCAACTCTCCAAATCCAATGCTCTGTTACTCTACAAAACAATAATCCGGCCGACATTACTCTATGCTTGTCCCATCTGGACATATGCTGCTAATTCACACCTCAACAAAATACAAGTTATCCAAAATAATTTTTTAAGATTAATTACAAAAGCACCATGGTACATTAGCAACAATCAATTACACAATGATTTAAATATAAACACAATAAAAAACCAATTAGCCTATCTCGCACACAACTTTTACACCAACCTTCCCCTAATTCAAACAACATCCTTCTATAAACTAGGCAAAGCCACCAATTATCAAACGAGAATTAACAACAGATATCCCCTCCATTCACTTTATAAAATATTCGCAAACTTGTAATAATACTAATCTTAGGTGCTTCCTGCTTCCTCTCCCAATATATTGTTTTGTATAATTGTAATGTATAATTTTAAGTTAGTGTAAGTTAGTATAAGGTAGGTTGAGACCATCAATCAATTACACCGTTAATATGTAAAATGAACAATGTAATATCTACCAAATATAAAAATGATAATAAAAAAAATTAAACAAAAGATGCTCTTCTTGTTCGAAACTCTAATATTCTTTGCGTTCAATTCGAATTCAATACCAGACTCAAATAAATCTATGAAACAGCCATATAAATGTAATTACAAAATTTGATGGTGGTTTATTGCTATGAGAGTAACGGAATGTAAACAAGACAAACAGTGTAATACTAAAGTTACAGAATGTCACTTAAATGGAAGACATAAAGCCCTACGTCTTCCTTGCTAATTTTCCCTTGCATTTGACCCCATTACCTCAGAAACCATTTAACCTAGTTTTGTTAACTTTTAGGAGAAGCTTGCTGGAATATGTTTTAAGTATATACAAACATACATATTTTGAATATTGTTTTGTAATTTACAGCCGTTTTGAAAAAAAGTAAACACTATTACACACACTAAAACAGTACTTTTATGCAGAAATCCTGAAGTATGAAGCTTGCCGTTATTATTTTGTTTCCGTATACTCTTTATTACTTTATTAACCTCCTACAAACAACTGATAATTATTAGTACTTGAGTAGTTTAAGAGATAATGGAATAAATGTAATCAAAAATGTTATTTTTCAGAAATAAGCGTCAATGTTAATCCTTGTACGAAACCAGTCACCTTGAAATGGAAACACGTTTGGTGCGTAAATGGTCATGCCAGATTTGCAGTCATAAAGTTTTGCAATGCAAGCATAATTAAAGAATGAACTTTTCTCTAGCATTTAGTGAACCTCAGATCCTTCGCAATAAATTAGTGCAAAAGACACAAATGAAAGACTCGTAACTAAAATGACTGCCATTTTTACATACACTGACTAAAGAAGAAAATATAGAAAAAATAGAAGAGTGTATTTGACAATGATATATATTCTTTGTCGTACACAGATGTGTATATATATATATATATATATATATATATATATATATATATATATATATATATATATATATATATATTGTAAACAAACCTAATGATGCACTAAACTAGCCCCACGTTGGGACCAGCCAAATGTAAACAAACCTAATGTGCACGGGGGGAGGGCGCCAGGTTCAGCTCCTGAAATGTAACTGAATGGAAGAGATGGGAGGTCAGGAATGAACACAGAGTCATTTGTAACGAATACCAGTTTATTTCTGGCACCAAAAGCTACCAGGGAAACTACAATGTCGCAATGGGCGACGCAAGTTTTTTACTAAAATTACTCTGTGAATTAATTACAAGTGGTTAATTCTGCTGGGCCTGAGCGCGGCCACTTGCAGTTTTTCGCTGTTATAATTGTTCAGTGAGACGGCACTGTCTCATAGTTATCACCAATGGCTGCTGGTCTTCGTGGACGGGCCGAGGCGGCAGCCTCAAAGCAGAGACGGCGGCGGCTTCGGGTTGCTGATCTTCTGCGGCGCGACTTCTCTCGCTCAGGTAGCGGCGATTCCAGGTTGTCAGCTCCAGCAGGCTCAGAGGGGGCGAGTGGCCACGGGCGTTGACGTTGCGAAAAGGGCTGTCACTTAGCCCGGGACGAGAGGCGGCAAGGCTGGCGGGCCGAAGCGGAAACGGCGCGGGATCCGGTAGTTTCCCGCCCGAATTTTCTCCGCAACAATTTACGAGTCGCGTCCTGACTAATTCGGCTGTGGGAAAGTCCTTTCCCAAACTCGCATCCCGATCGTGAATGACTGGATAACTTTTAGAAGTGAAGTTCTCATGTAACGAAAATTTCGAAGTTCCACGAAGAAATTTTACAAGTCGAGACTGTCGAAGGAATTTACAAGTGAAGTTCGCCGGAAAATCTTAGAAGTAGTCTCTTCAAACAAATCTAAGAAGAAGTCTCGTTTCGAAGAAATTTTTAGAAGTGTTCCTCCGAAGAAATTGAATTGAATTGAATTGAATTGAATTTGCCTTATTTTACGTGGCGAGACTCGGGCCATCAGGCCCGCTCTTCCGTCTGACCACGCAAATTTCGCTACGCTCCTTTCATCAACTAGCAGAGAAAGGAGGTATTCCTTGGGCGAGAAACAGGCGATTTTGAATTTAGCTCAGAGGCGTCATTTAGGCTTGAGGATCTTTTACATGCAAGTAAATCTACTAACATGGGACAGCCGGCTTTACTTCCCCTCCGAAGGAAGGCGTACGAAGGATTTTTTCGCCCTTAAAAATCCACGGCTTCGATCGGGTTTGAACCCGCGATCTTGGGTACAACAGTCCGGTACGCTAACCGTTACACCATCGCCGCCGCTTACACCATCGCCGCCGCTTACACCATCGCCGCCACAAAGAAAAGTGTCTCATTCCTACTCTGCATCGCGTTTATAAAAGAAGTTCCTTTCCCCTTCCCAAATTGTTCCTGGCACCAAATTTCTCCCTTCCCTCATGGCGAAGCTTCCCATTGGCCGAGGGTGGCTGCGTCGCAAGATTTTGATTAACCAATCTCGTGTCGATTTCTCTGTATTTTTCCGTAAATGTTCTCTGTCTGTCGCTGGCTTCGCTCTCTCACTCGCTTCCCTTTGTCAGTTACTCCGGGAGCTGATCGCAGCTGTTTGGACACGTGCGCGCGTAAAAGCGCATTTCACGGATTCCCGATTCCCGGATTCCCGGACCGTCATGGGCTAATTGACTGCCTACTGTATTTAATTTGTTAATGGCCCGTGCAGGGATTCGGGTGCCTACCCAGGCGCGTGCCGAAGCGGGTGCGGGTGCGGGCATTGTCCGGAGGGGGGATCGGTCGACGGCTGAAAAAAGGTCTCGCTTATGACGCGTCGTAAATGTGTCTTCCTCGCCTAATTGACACCCGGCCTCTCGCTCGCTCGGGGTTTGGCACCACTCGGTCGCGCGGCTGGAGAAAGGACGCGGGGGTGGCGCTTTGTCCCAGGAGAGGGCCGGCGAGGGGGCAGCAAGTATTTTTATGAGGGGGTAATAAACATTCCGCCTCTGAAGACAGGGGGGCTGGGTGCGTTCGGGGCTGGCCCGATGCGGAACTAAAGGAACCTTTGCTGCGCGGGCGGCGCCTGACCCACTTCTGTGCCGCGGCGCGAGCTATTTCCAGCTGTAGGAATTACTTTGTTATTGGCGATGCCATAATAAAATTATATTAATTAATTGGTGACGCCACAATATATATATATATATATATATATATATATATATATATATATATATATGTATACTTTTATTCAGTAAACTCTCAATATTTAGAAAACGTCAAAATCCCAAATATGACAAAAATTCAGATTTTCGCTTTATGCCTCCCATTAAAACCAAGTGTAAAAGTTACCGTAAGATGGGTCTCGAATTAACTTTTTCTCAGAGTTGCATTAAATATATTTTTCAAAAAACGTGTTCTACAGATCATTCCTTGAATGATTCAACCTAAATACGATACAAAATCGATTCAATAAACCACTTTTCTTCCTCATTCAACTATTCCATCTTATGTTTCTGTCTTCAATGACCTCGGAGCACGTAGTTTATCATCCCGACAACAGATGGCAGTGTGTTCACTCTACCTACCATCGCTGCAGCAATCTGCTCCGGGTGATAAGGTGGCAATGCTCGATTGTGACACTGTAATAGGGCAGCTCTGCTTCTACAGCTTGAGTTACACAAGCTTACGAAAAATGTATCTAACAGACATACGCGAGTACTTGTTAACTTTACGATTAGTGGTCCTTCTGTATTGTACAGATATCTATTTGCAGGCAAGACAAATAAATACAATTCTATCTCAGGTTTGCTGTGATTTCATTACTGTGCACGTGGAAAATGTTCAAAAGATCTAAAATGACAGGTTTAAGAAACAAATTACGCGGAAAATTGTTTAATTACATCCAATATCTGCAACGTATCAGAAGAGTTTATTGTGATCGTACCAGATTCCATTATCGTTGTAAACTGAAAGAACCAATACCTTATCTCACGCGTTTGCCACTGATATCATGTGGTGCAAATATTATCCACGTCATACTTAGTTATGTCTGAGGCAGTAACAAATATTTACGTTCTAGATGGTGTATATGATTTTATAACGATAATACTTTTCACTGATAAGTTTATGATGACTAATAACTGTCAATCAGTGGCGCACATCGGTTTTTATGTAATAGAGGGAATAATAAGAGATGTATCTCATTCAACATGAAAATACTTTTTATGAGCAGAATATTTCGAAAGATGAACTCACACTTCGCCTATCTTTATCACTAAATATTACTTATCATCTCCTCACTCTTTCAACTGTCACGGTTGTACAGCTGAGGTGCTTCAAAAGAAAAAAGTAACATATTTAAAATTCATTAATAATACTTGTGAATAATTATATTTGTTTTAATTAATTTTCTGAAGTGATGAACGTCATTCAGTATATCTCTGTAATTTTGTACGTTATTAATTATAAATAAGCAATTAAAATGAAGTTTAAATTTAGTACAAAGGAAATTTTCTTTAAAAGAAAAGATCAAGTCAGCTGGGCAGCACATTTTAGCCCCCCCCCCCCTCCCTCCCTGAACCAAATATTCAATGCATCACATTTAATGTGCTCATCAAATCGAACATGCAATCTAATACATGCAACCGTATGTAATATTTGGGATGAGACTTTTGTGGCAAACACTTTCTATATTTTACATAAACAGAAGTGAATGTAAGGGCATCGATCAGAAAGTTGATAACAAGGGAATAGACAATTCTGCTCTAAAGTGTTTTTTCATATAAGGTAATTTTTTGTTTAAATACATAAATGATTTGTATTAAGATTGCGCGAAATGTTGAAGAAAAATGCAATCATTATATTTTGCAGCGTTTTGCTGACTTTAAACGCGAATATTCTCAAAAAACACGAAAAATGAATTGTTTGGACGTAGGGTAACGTGTTTTGACGCAAATAACTGAAGGATTGATTCAGTGAATGCATATTATTTTTTACACAAATTTATGTCCTACAAACTCACGTTCTACGACTATACTTTAGCTACATCAGTCTTCTTTATCCCGCTTTCCGCGTCTAGAATTACTTGAACTCTTCTTCCAACACTTCTCTCTACTTACAACATAAGACAGCAAAAGTGACAATGATTCTGTGATAACAACTGTTTCCGTAATTGTCCTTTGCTTTGTCATTGAATATCCCAGTTTTTATCTCAAAATACTCATTTCCGAATTTATTATTTCAAAACGTTTATATATTTATTACAATTTAGGACTTATTAATTCTTTTGAAATTCTATGTTCGAATTATCTAAATATCTACGACAAATATTCAAACTATACCTTATTTTGAAGTTTTGATTACAAAATTTTTAAAGGGAATCAGACATCATTTTGTAATGTTAAAACATTCGCATTATTTCTGTGTCCAGCATAGACATTGGAATTTTTTAAAAACAAATGATCAGTTATTGAAGAAAGAAGTGGAAAGACAGTCTGTTGTACAGATCACGAAAAACAAAAGCAATTCTATTGAGGATGTCTTCCTGATTTAGTTCTAAGGAAATGTAGTGGAATGAAAGGCTCTAGGTCTATGCTAAATAAGTATGAAGGGGCAAATGTGAAGATTTTAGGTCATGATAACGAATTATTTCTCGATATGTTTTAAATCAACTTGAAATTTAATATTAATTAGTATGAACTGAACTTGGAAATATAAATAAAGTAGTTTTGGTCGAAATTCCTACTCTGCTTCTTAAAAATGAAACATCGCTAAAAAGAAGCATTAAGAAATACCAAGAGACAACAATCGATTTGTTGTGAGACCTCAAAATACAATTTCATGCTCATGTAGTTTGATTTCTGATTAACAATACCACATCTATGTGTGACTTATAATAATATATACATGGGAGTCTGTTTCTTCCTTGTATGAGTACACAAATCATGTATGTATGTTTCCATACATCTTTCTATTTGAATTTTGAAGCTTCCCCCTAATGTATTTTTGTCACAGGTACTGACAAGTCATGAAATATGCCATTTAAAACGGGAAACTAATTGTCATTTGCGTAATTTGACGTTTAGATTTTAAATTTATATTTTACTTTGTAGTAAAGACAATCGATTGATAAAAAAAACTGTGTGTCTGACTGTCGGGCAGTCAGCCCGACTTTCCGTCCGTTTCTCTTGGTGTCCGTCCGTCCAGCCGTCCGTCCGTATGTTTGTCGTTTAATTAAGTAATGATTAAGCTAATTTATAATAATCACTACATTATTATTCGCATATTGCACGTTGTAAATGAATATTTATATATATTTCGAAACTGATGTGGTGCGACAGACTTTTTATCTCGTATTTTTAATAAAAGATAATCTATTTCATAATACTATCACAAGGAATGACATTTGTTATAGTCTTTAATATTTTCTTAACTGATTTAAACGAAGTACTTTGCTGACTCTACGATCCATGTCGAATGATGAATGCTATAATTAATTTAAACAAAATAGAAAAATATTAAAATTAGTAATAAAAACCAAATTCTTACTATTACAAAGTTAACTGATATTGTATTAAATAGTATGCATTTTCCCCAAAGATATTAATGCAAACACTATATGTATAAACATTATTATGATATGTCAACCACAATGATTG
Source organism: Gryllus longicercus (assembly GCA_038098605.1). NCBI lineage: Eukaryota > Metazoa > Arthropoda > Insecta > Orthoptera > Gryllidae > Gryllus > Gryllus longicercus. Next base: position 293,296 of record JAZDUA010000110.1, read on the forward strand.
AATGCTGGTCGCCGGGAGTATATAAATCTTGTCTTAATAAATAGTGACTGCGAGGTCAGACTTTCTATTAAATTACTTGTTTTTTTAAATGACAAATCTGAACTGAGACGTCTTTGATGATGATCTTGCAATAAACCAATAATATAGAACGATTGATTTTAATCGTAATACAACTCTGTCAAATTTGTGAAAACCAATGACAAATTCTTACCTTGTTTTTGTGAGAGTATGTGTCCTATGGTTCTTTAACTTTGTAGAATCTTCCTTCCAATAGAAACATTCTACTCATTTATTCACGGTTGTTGGCCCTAGAAACAAGACTACAAAAGTTACTAACAAGGAGGTTGCCAGAATTACGTAGCAGTTATGTTATAACGGCCACATAATTCTCTGCTTCTTTGAAGTGAAAGCGGTTTAATTCCGTGGCTGGGGACATGAAGTCGGCGTCAAGATGTCCCAACGCTGGCTCTATTTATGGCTTTGGGGCATCTCATCGTTACTTACCCAAATGTATTATGGACCTAAATTGCATAAATTGAACTAGTGGTGATAAACAGCACACACTTTCTCGCCCGTATTTTCAAGCAACATTGCGGGAAAAGTACTCAAATTTTGTATCTGACCTTATTTCAAAATCTATCTTTAAATAACAGAATTTCATTAAGGAAAAAAATATGTATATTCATAATTGTAGATGTAGGAAGACGCCGAAAAAATATGAATATTTGCGTTTGTCGGAAAATCAAGAATTTTCAACGAAAATTAGAGCTTCAGCCAGTGGCGGCTCGTGTCTATTAGCATGTTTGCATGTGCACACCGAAATTAATTCAGTGCATTATCTCTTAAATATCTTCAAACAAGAGGGGAAAAAGTCATCTCAGAGCGTTACGGAAACACGGAATTTCAAAACACGCGCCGCTCGGACGCTGCGATTGACAGTCCGCAGCTAGTCCCTTTTGTGAAAGCCAGCCGGCGCAGAATTGCAAGCAAGTAGAGCGCATCGTAGGCTGCCGCGGTGCTGGAGTGGTAAGAGGAAACAACAGGGGCTGTAAGAACTGAATAAGCATTAGGCGGAGTATGCGAGTGCCTCGACATATAACACATATAACTCGCAGATATAACACTCAGATAGCACACGTTTGTAGATAAACATGTGACATTGAACGAAGGACAAAGGTATTGTGAGATATCTCTCCACTGGAATGAGCTCTCATCCCTTCCAATAAACCAGTTCTTTGCTGGCGCGCGAAACGCGAACACATTGCTATCCCGTGTTGAATTCGTAAGAATTGTGTTAATTTAATATTATACGCTCATTCTCTTGTTTTTTGAAGAGAGTTGCAATTACAAATCCATTTCAAAATAATGAAAACCCAAATAATTTTGTAAAAGTATGTAGTTGGCTACTTTTTAATTGACTTTCGTTTTTAAAAACGGAAGTTACAGTGTTGGTTTTGCTGTCACGCGTGAAGACAATTTGCTGAAAAGAAACAGGGTTGAATTGACTTTGTGTTTAGTCACACAGTGTAGCCGGCGAATTATCTAAATTGTTTTCAGTATTCGGTAACATGTACTTGTAAAATTAATTCAGTGTCCCAAACTGATGTACTTCTGCTTCAGACTAGTCTAAATGTAGAGAGGCAAAGGGTTGTCTTTTACTCATTTGTTTATTCCACATTACCATGAAATAGATTTGATTATTTTAAATTATTCAAGAAATAAGTTTATTACATAACATGGTGTTTACTTGCCACTAGATAAACTTCTAATTTTACCTTAGATTGTATTTGCTCTCTAAAACTTGCCTTCTTTGAACTTCTGGAAAATGTACAGTAGCGTTTCGAATTCGTCATCCTAAAGTACAGAAATAGTTATTCCTCTTTAACCTTGGGGTGTAACTAGTGGAAAAATAAGACATGAAATACACCTTTTGTCAATTTCGATCTGTTTTTTTGTAACCACAATCTGGACTTTCTTCGATTTCTTGCCTTATTACCTTCTTCCTGTATTAAAAATAAACAAAGCAGTGACTTCTGTACTTAACGCAATACAGCCGTCACGCACAAAAGAAAGTAAACGAGTAATGAGCCAAATGGACTTCAAAACTGTCTAAAATGTCAGTCCGGACCCGGTCAGTGAGCGCGACCCCCACAAAAACTGCCCTGTCGTCCGACCAGACACAGTCTCGCCCTGACCCCGTTCGTCCGTCTGTCCCGTACTGAACCAGTGTGCATTCAGAAGCACTACGATTCTTTTACTGAACTTTTGACCTTACTAATCGTTTATTAATTGACCTTTCAATTCACTAATCTAAATGGACGCAAATCAATTATCATGACATGCCACATTTAGTTCGAAGAAATAACTTTCAGGGATTATGCTGTGCTCGCAAAGCTGCTTCTAAAATATTACTACTTAATTAAATGAAATAGAAAAAACCACCTTACAAATTTTACCTACCTTGACGACTGAGGTTCTTAGTAAAATTTTTCTTTGTTGACATCTCATTGCCATTGCCACGTTCCCGGGTAGAGCTCATAACTTACTATCACTCGTGGCAGTGTCAGCAAACAGATGCCTAACGGATGGATGTCGAAACCAAGCACCCGTTTCAAATTATCGATATTTTAAATTTGATATATTACCAACAAAAAAAGTTAAAAATAATATTTGTGTATTGCAATGCACGTATTTAACGTTTTAATAGATTTCATGATTATGGAATGTATGGTATTGGAGCTATTTCGATGGGACTTTTTCAGAAAATGAAAAAAAAGGGTTATTAAAAGAACTCAATCATTGGATCATTGGAACAGGTTCGCAAAAATTAACTATATTTTACTTGGAGTTAAACTTAACTCCCCTTGCTTTTGCTAGCATTTAAGTGCGACTGTTTGATACGAACTACTTCTCTCGAAAAAGGGTTATAAAGAAAACGGGTTATTTTTACGTAATGAATTCTTATGTTTAAAGGATTTACGTTTAGAAAAAAATTAAGCTTTTCCAGTAATTTCGCTTATTAAAACAATGGCAGATAGTGGGCTCTAAATGTATTTTAATTTCTTCTTATCAAAAGGTAAAATCGCCAAATTTTTATTAAGTGTTAAAATTAATAAAAAAGAACACTTAACGCCGTCATCTCTCTATTACATCGTTTCGCGAGTTGCAATTGATCAATGGAAAGCAGTCGGTATTTCGACGTCTTGTGCGAGAAACTTTGTTATGTAAGGATATAGTCAGTGAAACTAACATAGAACATTTGTAGGTACGAAGATTGATTTAAATGCAAAGAACTGTAAGGGTATGTACACGCAATGTCTAACTATCACCTGAAACATGTGCCTACTTAATAAAATATATGAGTATTTATAATTGTTTGTGAGGCTTCACGTTTTTTAATTAAGGTGGATTAAATAATTCCTTTCGTAGTCCACTTCAATGCTTGTGTAAAGATCTTGGTGAATACAAAATATAACCATTACCTAACTGTTACTCCCCGAAACTTATTTAACTGTTACCTGTGGATTATTGTTCCAGCATTTGTTAACATCATCCATTTCATTAGATTTAGAATAAGTATGAATGATTTGAACTAATATGTTGGGGACGAATCAATATTAAATGTAGTGCATATGTAATAATTTATTGTTGAACCTTTTTTTCCTTTCATGAGAATTAATCGCGTGGGTCCAGCCAATACACGAGTGCTGTGTGTTCGCAGGCAACGGGTACATCACGACGGCAACGCTGCGAGAGATCCTGGCGGCCCTGGACGACAAGCTGGGCCCCGACGACCTGGACGGCATCATTGCTGAGATCGACACTGACGGCTCGGGCACCGTGGACTTCGACGGTACGTGCCACGCCCGCCTTAGCTGGCTCAACTCACGTCACTGCAGTACCTCAGACCAGGCGGTCCTAGGGTTCGAATGCCGACGGTGGCAGGAACTTCGACAGCGAGGTCGAGTTCGGCCGCTGTCCGAGGGACAATTCTAGCGCCCGGCTGCTCGGATCGGTAGTTTTCCGTGGTTTCTCCGAACAACAGCCGTCGTGATAAACCGGCTCATTACAGTTGTTTCTGCAGCGACTGAGGAGGTCCTAGGGTTCGGGTCGCGTCGGTAATGGATTTTGACACTAGTTAGGACTAGTTAATAGATAGATTGAACTCAGCCACTTTCTGGAGGAGAACTATAGCAGCTGGCTGATGAGATCGGTAGAATTCCGTGTTTTTTCCAATCAATACAGGTGAATGTTGGAGTAAAGTGTCGTTATGTCCCGTGGGCAATCTTTTTTGACTCTTTCCTATCCTTGCTCTGTACTTATTCACGCGCACGCACGCACAAACACACACGCACAAACACACACGCACAAACACACACGCACAAACACACACGCACAAACACACACGCACAAACACACACACGCACAAACACACACACATACACACAAACACACCCACAAACACACACACACACATGAACTACACTTCTTCATATTCCGAGAGATCTGTCAAAAGCTTAGAGCTTGTTCCGACGGGGGGAGTGTCTCGCCGATGTGAGATACCTGGTTGGAGAAGTCCCCACAAGCCTTCGTTTAGCTCGGAGCCGGTTCTCACAATCCAGCAGGGAAAGAAAATCGGCATTTTCAAGTAATGGACATTTATTACTCTTACCAGTGTAATAAGTGATACATGCCGGAAGCATTAAAAAATCAAATTCGGTCTGAAGGCTGAGATGACGTAAGCTAATCTCAACCTCACTGTGAAGTTACCGTGAGGCACAATCGATAAGAATTTCGATTCGAGGGGTATATTGTTAAAATCCATTTAATAAATATAATGAGTAAATTCAATTAACTAATTTTGTATTTTTTTAAATTTTGGGGTATACATATTTCAAAATAAAGTTCTGGAATAATATGGTAAAGGAAATAATTTCCACAAAAGTTTTAATAATTCTTATTAATAATTCTCCAATGGAGAACTATTAATAAAATTATTAAAACATTTGTGGAGATTATTTCTTTTACGATATTATGTATTACTACAAGATATCTGATACCACAACGGAATTTAAGTTTCAGAACATTTTAAAATTTGTATTAAAAAATTAAGGTTAGACGTTATTTGAGTGAGAAACATTCAGCACCTGAGTAGAGATTGCTACCAACTGCACTAATCGATATGAAGTCAATTCAATTCAATTCAATTATATTAGCAATTATATTAGTATTTTTTACAGGATGGTCCTACTAAAAATAGAAATAATACAGTAATACACAACAAATACAAACAATACACAATAACAAAACAATACAAAGCATGAGATACAAACTAATTGAGACAACAGAATATACAAATATATACAAAACGATTTGTATCAATTGAGGCTTGACTCGTTAGAGATATCCTAAGGTACCAATAATTCAATAATTAGAGTGCTGCTGGTGTAGAATTTAGCTTGAACTATTTATTTATAGTAAATGCCCGTTATTTCAAATTGATGAAATAAAAAATTACAGGGTTCTAGAATTTTCAGGGTTAGTTCAATCAAACAATTGGGAAAGAATAATACAGCATTGTGGTAAGGTCCTCTCAGCCCTTTATAAAATGGGCACCCCCAAAAAATATGTTTAATGGTATCTGGACTGTTAAAGATTAGTTAGAGAAATTAACCGGTCGATGGTTCTTGCGGATTTTTTATCCGGTTGCTCGATTCGCATTGTCATTGTGCGCTACGAACTGCCTTGTACCTCAAAAAAAGCTAGAAGAGTACTTACTGAAGCACATTTCAATTACTATAAACATTTCGTAATAAACATGTATGTACGAACAAATTTCCCTGATGCGATTAACTGTTTACGTCGACAGCTCCGTTTTTTAAAAGTGTACTGACACAATTTTTGTACAGCAATAGTAACGCACAGTTTTATAAATGTTTTCTTTAAAAAATATTTATATCGTTATATGCAAATAATTGATTTTCAAAATTTAAAATAATTGTAATTCAAACGTTTCCTCAAAACATGCAGGTTGTGTTCATGATCACTACCAATCATAGCAGTGCAATACCACTTACTACGACACGTAACAAATTAAATCTGTAGCTTATTTACTAATGGACATATTTTCTATTGAATGAAGTTCCACATTCTTCCTTGTCAAATGGAAGTTTCTTTATTACCTTTGTTTTTAATTCAACCAAGTTTTGTAGCAGTGAGGTTAGGGATCCCCAATTTCTATAAAACGTGCGCACACTAACCCCCATTATAGACACACACTTTTTACTGTTTCTTGAATGATTAAAATAAATGAGAAACTCCAGATACGCGCGTGCTTATGTTAACATGCCAAAATAAAAGCAGAAACAGTAGAATGCACTCACTCTATCTTCCTGTCTGCAGAATTCATGGAGATGATGACCGGCGAGTAAACTGTCCGGCGTCTGCTGCTTCTAGCACATCGGCAGTTTCCACCACGCGAAGCCAACTGGCTTCCACTCGTTCGCCTCTCCGCCACCAGAGGCGCCACCGCCGCCTGCCCAGGGCACGCCTCCGCCTCGCCCACGGCCGACTTCAAGCGGTTGCATTGTTGATTAATAAATACACGGCTCTTTTTTGTTTCTGTAGTCTTTTATTTCCCTCCTCTTACTGTTTTTTACTGTTATTGTGAATAAGATAAGGCTGATAAGGCTCTTCTGTTGGTGGGTAAGTCATTTTTTAAGAAAGAAGAAAAGGATGGTGCAACTTGCGGTGACTCTCTCTCAACGATTGCATTTACATGATTGGGAATTCCATGAGATTGTTAGAGATGATAATACTACGAAGATATTACTAGAATATGTTATTGGGTGTTATAAGTTCGCCTTTCACTCTTCGGTTTTCGTCCGAATTCTCTTATGACAAATACACAAAACATGAGTTCAGGAATTTGTCTTGATATGAAAATGGTTTCTGTATTCGTTGAAGCTAATCGCTGTCCTCCGGTCTGGAGGAAACAAGATGATCTCCTCCCACGACTACATTGGAGATGTGAATAGCTCGGCAAATATTATTGGTTTCACCCCCGTTAGAAGTAGATCTATAAATTATATCAAGAAAGGGAGTGAGCAATTCCATTTCGTTCAACATTTGTTACCTAATTATTTCAAAAACGACCACAGAATATTAATAAAGAAAATGCTGGTTTGGATATATTAAGGACTACATATATTAATTATGTCTAATAAATTAAATAGATTTGGTGCTAAAAATTTGGCTTTGAGGTAAGACATGATCTTGTGGTGCCGTATACATCTTTAACACATCTTACTGTTATTTGTCGATTAATTCAGATTTAAAATGCGTATTCATTTATCATTAGTTGATTATAGAAAAACGAACGTAATTCTTTCAAGGTTTGTGTTCTTTAATAGTATTTAAATTTGAATTTGAATGAATGCCTTATTTTACGTTGCGAGACTAATATTAGATTTATCTCTATTTTTTAATAGAAATTTGATTAATCATTTTCTTGTGCTGCAAACATTAATAATCATACGTCCTTTTGCATATATAAACCTAGTTATAAGCAATACATACATACCTAAAAATGCACATATGCGTGCATAATTAATTTTCATCAGTCATATTCGTTTTACATTTCCTCCCTTTAGTGTAGAAATATTGCATAGTGGTTTGAAGTGAATGAACTCAACGGAAAACTTTTAGTTTACACAACGGGAGTAAAATTGAAGTATTGCGTAGAAAATAATATTAAAATAAAATTTCAATCTTTTAATTGATTCATATTTCTTTCTAGTCAATTGTCAATTCATAAGGCAATTTTCGCCTGCACATGGCGTTAACGCGAATTGAAGTATTTCTGTAGTATACTGAGAAAAAGTATTGGAATCACCTAAACAATAAGAACTAGAATGTTTAACCACAAAACTTGTAATTAATGTTCTTTGAGCTGCAACTTTGCAGGTACATCGGAATTAAGGAATATTAGCGCCATTTTACGATGGTTAAGAATGGTGGAATTCGAGACGAGATACACTCAATATTGTAGCCAAAAACCAGCGTAGTATACACAACTTGTATTAATAATTAATTATGATACATTAAGGTTTTAAATCGATGGATTGAGGATTTATTGATAGTAGGATTCTCCAATACAAAATACTTTAAACAATTCTGATAAGATTAAAACATTTCATTTCAAAACATATTTAAATTTGTGTTTATAGTAAATAGTAATTGTATTGTACCAAATGTATGAGGCTCCATAATTTCATTAATATACAAGAATATATCGTTCAGCAAACGACATAAAAAGAAATTGGGGGATTTTCCACTTTCCATTTAATGAATATGTAGAACTTTTCTAACTGTCCTGCAGCCGTTTCTTTGGTTCGATATGATCGCAATGATCAGATGGTTTACATTTCATTTAGAATTTATTCTATATCTATAATATAAAACCGGAGAGTTCTTTCTCTCTGAAATTTCTCACTCAGTTGAATGGCGTTACACAAGGGATACAAAAGTGTAAGGACTAAGTAAATGCTTGAGAGGAATAAAAGTTACTAACAGTGACAATATTGAGAATCAAAAAAAGAAACAATTCTTTATTTTATTAATCACATACAATACATTGATAACATTCTGTCCTGATCCATTTTCAAAATAATAAATATGCCTCAAACAAATAAAATATCTGTGGTTGTGAGAAAATGACTTCCACCTCCATCAGGTTTTTCATAGTTTCCATGATTCATTAATCAAATACTGAGCTACCCCTCGTTTTGCTTCAGGATATTCATGTAACTTAACTATGCGTACGTTACACTATACCTGCTTTTTCTAGTTGTGTTATACGAGAGATCTTGAGTGTGAGTTGCTATTTGGTTGGTAATACAATAAAAACCAATCTGGCGGTCGTTTTCCAATGAACATTGTTTTGTTGATTCTTTATTAAGCACTCAATTATGTATAAGAAAATAGTGTGGAAGAGTTTCTGCGGGTCTAGGAAAGTGTGAATATTATACATCTGACCCCAATGTCACATACGTTTTACTGTTTTTTTCGCAAAAATTAATAAAAATAAATCAACAACTCTTCGTATTTAATGAAACATTGGTATACAATTTTTTTGTTTCTTTGTTTCTCATTTCTTGAATGCCATTACTTAGTTAACTTCTAAAAACCAAATTTTTATCGCTACTAACTAAATGCTTAACTAAATGTAACTAATAGTCAACGTGATAGTAAATTCAAACGACTAACATTTATTGTTGTATCATTGTGTGTTAAGAAGCAAAATCACCATGAAAAAGCAGAGACCATGGCATTTAGTGTTATTTTTACTCTGTGAATCCTAGAACGATCCTCAGCCATTTCTACAACAAACCATGCGATGCCTGAGGCATTCATTGCGGTTTCTCCCGCAATGTGCCAACCATCCACATTGCTTCCGTCGAGAGCTATGATGGAAGGACTAGACGCCCTTTGACAAGCTCGTCTCCAAACCTCCAAGTCTCTCCCAGCGTCCAAAGCTCGGACCCACACCGCAGCCTCTTTGTGTCGTTGAACCCGCAAGCAGATCTTTGTACCAGAATTGAAGGAGGTTTCCGAAGACTTCTGAATCCCAAACGTTGTCTTGTTGTTCGAACCTCCCCTCCAGGCTCAATGGTCCCTCCTGGCGCCGGCCGCGATGAGCGCTCGCGTCGCTTCCTCATTGTTATTGCACATCGCCCAGTGCAGAGGAGTCTGTCCATCATTATCCCTGGCGTTGATGTCGGCGCCCGCGCGCACCAGCAGCTCCATGCACCGACCGCTGTGGTCGTTCAACGCAGCCCTGCGCGCAACGAGTCTTTCCATCTGTATCTGTCGACCGTCAACGCGAGGGATAAAGATGGAAAGACTCCATTGCACAGGGCTGCGTCGAGGAAGTACAGCGGTCGGTGCGTGGAGCTACTTGACGAGTCTCTCCATCTGTATCATCCCCGCAACGAGTCTTTCCATCTGTATCTGTCGCGTTGACGTTGGCGCCCGCTCCCAGCAGCAACTCCACGCACCACACGCCGTGTTCGCTCCACGCAGCCTCGTGCAAAGGAGTATTTCCATCTTCATCCCTCGCGTTGACGTCGGCGTCCGCGCCCACCAGTAGCTCCACGCACCGACCGCTGTACTTCCTCGACGCAGCCCTGTGCAATGGAGTCTTTCCATCTTTATCCCTCGCGTTGACGTCGGCGCCCGCGCGCAGCAGCAGCTGCACGCACCGACCGCTGTGGTCTCTCCGTGCAGCCCCGTGCAACGCGGAAAATCCAAACTGGTCGACAGCGTTCACATCGGCGCCTCGTTGCAGAAGGAGCGACACCACGTCCGCGTGCGTATTATAGGCTGCATAAAGTAGAGGGGTGGAACCATGTAAATCAGTGTAGTTGAGGTCGGCTCCGGAGTCTATGAGACATCGTACGTCACTTAGTCTTCCTTCTTGTGCCGCATCAAATACCTGCTCTCCCAGGCTGGAAGGAGAGGTTCGTGCCTCCTCCGTGTTGAACCCTTCCTCCCGCACCCGCTGCATCGCGCCTTCTTCCTCGTCGGCCGCAGCGCTCTGGTTGCCGGCGCCTGAGGTAGTGGGGGTGGGGGTGGAGGAGGGGGGCTCCTCCCCACCGCCCGCTGCAGCCCCTCCCGTCGCCGGTGCTTCGCGAGCGCTGGCGGCGGTGGTAAAGGACGCACGTGCAGATTGGGGCTCCTCCAAGTGGTTCAACAGAGCTCCGTCGCGGGGCAGGAACGTTTGCAACGCGCTTGGCACAGAGGTCTCAACTTTTTCCATGTGGTCTTCAAGACTTTGTAAACCTCTTTTCCCTCCAGACCCCTCCGGAGGTAGTTCGTCCACAGCCGTCTGTCTCTGCAGTGTCTCTTCATAACGCTGCTGTAAAGATCGGATGGCGTCGTCCTTCTCCTGCAGCTTCCTCCTTATCTCTTGCAACGCCGTCGCCGCCCTCTCCTCCTGCAGGCGCAGGGCCTCTAGCATCGTATTTTCAGCCTCTTGGACTCTACGTTCCGACTCTTGCTTATGCAGATGCAGGGCCTCCTGCATCCTCTGCTCAGCCTCCTGCTTCTGCTGGCGCAAGGCCTCCTGTAGCTGCGCCATCCCCTGCGCCACCAGCTGGAAGGCGTCGCCGACGGCGTCCGCGCCATCTTCTGCACCATTATCTCCAGCACTTCGGGGACTCGCCATCGCTTTCCTTCGGCTTCTAAAACCCATTAAATAAGTACAAAATACAAACATTGTAAAGTTCAATATTGAAAAAGTTTCAAAGAATGCTGGGTTAATGGTTGTCTTGAAATATTGAAATGTATTATTTCAGTAAATGTGGGTATCAAGTAACTTACGTTTGTGTGAATCAGATAAAAAAAACATTCTGGTTACTAAACCCTGCTTCTTCGAGGATTTTAGATTTTACTTACAATTAACTGAAAAACTTTGATTTGCTCTGATACTTATTTGTCAAGGTTGTTTATTAGACACTTAATCGAATGTGTGCTATGAGTAAGGTTTTTTAATCGTAGGACCATTCATAAAGACATTAAAATTAACCCTCTATTTATCCCATTTGTATATTACATACATTCCAAAAAATGTCATCCATAACAAAATTGTTATCTAAAATTAAGTATTAAACAACTAATACACAAAGTTTCAAGTTAAATAAGGGAGAATAATATTAATTTTTTTGTATTAAATCACATGAAGATTCTTTTAGTATTCGAAATTAAAATACACAATTTTAACTCTCCAACGATATCACTTTAACTTATTGGACCTCTTCATTAATTTTCAAATTAATAACAAACAATTAACAATTAATTTTTTCAAATTTTTCATAAGATTTCATAGTTTTCTTATTGTAAAAATACTGCTAGTTTCTTAACTAGACGAGATCACGTATGTCTACATAAACTAAGTTCAAATTACCACTCATTTATAAGGGATGTCTGTGTGTGTTACTGAAAATATAAAACTTGTGTGATATAAAAAGTGTGATCTCGTTGGAGAGAACAATTGAGGGATGCAGCGTCGGTTACTACGGAGTAGTGAAGTGACATCGATGACAAAACATCGATGTCAGCAAACATCCATGTTCGAAGTGAAACCATTGATGCTAAAAAAACATCGACTAAAAACCATCGATGTTTTATCACATGAATGGTTTACACTGGTTTCTTAACCTCTAACATTAAATTCGTGAGCATTAAAAGTCTATGTTCGTGTTTGTAAATTCGCCAGAGTACGAGTAGGGGCAAACCCTACAATCACGGCCTATTTATTGACATCTCGATGTGCGAAATTAACACCAAATATAAGGTCGTGGAGGTCATCTCGGAAGAGAGAGTTTGGTCGAAGAAGGTAGTACAAACAACGTTCCCTTGGTGCCAACCCATGAACTAATGGCATTACCATCAGTTATGATTTAATATTTTAACTTTTATAGTATTGTGATAATGTGAAATTTTCATTTAGAGACAAAACATTAATCCCAAAACATCGATATTAAAAGACATCGGCGTCAATACATCAATGTTTAAAACATCAATATTTCTTCAAAAAGATCGATGTTTGTAAAACATCGGCATCGATGTTGCATCCCTACTTAGGACTCGAGTGTTGCTAGAGGAGACAAGTTCAAACACGGTAGAGATTGATTTTCGCATGTAGCCCGAATATATTAAAGTGACATTCTCGTTTTTAAATCCAATTAATGGTATCTTCAAGATATTGAAGGTTTGGCCAAACCTTGGGGAAGGTACTTCAGCAAATTAATAGGTGGTTCTATAGTAAAGAACAAGATATCCCTCGAAATGGAGAGGGTAACTTTTGGTGATTGACTCTGATGACATGAATTCACTCATGATACATTTGCTTTGCATTATAACTTAATGTGTTCTTATTGAAATTACCGCAAGCGAGAATCCAACGGACAGCGGCGTTTGATGAATGGCGATTCAACTGCAGTTGAATTTACTGCTCAAACGATCGTGAGATTCACGTGTGCTTTCGCTGTTGCAAGATGGTTAAGTTGATTTGTAAAGGTCCATTGACAATGCAAACATAAACATAAGCATGGCGTTAACATAAAAGTTAGGACTACGTCCATAAGCGGACTCATTCACAATGCGTTAGCTTCTGCATAACACGTAAGACGTTAACTCAAAAGCTTGCAAACTTCAAGCTTCTCTGCTTATGCTTAAGTAAGACATAAGAAATGAACCAAACACAGAACGGTAACTCAAAATCGACAATCGAAATTGGAGCGAAGTCGATAGAAGAACTAATGCCGTATGCGATATGGACATGGACGATACCTCGAAATCGATTTTCACATCCAACCAATATTAAACTAGCATGTCTCACAGCCAATAGAAACGTTTATTTTGCTTACGTTTATGTCAGACATTGTGAATACTTCAGTCTATCACTTATGTCAATGTTTACGTCTATGCCTTAAGCTTATGTTTACGTTTGCATTGTGAATGGGCCTTAACAGTACGTGTTTCTCGCCTTAGCCCGCACAGTGCAAAGCCTGCCTTGCCGCACCCACGTGCCCAACTACCCCTCACCAACCCCTCCGTGTCCTGTGCCCCTCGCCCTGCTGCCTTTCCCCTCCTCTCCTTCCATGATTCATTCATTATTTCGATGATTAGTCTTTGCAGAGCCTCGGACCGGGAGGTCCTGTGGTTCGTTTCTCGACGGTAGCAGGATTCTTGACTAACCAGAAGGCTGGGTCGAATTCAATCGCTGTCTGGAAGGGAATGCTAGCGGTCGGCTGCTCTGGTCGGTAGTTTTCCGTGGTTCCTCCTATCTATTCCAGGCGAATGCCGGAGCAGTACCCTAACGAGCGGGCCCAGGACCGCGCGCAATCCTTCCTTCCTTTTCACTGTTCTATTCTCACCCTTGGTTGCACATACACCCACATGCGTTACACTATCACACATGTCGGGCGACCTTTCGGAAGCGTAGAGCTTGTCCGGGCTGGGGTGCTGCCCCACTGGTGGGAGATAACTGGTTGGGAAAAACTCCGCTAGCCGAAGGTAGTTCTGCGCCGGACCACGCCATCAAGAGGGACAAGATTACCGCCACCTCCCGGGCAAAAATGTACGCCACTTACGGAAGAAATAATTCATTAGTAATTACCTTAGCAGCTGACGCACCCACAATCACTACTAATCATACAATCAATCTATTATTTATTGATTAGTGATTCCGGGCGCACTAATTGCTAAGGATGGTAATCCCATAAATGTAGTACATATTTTTGCTCGGGAGGTTGCGTACAATTGAACCTCTGTCTCCTCATATGACAATATAATTTCAATATCTTGAACAGCTTAGAAAATATTCAAGATGAGCCCTTAATTGACTAACCCTGTATATAAGAAATAATCGTTATTTTGATTTGTTTTCTGTGAACATAAAACGGCTTCTTTATTTCAGAGGAAGTAATACTTTGCAAAAGCGTACAAAAGACACTGAAATCAGTTTATAAATTCCGGGGGCTGTGTAAGAAAACAATAAGACCAAGATCATGCAAGGCAGACAGACAGTCAGATAGACGAACCGACCGTAGAACGACATGCGGACTGACAGACGAACAGACTTACTGGTAGGCTGCAGCCAGGCTGCTGACAGACGAACAGACGTACTGGCTGACGTACTGCAGCGAGGCCAGCATTCAGACAGATAAATACACAGACTGACTGCTTTTCATCCTCGAAGGATATATGAAGTATGCATATACTTCTTGTCAATTAGGCGTGTAGTAGTGACTACAAGTGGCAGCTGTGCTCGACTAATCAGGACGATGTGGGAGGCACTCTCCGCAATGACAGATCTAGTGTCTGCATCGTTCATTCTCGGTAATTGTCATTTTTGGCACAACCAAGTGTTGTAGCATCCGACACCAACATTGAATCGTTTATTTCAGAAAATCTCAAACGCCAAATTCCTTATTCCGAGAACATTTAAAAAAAGTCTCCCAATTTATCGGATTTCAAAATATCTGTATAAGTTAAAGCAGTTGATAAATGATTGATAATTGAGTATTTTTCATATAAATATGCACTAAACTATGTGTCTATCCTCTTGGAGCAATTATCCGCCGCTATTGCGTCTATTAGGTTTTGGCGTTGGACGGGTTTCTGATATAAACGATTCTATTGAAATCAACAGCGGGTGAAGTCGAGGAGGTTTTGTATAACAGTTCTTATGGTAGGTTCCACGTTTTTGGCCCTTTTTTATGTATGATAGAAAGAAAGAAAATCACGGACCGTTTCAACTTTATTTTCCTTTACTGCAGTCTACTGCCGGGTGAGACGTCGACTGCCAAGTTATTGCATAACATCAATTAAAGATGAGACTATAAACTGCTTGGAACTTTTTTTCATTGATGAGCGATATCACTACAATCGTCACGTTTTAATACACAGGTGACCTGAGAGGAAACGTTGAAACTTAGGAAATAATTTCTTAAGACAATTGTAAACATATTCGGCCTTACTAATAAACGTGGTGTAAATGGTATTCTGTGCTTAAGCCGAGAATAGAAGGAGAATTGCGAAAACGCCTACCAATAAACATGGAATAGCTCGAGCACGGAATTAGTGAGATGTAGTTTGCATGGCAATCGCTAAATCCCGGAAAGACTTAGTTTAAACGTGGAATAACCTAGAAATGCGAAAACAGAGGCAAATAAGAACGAAATGTTTGTGCGTTTCGCTTCATTGTCTCATTATCATTTTCAATTCGATTGTACCTCCTTTTCTTGTGTTTTCTTGGATTCGTTCTTAATTTGTTCGTTTTTTAATTTTTTTATTTTTGTCATTGAAAACTTCAAAGCAATTTTGTTGGCGTTTCTTACCAGAAATATACGTAGAGAAGTGTTAACAGTATTGATGAAATGGACAGCCGAGAAAAAAGTAACAAAGCACGTGTGAATTTTTTGAAGGGTATTCAGATGAATTTCAAAACGAAAACGGGTTTTCGTGGGATGGAACGCAGGAGTTACCCACGTGTGTTGAAGGGTGTCATTACCAGTAAGCTACCATATTACTAATTGGCCCATAGTGATGCATGTCTATTATAAATATTTTTAATCATTAAACGTGCATACGTACAATACCCCATTGAAAATTAAGGATTTGCATTGTTTTATGTTAATAAAGTAAATAGTGATATCCATGAACAATTAAATAAATAAAATGACTTGACACACCGTTCCCATATTTTCAATGATTTAACATTAAAATAAAAACTGAAAGATGAAAAATTTCATGGCAGATTTTTGGTGGAATCTACTTCCACCTCTATATATAATTTATCCGCCTTCACAAAAAATATGAAAAACAAGAAAAATACTGTTTAGAGATGTTTGTTATATTGAAAGGCTTTTTTCAATGCTCAGAACAGACTTCAGAAATTCTGTATGTCCGTTGCTTGCAAAAGTCAGAATTTTATATGGAGAAGAAGTGATGGACAACTTATACTACCATTAGTAGCAGATGTTCGATGAGGAGAAGGAGTTTGGAGAGCACTTAAAGAGAACGACTGAAATACAATGTGTGATACATAAATTAACTTAACATTTTACGAATGTACTAATTTCAGATAAAATTTATACTTGTATTATGTACCTGATAATATAATTATTTTTATTTTATAAATATCCTCCAGTATTGCAGCTATTAAACATATAAATCTTTTGGTTGAAAATTCTTTATGTTCAAGAAAACAGAAAATTTATTTTCGTTGAGTGTTCTGAGAAAACGTTCTATTTTCAAAATTTATTTCCATACTGCTAGTCTCTTACGTTTTAAATCTGAATTTATTAGTTTTTCTACAAAAAATACAAGAACGTGACCTTTTTTATTGGCTGTCATAGATCACCTCTCTTTAACATCAATAATCTCTACGAAAGCATAGTAACAGAAATTACCTTTAGGAAAAATATAAGAAAGGAGTGGATTGGTTTTCAATATAAAAGAAAGTTATGCAAAATACAATTCTGCAGAACCCTCTCTTCAACATCACTTAAAGGATTAATTGTATCCAACTACATGTATATAATATGTTTAACCAAAATTTGATAACTAAAAGTTACATACCAAATTCACATAAAACAGTGAAAAAAATGTCACAAATATTATCTTTCCCCAGGTATGAGACTAAAATATGGGTTCATTATGAACTCAAATTAATATATTTGAAGTTCTAACAAATCTTTTAGGACAATGCCTAAATAATATAAACAACTATTGTCATAATGTTTTAATGTGAATTTGGTAAGCAATAGTTATGAACATGTCAGTATTAAAGTTGGTCGTTAATAAACAATATTCCTGTAGAGGAGTATTTAAATTCATCAACTACTGTCCTAATATAGAAAAAAATAATCTTGATATTGAGGTATTTTAGCATGCTGTTCTAAGTTGATGCCTACCTTTAAGATATACTGTAGTAAGAAAACGCAAAACTATTTTAATATATTATTTCCAGTGAAAGAATGTAAGAAATAATTTTAGTGATATATGTTTTTATATTGTTTCAGAGGGTAAAGGTTCAGAAAATAAATAAATAAAAAATAGGTATTCTTGAGATGATAAATTTATATGGGTCAGAAACTAATTTCATTCACTCACTATTATTTACACACATTTTCAATTAGTTCTAGGCCAACAAAAAAGAAAAAGAATTAATTTTTTTGTGAGGAAGACAAAATTCAACTTGACATGGTCTTGCTTTGAAAAATTTCGTTTTTAATAATTCGTGTAAGAGTGATTAAATCAAATAGTAATAAATTCAATATAAATTAGTTCACAAACAGTAACATTGTCCAAATATACAGCACAAAAATTGAACAACGTTCCATCTTTATATCAGAATTACGTGTTCCTAACGGCATATAAGTAAAATGAATTGAAGCTGCTATTGAATTTAATTAGTAATAAAATTTAATGGAAAATTTCTTCTTCTCTAATAGTTATTGTTTAACAATCATGTTAATATTCTCCAATCAAGTTAGGATACACTTCTTTTTTTATTATATTTATTTTGCACCTATTTCATCGTACAATTTTCCAGGTATTTTGAATTTACTTAATAATTACTAATATTTTATTAGTAAGTCTGATTTTGTCTTATAAACCAGGTGGATATTCCGAATGTTAGCGCCGCAATAAGCACTCAAAAGTTGGTTTGAAAAAATGCTTTCGAGGCAAAAATATGCATTGCAGAATCATAGCAACACTCGATAAACATGTAAATTGTTAACTATTTACAAATGAAATTGATATATTTGTTCTTCCTTTCTTACATTCACTATTGTAAAATTGTGTTTTCCATTTAAAACTTTCAGGAAGCCATTCTAAACATTTATCACTCTCCTCTTCCTCAAAGCAAGATTCAACTCACCTAACACCATTCCATTTATTTATCTCCTCACAAATTCCTTGTCTTTATTTATTAATCCTGCCACGTTCCAGAATCTCATTTTAATATCCCTTTTAATTTAAATTTTATCCACTTTTCAGACCATTACATCTTTAACTTCTCCTGGCTTTCAACAAACTAGTAACTTTTTTACCGGTTTTCTGCAACCTCCTCAACCCTTCTTGCATTCCTTCTCAGATTTCCTTCAGCTGTCCATCCATTTCGTTACCTATCATCCCCAAATCTCTCTCACGAAACAATGTGTTTGAGATTTTCAATTTTCCATGTGGTGTATATGTAAAACTTTTCTAGATTTTCTAGATCTCTTTCTTTAGTTCGATATGATCGCCATGGCTCAATTAGTTCACATTTATTTTAGAATCTCTCTGCCACCTCCAATATTAAATCCGGTGATTGCTTTTTTGGTGTAGTTATCGTTCGGGATATATATATATATATATATATATATATATATATATATAGTTTCAACAAATGGCTCCATTATATATATATATATATATATATATATATATATATATATAATTACTATTTCATTACTTTTGTCTAACCATAAACTTGTCGAAATAAAATTTACGATATAAACAAATTCTCAGTGTACTTAACCTGATCTACCTGTTCCCTTGTTAAATCGTGACAAAGGGAACTTACAGCATGCTTTCTCTGGGGACTCCCGTGTTTCTTTTCTCTCATCTCACAATTGTATCACTTTCATTTAAATATAACTCATCCATCAAATCTTTCAGGTAGTGCCGAAAAGGCTATAGGAAGTGTCCATCAAAGATATTTATCTGAAAAAATGAACTAATTTCTATAATTCCAAACTCAGGGAAAATTTACGAAATAACCTCACGATATGAGTCAAAAACGTCAGACTCGCTTCAGCTGCGGGCCAGTGCAGTCGCTCCGCCAACAGGAGCTAGAATCGTTCAGTGTGAAAGTGCAACTCAACATCACGCCGAACGTTAGGAACATTGTGTTCGTAATAGTGTTCAGTGGTTACAATTATTCAGCTACGAGTGCTTTAGTAGTTGAATGAACATCAACGTTTCATCCAGCACAGGGCGAGTGGTCAATGAAGCCCTCTATTTATATCATTCGGAAGAGTCATTTAATGTGGTTCCAGACGAAGGCAATGTGAATCTCACGGACAGCATGGAATTCATCGAAATACCGCCTCAACGTCAACACTTCGCAAGCAACAACATCAAAATTCGGGGTCGGATCATCGGGCCAGCCCCAGGAACGAATGCATTCACAACAGTCAGATGCTTCAGTCCAACCGTATCATAACAAGGTAATGTCGCAAGGAAAGCGAGCCAGCGATAACGACAGTGATAACAGAGACCTTAAACGTGTAACTACAGACATTCTGCCCCCGGCAGAGTCGAACCTACAAAGTCAAGACAATGTAGAAATCAAAAAGAGATTTAGTTGGCTAAACGAAGAAATCCCAGATGATCTAAGTGACGAAAATAAAATCCCACCAATTTTTGTTACTAATTTTGAAAATCAAGTTTCTCTCGCCAATGAAATGAAATGTAATGTGTCATCCAACTTCACTACAGAATTCAAAAATCAAAAGATTCGAATCCAATTCCAATTGGTGACCGATATCCGAAAAAGAGTTAAAAATTTCCTCGCCACAAAAAAAACAGTTTCACACGTATTCCGATAATATTAGTAAAAAATACTACATAGGGATGAAGAATATTCATCCTTCAATCTCATAAAATGAAATATTAGCCGAAATCAACAAACAATTCAATTAAGCTATGAACGTTACACGACTGTATAAAAACAATTCCCTCATCCCAGTACTGGCAGTAACTTTGATGGAACTCACAAAATCGAGGATATTAGAAATAAAAAAAATAGGCAATAACATTGTGAAACCAGAAAAAAGAAAGAAAACCAAGATCCCCTTACAATGTTACCGGTGTTTAGACTTTGGACACCGCAAAAACAATTGCAATCATTCAATTTCATGTGTGTTTTGTGCAGGTAATCACCTATCAGCAAACTGTGAACAAAAGAACTCCACTCCTACATGTATACATTGTCTTGGGAAGCATAGGGCTGACCTCAGATCAGTAGAATGTCCATATTACCGAAGAAGTTTAGAAAGAAAAAGAAATAATCCAGATGACAGACTTAGGAACAATCCTATTCCCCCGCAGTTCAATACAACAAACTTATTATTTTATTTATTTATGTAATAGGTAATTGTTACAAACAAATTAGATTAATTGATCCTATGTGGCTAGACCGAAGGTCTTTAAGCCATTACAATACCTACATCCTTTCGCGTTCTAATCTTTCGAATTCTGGTATTCACCCCAAATGGTCTCTCCATCGCATCAAAGCCGCGGAAAAGAAACCATAAGGTACGGCTCAGGAAAAAAACCCTGAAGGGGGAAAATCTGCCGTCAGAAGTGGAGTACATTCTAATCTATCCGACGTTTATTTTAACTATGTATTTTCTGGCGCGGGCGTCCCGCCGTCTCCTTCCAGTGCTTGGCCACCTCAGCACCTGAAATCAAACAGCGCCACAGAAGATCGTCCACACCAACGCCTCTGCCCTTACATTTTCGATCCCCCCTTCCCTTCACCCCCTAAAGTGATTATTACTATGCCAGTTTTATTTTATTTATTATATTGACCTGTTTCTTACCAATTGACTACGACTTACGACTTATTTCTTAACTGTTTACTAACTTAACATAAAATTACTGATTAACTTACTTATTGTTAGCTTATTGACATATTAATTTCTCTCAAGTCTAGTCTCCGCTCAAGGTAACCAGTGCTGTTTTCCCACTCCCTAATTTCAGTTTCCCCAATGGTCCGAACCTTTCCTAAAAATGTTCCTAATTCTTTCATAAATTCACCCCTTTTGTCACCTGAAATGTTTTGGACGAGCGTTACGTTCCTGTTGAGGAAGTAGTAATTTCCCATTCCCATCCATTTTTTCTCCATGTTTCCGTTGCACAGCAAATTAAGAGGATGTATATCCAGTCTTCCCTATCACCGCAAAGCACACAGATGCCATTACCACTTGCGTCCTTTAGTCTACGCAGCATCCACCCCCCAACCCTAAACCAAGCGTATCCCCCTCTTATGTCCTTTCCGAGAGTATGTACGTAACATTCGCAACCCCATAATGGACTCGCATGGATTTGAGCTACAAGCGAACGTTTTTCAGCCGTTGCTGCCCAGATCTCTTGCCTTTTTATATCCGCAAGTCTATCGGAAATCAGCCTTTCTATCTCACGGGTTCCCCACTATTTCCGGAGAGACGTATCCCAACCCTGCGCGGTCAGGTAGCCGTTTAATTTTGTACGCCCAGTAGCGATGGTCGCTTCCCTGCCATTGAACTCTAAAGCATGTATAAGTGTGTCAGCCTGTTCATCTGCTAACTTAATCCAGAGTTTAATAGGTTTCATTTTAAAATCTCTCCAAATTCCTATACTACCGACCTCTCTTAAGACTCCGGCATTTGCTGCGCATCTAGAAACTCCTAGAATTAATTTGCAATAATCTGTTTCGATGCTTACTAATCTATCCTATCCACTCCCCATATTTCTGCTCCATAGGTCATAGCTGGGAGAACTAACGATTTGAACATTGTATCGCATACTTTTACCGGCTATTCCGGAACCCTGCACACTTCGCAAACGATTTCTTTGAGCGCAATTCTTCCTTTGCTGTGAGCCGTCAACATGTGATTATTCCATCCCCCATTCATGGAAAATTTTACACCAAGATATGTAAATGTTTTGACGCGGTCAATTTCTTCCCTAGCGTAGTACCATTTCTCTTTGCTACCCCAGATAAACTCATTCTTGAAGACTACTACTTTCGTTTTTTGAATATTTACTTTTAGTCCCCATGTCTCACTATACAGTTCTAGAATATTTAAACTGTCAGCCCTCAATCGTCTCCGAGCATAAAACTAAATCATCAGCATATAGTAGTCCGGGAATTTTCAGGCCATCAATTTCCGGAGCCGCTGTATCCGCTTCCATTACCTACGTCAATAAATCATTTATAAACAAGATAAACAGCAGCGGTGAAAGAGGACATCCCTGTCTTACTACTACTGTCGATTTTAGTTTTTGCGTCGTACGTCCGTCACTGCACTTACAACAAACCTTCTAACACTACCTCCAACCAAAAACATACCTAATTTCTCACACGCAACTAATATCAATCACTAACAAAACACAACAAACACAAATTACCAACAACATAACAACCACAGACAAACAGAAACTACAACAATTTCAATATTGGTAACTCATTCATACAAAACATCACTCAGTTTATAACTAATTATATAATTAATTTTATAAATTCATTAATTCCAACAATTATACAGATTATCCAACAATCAATTGCTATGGCATTTAGCAACAATTGTGGTTCACCGTAGCGATATAATTATGTTAAATTGATATGCCAATGGCATTATCAACAAAAAAGCCGAATTACAACTCATCCTACATGCTAACAGAATTGATGTAGCTTGCATCACAGAAACACATCTAAACCAAGAAATCTCATTCTTTATTCAGGGATACATAACCATCAAAACAGACAGACAAAGCTCGAAAGGTGGAGGAGTATTCATACTAATGAAATGCAGTATACCACATCACCAGATTACTCTACCACACACGCCCGGACTCGAAACAGCAGCAATAAATGTAAAGTATAATAATAACAGGACAATAACAATAGTAACTGCTTACAAACCTCCAAATATAAAAATCAATAATATCAACATCTACACATTATTACAACTACCAAACCCATTCATTATTGCAGGTGATCTAAACTCTAAACACTTCTCATGAGGATGTCGGACTACAAATCCCGCTGGTAAATGCTTATACAACATAAAAAGGAACCTGAATCTCAACATATTATCACCAACCGAACCCACTTACTTCCCATATGATCCAAATAAAAGTCCAGACATACTTGACATTGCAGACACAAATATTAAAACTCAATTCATTTCTACAACGTTCCATGAACTAGAATCAGACCACCTACCAATAACATTATGAACTCGCGTAGAAAAGCCTCTTTCAACTCCCCACCCACTTTAAATACTTATAACAATAAATGGAAGTACTTTAAGGGTTCCATAAATAAATCCATACCTCCATTTCACATTTTGAACTCTCCCCAAGAAATTAACCAAGTGATTATTGAAATGACCCTCAACATAATGACCCTCAACAATATAATAATTAGTAATATTAGCAATAGTCATATCGAAAGAAGCTTAGACGTTAACAAAGTAATGCACAAACCGCTCCCAACTAATATAATTAACGTAATCCGAATAAAAAATAAAACAAGAAGTCTTTGGAATTCCCTAAGAATTCCCTCTTTAAAAAAGAACTAAATCTGCTAAATACTATTTGTAAAAAGTTTGTAAACAGATATAAACAAGAACAATACAATTCATATATCAATAACTTAAATACTAAAAACAACTCTCTATGGTGGTTTACCACGAAACTCTTAAAAAAAGAACAAATATTCCCCCATTAGCAACTAGTGATGGTAAACAATACTTTCCGAATGAAA
Source organism: Gryllus longicercus (assembly GCA_038098605.1). Lineage (NCBI taxonomy): Eukaryota > Metazoa > Arthropoda > Insecta > Orthoptera > Gryllidae > Gryllus > Gryllus longicercus. The sequence continues at coordinate 317,390 of JAZDUA010000110.1, forward strand.
AAATGTGAAGTACTGGCCTCACACTTTGTTGACACTTTCACCCCAAAAGATCCTAAACACAACGAAATAATGACAATGTTCATTGCTCCCCTAAATGATGTTCCGCACCAAATACAGTTCATATCTCCTAATGAAATAAGAAAAATAATAAAGGATATGCCAAATAAAAAAACACCAGGCCACGATCGGATCAACACAATCATTCGAAAAAATCTACCGGAGAAAGCCATTGCATTTCTAAATAACATTTACATTTCTGTATTGAGAACAGGATATTTTCCTCGAACATGGAAACACTCAGTCATTCACACAATAGCAAAACCAAGCAATAATCACTCTAAAGTCGAGAATTACAGACCTATCAGCCTGCCACCTATAATGTCAAAAATCTTAGAGAAATTAATACTCATCAGATTGAACAAAAATATCGAGGAAACTAACAGTATACCACAGCACCAGCTTGGATTCAAGTCGCTATGCTCTACCACCCATCAACTACTAAGGCTTACGGAACAAATTCACACTGCATTTCAAAAGGGACAACATACCATTGGGACAACATACCATTGCTGCATTCGTAGACATTTCGCAAGCATTTGACAGAATATGGCATCCAGCTCTGATTTTTAAATTAAGTTTAATTGGTACACTTAAATATCTACTAAGTGTTATCCTTTGCTCCATAACGAATAGAACATTTTCAGTTTCAGTCGAAGGCCACTGTTCCAACTTAAGAAAAATTTCTGCTGGGTTCCCAAGGTTCACCACATTCCCCCACGTTGTTCAATTTATACACAGCAGATATTCCTACTTCAGCACACATAAACACCACTCAATTTGCCGATGACACTGCACTGTATATATCAGGGAACTCTTTAACAACTCTTCAAACACAGCTTCAGAATCACCTAAATTTACTAGCATAATGGGCTAATGTCTGGAAAATAAAGTTGAACCCAACAAAATCTGTAGCAAAACTATTTCTATTAAAACCTTTTACACACCCTCTTCCATTATTCTTAAATAATGACATCATCAATTGGACACCGTTTAATAAAGCAATTAAATATTTGGGCTTAAACTTCGATACCCGACTCAACTGGAAGCAACATATAGAGGTAGAAACTCAGCAAGCCAAGACCAAACTAATTTAACTCCGACCCTTACTAAAGAAACACAGCCATCTCTCCAAATCCAATGCTCTATTACTCTACAAAACAATAATCCGGCCGACATTACTCTATGCTTGTCCCTTCTGGACATATGCTGTTAATTCGAACCTCAACAAAATACAAGTTATCCAAAATAAATTTTTAATATTAATTACAAAAGCACCATGGTACATTAGCAACAATCAATTACACAATGATTTAAATATAAACACAATAAAAAACCAAATAGCCTATCTCGCACACAACTTTTACACCAACATTCCCCTAATTCAAACAACATCCTTCTATAAACTAGGCAAAGCCCCCAATTATCAAACGAGAATTAACATCTGATATCCCCTCCATTCACTTTATAAAATATTCGCAAACTTGAAATAATACTCATCTGAAGTGCTTCCTGCTTCCTCTCCCAATATATTGTTTTATATAATAGTAATGTATATTTTTAAGTTAGTGTAAGTTAGTATAAGATAGGTTATGACCATCAATCATTTGCACCGTTAATATGTAGAATGAACAATGTAATGTCTACCAAATATAAAAGTGATAATAAAAAATATTAATCAAAAGATGCTCTTCTTGTTCGAAACTCTAATATTCTTTGCGTTCAATTCGAATTCAATACTAGACTCAAATAGATCTATGAAACAGCCATATAAATGTAATTACAAAATTTGATGGTGGTTTATTGCTATGAGAGTAACAGAATGTAAACAAGACAAACAGTGTAATACTAAAGTTACAGAATGTCACGTTAAAGGGGAGACATAAAGCCCTACGTCTTCGTGGCTAATTTTCCTGTGCATTTGACCCATTACCTCAGAAACCATTTAACCTAGTTTTGTTAACTTTTAGGAGAAGCTTGCTGAAATACGTTTTAAGTAAATACAAACATACATATTTTTAATATTGTTTTGTAATTTACAGCCGTTTTAAAAAAAGTAAACACTATTACACACACTAAAACAGTACTTTTATGCAGAAATCCTGAAGTATGAAGCTTGACGTTATTATTTTGTTTCCTTGTACTCTTTATTACTTTATTAACCTCCTACAAAAACTGATAATTATTAGTACTTGAGTAGTTTCAGAGACAATGGTATAAATGTGATAAAAAAATGTTATTTTTCAGAAATCGGCGTGAATGTTAATCGTTTCACGAAACCAGTCACCTTGAAATGGAAACACGTTTGGTGCGTAAATGGTCATGCCAGATTTGCAGTCATAAAGTTTTGCAATGCGAGCAAAATTAAAGAATGAACTTTTCTCTAGCATTTAGTGAACCTCAGATCCTTCGAAATAAATTAGTGCAAAAGACACAAATGAAAGACTCGTAACTAAAATGACTGCAATTTTTACATACACTGACTAAGAACAAAATATAAAAAAAATAGAAGAGTGCATTTGACAATGATATATATTTTTTGTCGTACACAAATGTTAATATATATATATATATATATATATATATATATATATATATATATATACTTTTATTCAGTAAACTCTCAATATTTAGAAAACGTCAAAATCCCAAAAATGTCAGGAATACAGATTGTCGCTTTATGCCTCCCATTAAAACAAAAACTTTTCATTATGAATATATTTAGTTAGCGTGGAACCTACCGTAAAATGGGTCTTGAATTAACTTTTTTCAGAGTTGCATTAAATATATTTTTCAGAAAAGCTGTTCTACAGACCATCCGTTTAATTATTCAACCTAAATACGATTCAAAATCGATTAAACAATCCAGTTTTCTTCCTCATACAACTATTCCACCTTATGTTTCCGTCTTCAATGACCTCGGAGCACGTAGTTTATCATCCCGACAGCAGATGGCAGTGTGTTCGCCCCACGTACCATCGCTGCTGCAATCTGCTCCGGGCGATAAGGTGGCAATGCTCGATTGTGACACAGTAATACGGCAGCTCTGCTTCTACAGCTTGAGTTACACAAGCTTACGAAAAATGAATCTAACAGACATACGCGCGTTCTTTTTAACTTTACGATTAGTGGTCCTTCTGTATTGTACAGATATCTATTTGCAGGCAAGACAAATAAATACAATTCTATCTCAGGTTTGCTGTGATTTCATTACTGTGCACGTGGAAAATGTTCAAAAGATCTAAAATGACAGGTTTAAGAAACAAATTACGCGGAAAATTGTTTAATTACATCCAATTTCTGCAACGTATCAGAAGAGTTTTTTGTGATCGTATCAGATTCCATTATCGTTGTAAACTGAAAGAACCAATACCTTATCAAACGCGTTTGCCACTGATATCATGTGGTGCAAATGTTATCCACGTCATACTTAGTTATGTCTGCGGCAGTAACAAATAATTACGTTCTAGATGGTGGAATATATTTTATAACGATAATACTTTTCACTGGTAAGTTTATGATGACTAACAACTGTCAATCAGTGGCGCACATCGGTTTTTATGTAATAGAGGGAATAATAAGTGATGTATCTCATTATTCAACATGAAAATACTTTTTATGAGCAGAATATTTCAAAAGATGAACTCCAACTTCGCCTATCTCTATCACTAAATAATACTTATCATCTGCTCACTCTTTCAACTGTCACGGTTGTAGAGCTGAGGTGCATCAAAAGAAAAAAGGAACATCAGTCTTCTACATCAGTTCTAGCTACATCAGTCTTCTTTATCCCGTTTTCCGCGTCTAGAATTACTTGAACTCTTCTTCCAAAACTTCTCTCTACTTACAACATAAGACAGCAAAAGTGACAATGATTCTGTGATCACAACTGTTTCCATAATTGTCCTTTGCTTTGTCACATAATATTCCAGCTTTTATCTCAAAATACTCATTTCCGAATTTATTATTTCAAAACGTTTATATATTTATTACAAATTAGGACTTATTAAACCTTTTGAAAATCTATGTTCGAATTATCTAAATATCTACGTCAAATATTCAACCTATACCTTATTTTGAAGTTTTGTTTACTAAAATTTTTAAAGGGAATCAGACATCATTTTGTAATGTAAAACATTCGCATTATTTCAGTTTACAGCATAGACATTGGAATTTTTTAAAAACAAATGTTCAGGTATTGAAGAAAAAAGTGGAAAGACATGGCTGTTGTACAGATCACGAAAAACAAAAGCAATTCTATTAAGGATGGCTTCCAGATCTAGTTCAGAGGAAATGTAGTGGAGTGAAAGGCTCTATGTCTGTGCTAAATAAGTATGAAAGGGCAAATGTGAAAATTTTAGGTCATGATAACGAATTATTTCTCGATATGTTTTAAATCAACTTGAAATTTAATAATAATTAGTATGAACTGAATTTTGAAATATAAATAAAGTAGTTTCGATCGAAATTCCTACTCGGCTTCTAAAAGTTAAAAAAAAGCTAAAAAGAAGCATTAAGAAATCCCAAGACACAACAATCGATTCATTGCGAAACCTCAAAATGCAGTTTCATGTTCATGTAGTTTGATTTCTGATTAACAATACCACATCTTTGTGCGAGTTATAATAATATATACCTGGGAGTCTGTTTCTACATTGTATGTGTACACAAACCATGTATGTATGTTTACATACATCTTTGTATTTGAATTTTGAAGCTTCCCCCTAATGTATTTTTGTCACAGGCACTGACATGTCATGAAACATGTCATTTAAAACGGGAAATTAATTGTTATTTGCGTTATTTGACGTTTAGATTTTAATTTTTTATTTAATTTCTAGTAAAGACCGTCCGTCTCTCCGTCCGTCCGCCCGTCCCTCCCTCCCTCCCTCCCTCCCTCCCTCCCTCCCTCCCTCCCTCCGTCCCTCCCTCCCTCCCTCCGTCCCTCCCTCCCTCCCTCCGTCCCTCCCTGCGTCCCTCCCTCCGTCCCTCCCTCCGTCCCTCCCTCCGTCCCTCCCTCCGTCCCTCCCTCCGTCCGTCTCTCCGTCCGTCCGTCCCTCCGTCCGTCCGTCCCTCCGTCCGTCCGTCCCTCCGTCCGTCCGTCCCTCCGTCCGTCCGTCCCTCCGTCCGTCCGTCCCTCCGTCCGTCCGTCCCTCCGTCCGTCCGTCCCTCCGTCCGTCCGTCCCTCCGTCCGTCCGTCCCTCCGTCCGTCCGTCCGTCCCTCCGTCCGTCCGTCCCTCCGTCCGTCCGTCCCTCCGTCCGTCCGTCCCTCCGTCCGTCCGTCCCTCCGTCCGTCCGTCCGTCCGTCCCTCCGTCCCTCCGTCCGTCCGTCCCTCCGTCCGTCCGTCCCTCCGTCCGTCCGTCCCTCCGTCCGTTCGTCCCTCCGTCCGTCCGTCCCTCCGTCCGTCCGTCCGTCCGTCCCTCCGTCCGTCCGTCCCTCCGTCCGTCCGTCCCTCCGTCCGTCCGTCCCTCCGTCCGTCCGTCCCTCCGTCCGTCCGTCCCTCCTTCCGTCCGTCCCTCCGTCCGTCCGTCCCTCCGTCCGTCCGTCCCTCCGTCCGTCCGTCCCTCCGTCCGTCCGTCCCTCCGTCCGTCCGTCCCTCCGTCCGTCCGTCCCTCCGTCCGTCCGTCCCTCCGTCCGTCCGTCCCTCCGTCCGTCCGTCCGTCCCTCCGTCCGTCCGTCCCTCCGTCCGTCCGTCCCTCCGTCCGTCCGTCCCTCCGTCCGTCCGTCCCTCCGTCCGTCCGTCCCTCCGTCCGTCCGTCCCTCCGTCCGTCCGTCCCTCCGTCCGTCCGTCCCTCCGTCCGTCCGTCCCTCCGTCCGTCCGTCCCTCCGTCCGTCCGTCCCTCCGTCCGTCCGTCCCTCCGTCCGTCCGTCCCTCCGTCCGTCCGTCCCTCCGTCCGTCCGTCCCTCCGTCCGTCCGTCCCTCCGTCCGTCCCTCCGTCCGTCCGTCCCACCGTCCGTCCGTCCCTCCGTCCGTCCGTCCGTCCCTCCGTCCGTCCGTCCCTCCTTCCGACCCTCCGTCCGTCCCTCCGTCCGTCCCTCCGTCCGTCCGTCCGTCCCTCCGTCCGTCCGTCCCTCCGTCCGTCCCTACGTCCGTCCGTCCCTACGTCCGTCCGTCCCTACGTCCGTCCGTCCCTACGTCCGTCCGTCCCTCCGTCCGTCCGTCCCTCCGTCCGTCCGTCCGTCCGTCCGTCCGTCCGTCTGTCCGTCTGTCCGTCTGTCCGTCCGTCGGCCCGTCTATCCCTTCGTGGTCAACGCTATCGCCTAAATCGTTTGAGCGATTTTCTCCAAAATTGAAATTCCCAAACCAATGGACAAAAACTTGAGCCTCGAGTTTATACCGGATATTTGGTTTGGAAGGGGAGGGGGTACTTTGAAGAAAGCTTAAAAACGTGTTCAAAATTTTCTGAAAAATGGCTCCAAATTTGTTTACTAATCTTTTTCTTCTGACAGCGTGAATAACGCATGATAATGGCGCAGATATCATTTTCGTTAAACTAGCTGCATTTTCAAAGATTCCAAAAGAAGAAATCATGAAAGAAAGTATTGTTCTGTCGTAGAACTACGTTTAAGTTTCAAAAGAGTTTGTACATTGAAAAAAGATCTCAGAGTGACGGCAGGACCCGGCTGTAAGCTTACAGTAACGTTACAATCATTTAAAAAGTACTGATTGCCAATCTTTCGGTTCAATGATTTTTTTCCAAAAAAACCACTTTTCGTGAGCAACGTCGGGTCGGGTGAACTTCGACGGCTTCTGCCGCATCGCCGCGCACTTCCTTGAGGAGGACGACTCGGAGGCCATGCAGGAGGAGCTCAAGGAGGCCTTCCGCCACTACGACCGCGAAGGTGAGTGCCACCGCGGCGTCCCACAAGGGCCAGCGAAGGGCGCGGAAACGGCACGACTTTATCGAATTATTGGTGACGGTTATGGGGTTTAATAATGTTCAATGTTTATTAATTATTCACAAGATATACTTATTGACTTATTACTCTGTGATATAGTTATTCATATAGTGCGCATTGTAAATAAATACAGTGTACAAGGAAAGTCTCTCCACAGTAGCACCTTGCTGGTGAGAGTGCAAGCAACAGAAACTACGTTGGTAGTATTAGGTGCAGCTTGTAACTAAAGAATACGATCATTTCATACTCATTACAATCATAACATGCGCTGGCCTCAGTGATTTGGTTGCTGCCGAAGTAAAGGCAATATATTATAGGAGGCCCAGATTCGGCTCAGCTCGGAGAGAATTGCCTGGCGCATTGCATTTTTGCCGGCCTTTGTATGTGTGTTATCGCGGATCTTTGTGAGTTTGCTGATCACCGACCGAGGAGATCGAAAGTGTGTCTTGTGTAAAGGTTAATATATGTCTCGAGGAGGGACATGTCCACAGCGCGGGTAGCGAAAATCGGCATTCTCTGAAAACTCTGAAAACCCTCGGTAAAAAATATATAATTCGGAACTAATGGTGTTGTAAGAGCGCGTTTTTTTGTATTAGTAATTATTATGCTAATTTATAATAATCACAACATTATTATTCGCATATTGCACATTGTAAATGAATATTTATATGTATTTTGAAACTAATGTGGTGCAACAGACCTTTTATCTCGTATTTTTAATAAAGGTTAATCTATTTTATAATACTATCACAAGGAATGACATTTGTTATAGTCTTCAATATTTTCTTAACTGATTTAAATGAAGTATTTTGCTGACTCTGCGATCTATGTCGAAATGATGAATGCTATAACTAATTTAAACAAAAGAGAAAATATTAAAATTTGTAACAAAAACACAATTCTTACTATTACAAAGTACACTGATATTGTATTAAATAGTATCCATTTTTCCTCAAAGATATTAATGCAAATATTTTATGTATAAACATTATTATAAAATGTCAACCACAATGGTTGAATGCTGTTCGCTGAGAGTATATAAATCTTATCTTAATAAATAGATAGTGACTGCGAGGTCAGACTTTCTATTAAATTACTTGTTTTTTTGAATGAAAAATCTGAACTGGGACGTCTTTGACGATGCTCTTGCAATAAACCAATAATATAGAACGATTGCGTCCAATCGTAACACAACTCTGTCATATTTGTGAAAACAAATGACAAATTCTTACCTTGTTTTTGTGAGAGTATGTGTCCTATGGTTCTTTAACTTTGTAGCATCTTCCTTCCAATAGAAACATTGTAGTCATTATTCACTGTTGTTTGCCCTAGAATCAAGAGTACAAACGTTACGAACAGGGAGCTTGCGAGAATTACGTAGCAGTTATGTTATAACGGCCACATAAATCTCTGCTTCTTTGAAGTGAAAGCGGTTTAAATCCGTGGCTGGGAACATGACGTCGGCGTCGAGATGTGCTAACGCTGGCTTTGGGGCATCCCATCGTTATTTACTCAAATATATTATGGACCTAAATTGCATAAATTGAACTAGTGGGGCTGAAACAGCACACACTTTTTCGCCCGTATTTTCAAGCAAAATTGCGGGAAAAGTACTCAAATTTTCGAATAATTGTATCTGACCTTATTTCAAAATCTATCTTTAAATAACAGAATTTCATTAAGGAAAAAATATGTATATTCTTAATTGTAGATGTAGGAAGACGCCAAAAAAATATGAATATTTGCGATTGTCGGAAAATCAAGAATTTTCAACTAAAATTCGACCTTCAGCCTGTGGCGGCTCGTGTCTATTAGCATGTTTGCATGTGCACACCGAAACTAATTCAGTGCATTATCTCTTAAATATCTTTAAACCAGAGGGAAAAAAGTAATCTCAGAGCGTTACGGAAACACGGAATTTCAAAACACGCGCCGCTCGGAAGCAGCGATTGACAGTTCGCAGCTAGTCCCTTTTGTGAAAGCCAGCCGGCGCAGAATTGCGAGCAAGTAGAGCGCATCGTAGGCTGCCGCGGTGATGGTGGTAAGAGGAAACAACAGTGGCTGTAAGGACGGAATGAGCATTAGGCGGAGTATGCGAGTGCCTCGACATGTCTCGCAGATATAACACTCAGATAGCACACTTTTGTAGATAAACATGTGACATTGAACGAAGGACAAAGAATTGTGAGATATCTCTCCGCTGGAAAGAGCTCTCATCCCTTCCAATAAACCAGTTCTTTGCTAGCGCGCGAAACGCGAACACATTGCTATCCCGTGTTGCAGTCATAAGAATTGTGTTAATTTAATATTATACGCTCATTCTCTTATATTTTGAAGTGAGTTGCAATTACAAATCCATTTCAAAATAATGAAAACCCAAATAATTTTGTAAAAGTATGTAATTGGCGACTTTTTATTTACTTTCGTTTTGAAAAACCTAAGTTAGAGTGTTGGTTTTGCTGTCACGCGTGAAGACAATTTGCTGAAAAGAAACAGCGTTGAATTGACTTTGTGTTTTGTCACACAGTGTAGCCGGCAAATTATCTAGATTGTTTTCTGTATTCGGTAACTTGTACTTGTAAAATTATTTCTGTGTCCCAAACTGATGTACTTCTTCATCAGACTAGTCTAATTTGTAGAGAGGCAAAGGGTTGTCTTTTACTCATTTGTTTATTCTACATTACCATGAAATATATTTTATTATTTTAAATTATTCAAGAAATAAGTTTATTACATAACATGGTGTTTACTTGCCACTAACAAAACTTCTAATTTTACCTTAGATCGGATTTTCTCTCTAAAACTTGCCTTCTTTGAACTTACTTCTGGAAAATGTACAGTAGCGTTTCAAATTCGTCATCCTAAAGTACAGAAATAGTTATTCCTCTTTAACCTTTGGGTGTAACTAGTGGAAAAATAAAACATGAAATTCTCCTTTTGTCAATTTCGATCTGTTTGATTTGTAACCACAATCTGGACTTTCTTCGATTTCTTGCTTTATTATCTTCTTCCTGTATTAAAAATAAACACAGCAATGTTATCTGTACTTAACGCAATGCAGCCGTCACGCACAAAAGAAAGTAGTGGAGTAAGGAGCCAAACGGACTTCGAAACTGTCAAAGAAGTCAGTCCGTCCTGGCCTTGTGTGCGCCACCCCCACAAAAACTGCCCTGTCGTCCCGACCAGACACAGTCTCGCCCTGACCCCGTTCGTCCATCTGTCGCGTACTGAACCAGTATGCATTCAGAAGCACGATTCTTTTACTTAACTTTTGATCTCACTAATCGTTTATTAATTTACCTTTCAATTCACTAATCTAAATGGACACAAATCGATTATCATGACATGCCACATCCAATTCGAAGAAATTACTTTCAGAGTCTATGCTGTGCTCGCAAAGCGGCTTCTAAAATATTACTACTTAATTAAATGAAATAGAAAAAATGCTTCACAAATTTTACCTACCTTGATGACTGAGGTTCTTTGTAATTTTTTTTGTTGACATCTCATAGCCATTCGCACGTTCCCTTGTAAAGCTCATAACTTACTAACACTCGAGTCTGTGTCAGCTAACAGATGCCTAGCTGGTTGGATGGCGAAGCTAAGCACCCGTTTCAAATTATCTATATTTTAAATTTGATATTAACAAAAAAAATTAAAAATAATATTTGTGTATTGCAATGCACGTATTTAACGTTTTAATAGATATCATGATTATGGAATGTATGGTATTGGAGCTATTTCGATGGGACTTTTTCAGAAAAGGAAAAAACAGGGTTATTAAATGAACTCAATCATTGGAACATTGGAACACGTTTGCAAAAATTAACTGTATTTAACCTGGAATAAGACTTAACTCCCCTTGCTTTTGCTAGCATTCAAGTGCGACTGTTTGATACGAACTACTTCTCTCGAAAAAGGGTTATAAAGAAAACGGGTTATTTTTACGTAATGAATTCTTATATTTAAAGGATTTGCGTTTAGAAAAAATAAAGCTTTTCCAGGATTAAATTTCGCCTACTAAAAAATGGCAGATAGTGGGCACTAAATATATTTTCATTTCTTCTTATCAAAAGGAAAAAAAACGCCAAATTTTAATTATATGTTAAAACGAATAAAAAAAATTAACGCCGTCATGTCTCCATTACATCGTTTCGCGAGTTGCAATTGATCAATGGAAAGCAGTCGGTATTTCGACGTCTGCGAGAAACTATGTTAATGGAAGGATATAGCCTGTTAAACGAAGATAGCACATTTTTAGGTACGAAAATTGATTTAAATGCAAATGTAAGGGTATGTAAACGCAATGTCTAACTATCACCTGAAACATGTGCCTACTTAAAAAATTTTAAGTGATTATAATTGTTTGTGAGGCTTTAAGTTTTTTATTTTAGATGGATTAAATAATTCCTATGGTAGTTCACTTCAATGCTTGTGTAAAGAACTTGGTGAATACAAAACATAACAATTACTTAACTCTTACTACCCGAAACTTATTTAACTTTTACCTGTGAATGATTGTTCCATCATTTGTTAACATCATCAATTTCATTGGATTATAATAAGTATATATGATTTGAACCAATATTTGGGGACGAATCAATATTAAATGTGGTGCATATATAATCATTTATTGTTGAACCTTTTTTTTCCTTTCGTGAGAATTAATCGCGTGGGTCCAGCCAATACACGAGTGCTGTGTGTTCGCAGGCAACGGGTTAATCACGACGGCAACGCTGCGAGAGATCCTGGCGGCACTGGACCACAAGCTGGGCCCCGACGACCTGGACGGCATCATTGCTGAGATCGACACTGACGGCTCGGGCACCGTGGACTTCGACGGTACGCGCGCACGCCACGCCCGCCTTAGCTGGCTCAACTCACGTCACTGCAGTACCTCTGACCAGGAGGTCCTAGGGTTCGAATGCCGACGGTGGCAGGAACTTCTACAGCGAGGTCGAGTTCGGCCGCCGTCCGTAGGACAATTCTAGCGCCCGGCTGCTCAGATCGGTAGTTTTCCGTGGTTTCTCCCATCAACACCCGGCGCGATAAACCAGCTCATTACAGTTGTTTCTGCAGAGACTGAACAGGAGGTCCTAGGGTTCGGGTCGCGTCGGTAATGGATTTTGACACTAGTTAGGACTAGTTAATAGATAGATTGAACTCAGCCGTTTTCTGGAGGAGAACGCTAGCAGCCGACTGATGAGATCGGTTGAATTCCGTGTTTTTTCCGATCAACACAGGTGAATGTGGGAGTGAAGTGTCGCCACGTCCCGTGGGCGATCTTCTTCTACTCTTTCCTATCCTTGCTCTGTACTTACTCGCACGCACCCCCCGCCCACACACACATGAACTACACTTCTTCATATGCCGAGAGATCTGTCGACAGCTTAGAGCTTGTTCCGACGGGGGGAGTGTCTCGCCGATGGGAGATACCTGGTTGGAGAAGTCCCCACAAGCCTTCGTTTAGCTCGCAGCCGGTTCTCGCAATCCAGCAGGGAAAGAATATCGGCATTTCCAAGCAATGGACTTTTATAACTCTAACAGGTGTAATAATCAAAAGTTACATGCCGGAAGCATTAAAAAATCAAATTCGGTCTGAAGGCCAAGCTGACGTAAGCTAATCATAACCTCATTGTGAAGTTAGCTTGAGGCACAATCGATGAGAGTGTCAATTCAAGGGGTATTTTTTTAAAATCCTTTTAATAATTATAATGAGTAAATTCAATTAACCAATTTTGTATTTTTTTAAATTTTGGTTTGTACGCATTTCAAAATAAAGTTCTAGAATAATATGGTAAAGGAAATAATCTCCACAAAAGTTTTAATATCTTTTATTAATAATTCTCCAATGGAGAACTATCAGTAAAATTAACAAAACTTTTGTGGAGATTATTTCTTTTACGATATTATGTATAGCCACAAGATATCTGCTACCACCACAGAATTTAAGTTTCAGAACATTTTAAAATTTGTCTTAAAATATTAAGGTTAGACGTTATTTGAATGAGAAACATTCAGCACCTGAGTAGAGATTGCTACCAAATGAACTAACCGATATGAAGTCAATTCAATTATATTAGTAATTTGTTTACAGGATGGTCCTATTAAGAATAGAAATAATACAGTAATACACAACAAATACAAATAATACACAATAACAAAACAATACAAAAGCATGAGATACAAACTAATTGAGACAACAGAATACACAAATATATACAAAACTATTTGTATCAATTGAGGCTGGACTCGTTAGAGATATCCTAAGGTACCAAAAATTCAATAATTAGAGTGCTGCTGGTGTAGAATTTAACTTGAACTATTTATTTATAGTAAATGCCCGTTATTTCAAATTCATGAAAAAAAATTACTGAGTTCTAGAGTTTTCAGGGCTTAGTTCAATCAAACAATTGGGAAACAATAATACAGCATTGTGGTAAGGTCCTCTAAGTCCTTTATAAATTGGGCACTCACATAAAATATGATTAAGGGTATCTAAACAGTTGAAGATTAGTTAGAAAATTTAACCGGTCGATGGTTTCCGCGGATTTTTTATCCGGTTGCTCGAATCGCATTGTCATTGTGCGCTACGAACTGCCTTGTACGTCAAAAAAAGCTAGAAGAGTACTTACTGAAGCACATTTCAATTACTATAAACATTTCGTAATAAACATGAATGTACGAACAAATTTCCCTGATGCGATATACTGTTTACGTCGACAGCTCCGTTTTTTAAACATATTCTGACACAAATTTTGTACATTAATAGTAACACTCAGTTATTATACAAGTTTTTGTTTAAAAAATATTTATATCGTTATATGCAAATAATTGATTTTCGAAATTTAAAATAATTGTAATTCAAACGTTTCCTCAAAACATGCAGGTTGTGACCATGATCACTACCAACCATACAAGTGCAATACCACTTACTACGACACGTAACAAATTAAATCTGTAGCTTATTTACTAATGGACATATTTTCTATTGAATGAAGTCCCACATTCTTCCTTGTAAAATTGAAGTTTCTTTATTACCTTTATTTTTAATTCAACCAAGTTTTTTAGTAGTGAGGTTAGGGATCCCCAAGTTCTATAAAACGTGCGCACACTTAACCCCCATTATAGACACACACTTTACTGTTTCTTGGATGATAAACATAAATGAAGAACTCCACAGATACGCGCGTGCTTATGTTAACATGCCAAAATAAAAGCAGAAACAGTAGAATGCACTCACTTTATCCTCCTGTCTGCAGAGTTCATGGAGATGATGACCGGCGAGTAAACTGTCCAGCGTCTGCAGCTTCTAGCACATCGGCAGTTTCCACCACGCGAAGCCAACTGTCCTCCACTCGTTCGTCTCTCCGCCATCAGAGGCGCAACCGCCGCCTGCCCAGGGCACGCCTCCGCCTCGCCCACGGCCGACTTCAAGCGGTTGCATTGTTGATTAATAAATACACGGCTCTTTTTTGTTCCTGTAGTCTTTTATTTCCCTCCTTTTACTGTTTTTTACTATTATTGTGAATAAGATAAGGCAGATAAGGCTCTTCTGTTGGTGGGTAAGTAATTTTTTAAGAAAGAAGAAAAGGAGCGTGCCACTTGCGGTGACTCTCTCTAAACGATTGCAATTACATGATTGGGAATTCCATGTGATTGTTAGAGATGATAATACTTCGAAGATATTACTAGAAGATGATATTGGGTGTTATAAGTTCGCCTTTCACTCTTCGGTTTTCGTCCGAACTCTCTTATGACAAATACACAAAACATGAGTTCAGGAATTTGTCTTGATATGAAAATTGTTTCTGTATGCGTTAACGCTAATCGCTATCGTCCGCTCTGGAGGAAACAAGATGATCACCTCCCACGACTACATTGGAGATGTGAATAGTTCGGCAAATATTATTGGTTTCACCCCCGTTAGAAGTAGATCTATAAACTAAATCAAGAAAGGGAGTGAGCAATTCCATTTCGTTCAACATTTGTTACCTAATTATTAAAAAAACGATATTAATAATTAATATTAATATTATTAATATTAATTATTAATAAAGAAATGATAAAGTATATTAATAAAGAAAATGCTGGTTTGGATATATTAAGGACCAGATATGTGAATTATATCTAATAAATTAAATAGATTTGGTGCAAAAAATTTGGTTTTGATGTAAGACATGATCTTGAGGTCCCGTATACAACTTTAACAGATCTTACCGTTATTTGTCGATTAATTCAGATTTAAAATGCGTACTCATTTATCAGTTGGTTATAGAAAACCAACGTAAATCTTTGAAGGTTTGTGTTCTTTAATAGTTTTTGAATTTGAATGAATGCCTTATTTTACGTGGCGAGACTAATAGTAGATTTATCTTTATTTTTTTAATAGAAATTTGATTAATTATTTTCTTGCGCTGCAAACATTAATAATGGTACGCCTTTTTGCTTGTATAAACCTAGTTATAAACAATACATACATACCTAAAAAATGCACATATGCATGCATAATTAATTTTCATTAGTCATGTTCTTTTTACATTTCCTCCCTATAGTGTAGAAATATTGCATATTGGTTTGAAGTGAATGAACTCAACGGAAAACTTTTAGTTTACACAACGGGAGTAAAATTGAAGTATTCCATAGAAAATAATATTAAAATAAAATTTAAATATTTTAATTGATTTATATTTCTTTCTAGTCAATTGTCAATTCATAAGGCAATTTTCGCCTGCACATGGCGTTAACGCGAATTAAAGTATTTCTGTAGTATACTGAGAAAACGTATTGGAATCACCTCAACAATAAGAACTAGAATGTTTAACCACAAAATTTGTAATTAATGTTCTTTGAGCTGCAACTTTGCAGGTACATCGGAATTAAGGAATATTAGCGCCATTTTACGATGGTTAAGAATGGTGGAATTCAAGACGAGATACACGCAATTTTGTAACCAAAAACCAGCGTAGTATACACAACTTGTATTAATAATTACTTATGATACATTAAGGTTTTAAATTGATGGAGGGTAGGATATATTGTTAGTAGGATTCTCCAATACAAAATACTTTAAACAATTCTGGTAAGATTAAAACATTTCATTTCAAAAAATATGTAAATTTGTGTTTATAGTAAATAGTAATTGTATTGTACCAAATGTTTAAGGCTCCATAATTTCATTAATATACAAGAATATATCGTTCAGCAAACGACATAAAAAACAAAAAGGGGGTATTCTCCAATTTTTATTTAATGAATATGTAGAACTTTTCTAACTGTCCTACAGCCCTTTCTTTAGTTCAATATGATCGCAACGGTTAGATGGTTTACATTATTTTTGAATTTCTTCTATATCTTTAATATAAAACCGGAGAGTTCTTTCTCTTTGCAATTTCTCACTCACGTGAATGGCGGTCCACAAGGGATACAAAAGTGTAAGGACTAAGTAAATGCTCGAGAGGAATAAGTGTTACTAACAGTGACAATACTGACAATCAAAAAAAAAACAAACAATTCTTCATTTTTTTAATCACATACAATACATTGATAACATTCTGTCCTGATTCATTTTCAAAATAATAAACATGCTTCAAACAAATAACATATCTGTGCTTGTGAGAAAATGGCTTCCATCTTATTCGGATTTTTCGTAGTTTCCATGATTAATTGATCAAATGCTGAGCTACCCCTCGTTTTGCTTCATGATATTCATGTAACTGAACTATGCGTACGTTACACTATACCTGCTTTTTCTAGTTGTGTTGGACGAGAGATCTTAAGTGTGAGTTGCTATTTGCTTGGTAATACAATAAAAAATATCTGGTGGCCGGTTACCAATTCACATATTTTTGTTGATTGTTTATTAAGCACTTAATTATGTATAAGAAAATAGTGTGGAAGAGTTTCTCCGGGTCTAGGAAAGTGTGAATATTATACATCTGACCCCTATGTCACATACGTTTTACTGTTCTTTTCGCGAAAATTAATAAAAATAAATCAACAACTCTTCGAATTTCAAGAAACATTGATATACAATTTTTTTGTTTCTTTGTTTCTCATTTCTTGAATGCCATCACTTAGTTAACTTCTAAAAACCAAATTTTTCTTGCTACTAATTAAATACTTAACTAAATGTAACTAATACTCAACGTGACAGTAAATTCAAACGACAAATTTTTATTGTTG
This sequence comes from Gryllus longicercus, assembly GCA_038098605.1. Lineage (NCBI taxonomy): Eukaryota > Metazoa > Arthropoda > Insecta > Orthoptera > Gryllidae > Gryllus > Gryllus longicercus. The sequence continues at coordinate 334,533 of JAZDUA010000110.1, forward strand.
TATCATTGTGTGTTAAGAAGCAAAATCGCCGTGAAAAAGCAGATACTATGGCATTTTGTATCATTTTTACTCTGTGAATCCTAGAACGATCCTCAGCCATTTCTACAACAAACCATGCGATGCCTGAGGCATTCATTGCGGTTTCTCCCGCGATGTGCCAACCAACCATATTGCTACCGTCGAGAGCTATGATGGAAGGACTAGACGCCCTTTGACAAACTCGTCTCCAAATCTCCAAGTCTCTCCCAGTGTCCAAAGCACGGACCCACACCGCAGCCTCTTTGTGTCGTTGAACCCGCAAGCAGATCTTTGTATCAGCATTGAAGGAGGTTTCCTAAGACTTCTGAATGCCAAACGACGTCTTGTTGTTCGAACCTCCCCTCCAGGCTCAAGGGTCCATCCTGGCGCCGGCCGCGATGAGCGCGCGCATCGCTTTCTCATTGTTATTGCACTTCGCACAGAACAGGGGAGTCTGTCCATCTTTATCCCTCGCGTTGACGTCGGCGCCCTCCCGTACCAGCAGCTCCACGCACCGACCGCTGTGGTCGCTCCACGGAGCCTTGTGCAGAGCAGTCTCTCCATCTTCATCCCTCGCGTTGACGTCGGCACCCGCGTGCACCAGCAGCTCCACGCACCGACCGCTCTGGTCGCTCCACGCAGCCTTGTGCAGAGGAGTCTCTTCATCCCTCGCGTTGACGTCGACGCCCGCGCGCACCAGCCGCACCACGCACCGACCGCTGCGGTCCCTCATCGCATCGAAGTGCAACGCGGAACATCCAATCGGGTCGACAGGGTTGATATCGGCGCCTCGTTGCAGAAGGAGCGACACCACGTCCGCGTGCGTAGTACGGGCTGCACGAAGTAGAGGGGGGTAACCATATAGATCAGTGTAGTCGACGTCATCCCCGGAGTCTACGAGACGTCGTACGTCATTTAGTCTTCCTTCTTCTGCCGCGTCACACAACTGCTCTCCCAGCTGCCTCGCGCGTTGATGCTCGTCGTCCGCTGCGCCCTGGTTGCTGGCGCCTGAGATAGTGGGAGAAGGGGTGGGGGTGGAGGAGGGGGGCACCTCCCCACCGCCCGCTTCAGCCTTTCCCGTCGCCGGTGCTTCAAGGGCGCTGGCGGCGGCGGTGGCGGCGGTGGCGGCGGAGGTGGAGGCGGAGTTGGAGGCGGCGGTGGCAAGGGACGCACGTGCAGATTGGGGCACCTCCCACTGTTTCAACAGAGCCTCGTCGCGGGGCAGGAACGTTTGCCACGCGCTTTGCACAGAGGCCTCAACTTTTTCCATGCGGTCTTCAAGACTTTGTAAACCTCTTTTCCCTCCAGACCCCTCCGGAGTTAGTTCGTCCACAGAGGTCTGTCTCTGTGAGGTCTCTTCATAACGCTGCTGTAAATATCGGATGGCGTCGTCCTTCTCCTGCAGCTTCTTCTTCATCTCCCGCAACGCCGTCGCTGCTCTCTCCTCCTGCAGGCGCAGGGCCTCCTGCATCCTATTTTCAGCCTCTTGGACTTTACGTTCCGCCTCTCTTTTATGCAAATGCAGGGCCTCCTGGATCTCGCGCTCCGCCTCCTGCTTCTGCAGGCGCAGGGCCTCCTGCATCCTCCCCTCAGCCTCCTGGACCTTGCGCTCCGCCTCCTGTTTCTGTTCGCGCAAGGCCTCCTGTAGCTGCGCCATCCCCTGCGTCAGCTGGAAGGCGTCGCCGACGGCGTCCGCGCCATCTTCTGCACCATTCTCTCCAGCACTTCTGGGACTCGCCATCGCTTTCCTTCGGCTTCTAAAATCCATTAAATAAGGACAAAATACAAAACATTGTAAAGTTTATTATTGAATAAGTTTCAAAGAATGCTGGGTTAATGGTTGTCATGAAATATTGAAATGTATTATTTCAGTAAATGTGGGGAACAAGTAACTTACGTTTTTGTGAATTAGATGAATAAAAACATTCTGGTTACTAAACCCTGCCTCATCGAGGATTTTAGATTTTACTTACAATTAACTGAAAAACTTTGATTTGCTCTGATACTTATTTGTCAAGTTTGTTTATTAGACAGTTAATCAAATGTGTGCTATGAGTAAGGTTTCTTAATCGTAGGACCATTCATAAAGACATAAAATTAACCCTCTATTTGTCCTATTTGTATATTACATACATTCCAAAAAATATTATTAAAAAAATTTATATTTCCATAACAAAATTGTTATCTAATGTTAAGTACTAAACAACTAATACACAGAGAGTCAAGTTAAATAAGGGGGAGTAATATTGATTTTTTTGTATTAAATCACATGAAGACTCTTTTAATATTCGAAATTAAAATTTACTTATACTCAATTTTATCTCTCCAACGATATCACTTTAATTTAGTGGACCTCATCATTCATTTTCAAATTAATAACAAACAATTAACAATTAATTTTTTCAAATTTCTCATAAGATTTCATAGTTTTCTTATTGTAAAAATAGTGCTAGTTTCTTAACTAGACGAGATCATGTATGTCTCCATAAACTAAGTTCAACTTACCACTCATTTATAAGGATGTCTGTGTTTGTTACTGAAAATTATAAAACTTGGTACATATATTGTGATCTCGTAGGAGAGAACAATTGAGGGATGCAGCGTCGGTTACTACGGAGTAGTGATGCGACATCGATAACAAAACATCGATGTCAGCAAACATCCATGTTCGAAATGAAAACATCGATACTAAAAATACATCGACTAAAAACCATCGATGTTTTATCACATCAATGGTTTACACTGGTTTACTAACCTTTAACATTAAATTCGTGAGCATTAAAATTCTATGTTCGTGTTTGTAAATTCGCCAGAGTACGAGTGGGGGCAAACCCTACATTCACGGCCTATTTATTGACATCTCCATGTGCGAAATTAACAACAAATCGTGGAGGTCATCTCGGAAGAGAGAGTTTGGTGGAAGAAGGAAGTACAACAACGTTCCCTTGGTGAAAACCCATGATCTAAGGGTATTATCATCAGTTATGATTTAATATTTTAACTTTTATAGTATTGTGATAATGTTAATTTTTCATTTTGAAACAAAATATCAATCCCAAAACATCGATGTTAAAATCATCGGCGTCAATACATCAATGTTTAAAACATCAATGTTTCTTCAAAAAGATCGAAGTTTGTAAAACATCGGCATCGATGTCGCATCCCTACTTAGGACTCGAGTGTTGCTAGAGGAGACAAGTTCAAACACGGTAGAGAATGATCGCCTGCATGTAGTCCGGATATATTAATGTGACATTCTGGTTTTTAAGTTCAATTAATGGCATCTTCAGGATGTTGAAAGTTTGGCAAAACCTTGGGGAAGGTACTTCAGCAAATATAAAGGTGGTTCTAGAGTAAGGAACAAGATATCCCTCGAATCGGAGAGGGTAACATTTGGCGATTGATTCTGGTAACATGAATTCACAAACGATACATTTCTTTGCATTATTACTTAATGTGCTTTTATTGAAATTACCCCAAGCGAGAATCCAACGGACAGCGGCGTTTGATGAATGGCGATTCAACTGCAGTTGAATTTACTGCTCAAACGATCGTGAGATTCACGTGTGTTTACGCTGTTGCAAGATGGTTCAGTTGATTTGTAAAGGTCCATTCACAATGCAAACATAGACATAAGCATGCCATTAACATAAACGTTAAAACTACGTTAAAAGTGTTCAGTTTGTAAACAATGTGTGTACACAAATCTACTATCCCCATTAGACCTGTAGTATCATTCACTAACACACTAACACACAATTGCTTACAAACTGAACAAAGACTTCAAACATAACGTCAGTTACACACCTCAACACACAATACTCAACAGCAATGACCTCATTAACAAGATAAAGGACTTTCCAGTACCCTCTAACGCCAAACTTGTTTCTTTCGATGTGGCAAATCTTTTTCCCAGTGTGCCTACATCTGACTGCAAGAATATTCTTAAGGCAAAATTGACAGATCCCAGTGTGTCATTCCCATCAAAACTGAACTGTACAATCTAATTTCCTGTTGCATAGATGCCAACTACTTCAAATAAAATGACAAATTCTACACCCAAGATTCTGGACTACCCATGGGTTCACCCCTCTCTCCTTTATTAGCTGATATATTTATGGACAACTGGGAAAATACATTGTTTACTTCTGGTCATCCACTTCTAAAAAATCTCCTGTACTGGCAGAGATACGTAGACGACGTGTTAGCACTATGGACAGGCACCACCAGACAACTTTATATTTTTACACAGTACATCAACGCCCTACACCGCAACATACAATTCACCACGGAGATAGAAAATGAACAAAAATCTTTAAACTTCCTTGATCTCACCATCACACTAGCACAGGACCATCATGAATTTAACATATTCAGAAAACCCACACACACGGACACAATCATACACAACATTTCACAACACCCCCCACACTCAAACACGCAGCCTTCAATGCGATGGTGCATCGATTAATTTCCATACCTATGTCCCCAGAAAACACAAAGAAGGAAATAAACACCATAAAACAAATAGACAGAATGAATGGATACGACTGCAACATGATTGACAAATTAATACCCAAAAAAACAAATACACTCAATATCCGCAAACACACTACCCTCACACCAATTGAGAGAAGCACCACGTACCACATAATCCCTTATGTAGGACCCCTTTCTCTTAAAATAGCCTCTACACTCAATAAATTCGGTCTAAAAACTTCTTTCAACAATACTCATACATTATATAAAACACTATCCAACACTAAAGACCCAATCTCACCTACATCCTTATGCGGAGTCTATGCTCTCACGTGTACAATTGCAATGCCATATACATAGGACAAACAGGCCGTAAATTCACACAGAGAATCAAAGAACACGAACAAGCAAGGAAAAATAACACTACCACAGTCTCACACTTTGCGGATCACCTAAATTTAAACAAACACATATTTGATAAACACATAAATTTCCGAATTCTAGAAATTGAAAACAGCTACTGGAACAGAATACAATTAGAAACCATACACATACACAACGTCCTCAAAAAACAGAACATGACATGTCTCAACCAGCAAATACCTGAACTCTCTTCACCCCTGCTAAAATTAGCACAAAGTGTACACCCCTAATCCACCCCCAGCCCTCCCTACTTCACTGACCTTCGCTCGCCCGACCGTCTCTCAAGCCTCCACCAGCACCCCCGCGGTTTACGACCCTTCACCCGCACCCCATCCCTCTTCCCGCCCCCTCCCGCTGCCGTCTGGCTGTGTTCTTAAACGAGACACACGCTCAAAAATTCGCAGAACTTTGTTTTCGGCCCAGAAGCTGCAAGGTATGTACGACCCAGTTTGCTTACGCATCTTGCATACAATAACTACAACCTGTTAATAATATTTGTATTTCACATTTTAGCTCTGAGGATGATCGCAAAGCGATCGAAATTATCATAAGCTGATTAAAAAGTATTGATACCAAACAATATCTTTAGTAATTTATCATAATAAAATGGTATCTATCACCAGCAATCCAATAAATAAAGACTAGTGAATATCTTTCTTTTACAATCATTTATTTTACAATTTATCTTCTTTTCTCTCCTACAATCACATATTCTATTACAGTACCCCACCCTTCCTTTCTATACAACTATACTCTTCCCTATCTTCTTCAATATTTTTATTAGCCCCGTATATAACAAGAGCTATATATTTCTACTTCTATTAGCTTTATACCAAGTTTCGTCTTGTAAAATGTCAGTTGTTTACCCAATCCATTGATTAAAATTGATTTGTATCTTCTACCGTCCTCATGTTTTTCCGCACCGTGTACCCAACTCCCTTTACATCCTGTCTTTGTATTCAAGTGTCCTCCAAATGTTATCTTATTTGTTTCTTTTCCTCTATTCCATTCCATTATCTCGTTTTGATCCTTTCTCATATTACCCATTAATCCCCATCTAGTCTTATCCGCCTGTCCATATCACCGTTCACCCCTTATATTTTTCAAATTCTTCTTTTTCCTTAATATCTTCCATCACTCAAGTGTTATTCCCCCATTTGTTCTTCCTTTCTTACATTCACTATTGTAAAATTGTGTCTTCCATTTTAAGCTTTCAGGAAGCCATTCTAAACATTTATCACTCTCCTCTTCCTCAAAGCACGATTCAACTAATCCAACACTATCCCATTTATTTATCTCCTCACAAAATTCCTTGTCTTTATTTATTAATCCTGCCCCGTTCCAGAATCTCATTTTAATATCCCATTTAATTTAAACTTTATCCACTTTTCAGACAATTACATCTTTACTCCTCCTGACCTTATCTCTCTCTGGCTTCCAACAAACTAGTAACTTTTTTACCTGTTTTCTGCGACCTTCTCAACCCTTCTTGCATTCCTTCTCAGACTTCCTTCAGCTGTCCATCCATTTCGTTACCTATCATCCCCAAATCTCTCTCACGAAACAATGTGTTTGAGGTTTTCAATTTTCCATGTGGTGTATATGTAAAACTTTTCTAGTTTTTCTACATCTCTTTCTTTAGTTCGATACGATCCCCATTGCTCAAGTAGTTCACATTGATTTTAGAATCTCTCCGCCACCTCCAATATTAAATCCGGTGATTTCTTTTTCGGTGTAGTTTTTCCCTCTATTCAAGGTCACTGTACAGACGATACATAAGTTTAAGAGCCAAGTACAATTTTTTCTGCGGCATTAGTTTTTCTAAGCATATAGAGGCAATACTGACAGTCAAAAATGAAAATAATATTTATTTTATCTACCAAATACAATATATTAATCAAGATCAGTTGTGTATTATTTTCAAAATGTATTACGGGTGAAGAAATATTGATAGTTCTTTTAGTAGCTTTATTTTTTGTTTAAACTTCATCATTACTTGTTAACTTCTACAAAACGGATTTTTTCTAATACGGTCCGTTTAACCAATGTGACTAAAAGCAAACGTGCGTAACGTAAAGTAATTCGATAAACAGTTATTTTTGTACAGACGAGTGTTTTGTAATGGGACGGTCGCACATCGCGGATGACGACACGAGCCATATACTTATTTTATTTAGTTAAGAGCCGCGCCGCCGTTAGGAGCAGCCGGAAATGCCGTTTCCGCTGTACCTGTGTAAAAGCCCCTTAGCGCGCCGGGGGAAAAGGCGAGAAAGGGCGCCCCTTTAGTTCAGCCGAGAACGCCGGGCGCACCCCTGATGACGTGTGAAGAGTACTACGCCCACAACCCCTTCACCGAGTAACGGAATTACCCGCGCCTATTTGCGGGAATTTCGGTGACGAATGTAACTGCGGGGGAGGTTGCTGGGGGCGACTTTGCCGCTGGCGCCGTGATAGGTGGAAAGATTACAGGTGGCGCGACCTCCAATAGAAATAGACAATGCGGAGGAGAAACCACGTGGTACGCGAGCCTTCCTGTGGGACCGCCGCGGTCCAGAGCGATCACTTGTATCGGAGGTAGCGAGGAGGAGAGATCACTTGCATCGGAGGTAGCTAGGAAGAGACTTGTTTCTGAGGCAGTAGTGAGGCGACTTAATTGGTGCCTGACCGCCCGAATGCCACGCCGCCTCGCCACATCGCAGCCCGACTCGTGAGACGACAGCCGGTCGATGGGACGGGACACTACTACTGAGTGCCTGACCGAGAGTGCCATGTGAGTGCGAACCGGGGACGTGACAAACTAGATCGCGAAGCGACCCGTCATCGCCCGGACGCGTTCCCGCCGCCGCCGCACCACGCGCCGCCCGCTCCAAGCCGCCGGCCGCCGCCCGCCGCTGGCCTAATCCTGAACAACGCCGTGACTGCCAAGGGGCCGCCACAAAGGGACCTGGGGCAAGCTGACCGTCGACGCCCGCCGCCAGACCCGCTGAGCGTTGGAACGCCCGAGCGCTGCACCTGTGAGCTGGGTCACGACCGCTCGGGAGGGCAAAGACACCGGAGCTGAAATGAACTCTGGCCATACCGGCCTTTAATAAGTTAAGATTAGATTTAAGTTAGTTATAAATTTATTCATGTACATGGGCTTCACCCACACACCATACTAAGTGATTAAAGTAGTTTATGAAAATGTTGGAGTCTTTTTCTCAAGTAGTTAGGCAAGCATACATGCCTCCCTCTAGGGAGTCTGCCGACGAAGTAGCCGGGCAAAGCTGAATCGCCGAAGGAAGCAGGCAATCGGGGAGGCGGTGGTTACAGTTTAGAACAAAATTTGCAGGAAATAGAAGGGACCAAGGAAATCATTGAGTAATTCTTTCTCTGTGTATTACAGAACGATTTTCATTTTTTCGAAGGACTCTGCAAGGTATCACCCGATGCTCTTAGTATTGATTGTGGTTTGCCACATCATGTGGCATTCACCCACAGATCGCGTACATCGACAGCTGCGGTGTCAAAGGGCGTCTGGTCCTTCCAAACTCGTCTCCAGATCACAAAGTCACTCTGTGTGTTGAAGGCACGAACCAACTCTACCGCATTCTCTTTGTCTATGTGAAACCGTACGAATCACTATCGAAGACAAAACCGTACTTCCGGAGACGCCGCGATATCAAACGGGGTCAGGTCTTTCCAAAGACCTTCCCAGGCCCTGAGGTCTCTCGTAGCGTCCGCCGCCAGCAGCGTGGTCACTGCTTCCTCACTGCCCCCGTCGCCCGCGTAGAGGAGAGTCTCCGTCGATATTCGTTGCGTTGATTACGGCGCCCGCGTCCATTAACCGCTCCACGCACTGCGCGCTTCGGTCCCTCGGCGATGGTGTAACGGTTGGCGTATCGGACTGTTATACGCAAGGTCGCGGGTTCAAACACGATCGAAGCCGTGGATATTTAAGGGTGAGAAAATCCTTCGAAGGGAACTAAAGCCGGCTGTCCCATGTTAGTAGATTTACTTGGATGTAAAAGATCCTCAAGCCTAAAAGACGTAGCCTCTGAGCTAAATTGAAATCGCCTGTTTAGTCGCGCAAGAAATACCTCCTTCCTCCGCTAGTAGGTGAAAGGAGAGTAGCGAAATTTGGTCGGACGGAAGTGCGGTCCTGATGGAATGAGTCTCGCCACGGAAATAAAGGCATCAACTCAATTGAATTCCCTGGACGTCGCCCAGATCAATGCAGAAGACCCAATGCAGTAGACAGCGTTCACATCCGCGTCTCTTTGCAGAAGAAGAGACCTGTGTACGCCTTGTAGGCTGCATGAATTAGAGGAGTGAACCCACTTTCTGGAATTTAGTTAACGTCCGCACCAGAATCTATGAGACGCCGAACGTCACTCGGACTTCCTTCCTTTGCCGCCTCACGCAACTGCTCTGCCAGGGGAGAGGGAGAGGTTCGTGCCTTCTCAACAGCACCTCCTGCTCTTGGAGCTCCACCCGCAGCCTCGCGCGTTCTTTTTGCTCTGCTGCTGCGCCCTGGTGGCCGGCGTTTGCGACAGTGGGGGTGGAGAAGGAGGAGGGGGGCTCCTCCCCACCACCCGCTGCTGCCTCTCCCGTCTTGAAGAGCATCTGAAAGAAAGCGAGCTTAAAATTCTCGGGACGCATGATCTTTGGGTGCGAGAAAAGTCTGAACCCTCGACACAAAAAACATTGCAATAGTTAAACAGGGTTTAATTGCTTTTAACCCTCTTCGTCTTTACAACACACACACAAATGAATACACACATATAATTTACACCAAAAATTGAGACTCTGAAATGATTGCCCTAATCTCCACTGGGAATTCCCTTGGAAAACTAAATATATCTAAATCTATGCTATTCTTTTACATTGCACACGAAACCAAAATTTTCAATTTACAATATCCTGCTCTAAAATATCACATGCAAAGAAAAAGAATGTGTGCAAGTGCACCACTCACATTTACACTTTAATTGTGGCTGAAAATAAGAGAATAATAAATGACCTATGTAAAATATTTTATGCAGGCAATAGCGCAATTTGTTGCCACCCGTGTCCTCAATTTCTTAACACTTTCCTATACTAATTTTTCCCTGCCGACGTGAACTTGACCTATTTCTCGCGCCCTAACCGTTACCTCGTGGACTTATTACTTTTGGCCTTGAGGGTCGTGCGCTGGTCTCTGCGTCGACGCCGCTCGGTCCCAGCTTCTGCGTCGTAAAGAGACGGGATTCGCCTCTGCCGTCTACGTTGTATTCTTGCGTCCTCTTCCGGTCTTCTTCCTAGTCGTTCCGTCTTCCTCGTGCGCCTGGGTCCTCGGCCTCTTCTTCATTCTCGTCTGCTACCGGCGCCTCTGACCACGCCCACGTTGCGAAAATGTCCCTTGCACTTCACCGAATACTCGTGCAAGTTCCTCGCTCGTTGCTACTTCTACTTTGCTAAACCAGAGCTTTCAATGCCTCTCTCTCAACGGATAAATTTCACTTCCCGTGACGTTAATTGAAGAAAAACTTTACTGAATCTGCACTATCTCGCGGATGACTGACTAGAACGTCCGTTCGACGCCGAATACTCCTATCTAGTAGTCCTTGAAGTGGCGAACAATATCTAAGGTAATGATAACGAACAGCTTCTCGGCGAGCGGTGGCAAAAGATCTGCTAGTTCGGCGAACGGTGGCAAAAGAGAAGAGCTGCTCACTCGGCGAGCGGTGGCAAAAGATCTTCTAGTTCAGCGAGCAGTGGCAAAAGAGAAGAGCTGCTCACTCGGCGAGTGATGGCAAAAGAGAAGACTGATTACTCGGCGAGTGGTGGCAAAAGAAAAGACCTGCTTACTCGGCGAGTGGTGGCAAACGAGAAGAGGTGCTTACTCGGCGAGTGGTGGCTTGAGAGAGCTCCCGCATGCGGGTTCGCGTATATATCGCCCGACGCCTGGGGAAATTGCAGTGGTGGGGTTGCTTCCCCTCTCTCAACCCTGCACGAGGAAAACGTTGCTCGCTAGTTCGCCACCGTCTAGTACGGGCAACGGATACCTGGCCGCGCGTTTAAGAGCGTCTGCTACGCCGCGCTTGCTATCCTCGCTGCCTGTGGGTGTTCACACATACTAGACGGTGGCGTTATGGGGTTGCAAAATCCCATGACGAAACTATATATATATAGTTTCAAAAAATGGCTCCATTATTATATATAATTACTATTTCATTACTTTTGTCAAACTATAAAGTTGTCGAAATAAAATTTACGTTATAAACAAATTCTCAGTGTACTTAACCTAATCAACCTGTTACCTTGTTAAATCGGGATAATTGGAACTTACAGCATGTTTTCTCTGGTGACTCCCGTGTTTCTTTCCTCTCACAACACAATTGTATCACTTTCATTTAAATGTCACTCATCCTTCAGAAACTTTCAGGTAGTGCCGAAAAGGCTATTGGAAGTGTATGTCACAGATATTTATCTGAAAAAAGGAACTAATTTCTATAATTCCAAACTCAGGGAAAATTTACGAAATAACCTCACGATATGAGTCAAAAACGTTGGACTCGCTCCAGCTGCGGGCCAGTGCAGTCGCTCCGCCAACAGCAGCTAGAATCGTTCAGTGTGGAAGTGCAACTCAACATCACGCCGAACGTTAGGAACATTGTGTTCGTAATAGTGTTCAGTGGCCACAGCTATTCAACTACGAGTACTTTAGTAGTTGAATGAACCACAATGTTTTATCCAGCACAGGGCGAGTGGTCAGCGAAGCCCTAAATTCGTTATATCATTAGAAAGAGTCATCTAATGTGGTTCCCGACGAAGGCAACGTGAATCTCATGGACAGCATGGAATTCATCGAAATACCGCCTCAACGCCAACACATCGGAAGCAACAACATCCAATTCGGGGTCGGATCATCAGGCCAGCCCGAGGAACGAATGCATTCACAACAGTCAGACGCTTCAGCCCAACCGTATCATAGCAAGGTAATGTCGCAAGGAAAGCGAGCCAGCGATAACGACAGTGATAACACAGACCTTAAACGTGTAACTACAGACATTCTGCCCCCGACAGAGTCGAACCTACAAAGTCAATACAATGTAGAAATCAAAAAGAGATTTAGTTGGCTAAACGAAGAAATCCCAGATGACCTAAGTGACGAAAATAAAATCCCACCAATATTTGTTACTAATTTTGAAAATCAAGTTTCTCTCGCCAATGAAATGAAATGTAATGTGTCATCCAACTTCACTACAGAATTCAAAAAGCAAACGATTCGAATTCAATTCCAATCAGTTACCGATATCCGAAAAACAGTTAAAAATTTCCTTGCCACCAAAAAACAGTTTCACTCGTATTCCGATAAAATAAGTAAAAAATACTCCATAGTGATGAAGAATATTCATTCTTCAATCTCATAAAATGAATTATTAGCCGAAATCAACAACAAATTCAATTAAGCTATAAACGTTACACGACTGTATAAAAACAATTCCCTCATCCCAGTACTGGCAGTAGACTTTGATGGAACTCACAAAATCGAGGATGTTAGAAATAAAAAAATTGGCAATAACATTGTGAAACCAGAAAAAAGAAAGAAAACCAAGATCCCCTTACGATGTTACCGGTGTTTAGACTTTGGACACAGCAAAAACAATTGCAATCATTCAATTTCATTTTACTTTTGTGCAGGTAATCACCTATCAGCAAACTGTGAACAAAAGAACTTCACTCCTACATGTATACATTGTCTTGGGAAGCATAGGGCTGACCTCGGATCAGTAGAATGTCCATATTACCGAAAAAGTTTAGAAAGAAAAAGAAATAATCCAAATGACAGACTTAGGAACAATCCTATTCCCCCGCAGTTCAATACAACAAACTTATTTTATCTATTTATTTAATAGGTAATTAATAAAAACAAATTAGATTAATTGACCCTATGTGGCTAGGCCGAAGGTCTTTGGGCCATTACAATACCTACATCCTTTCGCGTTCTAATCTTTCGAATTCTGGTATTTACCCCAAATGGTCTCTCCATCGCATCAAAGCCGCGGAAAAGAGACCATAAGGTACGGCTCAGGAAAAAAACCGTGAAGGGGGAAAAATCTACCGTCAGAAGCCGAGTACATTCTAATCTATCCGACGTTTATTTTAACTATTTATTTTTTGGCGCGGGCGACCCGCCGTCTCCTTCCAGTGCTTGGCCTCCTCAGCACATGAAATCGAACAGCGCCACAGAAGATCGTCCGCACCAACGCCTCTGCCCTTACACTTTCGATCCCCCCTTCCCTTCACCCCCTAAAGTGCTTATTACTATGCCAGTTTTATTTTATTTATTATATGACACCTGTTACCAATTGACTACGACTTATGGTTTATTTCTTAACTGTTTACTAACTTAACATAAAATTACTGATTAACTTACTTATTGTTAGCTTATTGACATATTAATTTCTCTCCAGTCTAGGCTCCGCTCAAGCTAAGCAGTGCTGTTTTCCCACTCCCTAATTTCAGTTTCCCTAATGGCCCGAACCTTTCCTAAAAATGTTCCTAATTCTTTCATAAATTTAGACCTTTTGTCACCTAAAATGTTTTGGACGAGCGTTACGTTCCTGTTTAGGAAGTAGTAATTTCCCATTGCCATCCATTTTTTTCTCCATGTTTCGGTTGCACAGCAATTTAAGAGGAAGTGGATCCAGTCTTCCCTATCGACGCAAAGCACACAGATGCCATTACCACTTGCGTCCTTTAGTCAACGCAGCATCCACCTCCAAACCTGAACCAAACGTACCACCTCTTGCGTCCTTTCCGAGAGTATGTACGTAACTTACGCAAAACCATAATGGACTCGCATGGATTTGAGCTACAAGCGAACGTTTTTCCACCGTTGCTGCCCAGATCCCTTGCCTTTTTATATCCGCAAGTCTATCGGAAATCAGCCTTCCTATCTCACGGGTTCCCCACTATTTCTCCCACTATTTCCAGAGAGACGTCTCCCAACCCTGCGCGGTCAAGTAGCCGTTTAATTTTGTACGCCCAGTAGCGATGGTCGCTTCCCTGCCATTGCACTCTAAAGCACCTATGTATAAGTGTGTCAGGCTGTTCATCTGCTAATTTAATCCAGAGTTTAATAGGTTTCATTTTAAAATCTCTCTAAGTTCGTATAATACCGACCTCTCTTAAGACTCCGTCATTTGCTGCGCATCTAGAAACTCCTAGAATTAATGTGCGATGATCTGTTTCGATGCTTTCTAATCTATCCTATCCACTCCTTATATTTCTGCTCCATAGTTCATAGCTGGGAGAACTAACGATTTGAACATTGTATCGCATACTTTTACTGGCTATTCTGGAACCCTGCTCACTGCGTAAATGATTTCTTTGAGCGCAATTCTTCTTTTGCTTTGAGCCGTCAATGTGTGATTATTCCATCCCCCATTCATGGAAAATTTTGCACCAAGATATGTAAATGTTTTGACGCGGTCAATTTCTTCCCTAGCGTAGTACCATTTCTCTTTGCTACCCCAGATAAACTCATTCTTGAAGACTACTACTTTCGTTTTTTGAATATATACTTTTCGTCCCCATGTCTCGCTATACCGTTCTAGAATATTTAAACTCTTCTGTCAGCCCTCAATCGTCTCCGAGCATAAAACTAAATCATCAGCATATAGTAGTCCGAGAATTTTCAGGCCATCAATTACCGGAGCCGCTGTATCCGCTTCCTGTACCCACGTCAATAAATCATTTATAAACAAGATAAACAGCAGCGGTGAAAGAAGAACTCCCTGTCTTACTCCTACTGTCGATTTTAGTTTTTGCGTCGTACTTCCGTCACTGCACTTACAACAAACTTTCTAACACTGCCTCCAACCAAAAACATACCTAATTTCTCACACGCAACTAATATAACTAACTAAACACAACAAACACAAATTACCAACAACATAACAACCACAGACAAACAGAAACTACAACAATTTCAATATTGGTAACTCATTCATACAAAACATCACTCAGTTTATAACTAATTACATAATTAATTTTATAAATTCAATAATTCCAACAATTATACAGATTATCCAACAATCAATTGCTATGGCATTTAGCAACAATTGTGTTTCACCGTAGCGATATAAATATGTTAAATTGATATGCCAATGGCATTATCAACAAAAAAGACGAATTACAACTCATCCTACATGCTAACAGAATTGATGTAGCTTGCATCACTGAAACTTATCTAAACCAAGAAACCTCATTCTTTATTCAGGGATACATAACCATCAAAACAGACGGACAAAACTCGAAACGTGGAGGAGTATTCATACTAATAAAATGCAGTATACCACATCACCAGATTACTCTACCACACACGCCCGGACTCGAAACAGCAGCAATAAATGTAAAGTATAATAATAACAGGACAATAACAATACTAACTGCTTACAAACCTCCAAATAAAAATATCAATAATAGCAACATCTACACATTATTACAACTACCAAACCCATTCATTATTGCAGGTGATCTAAACTCTAAACACTTCTCATGAGAATGTCGAACTACAAATCCCGCTGGTAAATACTTATACAACATTAAAAGGAACCTGAATCTCAACATATTATCACCAACCGAACCCACTTACTTCCCATATGATCCAAACAAAACCAAAAGTCCAGTCATACTTGACATTGCAGTCACAAATATTAAAACTCAATTCATTTCTACAACGTTCCATGAACTAGAATCAGACCACTTACCAATAACAATATCAACTCGCGTAGAAAAGCCTCCCTCAACTCCCCACCCACTTTAAATACTTATAACAATAAATGGAAGTACTTTAAGGGTTCCATAAATAAATCCATACCTCCATTTCACGCTTTGAACTCTCCCCAAGAAATTAACCAAGCCATCATGACCCTCAACAATTAATAATTAGTAATATTAGCAATAGTCATATTGAAAAAACTTGGAAGTTAACAAAATAATGCACAAACCGCTCCCAACTAATATAATTAACGTAATCCGAATAAAAAATAAAACAAGAAGGCTTTGGAATTCCCTAAGAATTCCCTCTTTAAAAAAGAACTAAATCTGCTAAATACTATTTAGTTTGTAAACAGTACTAAAGTTTGTAAACAGATATAAACAAGAACAATACAATTCATATATCAATAACATAAATACTAAAAACAACTCTCTATGGCAGTTTACTAAGAAACTCTTAAAAAAAGAACAAATATTCCCCCATTAGCAACTAGTGATGGTGAACAATACTTTCCCAATGGAAAAATGTGAAGTACTGGCCTCACACATTGTTGACACTATCACCCTCAATAACACCCCCAAAGATCCTAAACACAACGAAATAATGACAATGTTCATGCTCCCCCAAATGATGTTCCGCACCAAATACAATTCATATCTCCTAATGAAATAAGAAAAATAATAAAGGATATGCCAAATAAAAAACTCCAGGCCACGATCGGATCAACACAATCATTCTAAAAAATCTACCGGAGAAAGCTATTGCGTTTCTAAATAACATTTACAACTCTGTATTGAGAACAGGATATTTTCCTCAAACATGGAAAAACCCAGCCAATCACCCAATAGCAAAACCAAGCAAGAATCACTCAAAAGCCGAGAATTACAGACCTATCAGCCTGCTACCTATAATGCCAAAAATCTTAAAAAATTAATACTCATCAGATTGAACAAAAATATCGAGGAAACTAACAGTATACCACAGCACCAGTTTGGATTCAAGTCGCTATGCTCTATCACCCATCAACTACTAAGGCTTACGGAACATATTCACACTGCATTTCAAAAGGGACAACATACCACTGCTGCATTCATAGACATTCGCAAGCATTTGACAGAATATGGCATCCAGCTCTGAATTTTAAATTAAGTTTAATTGGTACATCTAAATATCTAGTAACGGTTATCCTTAGCTATATAACAAATAGAACATTTTCAGTTTCAGTCGAAGGCCACTGTTCCAACCCAAGAAAAATTTCTGCTGGGTTCCCCAAGGTTCACCACTTTCCCCCACGTTGTTCAATTTATACACAGCAGATATTCCTACTTCAGCCCATATAAACACCGCTCAATTTGCCGATGACACTGCACTGTATATATCAGGGAACTCTTTAACAACTCTTCAAACACAGCTTCAGAATCACCTAAATTTACTAGCAAATTGGGCTGATGTCTGGAAAATAAAGTTGGACCCAACAAAATCTGTAGCAAAATATTCACATTAAAACCTTTTACACACCCTCTTCCATTATTCTTAAATAATGACATCATTAATTGGACACTTTTTAATAAAACAATTAAATATTTGGGCTTAAACTTCGATACCCGACTCAACTGGAAGCAACATATAGAGGTAAAAACTCAGCAAGCCAAAACCAAACGAATTCAACTCCGACCCTTACTGAATATACACAGCCAACTCTCCAAATCCAATGCTCTATTACTCTACAAAACAATAATCCGGCCGACATTACTCTATGCTTGTCCCATCTGGACCAATGTTGCTAATTCTTACCTCAACAAAATACAAGTTATAAAAAATAAATTTTTAAGATTAATTACAAAAGCACCATGGTACATTAGCAACAATCAATTACACAATGATTTAAATATAAACACAATAAAAAACCAAATAGCCTATCTCGCACACAACTTTTACACCATCCTTTTCCTAATTCAAACAACACCCTTCTATAAACTAGGCAAAGCCCCCTATTATCAAACGAGAATTAACAAGAGATATCCCCTCCATTCACTTTATTAAATATTCGCAAACTTGAAATAATAGAGGTGCTTCCTGCTTCCTCTCCCAATATATTGTTTTATATAATAGTAATGTATATTTTTAAGTTAGTGTAAGTTAGTATAAGATAGGTTGAGACCATCAATCATTTGCACAGTTAATATGTAAAATGAACAACGTAATGTCTACCAAATATAAAAGTGATAATAAAAAATATTAATCAAAAGATGCTCTTCTTGTTCGAAACTCTAATATTCTTTGCGTTCAATTCGAATTCAATACTAGACTCAAATAGATGTATGAAACAGCCATATAAATGTAATTACAAAATTTGATGGTGGTTTATTGCTATAAGAGTAACGGAATATAAACAAGACAAACAGTGTAATACTAAAGTTACAGAATATCACGTTAAAGGGGAGACATAAAGCCCTGCGTCTTCCTTGCTAATTTTCCTGTGCATTTGACCCATTACCTCAGAAACCATATAACCTAGTTTTGTTTACTTTTAGAAGAAGCTAGCTGGAATACGTTTTAAGTAAATACAAACATACATATTTTGAATATTGTTTTGTAATTTACAGCCGTTTTGAAAAAAGTAAACACTATTACACACACTAAAACAGTACTTTAATGCAGAAATCCTGAAGTATGAAACTTGCCGTTATTATTTTGTTTCCATATACTCTTTATTACTTTATTAACATCCTACAAAAAACTGATAATTATTAGTACTTGAGTAGTTTCAGAGATAATGGGATAAATGTGATCAATGTGATCAAAAATGATACTTTTCAGAAATAAGCGTCAATGTTAATCCTTGTACGAAACCAGTTACCTTGAAATGGAAACACGTTTGGTGCGTAAATGGTCATGCCATATTTGCAGTCATAAAGTTTTGCAATCTAAATGAATTAGTGCAAAAGACACAAATGAAAGATTCGTAACTAAAATGATTGCCATTTTTACATACACTGACAAAAGAAGAAAATATAAAAAAATAGAAGAGTGTATTTGACAATGATATATATTTTTTGTCGTACACAAATGTAAATTTATATATATATATATATATATATATATATACATATATATATATATATATATATATATATATATATATATATATATATATATATATATATATATACTTTTTTATTCAGTAAACTCACAATATTTAGAAAACGTCAAAATCCCAAATATGTCAAAAATTCAGATTTTCGCTTTATGCCTACCATTAAAACCAAAACTTTTAATTATGAATAAATTTAGATAGCGTGAAAGCTCCCGTAAAATGGGTCTTGAATTGACTTTTTCCCAGAATTGCATTAAATATATTTTTCAGAAAAGATGTTCTACAGACCATCCCCTGAATGATTCAACCTAAATACGATTCAAAATCGATTCAATTATCTACTTTTCTTCCTCATTCAACTATTCCACCTTATGTTTCCGTCTTCAATGACCTCGGAGCACGAAGTTTATCATTGCGACAACAGATGGCAGTGTGTTCGCCCTACGTACCATCGCTGCTGCAATCTGCTCCTAATGATAGGGTTGCAATGCTCGATTGTGACACTAATAGGGCAGCACTGCTTCCACAGCTTGAGTTACACAAGCTTACGAAAAATGAATCTAACAGAAATACGCGAGTACTTGTTAACATTACGATTAGTGGTTCTTCTGTATTGTACAGATATCTATTTGCAGGCAAGACAAATAAATACAATTCTATCTCGGGTTTGCTGTGATTTCATTACTGTGCACGTGGAAAATGTTCAAAAGATCTAAAATGACAGGTTTAAGAAACAAATTACGCGGAAAATTGTTTAAAACATCTAATTTCTGCAACGTATTAGAAGAGTTTATTGTGATCGTATCAGATTCCATTATCGTTGTAAACTGAAAGAACCAATACCTTATCTCACGCGTTTGTCATTGATATCATGTGGTGCAAATATTATCCACGTCATACTTAGTTATGTCTGAGGCAGTAACAAATATTTAAGTTTTAGATGGTGTATATGATTTTATAACGATAATACTTTTCACTGATGAGTTTATGATGACTAATAACTGTCTATCAGTGGCGCACATCGGTTTTTATGTAATAGAGGGAATAATAAGAGATGTGTCTCATTATTCAACATGAAAATACTTTATAGGAGCAGAATATTTCAAAAGATGAACTCCAACTTCGCCTATTTTTATCACTAAATAATACTTATCATCTGCTCACTCTTTCAACTGTCACGGTTGTACAGCTGAGGTGCATCAAAAGAAAAAAGGAACATATTTAAAATTCATTAATTCTATTTGTGAATAATTATATTTGTTTTAATTAATATTCTGAAGTGACGGATGTCATTCAGTATATCTCTGTCATTTTGTACGTTATTATTAATTATAAATAAGCAATTAAAATTAAGTTTAAATTTAGTACAAATGAAATTTTCTTTAAAAGAAAAGATCAAGTCAGCTGGGCAGCACATTTTAGCCCCCCTCCCTCCCTTAACAAAATATATAATGCATCATATTTAATATGCTCATCAAATCCAACATGGAATCTAATACACGCAACCACATGTAATATTTGGGATGAGACTTTTGTCGCAAACACTTTCTATATTTTTCATTGACAGAAGTGAATGTAAGGGCATCGATCAGAAAGTTGATAACAAGGGAATTTACAATTCTGCTCAAAGGTGTTTTTTTATATAAGGTTATTTTTTGTTTAAATACATGAATTTATATTACGATTGCGCGAAATGTTGAAGAAAAATGCAATCAGTATATTTTCCAACGTTTTGCTGACTTTAAACGCGAATATTCTCAAAAAACACGAAAAATGAATTGTTTGAACGTCGGGTTACGTGTTTTGAAGCAAATAACTGAAGGATTGATTCAGTGAATGCGTATTATTTTTACACAAATTTACGTCCTACAAACTCACGTTCCACGACTATTCTCTAGCTACATCAGTCTTTTTTAACCCGCTTTCCGCGTCTAGAATTGCTTGAACTCTTCTTCCAAAACTTCTCTCTAGTTACAACATAAGACAGTAAAGTGATAATGATTCTGTGATCACAACTGTTTCCATAATTGTCCTTTGCTTTTTCATTGAATATCCCAGCTTTTATCTCAAAATACTCATTTCCGAATTTGTTATTTCAAAACGTTTATGTTATATTTATAACAATTTAGGACCTATTAATCCTTTTAAAATTCTATGTTCGAATTATCTAAATACCTACGTCAAATATTCAAACTATACCTTATTTTGAAGTTTTGTTTACTAACATTTTTAAAAGGAATCAGACATCATTTTGTAATGTTAAAACATTCGCATAATTTCAGTGTCCAGCATAGACATTGGAATTTTTTAAAAACAAATATTCAGGTTTTGCAGAAAGAAGTGGAAAGACATGGCTTGTGTACAGATCACGAAAAACAAAAGCAATTATATTGAGGATGTCTTCCAGATCTAGTTCTGAGGAAATGTAGTGGAGTGAAAGGTTCTAGGTCTATGCTAAATAAGTATGAAGGGGCAAATGTGAAGATTTTAGGTCATGACAACGAATTATTTCTCGATATGTTTTAAATCCACTTGAAATTTAATATTAATTAATATGAACTGAACGTGGAAATACAAATAAAGTAGTTTTGATCGAAACTCCTACTCTGCTTCTGAAAGTTGAAACATCGCTGAAAAGAAGCATTAAGAAACACCAAGAGACAACAATCGATTTGTTGTGAAACCTCAAAATGCTGTTTCATGTTCATGTAGTTTAATTTCCGATTAACAATACCACATCTATGTGTGATTTATAATAATATATACCTGCGAGTCTGTTTCTTCCTTGTATGTGTACACAAACCATGTATGTATGTTTACATAAATCTTTCTTTTTGAATTTTGAAGGTTCCCCCTAATGTATTTTTGTCATAGGCACTGACAAGTCATGAAACGTCATTTAAAACGGGAAATTAATTGTTATTTGCGTTATTTAACGTTTAGATTTTAAATTTATACTTTACTTTCTGGTAAAGACAATCGATTGATAGAAAAACTGTCTGTCTGACTTTCGGGCCGTCTGCCCAACTGTCCGTCTGTTTCTCTGTCCGTCCGTCCGGCCGGCCGGCGGTCCGTCTATCCGTTTGCGGTCGACGCTAACGCCTAAATCGTTTGAGCGCTTTTCTCCAAAATTGAAATTCCCAAATCAATGTACAAAAACTTGAGCCTCGAGTTTATGACGGATATTTGGTTTGGAAGGGGGGGGTACTTTGAAGAGAGCTTAAAAACATGTTTAAAATTTCCTGAAAAATGTCTCTAAATTTGTTTACTAATCTTTTTCTTCTGACAGCGTGAAGAACGCATGATAATGGCGCAGATATCATTTTCGTTAAAATAGCTGCATTTTCAAAGATTCCAAAAGTAGAAATCATGAAAGAAATTATTGTTCTGCCGTAGAACCACTAGGTTAAGTTTCAAAAGAGTCTGTACGTTGAAAAAAGATCTCAGAGGACCCGGCTGTAAGCTTATAGTACCGTTACAATCATTTAAGAAGTACCGATTGCAAATCTTTCGGTTCAATGAATTTTTTTTTCCAAAAAACCCACTTTTCGTGCGCAGCGTCGGGCCGGGAGAACTGCGACGGCTTCTGCCGCATCGCCGCGCACTTCCTGGAGGAGGACGACTCGGAGGCAATGCAGGAGGAGCTCAAGGAGGCCTTCCGCCTCTACGACCGCGAAGGTGAGTGCCACCGCGGCGTCCCACAAGGGCCAGCGAAGGGTGCGGAAACAGCACGACTTTATCGAATTATTGGTGACGGTTATGGGGTTTTATAATGTTCAATGATTATTAATTATTCACAAGATATAATTATTGACTTATTACTATGTGATACAATTATTCATATAGTGCGCAATGTAAATAAATACAGTGTACCAGGAAAGTCTCTCCACAGTAGCACCTAGCTGGTGAGAGTGCAAACAACTGAAATTATGTTGGTAGTACTAGGTGCAGCTTGTAAGAAAAGAATACGTTCATTTCATACTCATTACAATCATAACATACGCTGGAAGTCTTGCCCCTCAGTGATTTGGTTGCTGCCGACGTAATGGCAATATATTATAGGACGCCCTGATTCGGCTCAGCTCGGAGAGAATTGCCTGGCGCACTGCATTTATGCCGGCCTTTGTATGTGTGTTATCGCGGATGTTTGTGAGTTTGCTGATCACCGACCGAGGAGACCGAAAGTGTGTCTAGTGTAAAGGTTAATATATGTCTCCAGGAGGAGCATGACCACGGCGCGGGTGACGAAAGTCTGCATTCTCTGAACACTCTCTGAAAACCCTCGGTAAGAAATATATAATTCGGAACTAATGGTGTTGCAAGAGCGCGTTTTTCTCATATTAGTAATGATTATGCTAATTTATAATAATCACTACATTATTATTCGCATATTGCACATTGTAAATGAATATTTATATGTATTTCGAAACTAATGTGGTGCAACAGACCTTTTATCTCGTATTTTTAATAAACTTAATCTATTTTATAATACTACCACAAGAAATGACATTTGTTATAGTCTTCAATATTTTCTTAACTGATTTAAATATAGTATTTTGCTGACTCAACGATCCATGTCGTAATGATGAATGCTATAATTAATTTAAACAAAAGAGAAAATATTAAAATTTGTAATAAAAACAAAGTGCTTACTATTACAATGTTCACTGATATTGTATTAAATAGTGTGTATTTTTCCTCAAAGATATTAATTCATACATTTTATGTATAAACAATATTATAAAATGTCAACCACAATGATTGAATGCTGTTCGCTGGGAGTATATAAATCTTATCTTAATAAATAGATAGTGACTGCGAGGTCAGA
Source organism: Gryllus longicercus (assembly GCA_038098605.1). Lineage (NCBI taxonomy): Eukaryota > Metazoa > Arthropoda > Insecta > Orthoptera > Gryllidae > Gryllus > Gryllus longicercus. The sequence continues at coordinate 358,128 of JAZDUA010000110.1, forward strand.
CTTTCTATTAAACTACTTGTTTTTTTAAATGACAAATTAGAACTGCGACGTCTTTGACGATGATCTTGCAATAAACCAATAATATAGAACCATTGCGTTCAATCGTAATACAACTCTGTCATATGGATGAAAACAAATGACAAATTATTACCTTGTTTTTGTGAGAGTATGTGTCCTACGGTTCTTTAACTTTGTAGCATCTTCCCTCCAATAGAAACATTCTAGTCATTTATTCACTGTTGTTGGCCCTAGAAACAAGACTACAAACGTTGCGAACAAGGTGTTTGTCAGAATTACGTAGCAGTTATGTTATAACGGCCAGATAATTCTCTGTTTCTTTGAAGTGAAAGCGGTTTAATTCTGTGGCTGGGAACATGAAGTCGGCGTCGAGATGTGCCACCGCTGGCTCTATTTATGGCTTTGGGGCATCTCATCGTTATTTAGTCAAATATATTAGGGACCTAAATTGCATAAATTGAAATAGTGGGGCTAAAACAGCATACACTTTCTCGCCCGTATTTTCCAGGAAAATTACGGGAAATGTACTAAAATTTTCGAATATTTCTATCTCATCTTTTTTCAAAACCTATCTTTGAGGAACAGAATTCCATTAATGGTAAATATGTACATTAATAATTGTAAATGTAGGAAGTCCCCGAAAAAAATATGACCGTTCGCATGTTCACACCGAAATTAAATCGGTGCATTTTCTCTTAAATATCTTTAAATAAGAGGGGAATACAAGCCCTCGCAGAGCGTTTCCTAAACAGGGAATTTTAAGACACGCGCCGTGCGGAAGCAGCGATTGACAGTTCGCAGCTAGTCCCTTTTGTGAAAGCCAGCCGGCGCAGAATTGCGAGCAAGTGGAGCGCGTCGTAGGCTGCCGCGGTGATGGTGGTAAGAGGAAACAACAGAGGCTGTAAGGACCGAATGAGCATTAGGCGGAGTATGCGAGTGCCTCGACATGTCTCGCAGATATAACACTCAGATAGCACACGTTTGTAGAAAAACATGTGATATTGAACGAAGCAAGTGTGAGGTATCTCTCCACTGGAAGGAGCTCTCATCCCTTCCAATAAACCAGTTCTTTGCTAGCGCGCGAAACGCGAACGCATTCCTATCCGGTGTTGCATTCATAAGAATTGTGTTAATTTAATATTATACGCTCATTGTCTTATATTTTGAAGTGAGTTGCAATTACAAATCCATTTCAAAATAATGAAAACCCAAATAATTATGTAAACGTATGTAGATGGCTACTTTTTAATTGACTTTCGTTTTAAAAACCCGAAGTTAGAGTGTTGGTTTTGCTGTCATGCGCGAAGAAAATTTGCTGAAAAGAAACAGCGTTGAATTGACTTTGTGTTTCGTCACACAGTGTAGCTGGCAAATTATCTAGATTTTTTTCAGTATTCCGTAACTTGTACTTGTAAAATTAATTCCGGGTACCAAACTGATGTACTTCTGCTTCAGACTAGTCTAATTTGTAGAGAGGCAAAGTGTTGTCTTTCACTCATTTGTTTATTCTACATTACTATGAAATAGGTTTGATTATTTTAAATTATTCAAGAAATAAGTTTATTACATTACATGATGTTTACTTGCCACTAACTAAACATCTAATTTTACTTAAGATTGTATTTTCTCTCTAGAACTTGCCTTCATTGAACTTACTTCTGGAAAATTTACTGTAGCGTTTCAAATTCGTCATCCTAAAATACTGAAATAGTTTTTTCTTTTCAACCTGATGGTATAGCTAGTGGGGAAAATAAAATATGAAATTCTCCTTTTGTCAGTTACGATCTGTTTGATTCGTAACTACAATGTGGACTTTCTTCGATTTCTTGCCTAATTATCTTCTTCCTGTTATAAAAATAAACACAGCAATGTCTTCTGTATTTTACGCAATGCAGCCGTCACACACAAAAGAAAGTAATCGATTAAGGAGCCAAACGGACATAGAAACAGTCTAAAATGTCAGTCCGGTCCTGGGCTAGTGTGCGCCACCCCCACAAAAACTGCCCTGTCGTCCCGACCAGGCACAGTCTAGCCCTGACCCCGTTCGTCCGTCTGTCCCGTACTGAACAAGTGTGCATTCAGAAGCACTACGATTCTTTTACTGAACTTTTGATCTCACTAATCGTTTATTAATTTAACTTTCAATTCATTAATCTAAATGGACACAAATTGATTATCACGACATGCCACATTCAATTCGAAGAAATTACTTTCAGAGTCTATGGTCGCAAAACTGCTTCTATAATATTACTACTTAATTAAATGAAATAGAAAGAAATACTTCACAAATTTTACCTATCTTCATGACTGAGGTTCTTAGTAAAATATTTCTTTGTTGACATCTCATAGCCATTCGCACGTTCCCTTGTAAAGCTCATAACTTACTATCACTCGTGTCAGTTTCAGCTAATAGATGCCCACCGGGTTTTATGACGAAGCAGAGCACCCGTTTCAAATTATCGATATTTTAAATTTGATATTAACAAAAAAATTAAAAATAATATTTGTGTATTGCAATGCACGTATTTCACGTTTTTATAGATATCATGATTATGGAATGTATGGTATTGGAGCTATTTCGATGGGACTTTTTCAGAAAACGAAAAAGCAGTGTTATTAAATGAACACAATCATTGGAACACTGGAACGGGTTCGCAAAAATTAACTGTATTTAACCTGGAATTAGACTTAACTCCCCTTGTTTTTGCTATCATTCAAGTGCAACTGTTTGTTACGAACTACTTCTCTCGAAAAAGGGTTATAAAGAAAACGGGTTATTTTGACGTAATAAATTCTTATATTTAAAGGATTTTCGTTTAGAAAAAAAGTAAGCTTTTGCAGTATTAAATTCCCTAACTAAAAAAAATGGCTGATAGTGGGCTCTAAATGTATTTTAATTTCTTCTTATCAAAAGGTAAAATCGCCAAATTTTTATTAAGTGTTAAAATAATAAAAAAGAACTCTTAACGCCGTCATCTCTCCATTACATCGTTTTGCGAGTTGCATTTGATCAATGGAGAGCAGTCGGTATTTCGACGTCTTGTGCGAGAAACTATGTTAATGTAAGGATATAGCCAGTGAAACTCACACAGAACATTTTTAGGTACGAAGATTGATTTAAATGCAAAGAACTGTAAGGGTATGTACATGCAATGTCTAACTATCACCCGAAACATGTGCCTACTTAATAAAATATGAGTAATTATAATTGTTTGTGAGGCTTTACGTTTTTTAATTAAGGTGGATTAAATAATTCCTTTCGTAGTCCACTTCAATGCTTGTGTAAAGTTCTTGGCGAATACAAAATATAACCATTACTTAACTGTTACTCCCCGAAACTTATTTAACTGTTATCTGTGAATTATTGTTCCATCATTGGTAACATCATCCATTTCATTGGATTTAGAATATTTTGGGGACGAGTCTATATTAAATGTAGTGCATATGTAATAATTTATTGTTGAAATTTTTTTTCCTTTCGTAAGAATTAATCGTGTGGGTCCAGCCAATACACAAGTGCTGGGTGTTCGCAGGCAACGGGTACATCACGACGGCAACGCTGCGAGAGATCCTGGCGGTTCTGGACGACAAGCTGGGCCCCGACGACCTGGACGGCATCATTGCTGAGATCGACACTGACGGCTCGGGCACCGTGGACTTCGACGGTACGTGCGCACGCCACGCCCGCCTTAGCTGGCTCAACTCACGTCACTGCAGTACCTGTGACCAGGAGGTCCTAGGGTTCGAATGCCGACGGTGGCAGGAACTTCGACAGCGAGGTCGAGTTCAGCCGCCGTCCGTAGGACAATTCTAGCGCCCGGCTGCTCAGATCGGTAGTTTTCCGTTGTTTCTCCCATCAACAGCCGGCGCGATAAACCGGCTCATTACAGTTGTTTCTGCAGCGACTGAGGAGGTCCTAGGGTTCGGGTCGCGTCGGTAATGGATTTTGACACTAGTTAGGACTAGTTAATAGATAGATTGAACTCAGCCGCTTTCTGGAGGACGACGCTAGCAGCCGGCTGATGAGATCGGTAGAATTCCGTGTTTTTTCGGATCAACAAAGGTGAATGTCGGAGTGAAGTGTCGCCACGTCCCGTGGGCGATCTTTTTTTACTCTTTCCTATCCTTGCTCTGTACTTACTCGCACGCACCCACACACACACACACACACACATGAACGACACTTCTTCATATGCCGAGAGATCTGTCGACAGCTTAGAGCTTGTTCCGACGGGGGGAGTGTCTCGCCGATGGGAGATACCTGGTTGGAGAAGTCCCCACAAGCCTTCCCTTAGCTCGGAGCCGGTTCTCACAATCCAGCAGGGAAGGAATATCGGCATTTCCAAGCAATGGACATTTATTACTCTAACAGGTGTAATAATCCCAGTTGTTACATGCCAGGAAGTATTAAAGAATCAAATTAAGTCTGAAGGCCGAGCTGACGTAAGCTAAACATAACCTCACTGTAAAGTTACTTTGAGGCCCAATCGATGAGTATGTCGATTCGAGGGGTAACTTAAAAACAATTTTTTTAATAATGATAATTAATGAATTAAATTGACCAATTTTGTATTTTTTTTAAAAATTTTTGGATTGTACGCATTTCAAAATAAAATTTTAGAATAGTATGGTAAAGGAAATAATCTCCAAAAAGTTTTAATAATTTTTATTAATAATTCTCGAATGGAGAACTATTAATAAAATTATTAAAACTTTTGTGGAGATTATTTCCTTTACAATATTATGGATTACCACAAGATATCTGCTACCACCACGGAATTTAAGTTTTAGAATATTTGAAGATGTGTATTAAAAAATTAAGGTTAGACGTTATTTGAATGAGAAACATTCTGCACGTGTGTAGAGACTGCTGCGAAATGCACCAACTGATATAAAGTTAATTCAATTCAATTATAGTAGTAATTTGTTTACAGGATGGTCCTATTAAAAATAGAAATAATACAGTAATACACAACAAATGTAAGTAATACACAATAAAAAAATAATACAAGAGCATGAGATACTAACTAACTGAGACAATAGAATATACAAATATATACAAAACGACTTATATCAAGTGAGGCTTGACTCGTTGCAGATATGATAAGGTACCTGTAATTAAATAATTAGAGTGCTGCTAGAGTGCAATTTAGCTTGAAATATTTATTTATTGTAAATGCCCGTTTATTCAAAATTCATGAAATAAAAAATCACAGAGTTCTTGATCTTTCAGAGTTTAGTTCAAATTAGGCACTCGCATAAAATATGATTAAGGGTATCTGGACAGTTGAAGATCAGTTAGAGAATTTAACCGGTCGATGGTTCTCGCAGATTTTTTATCCGGTAGCTCGATTCGAATTGCCATTGTGTCCTACGAACTGCCTTGTACGTCAACAAGAGATAGAAGAGTACTTACTGAATTACATTTCAATTACTATAAACATTTCGTAATAAACATGTACGTACGAACAAATTTTGCTGATGCGATATACTGTTTACGTCGACAGCGCTGTTTTTTAAACATGTTCTGACACAAATTTTGTACAGCAATAGTAACACTCAGTTATTATAAAAGTTTTTGTTTAAAAAATATTTATATCGTTATATGCAAATAATTGATTTTCGAAATTTAAAATAATTGTAATTCAAACGTTTTCTCAAAACATGCAGGTTGTGACCATCAATACCAACCATAGCAGTGCAAAACCACTTACTACGACACGTAACAAATAAATCTGTGGCTCATTTGCTATTGCGCATATTTTCTAATGAATGAAGTCCCACATTCTTCCTTGTCAAATGAAAGTTTCTTTACTACCTTTATTTATAATTCAACCAAGTTTTGTAGAAGTGAGGTTAGGGATCCCTATGTTCTATGAACGTGCGCAGACTTAACCCCCGTTATAGACACACACTTTTTACTGTTTACTGGAACTCCACAGATACGTTCGTGCTTATGTTAACATGTGAAAATAAAAGCAGAAACAGTAGAATGCACTCACTTTTCCTCCTGTCTGCAGAGTTCTAAGAGATGATGACTGGCAAGTAAACTGTCCGGCGTCTGCAGCTACTAGCACAACGGCAGTTTCCACCACGCGAAGCCAACTGGCTTCCACTCGTTCGCCTCTCCGCCACCAGAGGCGCCACAGCCGCCTGCCCAGAGCATGCATCCGCCTCGCCTACTGCCGACTCCAAGCGGTTGCATTGTTGATTAATAAATACACGGCTGTTTTTGTTTTTGTAGTCTTTTATTTCCTTCCTTTTACTGTTTTTACTATTATTGTGAATAATAAAAGAAGGAATAAGGCGATAAGGCTTCTCTGTTGGTGGGTAAGTAATTTTTTAAGAAAGAAGAAAAGGATGGTGCAACTTGCGGTGCCTCTCTCTCAACGAACACATTTACTTGATTGGGAATTTCATGTGATTTTTAGAGATGATAATACTACGAAGATATTACCAGAAGATGATAATGGTTGTTATAAGGTCGCCTTTCACACTTCAATTTTCGTCCAATTCTCTTATGACAAATACACAAAACATGAGTTCAGGAATTTGTCTTGATATGAAAATTGTTTCTGTATATGTGGACGCTAATCGCTGTCCTCGGATCTGGAGGAAACTAGAGGATCTCCTCCCACGACATTGGAGCTGTGAATATCTGGGCAAAGATTAATTGTTTCTCTCCCGTTAGAAGTAGATCTAGAAAGTATATGAAGAAAGGGAGTAAGCAATTCCATTTCGATCAACATTTGTTACCTAAATATTAAAAAAACGACCACAGAATATTATTAATGAAAATGCTGGTTTGGATATATTAAGGACTACATATGTTAATTATATCCAATAAATTAAATAGATTTGATTAAAAAAATTTGGCTTTGAGGTAAGACATGATCTTGTGGTCCCCTATACATCCTTAACAGATGTTACTGTTATTTGTCGATTAATTCAGATTTGAAATGCGTATTCATTTATCATCAGTTGATTATAGAAAAACGAACGTAATTCTTTCAGTGTTTGTGTTCTTTAATAGTATTTGAATTTTAATTTGAGTTAATGCCCTATTTTACGTGGCGAGACTAATAGTAGATTTATCTTTATTTTTTTAATAGAAATTTGATTAATCATTTTCTTGTGCTGCAAACATTAATAATGATACGTCCTTTTGCTTATATAAACCTAGTTATAAGCAATGCATACGTACCTAAAAAACGCACATATGCATGCATAATTAATTTTCATCAATCATATTCTTTTTACATTTCCTCCCTATTGTGTAAAAAATTGCATATTGGTTTGAAGTGAATGACACTACGGAAATTTTTAATTTACACAACGTGAGCAAATTGAAGTATTGCATAGAAAATAATATTAAAAATAAAATGTCAATATTTTAATTCATTCGTATTTCTTTTTTTTAAAAACCAATTTTCGCCTGCACATTCCGTTAACGCGAATTGCAGTATATCTGTAGTATACAGTGAAAAAGTATTGGAATCACCTCAACAATAAGAACTCGAATGTTTAACCACAAAACTCGTATTTAATGTTCTTTGAGCTGCAACTTAGGAGGTACATCGGAATTAAGGAATATTAGCGCCATTTTAAGATGGTTAAGATATGTGGAAGTCATGACGAGATACACGCAATTTTGTAGCCGAAAACCAGCGTATGATACACAACTTGTAGTAATAATTACTTATGAAACATTAAGTTTTTAAATTGATGGAGGGTAGGATTCATTGATAGTAGGATTCTCCAATACAAAATACTTAAAACAATTCTGGTAAGATTAAAACATTTCATTTCAAAACATTTAAATTTGTGTTTATAGTAAATAGTAATTGTATTGTACCAAATGTTTAAGGCTGAATAATTTCATTAATATATTAGAATATATCGTTCAGAAACGACAAAAAACAAAGAGTGGGGATTTTCCACTTTCCATTTAATGAATAAGTAAAACTTTTCTCACTGTCGTACAGCCCTTTCTTTAGTTCAATATGATCGTAACGGTTAAATGGTTTACATTAATTTTTGAATTTCTTCTATATCTTCAATATTAAATCCAGAGAGTTCTTTCTCTCTGCAATTTCTCACTTAGTTGAATGGCGTTCCACAAGGGATACAAAAGTGTAAGGACTAAGTAAATGCTTGAGAGGAATAAGTGTTACTAACAGTGACAATACTGAGAATCAAAAAAAGAAACAATTCTTTATTTTATTAATCACATACAATACATTGATAACATTCTGTCCTGATTCATTTTCAAATTAATAAACATGCCACGAACAAATAAAATATCTGAGCTTGTAAGAAAATGACTCCCATCTCCATCGGGTTTTTCGTAGTTTCCATGATTCATTGATCAAATGCTGAGCTACTCCTCGTTTTGCTTCAGGATATTCATGTGATACGAGAGATCTTGAGTGTGAGTTGCTATTTGGTTGGTAATACAATAAAAACCAATCTGGCGGTAGTTTACCAATCAACATTGTTTTGTTGATTTTTTATTAAGCACTCAATTATGTACAAGAAAATAGTGTGGAAGAGTTTCTCCGGGTCTAGGAAAGTGTGAATATTATACATCTGACCCCAATGTCACATTCGTTTTACTGTTCTTTTCGCAAAAATTAATAAAAATAAATCAACAACTTTTCGTATTTCAAGAAACATTGATATACAATTTTTTTGTTTCTTTGTTTTTCATTTCTTGAATTCCATTACTTAGTTAACTTCTAAAAACCAAATTTTTATCGCTACTAACTAAATACTTAACTAAATGTAACTAATACTCAACGTGACAGTAAATTCAAACGACAAACATTTATTGTTGTATCATTGTGTGTTAAGAAGTAAAATCACCATGAAAAAGCAGATACCATGGCATTTGGTTTCATTTTTACTCTGTGAATTCTAGAACGACCCTCACCCATTTCTACAACAAACCATGTGGTGCCTGAGGCGTTCGTTGCGGTTTCTCCCGCGATGTGCCAACCACCCACATTGCTTCCGTCGAGAGCTATGATTGAAGGACTAGACGCCCTTTGACAAGCTCGTCTCCAAATCTTCAAGTCTCTCCCAGCGTCCAAAGCACGGACCCACACCGCAGGCTCTTTGTGTCGTTGAACCCGCAAGCAGATCTTTGAATCAGCATTGAATGAGGTTTCCTAAAACTTCTGAATGCCAAACGTCGTCTTGTTGTTCGAATATTCCCTCCAGGCTCAAGAGTCCCTCCTGGCGCCGGCCGAGAGCAGCGCGCGCGCCGCTTCCTCATTGTTACTCTGCGCAGCGCTGTTCAGAGGAGTCGCTCCATCTTCATCCTTTGCGTCGACGTCGGCGCCCGCGAGCACCAGCAGCTCCACGCACCGACCGCTGTGGTCGCTCCACGCAGCGTTGTGCAGAGGAGTCTGTCCATGTTTATCCCTCGCGTTGACGTCGGCGCCCGCGCGCACTAGCAGCTCAATGCACCGACCGCTGTGGTCTCTCCACGCAGCGTTGTGCAGAGGAGTCTGTCCATGTTTATCCCTCGCGTTGACGTCGGCGCCACCGCGTACCAGCAGCTCCACGCACCGACCGCTGTGGTCGCTCCACGCAGCGTTGTGCAGAGGAGTCTGTCCATGTTTATCCCTCGCGTTGACGTCGGCGCCACCGCGCACCAGCAGCTCCACGCACCGACCGCTGTGGTCGCTCCACGCAGCGTTGTGCAGAGGAGTCTGTCCATGTTTATCCCTCGCGTTGACGTCGGCGCCCGCGCACACCAGTAGGTTGACGCACCGACTGCTGTGGTCGCTCCACGCAGCCCGGTGCAGAGGAGTCTTTCCACCTTCATCCCTCGCGTTGATGTCTGCGCCCGCGCGCACCAGCAGCTCCACGCACCGACCGCTGTTGTCGCTGCACGCAGCCCGGTGCAGAGGAGTATTTCCATCTTCATCCCTCGCGTTGACGTCTGCGCCCGCGCGCACCAGCAGCTCCACGCACCGACCACTGCGGTCCCTCATCGCAGCCCAGTCCAACGCGGAAAATCCAATCGGGTCGACAGGGTTCATATCGGCGCCTCGTTGCAGAAGGAGCGACACCACGTCCGCGTGCGTAGTACTGGCTGCACAAAGTAGAGGGGTGTAACCATATAGATCAGTGTAGTCGACGTCAGCCCCGGAGTCTATGAGACGTCGTACGTCACTTAGTCTTCCTTCTTCTGCCGCCTCACACAACTGCTCTCCCAGCTGCCTCGCGCGTTGATGCTCGTCGTCCGCTGCGCCCTGGTGGCTGGCGCCTGAGATAGTGGGGGTGGGGGTGGGGGTGGAGGAGGGGGGCTCCTCCCCACCGCCCGCTTCAGCCTTTCCCGTCGCCGGTGCTTCAAGGGCGCTGGCGGCGGCGGTGGCGGCGGAGGTGGAGGCGGAGTTGGAGGCGGCGGTGGCAAGGGTCGCACGTGCAGATTGGGGCTCCTCCGATTGGTTCAACGGATCCTCGATGCGGGGCAGGAACGTTTGAAACGCGCTTTGCACAGAGGCCTCAACTTTTTCCATGCGGTCTTCAAGATTTTGTAAACCTCTTTTCCCTCCAGACCCCTCCGGAGTTAGTTCTTCCACAGTGGTTTGTCTCTCGAGGGTCTCTTCATTGCGCTGCTGTAGAGATCGGATGGCGTCGTCCTTCTCCTGCAGCTTCCTCTTCATCTCTCGCAACGCCGTCGCTGCCCTTTCTTCCTGTAGGCGCAGGGCCTCCTGCATCCTATTTTCAGCCTCTTGGACTTTACGTTCCGCCTCTTGTTTATGCAAATGCAGGGCCTCCTGGATCTCGCGCTCCGCCTCCTGCTTCTGCAGGCGCAGGGCCTCCTGCATCCTCCTCTCAGCCTCCTGGACCTTGCGCGCCGCTTCCTGCTTCTGCATGCGCAGAGCCTCCTGCATACTCCCCTCTGCCTCCTGAACCTTTCGCTCCGCCTCCTGCTTTTGCAGGCGCAGGGCTTCCTGCATCCTTCCCTCAGCCTCCTGGACCTTGCGCTCTGCCTCCTGTTTCTGTTCGCGCAAGGCCTCCTGTAGCTGCGCCATCCCCTGCGTCACCAGCTGGAAGGCGTCGCCGACGGCGTCCGCGCCATCTTCTCCACCATCCTCTCCAGCACTTCTGGGACTCGCCATCGCTTTCCTTCGGCTTCTAAAATCCATTAAATAAGGACAAAATACAGAACATTGTAAAGTTTAATATTGAAAAAGTTTCAAAGAATGCTGGGTTAATGGTTGTCATGAAATATTGAAATGTATTATTTCAGTAAATGTGGGGATCAAGTAACTTACGTTTGTGTGAATTAGATAAATAAAAACTTTCTGGTTACTAACTCTGCCTCATCGAGGATTTTAGATTTTACTTACAATTAACTGAAAAACTTTGATTTACTCTGATACTTATTTGTCAAGTTTGTTTATTAGACAGTTAATCGAATGTCTGCTATGAGTAAGATTTCGTAATCGTACGACCATTCATAAAGACATTAAAATTAACCCTCTATTTATCCCATTTGTATATTACATACATTCCAAAAAATGTTATTGTTAAAAAATGTTATTATTCCATAACAAAATTGTTATCTAAAGTTAAGTACTAAACAACTAATACACAGAGTTTCAAGTTAAATATGGGGGAATAAGTTTGATTTTTTTTGTATTAAATCACATGAAGACTCTCTTTTAACATTCGAAATTAAAATTTACTTATACTCAATTTTATCTCTTCAACGATATCACTTAATTTATTGGACATCATTCATTTTCAAATTAATAACAAACAATTAACACTTATTTTTTTCAAATTTCTCATAAGATTTCATAGTTTTCTTATTGTAAAAATAGTGCTAGTTTCTTAAGTGGACGAGATCTCGTATGTCTACATTAACTAAGTTCAACTTACCACTCACTTGTAAGGGATGTCTGTGTGTTACTGAAAATATAAAACTTGGTACATGTAGTGTGATCTCGTTGGAGAGAACAATTGAGGGATGCTGCGTCGGTTACTACGGAGTAGTGAAGAGACATCGATGACAGAACATCGATGTCAGCAAACATCCATGTTCGAAATGAAAACATCGATGATAAAAATACATCGATTAAAAAACCATTGATGTTTTATCACATCAATAGTTTACACTGGTATACTAACCTCTAACATTAAATTCGTTTGCATTAAAATTCTATGTTCGTGTTTATAAATTCGCCAGAGTACGAGAACGGGCAAACCCTACGATCACAGCGTATTTATTGACCACATCTCCATGTGCGAAATTAACACCAATATAAGGTCGTGGACGTCATCTCGGAAGAGAGAGTTTGGTCGAAGAAAGTAGTACAAACAACGTTCCCTTGGTCCCAACCCATGAACTAACGTCATTACCATCAGTTATTATTTAATTTTTTAACTTTTATATTATTGTGATAATGTGAATTTTTCATTTAGAGACAAAACATTAATCCCAGAACATCGATGTTAAAAATCATCGGCGTCAATACATCAATGTATAAAACATCAATGTTTCTTCAAAAAGATCGATGTTTGTAAAACATCGGCATCGATGTGGCATCCCTACTTAGGACTTGAGTGTTGCTAGAGGAGACAGGTTCAAACTTGGTAGAGAATGATCGCCTGCATGTAGTCCGGATATATTAATGTGACATTCTGGTTTTTAAGTCCAATTAATGGCATCTTCAGGATGTTGAAAGTTTGGCAAAACCTTGGGGAAGGTACTTCAGCAAATTGATAGGTGGTTCTAGAGTAAGGAGCAAGATATCCCTCGAATCGGAGAGGGTAACATTTGGCGATTGATTCTGGTAACATGAATTCAGGAATGATACATTTGCTTTGCATTATTACTTAATTGGTTTAATTGAAATTACCCCAAGCGAGAATCAAACGGACAGCGGCGTTTGATGAATGGCGATTCATCTGCAGTTGAATGTACTGCTCAAACGATTGTGAGATTCACGTGTGTTTACGCTGTTGCAAGATGGTTCAGTTGATTTGTAAAGGCCCATTCACAATGCAAACATAGACATAAGCATGCCGTTAACATGAACGTTAGGACTACGTTAAAAGTGTTCAGTTTGTAAACAATGTGTGTACACAAATCTACTATTCCCATTAGACCTGTAGTATCATACAGTAACACACTAACACACAGAATTGCTTACAAACTGAACAAAGACTTCAAACAATACGTCAGTTACACACCTCAACACACAATACTCAACAGCCTTGACCTCATTAAAAAGTTAAAGGACTTTCCAGTGCCCTCTAACGCCAAACTTGTTTCTTTCGATGTGGTAAATCTTTTTCCCAGTCTGCCTATATCTGACTGCAAGAATATTCATAAAGACAATATTGACAGATCCCAGTGTGCCGTTCCCATCAAAACTGAACTGTACAATCTAATTTCCTGTTGCATAGATGCCAACTACTTCAAATATAATGACAAATTCTACACCCAAGATTCTGGACTACCCCTCTCTCTCCTTTATTAGCTGATATATTTATGTACAACTGGGAAAATACATTGTTTATTCTGGTCATCCACTTCTAAAAAATCTCCTGTACTGGAACAGATACGTAGACGACGTGTTAGAACTATGGACAGGCACCACCAGACAACTTAATATTTTTACACAGTACATCAACTCCCTACACCCCAACATAAAATTCACCACGGAGATAGAAAATGAACAAAAATCTTTAAACTTCCTTGATCTCACCATCACACTAGCACAGGACCATCATGAATTTAACATATTCAGAAAACCCCCACACACGGACACAATCATACACAACACTTCACAACACCCCCCCCCCCACTCAAACACGCAGCCTTCCATGCGATGGTGCATCGATTAATTTCCATACCTATGTCCCCAGAAAACACAAAAAAAGGAAATAAACACCATAAAACATATAGCCAGAATGAATGGATACGACTGCAACATGATTGACAAATTAATAGCCAAAAAACAAATACACTCAATATCCGCAAACACACTACCCTCACACCAATTGACAGAAGCACTACAGCCACGTACCACACAATCCCTTATGTAAGACCCCTTTCTCTTAAAATAGCTTCTACCCTCAATAAATTCGGTCTAAAATCTTCTTTCAACAATACTCATACATTATATAAAACACTATCCAACACTAAAGATCCAATCCCACCTACATCCTTATGCGGAGTCTATGCTCTCACGTGCAACAATTGCAATGCCATATACATAGGACAAACAGGCCGTAAATTCACACAGAGAATCAAAGAACACGAACAAGCAAGGAAAAATAACACTACCACAGTCTCACAATTTGCCGATCACCTAAATTTAAACAAACACACATTTAATAAACACATAAATTTCCGAATTCTAGAAATTGAAAACAGGTACTGGAACAGAATAAAATTAGAAACCATACACATACACAACGTCCTCAAAAAACAGAACATGACATGTCTCAACCAGCAAATACCTGAACTCTCTTCACCCCTGCTAAAATTAGCACAAAGTGTACACCCCTAATCCACCCCAGCCCTCCCTACTTCAATGACATTCGCTCGCCCGACCGTCTCTCAAGCCTCCACCAGCACCCCCGCGGTTTACGACCCTTCACCCGCACCCCACCCCTCTTCCTGTCCCATCCCGCTGCCGACCGTCCGTGTTCTTAAACAAGACACACGCTCAAAAATTCGCAGAACTTTGTTTTCTGCCCAGAAGGTGCAAGGTATGTACGACCCAGTTTGCTTACGCATCTTGCATACAATAACTACAACCTGTTAATAATATTTGTATTTCACATTTTAGCTCTGAGGATGATCGCAACGCGATCGAAATGATCATAAGCTGATTAAAAAGTATTGATACCAGACAATATCTCTAGTAATTTATCATAATAAAAAGGTATCCAGCAATCCAATTAATAAAGTCTAGTGAATATCTTTCTTTTACAATCATTTATTTTACAATTTATCTTCTTTTCTCTCCTACAATCACATATTCTATTACAGTACCCCACTCTTCCTTTCTATACAACTATACTCTTCCCTATCTTCTTCAATTTTTCTGCTAGCCCCGTATATAACAAGAGCTATATATTTCTACTTCTATTAGCTTTATACCATGTTGACACATTGCCGGCCAAATTACTTCGAATTTGGCGCCTTGTCTTTTTTAGCAGGGCGTTTGATTTTCTTTGAAGGCGTTTCAAAGGAAAAGATCATACATTTTAAACTTGGCGCCTTCGAGATAGTCTTAATTTTCTCCTAAAACCCGCGAATTTCTTTCTTTGGTGTAGAAACATTCATTTCTTTTGCAAGTTCCTTGAAGTCGAATTCAACTTGTTCTATTAGTGCGGAGCGTCACCGAAAGATCGCACCAGCTCCTGGAGAACATCCACCGGACACTCCCGCGTAAATCTCGGCACGGTTGAAATACTGAGAATTTCTATATCAGACGGCTGATCGCCTTGTCACGACAAGGAGTGCGGAAAGCTTCGTAAAAAGCGTTTTGGAAAGTATTCAAGGTTCTACCCAGAGTGTGCCAGGAAATGTATGTAATAGAAAAACGTAGTTAAAGGCACGGAATTCGTAAGGAAGGGCAGTTTTCGTGGGCAGAGGTAACTGTGACAACTTCAATACTCTTTGTTTACTTTCGCCAAGTAACAATACTTGTAAATTGAGTGTCATTTATTTTCCAGAACATTCTTGTCTGACGAAAGAACTACTGCGACAGAAGAGGCGATGTTCCATTGTCAGTTTCATTTTCATCAACAATGCTATGATCTCCCAAACTTTCATTTAGCTATTTTCGCAGCGTGAACATACCAAGTTTCATCTTGTAAAATGTCAGTTGTTTACACAATCCATTGATTAAAATTGATTTGTATCTTCTACCGTCCTCATATTTTTCCGCACCGTGTACCCAACTCCCTTTACATCCTGTCTTTGTATTCAAATGTCCTCCAAAAGTTATCTTGTCTGTTTCTTTTTCTCTATTTCATTCCATTATCTCGTTTTGATCCTTCCTCATATTACCCATTAATCCCCATCTAGTCTAATCCGCCTGTCCATATCACCGTTCACCCCTTATATTTTCCAAATTCTTTTTTTTTCCTCAATATCTTCCATCACTCAAGTGTTATTCCCCCATTTGTTCTTCCTTTCGTACATTCAATATTATAAAATTGTGTCTTCCATTTAAAAATTTCAGGAAGCCATTCTAAACATTTATCACTCTCCTCTTCCTCAAAGCACGATTCAACTAATCCAACACTATCCTATTTATTTATCTCCTCACAAAATTCCTTGTCTTTATTTATTAATCCTGCCACGTTCCAGAATCTCATTTTAATATCCCTTTTATTTAAACTTTATCCACTTTTCAGACAATTACATCTTTACTTCTCCTGACCTTATCTCTCCCTGGCTTCCAACAAACTAGTAACTCTTTTACCTGTTTTCTGCGACCTTCTCAACCCTTCTTGCATTCCTTCTCAGACTTCCTTCAGCTGTCCATCCATTTCGTTACCTATCATCCCCAAATTTCTCTCACGAAACAATGTGTTTGAGGTTTTCAATTTTCCATGTGGTGTATATGTAAAACTTTTCTAGTTTTTCTACATCTTTTTCTTTAGTTCGATATCATCGCCATGGCTCAAGTAGTTCACATTTATTTTAGAATCTCTCCGCCACCTCCAATATTAAATCCGGTGATTTCATCGGTGTAGTTTTTCCCTCTATTCAAGGTCACTGTACAGACGATACATAAGTTTAAGAGCCAAGTACATTTTTTTCCGCGGCATTAGTGTTTCTAAGCAAATGGAGACAATACTCACAGTCAAAAAGGAAAATAATATTTATTTTATTTATCAAACACAATATTTTAATCAAGATCTGTTCTGTATTACTTTCAAAATGTATTACGGGTGAAGAAATATTGACAGTCCTTTTAGTAGCTTTATTTTTTCATTAATCTTCATCATTACTTGTAAACTTCTACAAATCGGATTTTTACTAATACTGTCCGTTTAACCAATGTGACTAATAGCAAACGTGCTAACGTAAAGTAATTCGATAAACATTTTTTTTGTACAAACGAGTGTTTTGTAATGGGACGGTCGCACATCGCGGATGACGGCACGCGCCATATATTTATTTTATTTAGTTAAGAGCCGCGCCGCCGTTAGGAGCAGCCGGAAATGCCGTTTCCGCTGTACCTGTGTAAAAGCCGCTTAGCGCGCCGGGGGAAAAGGCAAAAAATGGCGCCTCTTTTGTTTAGCCGAGAACGCCGGGCGCACCCCTGATGACGTGTGGGGAATTACTCCGCCCACAACCCCTTCACCGAGCAACGGAATTACCCGCGCCTATTTGCGGGAATTTCGGTGACGAATGTAACTGCGGGGGAGGTTGCTGGGGGCGACTTTGCCGCTGGCGCCGTGATAGGTGGAAAGATTACAGGTGGCGCGACCTCCAATAGAAATAGACAATGCGGGGGAGAAACCACGTGGTACGCGAGCCTTCCTGTGGGACCGCCGCGGTCCAGAGCGATCACTTGTATCGGAGGTAGCGAGGAGGAGAGATCACTTGCATCGGAGGTAGCTAGGAAGAGACTTGTTTCTGAGGCAGTAGCGAGGCCACTTAATTGGTGCCTGACCGCCCGAATGCCACGCCGCCTCGCCACATCGCCGCCCGACTCGTGAGACGACAGCCGGTCGATGGGACGGGACACTACTACTGAGTGCGTGACCGAGAGTGCCATGTGAGTGCGAACCGGGGACGTGACAAACTATATCGCGTAGCGACCCGTCATCGCCCGGACGCGTTCCCGCCGCCGTCGCACCAAGCCACCGGTCGACGCCGCCACTGGCCTAATCCGGGGCCGCCACCAAGCGCCGCCCGCACCAAGCCGCGGCCCGCCGCCCGCCGCTGGCCTAATCCTGAGCAACGCCGTGACTGCCAAGGGGCCGCCACAAAGGGACCTGGGGCAAGCTGACCGTCGACGCCCGCCGCCAGACCCGCTGAGCGTTGGAACGCCCCAGCGCTACACCTGTGAGCTGGATCACGACCGCCCGGGAGGGCAAAGACACCGGAGCTGAAATGAACTCTGGCCATACCGGCCGTTAATAAGTTAAGATTAGATTTAAGTTAGTTATAAGTTTATTCATGTAACTGGGCTTCACCCACACACCATACTAAGTGATTAAAGTAGTTTATGAAAATGGAGTCTTTTTCTCAAGTAGTTAGGCAAGTATGCATGCCTCCCTCTAGGGAGTCTGCCGACGAAGCAGCCAGGCAAAGCTGAATCGCCGAAGGAAGCAGGCAATCGGGGAGGCGGTGGTTACAGTTTAGAACAAAATTTGCAGGAAATAGAAGGGACCAAGGAAATCATTGAGTAATTCTTTCTCTGTGTATTACAGAACGATTTTCATTTTTTCGAACGACTCTGCAAGGTATCACCCGATGCTCTCAGTATTGATTGTGGTTTCCCACATCATGTGGCATTCACCCAGAGATCGCGTACATCGACAGCTGCGGTGTCAAAGGGCGTCTGGTCCTTCCAAACTCCTCTCCAGATCACAAAGTCACTGTGTGTTGAATGCACGAACCAACTCTACCGCATTCGCTTTGTCTATGTGAAACCGTACGAATCACTATCGAAGGCAATACCGTTCTTCCGGAGACGCCGCGATATCAAACGGCGTCAGGTCTTTCCAAAGACCTTCCCAGGCCCTGAGGTCTCTCGTAGCGTCCGCCACCAGCAGCGTGGTCACTGCTTCCTCACTGCCCCCTTCGCCCGCGTAGAGGAGTGTCTCCATCGATATTCGTTGCGTTGATTACGGCGCCCGCGTCCACTAACCGCTCCACGCACTGCGCGCTTCGGGCCCTCGGCGATGGTGTAACGGTTGGCGTATCGGACTGTTATACGCAAGGTCGCGGGTTCAAACACGATCGAAGCCGTGGATATTTAAGGGTGAGAAAATCCTTCGAAGGGAACTAAAGCCGGCTGTCCCATGTTAGTAGATTTACTTGGATGTAAAAGATCCTCTAGCCTAAAAGACGTAGCCTCTGAGCTAAATTGAAATCGCCTGTTTAGTCGCCCAAGAAATACCTCCTTCCTCCGCTAGTAGGTGAAAGGAGAGTAGCGAAATTTGGTCGGACGGAAGAGCGGGCCTGATGGAATGAGTCTTGCCACGGAAATAAAGGCATCAACTCAATTGAATTCCCTGGACGTCGCCCAGTTCAATGCAGAAGACCCAATGCAGTAGACAGCGTTCACATCCGCGTCTCTTTGCAGAAGAAGAGGCCTGTGTGCGCCTTGTAGGCTTCATGAATTAGAGGAGTGAACCCATTTTCAGGAATTTAGTTAACGTCCGCACCAGAATCTATGTGGCGTCGAACGTCACTCGGACTTCCTTCCTTTGCCGCCTCACACAACTGCTCTGCCAGGGGAGAGGGAGAGGTTCGTGCCTTCTCAACACCACCTCCTGCTCTTGGAGCTCCACCCGCAGCCTCGCGCGTTCTTTTTACTCTGCTGCTGCGCCCTGGTGGCCGGCGCTTGAGACAGTGGGGGTGGAGAAGGAGGAGGGGGGGCTCCTTCCCACCAACCGCCTCTGCCCCTCCCGTCTTGAAAAGCATCTGAAAGAAAATGAGCTGCTTTTGCCAGAACAGGGTGGTTACAGGAAATAATCTAGAGGTTTCCAATAATTATTGACAATATATAATATTGTGTCCAAGCTTGTAAAAACGATATTCCTCAATCGATCTCGCTGATGTTGCCGTCCTTTGAATTTGAAACCCATATTTTACGTTTCTGAAGATACGATACATAAAGCCCTTTGGATATATATATATATATATATATATATATATATATATATATATATATATATATATATATATATTCTAACCCGTCTTTTCCCTATTAACGGTCTACCTTGAACCGCGGCACCGTTGAGCAGTAGCTGGTTATCAAGATTTGCTCGTGAAGCGAGCTTCAAATTCTCGGGACGCAGGATCTTTGGGTGGAGAAAGGTCTGAACCCACGACACAAAAAACATTGCAATAGTTAAACAGCGTTTAATTGCTTTTAACCCTCTTCGTCTTTACAAAACACACACACAAATCTAAATCTATGCTATTCATTTACATTGCACACGAAGCCAAAATTTTCAATTTACAATCTCCTGCTTCAAAATATCACATGCAAAGAAAAAGAATGTGTGCAAGTGCACCACTCTCATTTACACTTTAATTGTTGCTGAAAATAACAATAATAAATGTCCTACGTAGAATATTTTATGCAGGCAATAGTGGAATTTGTTGCCACCCGTGTCCTCATTTTCTTAACACTTTCCTATACTAATTTTTCCCTGCCGGCGTGAACATGACCTATTTCTCGCGCCCTAACCGTTACCTCGTGGACTTCTCACTTTTGGCCTTGAGGGTCGTGCGCTGGTCTCTGCGTCGACGCCGCTCGGTCACAGCTTCTGCGTCGTAAAGAGACGGGATTCGCCTCTGCCGTCTACGCTGTGTTCTTGCGTCTCCTCCGATCTTCTTCCTAGTCGTTCCGTCTTCTTCCTCGTGCGCCTGGGTCCTCGGCCTCTTCTTCATCGTCTGGTACCGGCGCCTCTGACCACGCCCACGTTGCGAAAATGTCCCTTGCACTTTACCGAATTCTTGTGCAAGTTCCTCGCTCGTTGCTACTTCTACTTTGCTAAACCAGAGCTTTAAATGCTTCTCTCACAACGGGTAACTTTCACTTCGCGTGACGTTAATTGAAGAAAAACTTTACTGAATCTGCACTACCTCGCGGATGACTGACTAGAACGTCTGTTCGACGCCGAATACTCCTATCTAGTAGTCGTTGCAGCGGCGAACAATATCTAAGCTAATAATAACGAACAGCTTTTCGGCGAGCGGTGGCAAAAGATCTGCTAGTTCGGCGAGCGGTGGCAAAAGAGAAGAGCCTCTAACTCGGCGAGTGGTGGCAAAAGAGAAGAGCTGCTTACTCGGCGAGTGGTGGCTTGAGAGAGCTCCCGCATGCGGGTTCGCGTATATATCGCCCGACGCCTGGGGAAATTGCAGTGGTGGGGTTGCTTCCCCTCTCTCAACCCTGCACGAGGAAAACGTTGCTCGCTAGTTCGCCACCGTCTAGTACGGGCAACGGATACCAGGCCGCGCGTTTAAGAGCTTCTGCTACGCCGCGCTTGCTATCCTTGCTGCCTGTGGGTGTTCACACATACTAGACGGTGGCGTTATGGGGTTGCAAAATCCCATGACGAAACTATATATATAGTTTCAAAAAATGGCTCTATTATTATATATAATTACTATTTCATTACTTTTGTCAAACTATAAAGTTGTCGAAATAAAATTTACGTTATAAACAAATTCTCAGTGTACTTAACCTGATCAACCTGTAACCTTGTTAAATCGGGATAATTGGAACTTACAGCATGTTTTCTCTGGTGACTCCCGTGTTTCTTTCCTCTCACAACACAATTGTATCACTTTCATTTAAATATCACTCATCCATCAGAAACTTTCAGGTAGTGCCGAAAAGGCTATTGGAAGTGTACGTCACAGATATTTATCTGAAAAAATGAACTAATTTCTATAATTCCAAACTCAGGGAAAATTTACGAAATAACCTCACGATATGAGTCAAAAACGTCAGACTCGCTTCAGCTGCGGGCCAGTGCAGCCAGTTCAGTGGCCACAGCTATACAACTACGAGTGCTTTAGTAGTTGAATGAACAACAATGTTTTATCCAGCACAGGGCGAGTGGTCAGCGAAGCCCTAAATTCGTTATATCATTAGAAAGAGTCATATAATGTGGTTCCCGACGAAGGCAACGTGAATCTCATGGACAGCATGGAATTCATCGAAATACCGCCTCAACGTCAACACTTCGCAAGCAACAACATCCAATTCGGGGTCGGATCATCAGGCCAGCCCGAGGAACGAATGCATTCACAACAGTCAGTTGCTTCAGCCCAACCGTATCATAACAAGGTAATGTCGCAAGGAAAGCGAGCCAGCGATAACGACAGTGATAACAGAGACCTTAAACGTGTAACTACAGACATTCTGCCCCCGGCAGGGTCGAACCTACAAAGTCAATACAATGTAGAAATCAAAAAGAGATTTAGTTGGCTAAACGAAGAAATCCCAGATGATCTAAGTGACGAAAATAAAATCCCACCCATTTTTGTTACTAATTTTGAAAATCAAGTTTCTCTCGCGAATGAAATGAAATGTAATGTGTCATCCAACTTCACTAAGGAATTCAAAAATCAAAAGATTCGAATCCAATTCCAATCAGTGACCGATATCCGAAAAACAGTTAGAAATTTCCTCGCCACCAAAAAACAGTTTCACACGTATTCCGATAATATTAGTGAAAAATACTACATAGTGATGAAGAATATTCATCCTTCAATCTCATAAAATGAAATATTAGCCGATATCAACAACAAATTCAATTAAGCTATAAACGTTACACGACTGTATAAAAACAATATCCTCATCCCAGTACTGGGAGTAGACTTTGATGGAACTCAGAAATTCGAGGATGTGTTAGAAATAAAAAAAATAGGCAATAACATTGTGAAACCAGAAAAAAGAAAGAAAACCAAGTGCCCTCTACAATGTTACCGGTGTTTACACTTTGGACACAGCAAAAACAATTGCAATCATTCAATTTCATGTGTGTTTTGTGCAGGTAATCACCTATCAGCAAACTGTGAACAAAAGAACTCCACTCCTACATGTATACATTGTCTTGGGAAGCATAGGGCTGACGTCAGATCAGTAGAATGTCCATATTACCGAAAAAGTTTAGAAAGTAAAAGAAATAATCCAAATGACAGACTTAGGAACAATCCTATTCCCCCGCAGTTCAATACAAACTTATTATTTTATTTATTTATTTAATAGCTAATTGTTACAAACAAATTAGATTAATTGATCCTATGTGGCTAGGCCGAAAGCCTTTAAGCTATTACAATACCTACATCCTTTCGCGTTCTAATGTTTCGAATTCTGGTATTCACCCCAAATGGTCTCTCCATCGCATCAAAGCCGCGGAAAAGAAACCATAAGGTACGGCTCAGGAAAAAATCCCTGATCGGGGAAAACCAGCCGTCAGAATCCGAGTACATTCTAATCTATCCGACGTTTATTTTAACTATTTATTTTCTGGCGCGGGCGTCCCGCTGTCCCTTCCAGTGCTTGGCCACCTCAGCACCTGAAATCAAACAGCGCCACAGAAGATCGTGGGCACCAACGCCTCTGCCCTTACATTTTCGATCCCCTTTTTCCTTCACCCCCTAATGTGCTTATTACTATGCCAGTTTTATTTTATTTATTATATTGACCTGTTTCTTACCAATAGACTACGACTTATGACTTATTTCTTAACTGTTTACTAACTTAACAGAAAATTACTGATTAACTTACTTATTGTTAGTTTATTGACATATTAATTTCTCTCCAGTCTAGGCTCCGCTCAAGCTAACCAGTGCTGTTTTCCCACTCCCTAATTTCAGTTTCCCTAATGGTCCGAACATTTCCTAAAAATGTTCCTAATTTTTTCATAAATTTAGACCTTTCGTCACCTAAAATGTTTTGAGCGAGCGTTATGTTCCTGTTTGTGAAGTAGTAATTTTCCATTCCCATCAATATTTTTTCTCCATGTTTTGGTTGCACAGCAAATAAAGAGGATGTGGATCCAGTCTTCGCTATCACCGCAAAGCACACAGATGCCATTATTACTTGCGTCCTTCAGTCTACTCTGCAACCACCCCCCAACCCTGAACCAAGAGTATCCCCCTCTTGCGTCCTTTCGGAGAGTATGTACGTAACTTTCGCAACCCCATAATGGACTCGCATGGATTTGAGCTACAAGCGAACGTTTTTCAGCCGTTGCTGCCCAGATCTCTTGCCTTTTTATATCCGCAAGTCTATCGGAAATCAGCCTTTCTATCTCACGGATTCTCCACTATTTCTCCCACTATTTCCAGAGAGACGTCTCCCAACCCAGCGCGGTCAAGTAGACGTTTAATTTTGTACGCTCAGTAGCGATGGTCGCTTCCTTGCTATAGCACTCTAAAGCACCTATGTATAAGTGTGTCAGCCTGTTCATCTGCTAATTTAATCCAGAGTTTAATAAGTTTTATTTTAAAATCTCTCCAAATTCCTATACTACCGACCTCTCTAAAAACTCCGGCAATTGCTGCGCATCTAGAAATTCCTAGAATTAATTTGCAATAATCTGTTTTGATGCTTTCTAATCTATCCTATCCACTCCCCATATTTCTGCTCCATAGTTCATAGCTGGGAGAACTAACGATTTGAACATTGTATCGCATACTTTGACCGGCTATTCCGGAACTCTGCGCACTGCGCAAACGATTACTTTGAGCGCAATTCTTCCTTTGCTGTGAGCCGTATATGGGTTTATTCCATCCCCTATTCATGGAAAATTTTGCACCAAGATATGTAAATGTTTTGACGCGGTCAATTTCTTCTCTAGCGTATTTAATTCTCTAGCGTAGCTAATTTCTCTTTGCTACCCCAGATAAACTCATTCTTGAAGACTACTACTTTCGTTTTTTGAATATTTACTATTAGTCCCCATGTCTCATTGTACCGTTCTAGAATATTTAAACTCTTCTGTAAGCCCTCAATCGTCTCCGAGCATAAAACTAAATCATCAGCATATAGTAGTCCCGGAATTTTCAGGCCATCAATTACCGGAGCCGCTGTATCCGCTTCCTGTACCCACGTGAATAAATCATTTATAAACAAGATAAACAACAGCGATGAAAGAGGACATCCCTGGCTTACTCATACTGTCGATTTTAGTTTTTGCGTCGTACTTGCGTCACCGCACCTACAACAAACTTTCCAACACTACCTCCAACCAAACACATACCTAATTTCTCACACGCAACTAATATCAATCACTAACAAAACATAACAAACACAAATTACCAACAACATAACAACCACAGACATACAGAAACTACAACAATTTCAATATTGGTAACTCATTCATACAAAACATCACTCAGTTTATAACTAATTACATAATTAATTTTGTAAATTCATTAATTCCAACAATTATACAGATTATCCTAGAATCAATTGCTATGGCATTTAACAACAATTGTGGTTCACCGGAGCGATATAATTATATTAAATTGATATGCCAATGGCATTATCAACAAAAAAACCGAATTACAACTCATCCTACATGCTAACAGAATTGATGTAGCTTGCATCACAGAAACACATCTAAACCAAGAAACCTCATTCTTTATTCAGGGATACATAACCATCAAAACAGACAGTCAAAACTCGAAAGGTGGAGGAGTATTCATACTAATAAAATGCAGTATACCACATCACCAGATTACTCTACCACACACGCCCGGACTCGAAACAGCAGCAATAAATGTAAAGTATAATAATAACAGGACAATAACAATAGTAACTGCTTACAAACCTCCAAATATAAAAATCAATAATAGCAACATCTACACATTATTACAAC
This sequence comes from Gryllus longicercus, assembly GCA_038098605.1. Taxonomy (NCBI): domain Eukaryota; kingdom Metazoa; phylum Arthropoda; class Insecta; order Orthoptera; family Gryllidae; genus Gryllus; species Gryllus longicercus. Next base: position 383,721 of record JAZDUA010000110.1, read on the forward strand.
TACCAAACCCATTCATTATTGCAGGTGATCTAAACTCTAAACACTTCTCATGGGGATGTCGGACTACTAATCCCGCTGGTAAATACTTATACAACATAAAAAGGAACCTGAATCTCAACATATTATCACCAACCAAACCCACTTACTTCCCATATGATCCAAACAATCGTCCAGACATACTTGACATTGCAGTTACAAATATTAAAACTCAATCATTTCTACAACGTTCCATGAACTAGAATCAGACCACTTACCAATAACAATATCAACTCGTGTAGAAAAGCCTCCCTCACATCCCCACCCACTTTAAATACTTATAACAATAAATGGAAGTACTTTAAGGGTTCCATAAATAAATCCATACCTCCATTTCACATTTTGAACTCTCCCCAAGAAATTAACCAAGCCATCATGACCCTCAACAATATAATAATTAGTAATATTAGCAATAGTCCTATTGAAAAATGCTTAGATTTTAACAAAATAATGCACAAACCGCTCTCAACTAATATAATTAACGTAATTCGAATAAAAAATAAAACAAGAAAGCTTTGGAATTCCCTAAGAATTCCCTATTTAAAAAAAGAACTAAATCTGCTAAATACTTTTTGTAAAAAGTTTGTAAACTGATATAAACAAGAAAAATACACCCAGTTCCATTGCGGCAGCCGACCGAGACACATCGTGCTCCGATCGCGTGCAGTGAAACATTGTTATCACATTGCCATTTAGTTTGTGAACTTAATAACGTTTACTTACGGGTAATCTCTTGTGCCACGAGTTGTGAGTGACTTAAATCAACTGTATGGTCAGCCGGTGCAGCGGCTAACCTGCAAGGATGGAGCCTCCGGACATCAGGGCTCCTATAACCTCAACACCGTCACCTCAGGTATCTACTCACTCAGATATGAAAACTTACGGAAATGTTATGTCAACTGAAGTGTTTCCCACCAAGGACCAGGCCATAATTATCGACTCGCAAGAAGGTCTCACTATTAAAGATTACATAAACAGACTATCCGGTATTATTGACGCCAGTGATATAAGGTTCGTATCAAGAATTGCTAATAACAGATAGTGTATCTTTCTAAGCTCTCAAACTATAGCAGACAGCCTTACGAACTACCAAAAAGTCATTAAAATAAAAAACTATGAACTGAAGTTGAGACCACTTGTAACAAAGGCCAAAAGAATTATTATATCTAACGTTTGTCCCATAATCCTACATTCAGTAATAGAGAATGTACTCACCACAAAGAGTATCAAATTGGCATCTAAAATTTCTTTTATAAAAGCTGGTATTCCAGGACAGGGTTTCTCCCATATTATGAGTTTCCGTAGACAAGTGTATATTGCCCCTGAAGATGTGAGTCTACTAACAGATTCTACTACTGTGCATTATGATGGCTCAACATATAGGATATTTTTTACAACAGATGAAATGTTTTGCTTTAACTGTCACCAAACAGGGCACTTGGCTGGACAATGCCCTTCACATAACACCTCTAATCAACACAAGACTACCAACTTAGGCAGTGCTCCCATGGAATCTGAACAATTAAGGAGAAAATCCTGTGACATACCTGACCCTGCCATCAATGAAGAAAACACTGGAGCTGTAGATATTCAAAGTCACAATGATCGTACAAAAGAAATACCCACAACTGGTACCTCACCACCTTCTAAATCTGTATTTCCTACTAATGAAGTTAATAACAATGAAGAAATCCCAACTAAAGACAACATAGCTTCCCTTAATAATAATAAAAGATGCCTCCAGACTGACTCCTCCTTACCCTCCACTGTAAGCAACACAACTGAAACAAAGAATATGGAAGAAGTCTCAAAACAACCAAAAAAGAAAAAAAATAAGAAAGAGAAGAATATGGAAGAGTTGATTACCCCTATCAAACACATTATTGAAGACACTCAAAATAACTTCCCCCTTAATTACATCCCGTTTACATCCTTTTTAGAGAACTCTTTCAGTGCTAATGATCCTATACTTATTGCTGCTGATTACTCACAGGACATATCATCCATCACCAAAATGATGCATAATTTGTATCCTCATCTCACCAACAAAACCATAAAAGGCAGATTCACCAGAATTATCAAGAAAATCAACTCAGTAATTAATACTGCAGATGAATCAAGTACTGAAACAGATTCCAGTATTGAAATCAACACCAGTTCATGTAATCACCCCATAGAATTTAAACCATGCTGACACATCTGAAAGTAGAGTATAATATAAAGAAGAAGTAATGATAGTCCTGCAATGGAATTTAAATGGCTTTTATAGCAGGTTAGAAAACTTACAATATTTATGCAAACTACATAGCCCTGATATAATCTGTATACAAGAAAAACTTTAAAGGAAAATCACATGGGAAAATAACTGGATATACTTGTACCTTTAAAAATAGAAGTAATCCTGAATATGCATGTGGTGGTGTGGCAATATATTCCAAAAAATCTATTCCCATCGAAATTCTAAAATTTCAAACTGACATGGAATTCGTGGCAATTAAAATTAATTCAACTAACCCCATATGTATCGGAAATGTCTATATCCCTAATAGGTACCCACTACAAGAAATCGAAATGCATGATATTATAAACCAGATAAAAGAGCCCTTCATAATTCTTGGAGACTTTAATTGCCATCACTCCTTATGGGGATCGTACAAAATTGATAAAAGAGGCCGATTATTGGAAAAAGTAATTGACGATCATGACAGCATCATCCTCAACTCTGCTGATCCCACACATATTAATATCAGTAACAGCAGGCTAAGTGCGATTGATCTTTCAATAGCTTCTCCCACAATAGCACAGAAATGTACCTGGAATGTTATGGACTTCCCTTACGATAGTGATCATTTTCCAATACTGATTGATATCCACGAACCAAGTGAGTCCATTAGTCATGAATGGCGCAACCCAATCCCCAATTATAAGAACATTAATTGGCTGGATTATCAGAAAAAAATTGATGAGCACCTCAACGAAGAATATATTTTCAAGGACGATAATAACATTGACCAGATAGTAGAATCATTCTGTAATATATTATCCAATTCTGCTAACTTAATGACACAAATGCACCATGGCCCGTTTAAGTTCAAAAGCGTTCCCTGGTGGAATTCTGAATGCAAAGTCGCTATTAGAAACGCTAAAAAAGCATTTAACCGGTATAAAAAAAGAAGAGATAATGAAAGCCGAATCAACTATAAGAGAACTAGAGCTATTGCCCGCAGAACTGTAAAAATAAGCAAAGCTAGATCATGGACTGAATATATCTCCTCAATAAACTGCCAATCGAACTCAACAGAGAGCTGGAAAAAAATCAAATCCATACGTGGTATGAAAACTAATAGTACTATACATTTCTTGCGTTGCAATGACCAGATAATTAGCGACCCCAAAATTATTGCTGAGGAATTTGCCGAAACTTTCATGAAAAATTCCAGCACTTCCAATTACCATACGGAATTCATCACTTATAAAAAAAAGCTGAAAGTGAACCAAATATGACACCTATTGATGACAGCATCTATGATAATGACATGAATTCTCCAATTTTCATGCACGAACTACAAGTTTTAAAAAATATCAACAACTCAGCTCCTGGCCCAGACAAAATTCCAAACTGCCTAATAAAAAATCTCCCAAAGAGAGGTATTAACATTTTATTAAAAATATATAACTATATATGGCTAAATAATGTTTTTCCTGAACTCTGAAAGACTGCCAGAATCATTCCGATTCCCAAACCTGGCAAGGACCAGTCAAATAGCTATAATTACCGACCAATCTCACTGACCTGCAACCTATGCAAAATATTAGAAAAAATCGTTAACAAAAGAATACGGTGGTTCCTTGAATCTCAACATTTAATAAAAGACAACCAATTTGGATTCAGAACTGGACACTCCACCACCTCACATCTTATCAGCACGACAACGATAATCCAAGAAGCCTTTCTTCAAGGACAGCATGTTATCTTAGTAAATCTAGACATCGAAAAAGCATACGATATGGTATGGACACACCGCATAGCTGCTAAATTACTTAGTATTGGTATCAAGGGCAATATATTTAAGTTCCTTACCAACTTTATTAGCAACAGAGGTATTCAAGTACGTAATGGTAATAATTTATCAACAATTGAGAAACTTAATAATGGGCTACCGCAAGGATCAGTGCTCAGTGTGACTATTTTTAATCGCCATAAATGATGCTGATGATGATATTGTAAGCCCAGTTGTCGTGCGGAAATACGCCGATGATATGGTGTTACTATGCAAAGGAAGGAACTTCGATTCAACCAATGAATTAATGCAAACTGCTGTAAACTGTATTTACAAATGGTCAATGAAAACCGGTTTCAAATTCTCGACTGATAAATCTGAATGTATGATTTTTCTAAAAAATTAAGCCCTGTCCACCCGAAACTATTCCTGGGCAACAAAGCCATTAAGACTGTCACACATACAAAAATCTTGGGACTTATATTTGACCACAGGCTCACATGGCAAGAACATATCTCTAAAACATACGCAGACTGCAAAAATCGACTTAACATCCTGAAGTGTCTAAATCACAACAACTGGGGATCAGACAAAAATACCTTACTACTTACATACAAAGCCTTAAAAAGAAGTAAGATAGATCACGGATCTATTGTATATAATTCAGCGTGCAATTCAACTCTCAAGAAACTGGACACACTGCACAATTGCGGACTCAGAATAAGCACTGGTTGCTTTCACACAAGTCCAATTGGTAGTATTCTCATCGAAGCGCCTGAAACTAACCTCACATTTCGAAGACAAACCCTGTCAATCGAATACGCAATTAAAGCCAAAACATCATTAAATAAGATAATACGTAATGATGTATCTCCTGGAATTAGAAGTGGAAATCCACAATGTTCTACACCTTTCTATAATAAAGTAGCTACGCTATTCAGCTCCCTCAACATTTCGAGGCTTCCTATTGAAAGTCAAAAGATCCCCGCTGTAAATCCCTGGACCGTCAACATCATTGAAGTCGATAAATCCCTGGTTGAAGTTCAGCAGAACAACCTTGACTTAGACGAATGGAAACTCAAATACTGCGAAGCGTATGATAAATACAAAAATAACTACAATATCTTCATTGACGGACGCAATAATACATCATTTTCTGAGGCCATTGTGAAGGATCCCAAATCTTTGGTGAAATTCCGGTTTATGAACATTGCTAGTCAGGAAAGCATGTTCAACCATGCAATTCTGGAAGCGCTTAAAAAGATAACCCATAACAGTACCGATGCCACTATCATCACTAATAAAATTCCTAAAGATATCTTCAAAATATATGATGAAACACAATCCAAAACGACGGCTCGAATTAAAGAACTCCTTCATTTGATTAAACTTCAAGGCTTATCAGTAATTTTTCTTCTTTTACCTAATCAGCTGTATCCAATTATTATGACCGAAAAACATAACAATGAAACTAACACAAAGATAATAATTGATCTCCAAGGAAACAATGTAAGACCTAACCCTGGATACTCCAAGCAAGATGTTATACGATTCGTACATAGGAAGATGCTCCAGCAATGGGAACCGATATGGCGATGTCATAAGTCTAGTAATACCCATAAATCATTCGATTTATTCCTATCACTACAATCGGACCCCAAGATGACTAGACGCGAACAAGTTTTAATTACACGAATCAGAACTGGTCATTCTAAAATTACACACAGGTACTTGCTGGAGAATACCTCACCACCACTATGTGGTATGTGCCAAGTAATACTATCAATCGAACATATTATTATGTCCTGTCGTAAATATGATTACATTAGAACTATGTATTTTAATTCAAATGAAATGGAGAAAATCCTGTACTCTGTTCCCTTTCAGAACCAGATTGTCAAATTTTGCAAAAACACAAATGTCATGCTCGGAATATAACGTTATGGTAAGCCCGCCCGTATCTCTAGAGTTGATGTGTTATGATCCTACCCCGATGATATTGTATGATTGTGTTACAAGTATGTAAGATAATAGTATGTTATATTATGTTATGTTATTATGTTATATTATGTTATTGTAATAATGTGTAACCCTCGAAAAGATGTTATGACCATGCCCTGATTGTTCTGTATGATGATGGTATGTAAGATAAGTAATATGTGATACTGTATTATGTTATGGCCAATACATTCTGATACTTTTGTTTATGTAATGACAGATGACGCCATAAGTGTCTGTAAACACCTGTAATTAAAAATGTTGTCGCTAATAACCTTAGTCGTTGATGCAACAAAAAATAAAGAGAAAAAAAAGAACAATACAATTCATATATCAATAACTTAAATACTAAAAAAAACTCTCTATGGAAGTTTACTAAGAAACTCATAAAAAAAGAACAAATATTCCCTCATTAGCAACTAGTGATGGTAAACAATTCTTTCCCAATGGAAAAATGTGAAGTACTGGCCTCACACTTTGTTGACACTTTCACTCCCAATAACACCCCCAAAGATCCTAAACACAACGAAATAATGACAATGTTCATTGCTCCCCTAAATGATGTTCCGCACCAAATACAATTCATATCTCCTAATGAAATAAGAAAAATAATAAAGGATATGCCAAATAAAAAAACACCAGGCCACGATCGGATCAACACAATCATTCTAAAAAATCTACCGGAGAAAGCCATTGCGTTTCTAAATAACATTTACAACTCTGTATTGAGAACAGGATATTTTCCTCAAACATGGAAACACTCAGTCATTCACCCAATAGCAAAACCAAGCAACGACTTATTAATCCTTTTGAAATTCTATGTTCGAATTATCTAAATATCAACGACAAATATTCAAACTATACCTTATTTTGAAGTTTTGTTTACTAAAATTTTTAATGGAAATCAGACATCATTTTGTAATGTTAAAACATTCGCATTATTTCAGTGTCCCGCATAGACATTGGGATTTTTTAAAAACAAATGTTCAGGTTTTGAAGAAAGAAGTGGAAAGACATAGCTGTTGTACAGATCACGAAAAACAAAAGCAATTCTATTGAGGATGTCTTCCAGATCTAGTTCTGAGGAAATGTAGTGGAGTGAAAGGCTCTATGTCTGTGCTAAATAAGTATGAAAGGGCAAATGTGAATATTTTAGGTCATGATAACGAATTATTTCTCGATATGTTTTAAATACACTTTAAATTTAATATTAATTATTATGAACTGAACTTGGAAATATAAATAAAGTAGTTTTGATAGAAATTCCTACTCTGCTTCTGAAAGTTGAAACATCGCTAAATAGAAGCATTAAGAAATACCAAGAGACAACAATCGATTCGTTGCGAAATCTCAAAATGCAGTTTCATGTTCATGTAGTTTGATTTCTGATTAACAATACCACATCTATGTGTGACTTATAATAATATATACCTGGGAGTCTGTTTCTTCCTTGTATGTGTACACAAACCATGTATGTATGTTTACATATCTTTCTATTTGAATTTTGAATCTTCCCCCTAATGTATTTTTGTCACAGGCACTGACAAGTCATGAAACATGTCATTTAAAACGACAAATTAATTGTTATTTGCGTTATTTGACGTTTAGATTTTAAATTTATACTTTACTTTTTAGTAAAGACAATCGATTGATAGAAAAACTGTCCGTCCGTCCGTCCGTCCGTCCGTCCGTCCGTCCGTCCGTCCGTCCGTCCGTCCATCCGTCCGTCCATCCGTCCGTCCATCCGTCCGTCCATCCGTCCGTCCGTCCGTCCGTCCGTCCGTCCGTCCGTCCGTCCGTCCGTCCGTCCGTCCGTCCGTCCGTCCGTCCGTCCGTCCGTCCGTCCGTCCGTCCGACCGTCCAACTCAGCGACCAGGTCCAAAAGGTTGCAAATTCGAGTACCGCCGTGGGCGTGGATTTTTTTTGTATGTGTTATCGTGGATGTTTGTGAGTTTGCTGATCGCAGACCGTGGAGCCCGCAAGTGTGTCTAGTGTAAAGGTTAATATATGTCACCACGAGGGGCATGTCCACGGTGCGGGTAGCGAAAATCGGCATTCTCTGAAAACTCTCTGAAAACCCTCGGTAAAAAATATATAATTCGGAACTAATAGTGTTGCAAGAGCGCGTTTTTCTCCTATTAGTAATTATTATGCTAATTTATAATAATCACTACATTATTATTCGCATATTGCACATTGTAAATGAATATTTATATGTATTTCGAAACTAATATGGTGCAACAGATCTTTTATCTCGTATTTTTAACAAAGGTTAATCTATTTTATAATACTACCACAAGGAATGACATTTATTATAGTCTTCAATATTTTCTTAACTGATTTAAATGTAGTATGTTGCTGACTCTACGATCCATGTCGAAATGATGAATGATATAATTAATTTACACAAAAGAAAAAATACTAAAATTTGTAATAAAAACAAAGTGCTTACTATTACAAAGTTCACTGATATTGTATTAAATAGTGTAAATTTGTTCTCAAAGATATTAATTCAAACATTTTATATATAAACATTATTATAAAATGTCAACCACAATGATTGAATGCTGTTCGCTGAGACTATATAAATCTTATCTTAATAAATAGATAGTGACTGCGAGGTCAGACTTTCTATTAAATTACTTGTTTTTTAATGAAAAATCTGAACTGAGACGTCTTTAACGATGATCTTGCAATAAACCAATAATATAGAACGATTGTGTTCAATCGTAATACAACTCTGTCATATGGGTGAAAACCAATGACAAATTATTACCTTGTTTTTGTGAGAGTATGTGTCCTACGGTTCTTTAACTTTGTAGCATCTTCCTTCCAATAGAAACATTGTACTCATTTATTCACTGTTGTTGGCCCTAGAAACAAGACTAAAAACGTTACTAACAAGGAGCTTGCCAGAATTATGTAGCAGTTATGTTATAACGGCCACATAAATCTCTGCTTCTTTGAAGTGAAAGCGGTTTAATTCCGTAGCTGGGAACTGAAGTCGGCGTCGAGATGTGCCAACGCTGGCTTTGGGGCATCTTATCGTTATTTACTCAAATATATTATGGACCTAAATTGCAGAAATTGAACTAGTGGTGCTGAAACAGCACACACTTTTTCGCCCGTATTTTCAAGCAAAATTGCGGGAAAAGTACTCAAATTTTCGAATAATTGTATCAGACCTTATTTCAAAATCTATCTTTAAATAACAGAATTTCATTAAGGAAAAAATATGTATATTCATAATTGTAGATGTAGGAAGACGCCAAAAAAATATTAATATTTGCGATTGTCGGAAAATCAAGAATTTTCAACGAAAATTTTACCTTCAGCCTGTGGCGGCTCGTGTCTATTAGCATGTTTGCATGTGCACACCGAAATTAATTCAGTGCATTATCTCTTAAATATCTTTAAACCAGAGGGAAAGAAGTAATCTCAGAGCGTTACGGAAACACGGAATATCAAAACACGCGCCGCTCGGAAGCTGCGATTGACAGCCCGCAGCTAGACCCTTTTGTGAAAGCCAGCCGGCGCAGAATTGCGAGCAAGTAGAGCGCATCGTAGGCTGCCGCGGGGCTGGAGTGGTAAGAGGGAACAACAGTGGCTGTGAGGACTCAATGGGCATTAGGCGGAGTATGCGAGTGCCTCGACATGTCTCGCAGATATAACACTCAGATAGCACACTTTTGTAGATAAACATGTGACATTGAACGAAGGACGAAGGAATTGTGAGATATCTCTCCACTGGAAAGAGCTCTCATCCCTTCCAATAAACCAGTTCTTTGCTAGCGCGCGAAACGCGAACACATTGCTATCCCGTGTTGCATTCATAAGAATTGTGTTAATTTAATATTATACGCTCATTCTCTTATATTTTGAAGTGAATTGCAATTACAAATCCATTTCAAAATAATGAAAACCCAAATAATTTTGTAAAAGTATGTAATTGGCTACTTTTTATTTACTTTCGTTTTGAAAAACCTAAGTTAGAGTGTTGGTTTTGCTGTCACGCGTGAAGACAATTTGCTGAAAAGAAACAGCGTTGAATTGACTTTGTGTTTCGTCACACAGTGTAGCTGGCAAAGTATCTAGATTGTTTTCAGTATTCGGTAACTTGTACTTGTAAAATTAATTCCGTGTCCCAAACTGATGTACTTCTTCATCAGACTAGTCTAATTTGTGGAGAGGCAAAGGGTTGTCTTTGACTCATTTGTTTATTCTACATTACCATGAAATATATTTGATTATTTTAAATTATTCAAGAAATAAGTTTATTACATAACATTGTGTTTACTTGCCACTAACTAAACTTCTAATTTTACCTTACATGGTAATTGCTCTGTAAAATTTGCCTTCTTTGAACTTATTTCTGGAAAATGTACTGTAGCGTTTCAAATTCCTAAAATACTGAAATAGTTTTTTCTCTTCAACCTGATGGTATAGCTACTGGGGAAAATAAATTATGAATTTCTCCTTTTGTCAGTTACGATCTGTTTGATTTGTAACCACAATCTGGACTTTCTTCGATTTCTTGCTTTATTATCTTCTTCCTGTTATAAAAATAAACACAGCAATGTTATCTGTACTTAACGCAATGCAGCCGTCACGCACAAAAGAAAGTAGTGGAGTAAGGAGCCAAACGGACTTCGAAACCGTCAAAGTAGTCAGTCCGGTCCTGGCCTTGTGTGCGCAACCCCCACAAAAACTGCCCTGTCGTCCCGACCAGACACAGTCTCGCCCTGACCCCGTTCGTCCATCTGTCGCGTACTGAACCAGTATGCATTCAGAAGCACAATTTTTTTACTTAACTTTTGATCTCACTACTCGTTTATTAATTTACCTTTCAATTCACTAATCTAAATGGACACAAATCGATTATCACGACATGCCACATCCAATTCAAAGAAATTACTTTCAGAGTCTATGCTGTACTTGCAAAGCGACTTCTAAAATATTACTACTTAATTAAATGAAATAGAAAAAAATGCTTCACAAATTTTACCTACCTTGATGACTGAGGTTCTTAGTAATTTTTTTTGTTGACATCTCATAGCCATTCGCACGTTCTCTTGTAAAGCTCATAACTTACTATCACGCGTGTCAGTGTCAGCTAACAGATGCCTAGCGGGTTGGATGGCGAAGCTAAGAACCCGTTTCAAATTATCTATATTTTAAATTTGATATTAACAAAAAATATTAAAAATAATATTTGTGTATTGCAATGCACGTATTTAACGTTTTAATAGATATCATGATTATGGAATGTATGGTATTGGAGCTATTTCGATGGGACTTTTTCAGAAAACGAAAAAACAGGGTTATTAAATGAACTCAATGATTGGAACATTGGAACACGTTTGCAAAAATTAACTGTATTTAACCTGGAATTAGACTTAACTCCCCTTGCTTTTGCTAGCATTCAAGTGCGACTGTTTGATACGAACTACTTTTCTCGAAAAAGGGTTATAAAGAAAACGGGTTATTTTTACGTAATAAATTCTTATATTTAAAGGATTTGCGTTTAGAAAAAATATAAGCTTTTCCAGGATTAAATGTCGCTTATTAAAAAAATGGCAGATAGTGGGCACTAAATGTATTTTCATTTCTTCTTATCAAAAGGAAAAAAACGCCAAATTTTAATTATATGTTAAAACGAATAAAAACAATTAACGCCGTCATGTCTCCATAACATCGTTTTGCGAGTTGCAATTGATCAATGGAAAGCAGTCGGTATTTCGACGTCTGCGAGAAACTATGTTAATGGAAGGATATAGCCAGTGAAACGAAGATAGGACATTTTTAGGTACGAAAATTGATTGAAAATGCAAATGTAAGGGTATGTACACGCAATGTCTAACTATCACCTGAAACATGTGCCTACTGAAAAAAATTTTAAGTGATTATAATTGTTTGTGAGGCTTTAAGTTTTTTATTTTAGATGGATTAAATAATTCCTATCGTAGTTCACTTCAATGCTTGTGTTAAGATCTTGGTGAATACAAAACATAACCATTACTTAACTCTTACTACCCGAAACTTATTTAACTTTTACCTGTGAATGATTGTTCCAGCATTTGTTAACATCATCAATTTCATTGGATTATAATAAGTATAAATGATTTGAACCAATATTTGGGGACGAATCAATATTAAATGTGGTGCATATACAATCATTTATTGTTGAACCTTTTTTTTCCTTTCGTGAGAATTAATCGCGTGGGTCCAGCCAATACACGAGTGATGTGTGTTCGCAGGCAACGGGTTAATCACGACGGCAACGCTGCGAGAGATCCTGGCGGCCCTGGACGACAAGCTGGGCCCCGACGACCTGGACGGCATCATTGCTGAGATCGACACTGACGGCTCGGGCACCGTGGACTTCGAAGGTACGCGCGCACGCTACGCCCGCCTTAGCTGGCTCAACTCACGTCACTGCAGTACCTCAGACGAGGAGGTCCTAGGGTTCGAATGCCGACGGTTGCAGGAACTTCGACAGCGAGGTCGAGTTCAGCCGCTGTCCGTAGGAGAATTCTAGCGCCCAGCTGCTCGGATCGGTAGTTTTCCGTGGTTTCTCCCATCAACAGCCGGCGCGATAAACCAGCTCATTACAGTTGTTTCTGCAGAGACTGAACAGAAGGTCCTAGGGTTCGGGTCGCGTCGGAAATGGATTTTGACACTAGTTAGGACTAGTTAATAGATAGATTGAACTCAGCCGTTTTCTGGAGGAGAACGCTAGCAGCCGGTTAATGAGATCGGTAGAATTCCGTGTTTTTTCCGATCAACACAGGTGAATATCGGAGTAAAGTGTCGCCACGTCCCGTGGGCGATCTTCTTCTACTCTTTCCTATCCTTGCTCTGTACTTACTCGCACGCACCCGCACGCACCCACCCACCCACCCACCCACCCACCCACCCACCCACCCACCCACCCACCCACCCACCCACCCACCCACCCACCCACACACACACACACACACACACACACACACACACACACACACACACACACATGAACTACACTTCTTCATATGCCGAGAGATCTGTCGACAGCTTAGAGCTTCTTCCGACGGGGGGAGTGTCTCGCCGATGGGAGATACCTGGTTGGAGAAGTCCCCACAAGCCTTCGTTTAGCTCGCAGCCGGTTCTCGCAATCCAGCAGGGAAAGAATATCGGCATTTCCAAGCAATGGACTTTTATTACTCTAACAGGTGTAATAATCAAAAGTTACATGCCGGAAGCATTAAAAAATCAAATTCGGTCTGAAGGCCAAGCTGACGTAAGCTAATCATAACCTCACTGTGAAGTTAGCTTGAGGCACAATCGATGAGAGTGTCGATTCAAGGGGTATTTTTTTAAAATCCTTTTAATAATTATAATGAGTAAATTCAATTAACCAATTTTGTATTTTTTTAAATTTTGGTTTGTACGCATTTCAAAATAAAGTTCTAGAATAATATGGTAAAGAAAATAATCTCCACAAAAGTTTTAATATTTTTTATTAATATTTCTCCAATGGAGAACTATTAGTAAAATTAACAAACATTTTGTGGAGATTATTTCTTTTACGATATTATGTATTACCACAAGATATCTGCTACCACCACGGAATTTAAGTTTCAGAACATTTTAAAATTTGTATTAAAATATTAAGGTTAGACGTTATTTGAATGAGAAACATTCAGCACCTGAGTAGAGATTGCTACCAAATGAACTGACCGATATGAAGTCAATTCAATTATATTAGTAATTTGTTTACAGGATGGTCCTATTAAAAATAGAAATAATACAGTAATACACAACAAATACAAATAATACACAATAACAAAACAATACAAAAGCATGATATACAAACTAATTGAGACAACAGAATATACAAATTTATACAAAACTATTTGTATCAATTGAGGCTGGACTCGTTAGAGATATCCTAAGGTACCAAAAATTCAATAATTAGAGTGCTGCTGGTGTAGAATTTGACTTGAACTATTTATTTATAGTAAATGCCCGTTATTTCAAATTAATGAAAAAAAATTACTGTGTTCTAGAGTTTTCAGGGCTTAGTTCAATCAAACAATTGCGAAACAATAATACAGCATTGTGGTAAGGTCCTCTAAGCCCTTTATAAATTGGGCACTCACATAAAATATGATTAAGGGTATCTAAACAGTTGAAGATTAGTTAGAGAATTTAACCGGTCGATGGTTTTCGCGGATTTTTTATCCGGTTGCTCGAATCGCATTGTCATTGTGCGCTACGAACTGCCTTGTAAGTCAAAAAAAGCTAGAAGAGTACTTACTGAAGCACATTTTAATTACTATAAACATTTCGTAATAAACATGAATGTACGAACAAATTTCCCTGATGCGATATACTGTTTACGTCGACAGCTCCGTTTTTTAAACATGTTCTGACACAAATTTTGTACAGTAATAGTAACACTCAGTTATTATAAAAGTTTTTGTTTAAAAAATATTTATATCGTTATATGCAAATAATTGATTTTCGAAATTTAAAATAATTGTAATTCAAACGTTTCCTCAAAACATGCAGGTTGTGCCCATGATCACTACCAACCATACAAGTGCAATACCACTTACTACGACACGTAACAAATTAAATCTGTAGCTCATTTACTAATGGACATATTTTCTATTGAATGAAGTCCCACATTATTCCTTGTCATATGGAAGTTTCTTTATTACCTTTGTTTTTAATTCAACCAAGTTTTTTAGCAGTGAGGTTAGGGATCCCCAAGTTCTATAAAACGTGCGCACACTTAACCCCCATTATAGACACACACTTTACTGTTTCTTGGATGATAAACATAAATGAAGAACTCCACAGATACGCGTGCGCTTATGTTAAAATGCCAAAATAAAAGCAGAAACAGTAGAATGCACTTACTTTATCCTCCTGTCTGCAGAGTTCATGGAGATGATGACCGGCGAGTAAACTGTCCGGCGTCTGCAGCTTCTAGCACATCGGCAGTTTCCACCACGCGAAGCCAACTGGCCTCCACTCGTTCGTCTCTCCGCCACCAGAGGCGCAACCGCCGCCTGCCCAGGGCACGCCTCCGCCTCGCCCACGGCCGACTTCAAGCGGTTGCATTGTTGATTAATAAATACACGGCTCTTTTTTGTTCCTGTAGTCTTTTATTTCCCTTTTTTGTCTGTTTTTACTATTATTGTGAATAAGATAAGGCAGATAAGGCTCTTCTGTTGGTGGGTAAGTCATTTTTTAAGAAAGAAGAAAAGGAGCGTGCCACTTGCGGTGACTCTCTCTCAACGATTGCAATTACATGATTGGGAATTCCATGTGATTGTTAGAGATGATAATACTTCGAAGATATTACTAGAAGATGATATTGGGTGTTATAAGTTCGCCTTTCACTCTTCGGTTTGCGTCCGAATTCTCTTATGACAAATACACAAAACATGAGTTAAGGAATTTGTCTTGATATGAAAATTGTTTCTGTATTCGTTGACGCTAATCGCTGTCGTCCGCTCTGGAGGAAACAAGATGATCACCTCCCACGACTACATTGGAGATGTGAATAGCTCGGCAAATATTATTGGTTTCACCCCCATTAGAAGTAGATCTATAAACTATATCAAGAAAGGGAGTGAGCAATTCCATTTCGTTCAACATTTGTTACCTAATTATTAAAAAAACGACAACAGAATATTAATAAAGAAAATGCTGGTTTGAATATATTAAGGAACAGATATGTGAATTATAACTAATAAATTAAATAGATTTGGTGCAAAAAATTTGGTTTTGAGGTAAGACATGATCTTGAGGTCCCGTATACAACTTTAACAGATCTTACTGTTATTTGTCGATTAATTCAGATTTAAAATGCGTACTCATTTATCAGTTGGTTATAGAAAACCAACGTAAATCTTTCAAGGTTTGTGTTCTTTAATAGTATTTGAATTTGAATGAATGCCTTATTTTACGTGGCGGACTAATAGTAGATTTATCTTTATTTTTTTAATAGAAATTTGATTAATTATTTTCTTGCGCTGCAAACATTAATAATGGTACGTCTTTTTGCTTGTATAAACCTAGTTATAAGCAATACATACATACCTAAAAAATGCACATATGCATGCATAATTAATTTTCATCAGTCGAGTTCTTTTTACATTTCCTCCCTATAGTGTAGAATTATTGCATAGTGGTTTGAAGTGAATGAAACTCAACGGAAAATTTTTAGTTTACACAACGGGAGCAAATTGAAGTATTGCATAGAAAATAATATTCAAATAAAATTTCAATCTTTTAATTGATTCATATTTCTTTCTAGTCAATTGTCAATTCATAAGCCAATTTTCGCTTGCACATGCCGTTAACGCGAATTGCAGTATTTCTGTAGTATACATAGAAAAAGTATTGGAATCACCTAAACAAAAAGAACTAGAATGTTTAACCACAAAACTCGTAAATAATGTTCTTTGAGCTGCAACTTTGCAGGTACATCGGAATTAAGGAATATTAGCGCCATTTTACGATGGTTAAGAATGGTGGAATTCAAGACGATATACACGCAATTTTGTAGACGAAAACCAGCGTAGTATACACAACTTGTATTAATAATTACTTATGATACATTAAGGTATTAAATTGATGGAGGGAAGGATATATTGATAGTAGGATTCTCCAATACAAAATACTTTAAACAATTCTGGTAAGATTAAAACATATCATTTCAAAAAATATGTAAATTTGTGTTTATAGTAAATAGTAATTGTCTTGTACCAAATGTTTAAGGCTCCATATTTTCATTAATATACAAGAATATATCGTTCAGCAAACGACATTAAAAACAAAAAGGGGGTATTCTCCAATTTTTATTTAATGAATATGTAGAACTTTTCTAACTCTCCTACAGCCCTTTCTTTAGTTCAATATGATCGCAACGGTTAGATGGTTTACATTATTTTTGAATTTCTTCTATATCTTTAATATAAAACCGGAGAGTTCTTTCTCTTTGCAATTTCTCACTTACGTGAATGGCGGTCCACAAGGGATACAAAAGTGTAAGGACTAAGTAAATGCTCGAGAGGAATAAGTGTTACTAACAGTGACAATACTGACAATCAAAAAAAGAAACAATTCTTTATTTTTTTAATCACATACAATACATTGATAACATTCTGTCCTGATTCATTTTCAAAATAATAAACATGCTTCAAACAAATAACATATCTGTGCTTGTGAGAAAATGGCTTCCATCTTATTCGGATTTTTCGTAGTTTCCATGATTCATTGATCAAATGCTGAGCTACCCCTCGTTTTGCTTCAGGATATTGATGTAACTGAACTATGCGTACGTTACACTATACCTGCTTTTTCTAGTTTTGTTGGACGAGAGATCTTAAGTGTGAGTTTCTATTTGCTTGGTAATACAATAAAAACATATCTGGCGGCCGTTTACCAATTCACATATTTTTGTTGATTGTTTATTAAGCACTGAATTATGTACAAGAAAATAGTGTGGAAGAGTTTCTTCGGATCTAGGAAAGTGAATATTTTACATCTGACCCCAATGTCACATATGTTTTACTGTTTTTTTTCGCAAAAATTAATAAAAATAAATCAACAACTCTTCGTATTTCAAGAAATATTGATATACACTTTTTTGTTTCTTTGTTTCTCATTTCGTGAATGCCATAACTTAGTTAACTGCTAAAACCCGATTTTTAATTGCTAGTAACTAAATGTTTAACTAAATGTAAAGTTAATACTCAACGTGACAGTAACTTCAAACGACAAGCATTTATTGTAGTATCATTAAGTGTTAAGAAGCAAAATCACCATGAAAATGCAGATACCAAGGCATTTGTTTTCATTTTTACTCTGTGAATTCTAGAACGACCCTGAGCTATTTCTACAACAAACCATGCGATGCGTGAGGCATTCATTGCGGTTTCTCCCGCGAAGTGCCAACCATCCACATTGCTTCCGTCGAGAGCTATGATGGAAGGACTAGACGCCCTTTGACATGTCGTCTCCAAACCTCCAAGTCTCTCCCAGCGTCCAAAGCACGGACCCACACCGCAGCCTCTTTGTGTCGTTGAACCCGCAAGCAGATCTTTGTATCGGAATTGAAGGATGTTTCCGAAGACTTCTGAATGCCAAACGTCGTCTTGTTGTGCGAACCTCGCCTCCAAGCTCAAGGGTCCATCCTGGGGCCGGCCGCGATGAGCGCGCGCATCGCTTTTTCATTGTTATAACACATCGCCCAGTGCAGAGGAGTCTCTCCATCTTTATCCCTCGCGTTGACGTCGGCGCCCGCGCGCAGCAGCAGCTGCACGCACCGACCGCTGTTGTCGCTCCGTGCAGCCCCGTGCAACGCGGAAAATCCAACCTGGTCGACAGCGTTCACATTGGCGCCTCGTTGCAGAAGGAGCGACACTACGTCCTCGTGCGTGTTAAAGGCTGCACAAAGTAGAGGGGTGAAACCATATAAACCAGTGTAGTTGACGTCGGCTCCGGAGTCTATGAGACATCGTACGTCACTTAGTCTTCCTTCTTCTGCCGCCTCAAATAACTGCTCTCCCAGGCGGGAAGGAGAGGTTCGTGCCTCCTCCATGTTGAACTCCCCCTCCCGCACCCGCTGCATCGCGCCTTCTTCTACGTCGGCCGCAGCGCTCTGGTGGCCGGCGCCTGAGGTAGTGGGGTTGGGGGTGGAGGAGGGGGCACCCTCCCTACCGCCCGCTGCAGCCCCTCCCGTCGCCGGTTCTTCGCGGGCGCTGGCGGCGGTGGTAAAGGACGCACGTGCAGATTGGGGCTCCTCCAAGTGGTTCAACAGAGCTCCGTCGCGGGGCAGGAACGTTTGCAAAGCGCTTGGCACAGAGGTCTCAACTTTTTCCATGTGGTCTTCAAGACTTTGTAAACCTCTTTTCCCTCCAGACCCCTCCGGAGTTAATTCGTTCACAGAGGTCTGTCTCTCCAGGGTCTCTTCATAACGCTGCTGTAAAGATAGGAAGGCGTCGTCCTTCTCCTGCAATTTTCGCTCCACCTCTCGCAACGCCGTCGCCGCCCTCTCCTCCTGCAGGCGCAGGGCCTCCTGCATCCTATTTTCAGCCTCTTGGACTCTACGTTCCGACTCTTGCTTATGCAGATGCAGGGCCTCCTGCATCCTCCGCTCCCCCTCCTGCTTCTGCTGGCGCAAGGCCTCCTGTAGCTGCGCTATCCCCTGCGCCACCAGCTGGAGGGCGTCGCCGACGGCATCCGCGCCATCTTCTGCACCATTCTCTCTAGCTCTTCTGGGACTCGCCATCGCTTTCCTTCGGCTTCTAAAATCCATTAAATAAGTACAAAATACAAAGCATTGTAAAGTTCAATATTGAAAAAGTTTCAAAGAATGCTGGGTTAATGGTTGTCTTGAAAAATTTAAATGTATTATTTCAGTAAATGTGGGGATCAAGTAACTTGTGAATCATATAAAAAAAAACTTTCTGGTTACAAAACACTGCTTCATCGAGGATTTTTGATTTTACTTACAATTAACTGAAAAGCTTTGATTTGCTCTGATACTTATTTGTCAAGGTTGTTTATTAGACACTTAATCGAATGTGTGCTATGAGTAAGGTTTTTTAATCGTAGGACCATTCATAAAGACATTAAAATTAACCCTCTATTTATCCCATTTGTATATTACATACATTCCAAAAAATGTCATTCATAACAAAATTGTTATCTAGAATTAAGTATTAAACAACTAATACACAAAGTTTCAAGTTAAATAAGGGAGAATAATATTAATTTTTTTCATTAAATCACATGAAGACTCTTAGTATTCGAAATTAAAATACACAATTTTATCTCTCCAACGATATCACTTTAACTTATTGGACCTCATCATTAATTTTCAAATTAATAACAAACAATTAACAATTATTTTTTTCAAATTTTTCATACGATTTCAAAGTTTTCTTATTGTAAAAATACTGCTAGTTTCTTAACTAGACGAGATCACGTATGTCTACATAAACTAAGTTCAACTTACCACTCATTTATAAGGGATGTCTGCGTGTTACTGAAAATATAAAACTTGGTACAAGTAGTATAATCTCGTAGGATAGAACAATTGAGGGATGCAGCGTCGGTTACTACGGAGTAGTGAAGCGACATCGATGACAAAACATCGATGTCAGCAAACATCCATTTTCGAAATGAAACCATCGTTACTAAAAATACATCGACTAAAAACCATCGATGTTATATAACATCAATGGTTTACACTGGTTCACTAACCTTTAACATTAAATTCGTGAGCATTAAAATTCTATGTTCGTGTTAATAAATTCGCCAGAGTACGAGAAGGGGCAAATCATACGCTCACGGCGTATTTATTGACCACATCTCCATGTGCGAAATTAACACCAAATATAAGGTCGTGGAGGTCATCTCGGAAGAGAGAGTTTGGTCGAAGAAGGTAGTACAAACAACGTTCCCTTGGTGCCAACCCATGAACTAACGGCATTACCATCAGTTATGATTTAATATTTTACCTTTTATAGTATTGTGATAATGTGAATTAATCATTTAGAAACAAAACATCAATCCCAAAACATCGATGTTAAAAAAACATCGGCGTCAATACATCAATGTTTCAATCATCAATGTTTCTTCAAAAAGATCGATGTTTGTAATACATCGGCATCGATGTGGCATCCCTACTTAGGACTCGAGTGTTGCTAGAGGAGTCAAGTTCAAACTCGGTAGAGATTGATCTCCTGCATGTAGCCCGGATATATTAATGTGACATTCTGGTTTTTAAGTCCAATTAATGGTATCTTCAAGATATTGAAGGTTTGGCCAAACCTTGGGAAAGGTTCTTCAGAAAATTAATAGGTGGTTCTATAGTAAAGAACAAGATATCCTTCGAAATTGAGAAGGTAACTTTTGGTGATTGACTCTGATGACATGAATTCACGAATGATACATTTGCTTTGCATTATAACTTAACGTGTTCTTATTGAAATTACCTCAAGCGAGAATCCAACGGACAGCGGCGTTTGATGAATGGCGATTCAACTGCAGTTGAATTTACTGCTCAAACGATCGTGAGATTCACGTGTGCTTACGCTGTTGCGAGATGGTTGAGTTGATTTGTAAAGGCCCATTGACAATGCAAACATAAACATAAGCATGGCGTTAACATAAAAGTTAGGACTACGGCCATAAGCGGACTCGTTCACAATGCGTTAGCATCTGCATAACACGTAAGACGTTAACTCAAAAGCTTGCAAGCTTCAAGCTTCTCTGCTTATGCTTAAGTAAGACATAAGAAATGAACCAAACACAGAACGGTAACTCAAAATCGACAATCGAAATTGGAGCGAAGTCGATAGAAGAAGTAATGCCATATGCGCCATGGATACAGACGGTACCTCGAAATCGATTCTCACAACCAACCAATAATAAACTAGCATGCCTCACAGCTAATTGAAACTTTTATTTTGCTTACGTTTATGTCAGACGTTGTGAATACTTCACTCTATCACTTATGTTAATGTTTACGTCTATGCCTTAAGCTTATGTTTACGTTTGGATTGTGAATGGGCCCTAACAGTGCGTGTTTCTCGCCTTAGCCCGCACAGTGCAAAGCCTGGCTTGCCGCACCCACGTGCCCAACTACCACTCACCCACCCCTCCGTGTCCTGTGCCCCTCGCCCTGCTGCCTTTCCCCTCCTCTCCTTCCATGATTCATTCATTATTTCGATGATTAGTCATTGCAGAGCCTCGGACCGGGAGGTCCTGTGGTTCGAGTCTCGACGGTGGCAGGATTCTTGACTCGAACCAGATGGCTGGGTCGAATTCAATCGCTGTCTGGAAGGGAATGCTAGCGGTCGGCTGCTCTGGTCGGTAGTTTTCCGTGGTTCCTCCTATCAATACGAGGCGAATGCCGGAGCAGTACCCTAACGAGCGCGCCCAGGACCGCGCGCAACCCTTCCTTCCTTTTCACTGTTCTATTCTCACCCTTGGTTGCACATACACCCACAAGCGTTACACTATCACACATGTCGGGCGATCTATCGGAAGCGTAGAGCTTGTCCGGGCTGGGGCGGTGCCCCACTGGTGGGAGATAACTGGTTGGGAAAAACTCCGCTAGCCGAAGGTAGTTCTGCGCCGGACCACGCCATCCAGAGGGACAAGACTACCAACACCTCCCGGGCAAAAATGTACGCCACTTACGGAAGAAATAATTCATTAGTAATTACCTTAGCAGCTGACGCACCCACAATCACTACTAATCACACAATCAATCTATTATTTATTGATTAGTGATTCCGGGCGCACTAATTGCTAAGGATGGTAATCCCATAAATGTAGTACATATTTTTGCTCGGGAGGTTGCGTACAATTGAACCTCTGTCTCCTCATATGACAATATAATTTCAATATCGTGAACTGCTTAGAAAATATTCAAGATGGGCCCTTAATTGACTAACCCTGTATACAAGAAATAATCGTTATTATGATTTGTTTTCTGTGTGCATAAAACGGCTTCTTTATTTCAGAGGAAGTAATATTTTGCAAAAGAGTACAAAAGACACTGAAATCGGTTTATAAATTCCGGAGGCTGTGTAAGAAAACAATAAGACCAAGATCCTGTAAGGCAGACCGACAGTCAGATAGACGAACCGACCTTAGACCGACATACGGACTGACAGACGAACAGACGTACTGGTAGGCTGCAGCCAGGCTGCTGACAGACGAACAGACGTACTGGCTGACGTACTGCAGCGAGGCCAGCATTCAGACAGATAAATAGACAGACTGACTGCTTTTCATCCTCGAAGGATATATGAAGTACCTGTATGCATATACTTCTTGTCAACTACGCGTGTAGTAGTGTCTACAAGTGGCAGCTGTGCTCGACTAATCAGGACGATGTGGGAGGCACTCTCCGCAATGACAGATCTAGTGTCTGCATCGTTCATTCTCGGTAATTGTCATTTTTGGCACAACCAAGTGTTGTAGCAACCGACACCAAAATTGAATCGTTTATTTCTGAAACCCTAAATCGCCAAATTCCTTATTCCGAGAACACTGAGAAAAAGTCTCCCGATTTTTCGGATTTCAAAATATCTGTATAAGTTAAAGCAGTTGATAAATGATTGATAAATGAGTATTTTTCATATAAATATGCACTAAACTATGTGTATATCCTCTTGGAGCAATTATCCACGTCTATTGCGTCTATTAGATTTTGGCGTTTGACGGGTTTCTGATATAAACGATTCAATTGAAATCAACAGCGGGTCAAGTCGAGGAGGTTTTGTATCAGTGTCCGTGGTAGGTTCCACGATTTTGGACCTTTTTTATTTATGATAGAAACAAAGAAAATCACGTACCGTTTCAACTTTAGTTTCCTTTACTGCAGTCTTCCGCTGGGTGAGACGTCGACTGCCAAGTTATTGCATAACATCAATTAAACACGAGACTATAAACTGCTTGGAAACTTTTTCTCATTGAAGAGCGATATCACTACAATCGTCACGTTTTAATACACAGGTGACGTGAGAGGAAACGTTGAAACTTAGGAAATAATTTCTTAAGACAATTGTAAACATATTCTGCCGTACTAATAAACGTGGTGTAAATGGTATTCTGTGCTTAAGCCGAGAATAGAAGGAGAATTGCGAAAACGCCTACCAATAAACATGGAATAGCTCGAGCACGGAATTAGAGAGATGTAGTTTGCATGGCAATCGCTAAATCCCGGAAAGACTTAGTTTAACCGTGGAATAACCTAGAAATGCGAAAACAGAGGCAAATAAGAACGAAATGTTTGTGCGTTTCGCTCCATTATCTCATTGTCATTTTCAATTCGATTGTACCTCCTTTTCTTGTGTTTTCTTGGATTCGTTCTTAATTTGTTCCTTTTTTAATTTTTTTATTTTTGTCATAGAAACTTCAAAGCAATTTTGTTGGCGTTTCTTACCAGAAATATACGTAGAGAAGTGTTAACAGTATTGATGAAATGGACAGCCGAGAAAAAAGTAACAAAGCACGTGTGAATTTTTTGAAGGGTATTCAGATGAATTTCAAAACGAAAACGCGTTTTCGTGGGATGGAACGAAGGAGTTAACCACGTGTGTTGAAGGGTGTCATTAACAGTAAGCTACCATATTACTAATTGGCCCATAGTGATGCATGTCTATTATAAATATTTTTAATCATTAAACGTGCATACGTACAATACCCCACTGAAAATTAAGGATATGCATTGTTTTATGTTAATAAAGTAAATAGTGTTATCCATGAACAATTAAATAAATAAAATGACTTCAGACACCGGTCTCATATTTTCAATGATTTAACATTAAAATGAAAACTGAAAGATGAGAAATTTCATGGCAGATTTTTGGTGGAATCTACTTCCACCTCTATATATAATTTATCCGCCTTCACAAAAAATATGAAAAACAAGAAAAATACTGTTTAGAGATATTTGTTATATTGAAAGGCTGTTTTCAATGCTCAGAACAGACTTCAGAAATTCTGTAGGTCCGTTGCTTGCAAAAGTCAGAATTTTATATGAGAAGAAGTGATGGACAACTTATACTACCATTAGTAGCAGATGTTCGATGAGGAGCAGGAGTTTGGAGAGCACTTAAAGAGAACGACTGAAATACAATTTGTGATACATAAATTAACGTAACATTTTACGAATGTACTAATTTCAGATAAAATTTATACTTGTATAATGTATTTGATAATAGAATTATTTTTATTTTATAAATATCCTCCAGTATTGTAGCTATTAAACATATAAAACTTTTAGTAGAAAATTCTTTATGTTCAAGAAAACAGAAAATTTATTTTCGTTGAGTGTTCTGAGAAAACGTTCTATTTTCAAAATTTATTTCCATACTGCTAGTCTCTTACTTTTTAAATCTGAATTTATTAGTTTTTCTACAAAAAATACAAGAACGTGACCTTCTTTATTGGCTGTCATAGATCACCTCTCTCTTTAACATCAATAATCTCTACGAAAGCATAGAAACAGAAATTACATTTAGGAAAAATATAAGAAAGGAGTGGATTGGTTTTCAATATAAAAGAAAGTTATGCAAAATACAATTCTGCAGAACCCTCTCTTCAACATCACTTAAAGGATTAATTGTATCCAACTACATGTATATAATATGTTTAACCAAAATTTGATAACTAAAAGTTACATACCAAATTCACATAAAACAGTGAAAAAAATGTCACAAATATTGTCTTTCCCCAGGTATGAGACTAAAAGATGGGTTCATTATGAACTCAAATTAATATATTTGAAGTTCTAACAAATCGTTTAGGACAATGCCTAAATAATAAAAACAACTTTTGTCATAATGTTTTAATGTGAATTTGGTAGGCAATAGTTATGAACATGTCAGTATTAAAGTTGGTCGTTAATAAACAATATTCATGTAGAGGAGTATTTAAATTCATCGACTACTGTCCTAATATAGAAAAAATAATCTTGATATTGAGGTATTTTAGCATGCTGTTCTAAGTTGATGCCTACCTTTAAGATATACTGTAGTAAGAAAAGGCAAAACTATTTTATTATATTATTTCCAGTGAAAGGATGTAAGAAATAATTTTAGTGATATATGTTTTTATATTGTTTCAGAGGGTAAAGGTTCAGAAAATAAATAAATAAAAAATATGTATTCTTGAGATGATAAATTTATACGGGTCAGAAACTAATTTCATTCACTCACTATTATTTACACACATTTTCAATTAGTTCTAGGCCAACAAAAAAGAAAAAGAATTAATTTTTTTGTGAGAAAGACAAAATTCAACTTGACATGGTCTTGCTTTGAACAATTTCGTTTTTAATAATTCGTGTAAGTGTGATTAAATCAAATAGTAATAAATTCAATATAAATTAGTTCACACACAGTAACATTGACCAAATATACAGCACAAAAATTGAACAACGTTCCATCCTTATATCAGAATTACGTGTTCCTAACGGCATATAAGTAAAATGAATTGAAGCTGCAGGTTTAATTAGTAATAAAATTTAATGGAAAATTTCTTCTTCTCTAATAGTTATTGTTTAACAATCACGTTAATATTCACCAATCAAGTTAGGATACACTTCTTTTTTTATTATATTTATTTTGCACCTATTCCATCGTACAATTTTCCAGGTATTTTGAATTTACTTAATAATTACTAATATTTTATTAGTAAGGCTGATTTTGTCTTATAAACTAGGTGGATATTCCGAATGGTTAAGCCGCAATAAGCACTCAAAAGTTGGTTTGAAAAAATGCTTTCGAGGCAAAAATATGCATTGCAGAATCATAGCAACACTCCATAAACATGTAAATTGTTAATTATTTACAAATGAAATTGATATATTTATTCACAAAGAAAAATTAGCGAAAAATAACAAAAATCATTCGAATTGTTTAAATTGGGTGCTTTTTTTTATTTTGGTGTTAATGTCTGTATATTATTATATATTTATTACAGTAATGAATACGGCATATATAGACAAGGGGAGTAACATAACTTTAGCACCAGCAGTTTTTGAACGGTTGAAGTTATTGCAATGCAATTTTGCATGAGCGAATGGGAAAAATTGACACACTTATTCATTCCTATTTTAACACTTGTGTTTTACGCAATATTGAGGTAAATTTGTTGTAATCGGGACTGAAAGTCTCTGTGTCCGGCTTTAGAGCATAAATATAGACAGTAATTGAAATTGAATTGAAAAGATAAGCAGATTAATTGAAATTATACTCAAATGAATTATTATTTTCAAATATCATTCGTAAAATATTCTTATAAAACTTCACACTGATTTTGATTGATTTGAGGAAAGAAGCTTCCAAAAATAATTTCTTAAGAGCTCTACTGGGTGAAACATTGAGGGACAGAGTTCGAAACGAAGACATAAGGTCAAGGTTAAATATTCATGGCGTGGTAAATGACATTAAAAACTACCAACAAAATGCTTCTAACAATTAAACAGGATGACCCTAATGGTCTACCAAAGTTAGCTCTCTTTTATAAAACTAAAGCGAGGAGTACAGGGGTGTGGGAAAATCTTGAATGAGGTGATCAGAGCAGTTCTTAATCTCGGAAAGGGCCATTGATTCCTTAGTAAAGGAATAGGAGGAAGTAGTTACATTTTCATAAACCTATTTTAGAGTATAAAATTAACTAATGTTAACAATCTATTCCTGATGTATACGTTTAAAATGGAACTCTACACTACTTCCTACTACAAGACTGAATTTCTTATATTTTCTGAAATGTTTAGATTATAACGAACCGAGTCAGAGATTTTGGAGCTATGAAGAAATTATGGTAATATCAAAATTGTACAACGTAACTGGAATTATACACCGGAATTTACATTGAACAAACATGGTGATAGTGGCAATTCACCTGTTGTAGAGAGGTGAGAGTAGAGACCTAGATCTAGACTTAGGGACAAACAGTACTTTAGTTGCTTTTTACCTGTTTGTAGGATGGGAAGAGTAAAGTCTGCATTTCCTCGGCTGTTGGTAGAGGGTGCAAACGAAGTCCTACGGCGCCTCGGACGTAATGACAGACGGATTGCAAAGAGCAGGTGACTTCGGCAACGCGTAATATCAGGGACAGCGGGCGAGTGGAGTGGTAATGATTGGCTGCGGCCGCCTTAGGTGATTCCGATTACACCTTGCACTTTGCTATCAAAAACACGTGGACCTCTCATGATATCACTTAGGTAGATAACGATAAGATATATTCTCGACAGTACGTCCAACTTATCTCAATATCACACACATCAGTATCACATGTCACATCTACGGGGTGGTCCATTTAAATTCAGATACTGAAATAAACCGATCGTTCCAAAAAGTAAGTCTGAGGCGAACAATTTTTTGCAAAAGAAAATATCCCGGAACTTCATCATGTCTGCCTCTATTTGAGACGTATTGTAAGATGTTAAGAAACATTGAAATTTAATTTCAAACTACGAATTACATTTGACTTTTTGTTTAGCGACGAAAAAATTAACCATAGTTTATTTATACTTTCTCGTTTTCTTACGTAGTATAGGGAAATTAAGTTATACTGTTGCGAAAACCGGCGATTCTTCGCTAGAAAATGTCATTTTATGTCTATGCATGGTTATTATTCTTTTATTTACACGGATGTAAATTGATTTGTTTTCACTCTGATCAAGATCTCTGGATGCGGTATCAAGGTTTAATACACTACAGTACAGTTACTTCATTTTTATAACAAAA
This sequence comes from Gryllus longicercus, assembly GCA_038098605.1. Taxonomy (NCBI): domain Eukaryota; kingdom Metazoa; phylum Arthropoda; class Insecta; order Orthoptera; family Gryllidae; genus Gryllus; species Gryllus longicercus. The sequence goes on from JAZDUA010000110.1 coordinate 412,036, forward strand.
AAAAAAAAAATGTATATCTAATTGATTGCAATTGACATACTCTGAGACGAGTATATTTTGGATTTCCTTTAACTCTTTCCGAAATCATTGCAAATGGAATAAGACGGTTTCGCAATATGATATCGTAATGTATGTATTTGTGGGCTACGTCTACAGTCTGTTGCTTTAGAAGTAATTTAAGTATGAGAAATAGTTCTATATTTGGAAAATTAGATTTCACTCAAGTTATTGGCTTGTGAATTATACTGAGATTCGTTACAAAATCTCTTTATCTCCTTATAAAATGTAAAAATCAATTATATACAAATAAATTTTACGATATTATTTATTTGCGAGAATTTTTACCCTGTCCTCAACAGGTACCTTCGCATTTGAACAAGTATTCTACGGGAATCATGCTCAAGTTTGTTAGTGGGAGTTGTCCTGTTAAGATTCCACGTATTTTTTTCGATATTTAGTTTAAATAAACCTATTGTGTACCAGGGAGGTGGTATAGTGAGCAGAGTTCTGGACGCTGTCATTTTATTGGTATATTGTGAGGAGTATTTTTGGATACATTTTGGGAGCCATCACAAATAGTAGAAGTGATAACATTAAATAGTAAAGTTTAGAAGGTAAACTATTTAAAGGAAAACAATCGAATTTCAACAGGAACGAAATTTCAGTTATTATCATGAATAATTCATGTCAAAGTCAAAGAAGTAGGAGGTAACGAGTGAGAGAAAATAAAAAATAAAGAGTATTGAAATTCGCAGGACACTTTGCGATATTTAGTGCCTCTTAATTATAATTATATAATTATTAAGTGTCTTAATTAACGCTGGGAACATATTTTCATGCAATACTGATATTTACAATCACAAAACGCGGCGTAAAAATCACGTTCATCAAGTGTCAGTATCAACATCGTACTATCAGAAATCCACATATAATACATGAACGTTACTTTACAACGCAGTGTCAGATGACCTTAAACAGTTAAAGTCGGTTCACAAATTTACGTTAAAGGTAAAATCATTTCTGTTGCATAACTGTTTCTATACAATTAGAGACTACACCGATTATCAAAAAGAAAAATAATGTTTATTTTAATACAACAGTGATATATAATGAATTGATTTACATTTGTATTGTAAATTTTTTTAAAGACTTGATATATTTGTAACAAATAATGTATTTCAGCTTCCGGGTCGATGACCCTCATCTCGAGCAGGTTTTGACCAGTTTCCCTGATCCATTGAGCAAATGCTGAGATGGCCCCTTTATTTTGCTTCTGGATGTAAATGTAGCTTCACTATGCCCACGTTTTGTTTACCTCTCCTGTTGCTTGTAATGGTAAGAGTAGAGGTAAAGGCGAGTTGCTATTTTGTTAGCAATACAGAAAGTCATACTTGCAATTCGTGTACCGATGCAAATAAATTATCTATTACTCTGAAACGAAAATGTCTAGCTTTTCAAATGTAGCTAATCTTGCATTTTTAATTTTTTAAATTAATTTTATTTATTCATGTTAAACTTTTACTCACCTTTCAACTATTTATAGTTAAAATGACGGGAAGGGATTCTGGAACTCAAAAAAACGTGAGCATATTGTCTTTTCCTTCGTATGTCACATACAGTTTTTACGGTTTTTTGACTGAATAAATCTAAATCTAAATAATACGAATTATACAAACGGAATTGTCAAAAAACACGCAGCGTATCGATAAGATGGTCAATCGGAAGAGGAGTAGAGTAAAACAATGACCGGAGTGCGCAGGAGGCATCAAGATGGCACAATTTTAAGGACTTTTTGCGACCAAGAATACAGTTGAAAGGCAGGTCGCCCACCACTGGTGACGATCAATGACAGGCGAAGCGAATGTGAATCGGTTACTGGTCAAGACAGGGTTTCTTTATTTCTTGAGTCATTTTTTAGCTTGTCACATTTACCTGTTTCCGGATTGTTGTGAAATTGTTCAGAACGGTTGATAACGTGTTGGACCTTGGGATCCCGTGCTCCCAACTTCTATACAACTATACTCTTCCCAATCTTCTTCAATATTTCTATTAGCCCCGTATATAACAAGAGCTATATATTTCTACTTCTATTAGCTTTATACCAAGTTTCGTCTTGTAAAATGTCAATTGTTTACCCAATCCATTGATTAAAATTGATTTGTATCTTCTACCGTCCTTTTTTTTCCGCACCGTGTACCCAACTCCCTTTACATCCTGTCCTTATATAAAAATACCAAAGTCCTCCAAATGTTATCTTATATGTTTCTTTTCCTCTATTCCATTCCATAATCTCGTTTTGATCCTTTCTCATATTACCCATTAATCCCCATCTAGACTTATTCGTCGGTCCATATCACCGTTCACCCCTTATCTATTTCAAATCCTTAATATCTTCCATCACTCAAGTGTTATTTCCCAATTTGTTCTTCCTTTCTTACATTCACTATTGTAAAATTGTGTTTTCCATTTAAAACTTTCAGGAAGCCATTCTAAACATTTATCACTCTCCTCTTCCTCAAAGCAAGATTCAACTCATCTAACACCATTCCATTTATTTATCTTCTCACAAATTCCTTGTCTTTATTTATTAATCCTGCCACGTTCCAGAATCTCATTTTAATATCCCTTTTAATGTAAACTTTATCCACTTTTCAGACAATTACATCTTTAACTTCTCCTGGCCTTATCTCTTCCTGGCTTTCATTAAACTAGAAACTTTTTTACCGGTTTTCTGCAACCTCGTCAACCCTTCTTGCATTCTTTCTCAGATTTCTTCAGCTGTCCATCCATTTCGTTACCTATCATCCCCAAATCTCTCTCACGAAACAATGTGTTTGAGATTTTCAATTTTCCATGTGGTGTATATGTAAAACTTTTCTAGAATTTCTACATCTCTTTCTTTAGTTCGATATGATCGCCATGGCTCAATTAGTTCACATTTATTTTAGAATCTCTCTGGCACCTCCAATATTAAGCCCTTGGGATATATATATATATATATATATATATATATATATATATATATATATATATATATTGTAGCGAAACCGATTTCCTCATGCCAGGAAAATTAAATTAAACAAACTGACTCGGCCACCATGAGTTCGACTGGGAACAGATTGCGACATGGCCTCACGCGCGCAACCCTGCTTATCTGACAGCCGTCTCCGCCTCCGGCACATTAAGAAAGTCGTTAAAGGTTCAGTCGTCGACAGATTTACTGTGGAGCACGTGTTCGCATGGCCAGCTGCGCGAACCTTCTAGATCGCTTTTGAAATCGACATCCAGTGAATCCGAAATCGGCAAATTCTTTCACGGACAACGCCCGTCTTGTGCGAGCATGTTCTAGAAGGGCAAAGAAAATTCTGGACGCTCACAGTTATGCAAAGAGTCGGAACGCCATTCACTACCCCTGTCACCATTGGTCGAAATAACGTAATGCGCTATTTCTTTCGGCCAATAGCGACGCTACTATCTTAAGGAGCCAGAACATGCGAGAAAACGAGTGGGGGGTAAAAGTTAACCTAATAAGATTTGACTTATAAAATTGGCATTCAAAGCAGGGCAGTCGTGAGAGAAACTTCTCTGGGAGGGAGAGCTATTCACCGACCAGAGGCAAGTTCGCCTCTGATGGACTTAGAAAAAACTTCGGTGTGGGCTATTGTAATAGAGCAGAGTAACGTGGGCAGAGAAAATTCTCTGAAGCGGGAATCAGTTGCAAAGTGAAGCGAATGTGTCGCTGCAGGATTTCTAGACTTTCTAAAGTTGCAATTGTGAATAATCACGAGTATCAGAAGAATCCGTGACTGGTTAATACGCTCTTGAAATCGAGAGTGACTGCTGGCCGACCCCGAGCTCAACCAGACTGCCAGGCGCCGTTACAACGCCGCCCCCTCGGCCGTGCCGCCGCCTTCCCTCGGCCGCGCCGCCGCCCCTTCGGGTGACGCCCTCAGACGCCAGACCAGCTGACGCGCGTGCCTGGGTGGGCACAAGGACATCGCCCCGGCCGCGCCCTCTGCGAAGGTCGCCGCCGCCTCCCCTCGACGGCAACGCGCCCGTTTCGGGCCCACAAAAAGAAACTTTACCAAGGCAATATAATTCAGGGTATTCATCCCTGCGAAAATCCTGTAATGCGGTGTCGCGCTAAGACACACTGATCTGTAATATTTGTTACCATTGTGATGCTAACTATAAGTCTTCCTAATTTCTAAGCTTTACACTGGCTACTAACTTTTCATCTTCTTATCTGTCCACCTAATTTTCAGATTTCTGATCCTATTTACATGTGTAACTTCCCTGGGGCATTTTGAATTATTTTGCCCAGGAATAAAAGTGATTTTACCAGTGATCAAAGTGTTTCTTTCATGTTACCAGTATCTGTTAACGATTCCTTCCATCACCGACTGAGCTATTTCAGGGCCGCTTACCGGGCGTTCTCTCACGAGACGACCGGGAGTGTTACAATATATATATATATATATATATATATATATATATATATATATATATATATATATATATATATTGTGACGTACCTGGTTCTGCCTCAGCTGTGAAGTACCTATCAGTGCATGCACTGATCGGACGCCAGCTGTGACGCACCTGTTGGTTGGTACTTTTCACTACAAATTTAGAAGTTCTAGAGGTTGGGTATCTTGCTCGCGAATGGGTCATCAGAGGAACTTGGTAATATATTGGTGCGCCAAAATGATAATTTTGTATAAGCAAAAATACAATTTATTGATGACTGAATGTTAAATACACTTGATCAATTACAAAAACCCTCTATAACTTGGTACCAAGATTTTGTTAACCGTGTTATCTTATCATACCTTGGGGCCCCATTAACAATTCGATCGTGGTGGTTCCTCACCCCGGCGGCGGTGACGGTTGATCTCCGCCGCAGCTCGGCGTCCTTGGGCTGCTGATGACGTAGACACGCTGATCTGCAGAAGCGGCGATGGGAGTCCCTTGGCCGCCACCTCGGATGTATCGGCCTTCGCTCACACCCGCGTAATTACAGGGTCTTGAAAATGTCCGTTGCATTCACACCACGCATGTGAATTGTTACTGCGCCCCTCCTTGGTTTCGTTTCACTTCTCTCTCGCAATTACTAGGCTATAAATCACCGGCTTCTAATCAGTAATGATACATATGTGATACTATTAAATGTTTTCATCATTGGCAGAGCTTCACTTTGTCTAAAACTATCCGTATTTCTTCTGCCACACGCTCTCCGTGACTGCCTTACATTCGCCACTCGGCGTCTGCTCGCAACTCGGCGTCTCTCGCCACACCACCGTCGTCTCCGGCCACCTCCCGGCCACTGCCACTACTTTTTCAACCGCCACTCGGCGTCCCCTTCAACCGTCGCCACCTGTAACGGCCGAGAATCCCCTCCCTTCGCTGGGCAACGGCGGCGGTCGCGTTCGCCAATCCCCCGCCGCTCGCTCGCACCTGCCGCTGTACTGCGCAGTTCAAATGAGTAATAATATACTCTTGTAGTAATTGTCCGTAATTACGGAGGGAAACATCGTGTTTCATCATATATATATATATATATATTTATATATATATATATATATATATATATATATATATATATAGTTTAAAAAAATGGCTCCATTATTATATATATAATTACTATTTCATTACTTTTGTCTAACCATAAACATGTCGAAATAAAATTTACGTTATAAACAAATTCTGTGTACTTAACCTGATCTACCTGTTCCCTTGTTAAATCGTGACAAAGGGAACTTACAGCAGGTTTTCTCGGGTACTCCCGTGTTTTTTTCCTCTCATCTCACAATTGTATCACTTTCATTTAAATATAACTCATCCATCAAATCTTTCAGGTAGTGCCGAAAAGGCTATAGGAAGTGTCCATTAAAGATATTTATCTGAAAAAATGAACTAATTTCTATAATTCCAAACTCAGGGAAAATTTACGAAATAACCTCACGATATGAGTCAAAAACTTTGGACTCGCTTCAGCTGCGGGCCAGTGCAGTCGCTCCGCCAACAGCAGCTAGAATCGTTCAGTGTGAAAGTGCAACTCAACATCACGCCGAACGTTAGGAACATTGTGTTCGTAATAGTGTTCAGTGGTTACAATTATTCAGCTACGAGTGCTTTAGTAGTTGAATGAACATCAACGTTTCATCCAGCACAGGGCGAGTGGTCAGTGAAGCCCTAGACTCTTTATATCATTCGGAAGAGTCATTTAATGTGGTTCCAGACGAAGGCAATGTGATTCTCACGGACAGCATGGAATTCATCGAAATACCGCCTCAACGTCAACACTTCGCAAGCAACAACATCCAATTCGGGGCCGGCGCATCAGGCCAGCCCGAGGAACGAATGCATTCACAACAGTCAGACACTTCAGTCCAACCGTATCATAACAAGGTAATGTCGCAAGGAAAGCGAGCCAGCGATAACGACAGTGATAACAGAGACCTTAAACGTGTAACTACAGACATTCTGCCCCCGGCAGGGTCGAACCTACAAAGTCAAAACAATGTAGAAATCAAAAAGAGATTTAGGTGGCTAAACGAAGAAATCCCAGATGATCTAAGTGACGAAAATAAAATCCCACCAAATTTTGTTACTAATTTTGAAAATCAAGTTTCTCTCGCCAATGAAATGAAATGTAATGTGTCATCCAACTTCACTACAGAATTCAAAAATCAAAAGATTCGAATGCAATTCCAATCGGTGACCGATATCCGAAAAACAGTTAAAAATTTCCTCGCCACCAAAAAACAGTTTCACACGTATTCCGATAATATTAGTTAAAAATACTACATAGTGATGAAGAATATTCATCCTTCAATCTCATAAAATGAAATATTAGCCGAAATCAACAACAAATTCAATTAAGCTATAAACGTTACACGACTGTATAAAAACGATTCCCTCATCCCAGTACTGGCAGTGGACTTTGATGGAACTCACAAAATCGAGGATGTTAGAAATAAAAAAATAGGCAATAACATTGTGAAACCAGAAAAAAGAAAGAAAACCAAGATCCCCTTACAATGTTACCGGTGTTTAGACTTTGGACACAGCAAAAACAATTGCAATCATTCAATTTCATGTGTGTTTTGTGCAGGTAATCACCTATCAGCAAACTGTGAACAAAAGAACTCCACTCCTACATGTATACATTGTCTTGGGAAGCATAGGGCTGACCTCAGATGAGTAGAATGTCCATATTACCGAAAAAGTTTAGAACTTAAAAGAAATAATCCAAATGACAGACTTAGGAACAATCCTACTCCCCCGGAGTTCAATACAACAAACTTATTATTTTATTTATTTATTTAATAGGTAATTGTTACAAACAAATTAGATTAATTGATCCTATGTGGCTAGACCGAAGGTCTTTAAGCCATTACAATACCTACATCCTTTCGCGTTCTAATCTTTCGAATTCTGGTATTCACCCCAAATGGTCTCTCCATCGCATCAAGCCGCGGAAAAGAGACCATAAGGTACGGCACAGGAAAAAAACCCTGAAGGGGAAAAATCTGCCGTCAGAAGCCGTGTACATTCTAATCTATCCGACGTTTATTTTAACTATTTATTTTCTGGTGCGGGCGTCCTGCCGTCTCCTTCCAGTGCTTGGCCACCTCAGCACCTAAAATCAAACCGCGCCACAGAAGATCGTCCGTACCAACGCCTCTGCCCTTACATTTTCGATCCCCCCTTCCCTTCACCCCCTAATGTGCTTATTACTATGCCAGTTTTATTTTATTTATTATATTGACATGTTACTTAACAATTGACTACGTCTTATGTTTTATTTCTTAACTGTTTACTAACTTAACATAAAATATCTGATTAACTTACTTATTGTTACCTTATTGACATTAATTTCTCTCCAGTCTAGGCTCCGCTCAAGGTAACCAGTGCTGTTTTCCCACTCCCTAATTTCAGTTTCCTTAATGGTCCGAACCTTTCCTAAAAATGTTCCTAATTCTTTCATAAATTCACACCTTTTGTCACCTAAAATGTTTTGGACGAGCGTTACGTTCCTGTTGGGGAAGTAGTAATTTCCCATTCCCATCCATTTTTTCTCCATGTTTCGGTTGCACAGCAAATTAAGAGGATGTGTATCCAGTCTTCCCTATCACCGCAAAGCACACAGATGCCATTACCACTTGCGTCCTTTAGTCTACGCAGCATCCACCCCCCAACCCTAAACCAAGAGTATCCCCCTCTTGCGTCCTTTCCGAGTGTATGTACGTAACTTTCGCAACCCCATAATGGACTCGCATGGATTTGAGCTACAAGCGAACGTTTTCAGCCGTTGCTGCCCAGATCTCTTGCCATTTTATATCCGCAAGTCTATCGGAAATCAGCCTTTCTATCTCACGGGTTCCCCACTATTTCCGGAGAGACGTATCCCAACCCTGCGCGGTCAGGTAGCCGTTTAATTTTGTACGCCCAGTAGCGATGGTCGCTTCCCTGCCATTGCACTCTAAAGCACCTATGTATAAGTGTGTCAGCCTGTTCATCTGCTAATTTAATCCAGAGTTTAATAGGTTTCATTTTTAAATCTCTCCAAATTCCTATACTACCGACCTCTCTTAAGACTCCGGCATTTGCTGCGCATCTAGAAACTCCTAGAATTAATGTGCAATGATCTGTTTCGATGCTTTCTAATTTATCCTATCCACTCCCCATACTTCTGCTCCATAGTTCATAGCTGGGAGAACTAACGATTTGAACATTGTATCGCATACTTTTACCGGCTATTCCGGAACCCTGCGCACTGCGCAAACGATTTCTATGAGTGCAATTCTTCCTTTGCTGTGAGCCGTCAATATGTGATTATTCCATCTCCCATTCATGGAAAATTTTGCACGAAGATATGTAAATGTTTTGACGCGGTCAATTTCTTCCCTAGCGTAGTACCATTTCTCTTTGCTACCCCAGATAAACTCATTCTTGAAGACTACTACTTTCGTTTTTTGAATATTTACTTTTCGTCCTCATGTCTCACTATACCGTTCTAGAATATTTAAACTCTTCTGTCAGCCCTCAATCGTCTCCGAGCATAAAACTAAATCATCAGCATATAGTAGTCCGGGAATTTTCAGGCCATCAATTACCGGAGCCGCTGTATCCGCTTCCTGTACCCACGTCAATAAATCATTTATAAACAAGATAAACAGCAGCGGTGAAAGAGGACATCCCTGTCTTACTCCTACTGTCGATTTTAGTTTTTGCGTCGTACTTCTGTCACTGCACTTACAACAAACCTTCTAACACTACCTCCAACCAAAAACATACCTAATTTCTCACACGCAACTAATATCAATCACTAACAAAACAACACAAACGCAAATTACCAACAACATAACAACCACAGACAAACAGAAACTACAACAATTTCAATATTGGTAACTCATTCATACAAAACATCACTCAGTTTATAACTAATTACATAATTAATTTTATAAATTCATTAATTCCAACAATTATACATATTATCCTACAATCAAATGCTATGGCATTTAGCAACAATTGTGGTTCACCGTAGCGATAAAATTATGTTAAATTGATATGCCAATGGCATTATCAACAAAAAAGCCGAATTACAACTCATCCTACATGCTAACAGAATTGATGTAGCTTGCATCACAGAAACACATCTAAACCAAGAAACCTCATTCTTTATTCAGGGATACATAACCATCAAAACAGACAGACAAAACTCGAAAGGTGGAGCAGTATTCATACTAATAAAATGCAGTATACCACATCACCAGATTACTCTACCACACACGCCCGGACTCGAAACAGCAGCAATAAATGTAAAGTATAATAATAACAGGACAATAACAGTAGTAACTGCTTACAAACCTCCAAAAAAAATCAATAATTGCAACATCTACACATTATTACAACTACCAAACCCATTCATTATTGCAGGTGATCTAAACTCTAAACACTTCTCATAGGGATGTCGGACTACTAATCCCGCTGGTAAATACTTATACAACATAAAAAGGAACGTGAATCTCAACATATTATCACCAACCGAACCCACTTACTTCCCATATGATCCAAACAAAATTCCAGACATACTTGACAATGCAGTCACAACTATTAAATTTCAATTCATTTCTACAACGTTCCATGAACTAGAATCAGACCACTTACCAGTAACAATATCAACTCGCGTAGAAAAGCCTCCCACAACTCCCCACCCACTTTAAATACTTATAACAATAAATGGAAGTACTTTAAGGGTTCCATAAATAAATCCATACCTCCATTTCACATTTTGAACTCTCCCCAAGAAATTAACCAAGCCATCATGACCCTCAACAATAAAATAATTAGTAATATTAGCAATAGTCATATTGAAAAAACTTGGAAGTTAACAAAATAATGCACAAACCGCTCCCAACTAATATAATTAACGTAATCCGAATAAAAAATAAAACAAGAAGGCTTTGGAATTCCCTAAGAATTCCCGCTTTAAAAAAAGAAGTAAATCTGCTAAATACTATTTGTAAAAAGTTTGTAAACAGATATGAACAAGAACAATACAATTCATATATCAATAACTTAAATACTAAAAAAATACTCTCTATGGCAGTTTACTAAGAAACTCTTAAAAAAAGAACAAATATTCCCCCATTAGCAACTAGTGATGGTAAACAATACTTTCCCAATGGAAAAATATTAAGTACTGGCCTCACACTTTGTTGACACTTTCACCCTCAATAACAGCCCCAAAGATCCTAATCACAACGAAATAATGACAATGTTCATTGCTCCCCTAAATGATGTTCCGCACCAAATACAGCTCATAACTCCTAATGAAATAAGAAAAATAACAAAGGATATGCCAAATAAAAAAACACCAGGCAACGATCGGATCAACACAATCATTCTAAAAAATCTACCGGAGAAAGCCATTGCATTTCTAAATAACATTTACAACTCTGTATTGAGAACAGGATATTTTCCTCAAACGTGGAAACACTCAGTCATTCACACAATAGCAAAACCAAGCAATAATCACTCAAAAGTCGAGAATTACAGACCTATCAGCCTGCTACCTATAATGTCAAAAATCTTAGAGAAATTAATACTCATCAGATTGAACAAAAATATCGAGGAAACTAACAGTATATCACAGCACCAGTTTGGATTCAAGTCGCTATGCTCCACCATTTATCAACTACTAAGGCTTCCGGAACAAATTCACACTGTATTTCAAAAGGGACAAAATACCATTGCTGCATTCGTAGACATTTCGCAAGCATTTGACAGAATATGGCATCCAGCTCTGATTTTTAAATTAAGTTTAATTGGTACATCTAAATATCTAGTAAGTGTTATCCTTAGCTATATAACAAAAAGAACATTTTCAGTTTCAGTCGAAGGCCACTGTTCCAACCTAAGAAGAATTTCTGCTGCGTTCCCAAGGTTCACCACTTTCCCCCACGTTGTTCAATTTATACACAGCAGATATTCCTACTTCAGCACATATAAACACCACTCAATTTGCCGATGACACTGCACTGTATATATCAGGGAACTCTTTAACAACTCTTCAAACACAGCTTCAGAATCACCTAAATTTACTAGCAAATTGGGCTAATGTCTGGAAAATAAAGTTGCACCCAACAAAATCTGTAGCAAAACTAATCCCATTAAAACCTTTTACACACCCTCTTCCATTATTCTTAAATAATGACATCAATTGTACACCATTTAATAAATCAATTAAATATTTGGGTTTAAACTACGATACCCGACTCAACTGGAAGCAACATAGAGGTAGAAACTCAGCAAGCCAAAACCAAACTAATTCAACTCCGACCCTTACTGAATAAACACAGCCAACTCTCCAAATCAAATGCTCTATTACTCTACAAAACAATAATCCGGCCGACATTACTCTATACTTGTCCAATCTGGACCAATGCTGCTAATTCCAACCTCAACAAAATACACGTTATCCAAAATAAATTTTTAAGATTAATTACAAAAGCACCATGGTACATTAGCAACAATCAATTACACAATGGTTTAAATATAAACACAATAAAAAACCAAATAGCCAATCTCGCACACTACATTTACACCAACTGTCAGTGCAAGCTATATTTATTCTCATAATTATATTTTTTTTTATACATTTATAAAGACGTACATCTTTTGAAGCTCTTACACAATGATGTAACTCTTTGAAGTTCTAAAACAATGGTGCAATTTCTCGCAATCATGCTTCCTGTAAGCCTGCAGAATAGCACGTGTACGGAGCCTCGCTACTCGGAATTCCTCTCACGCCACATCATGCAACCGACTCGCTTCGCTGGAAACCCCCACCACCGCACGGCAGAAACCGTGCAGCTGTGCCTCCTGGAAATCTCTGCTTGCGTCATGGCGCAATACTCTTGCAAGTCGTTACATGCTAACGGCTGCCTCGGGAGCCGGCCTGCCTGCCGCTCCCCCCCGCCAATGCCTTGTATTAACTTCTCCTTCTAGCCATCAGAGCGCACCACCTTACAGCATTCCCCTGCTGGCGCAAGCGGCTGGTGACACCAGTTGCCGCCGCGCGGCTGCGCTGCCCGCGCGCTCACGTCACGCCTAGGCTTCCCCCACCGCTGCCAGAGTTTTCCGTTGTGCTGGAATTATCTGGAAATCCAACCGACGCCTCGCCGTTCGCCGAGTCGTCGAGCCGCCAAATCAGTCTTCGTCTCGTCTCCTTGCTGAACAGACGTGCTCCGCGCCGCTCCGCGGCGTGCCTACTGCACTCGTCCGACCTCCTGCTGAGCGGATGAGTCTTGTGCCGCCCTCCTTGCGGTGTGCACACTCTGCATTGCTCTGTCGCTTCTCATGGGCAGACATACTGCATGCTGCTCCCCTCGCAGCGATTTCTCCGTGCTTGTCCGAGCCTGCTGCTGCACGGACGGACGGAGCCGCTCCTGGCGTCATCACCTGGGCCCCATGCTATGCATGCCGCTGCCTCAACTTGGCGGCCATTCTTGCCGTCTACGCTCAACTCACGTGCTGGTGACTATTGCGCCTCCACTGCTTGTCACGTATTCACGTTTGTGTGGCGTGTACAATTAACTGTTCTGTAATTTATGAAACTGTACTGCCTGCCATGCGTTCATGTTCATGAGCTGCATAATTAACTATTTACGAACTATTACGTGGTGCCTGTGATTTAACTATTCAACAAGCTATTGCTGCCACGTGTTTAGTTAACTTTGTATTCACGCCTGTGGCGCCTGTGATTTAACTATTCAACAAGCTATTGCTGCCACGTGTTCAGTTAACTTTGTATTCACGTCTGTGGCGCCTGTGATTTACTTGTGATTTAACTACCCTGCAAACTATTGCTGCCACGTGTTCAGCTAACTTGGTATTCACGTCTGTGGTACCTGTGATTAACTGTTTTATAAGTTGTGCTGCCGACACTACGTGTCTCACTGGTTTTCTTCGTGTTCTCTGTGGTGCTACTCACGGCACCCGCAATTCCCTGGACTTCATCTGCCTCTGTAGGGCATGGCCTAGCCTAAGCCGCCCGCAGCCACATCAACTTGAGCAAGATTCAAGAAGCTTGTATATTCATATTGTGATTTGTGCTGTAACCCCTTGTACCTTCTTCCCGCATAGTTTAAGATATATCTTTATGTATTTTTTTTGTCTTTAGAATATATGTTTACGTGTTTTAGACTACAACTCTTTCATGGTAACAAGCACTCTCCTTCCTCCTCCATCCTTGCGGTCCCAGATCTGCAAGAGTGGTTACAACCTGTTCTTTCTTTACAGAAATCTGGGTGGTCCTTCGAAATTAATCTAATTAATCTAATTAACCTGGGCTATGGCAGGAATGTTTGGGAAGAGTCGAAACTTGATTATTTCAAACCAGTCCACTTTGCTCGACTCCCCATTCATTTTGTTCCTTCGAGCTTCGGATTTTTACCAGTAAATTTACATATGCCTATATATGCCTAATTTCTTTTTTTAATGCCTTCCAGGTACCAAGCTGATATTCACATCAGCACATTCCTTTTGTATTTCCATTGTCAATGTCTACCAGGCATTAAAGCTGATACTTACATCAGCATTCACTTTGCATGTGCCTTTTTGAGCCATCATATTTTGTCGAGTGTGCTTGTTACTATATATACAAACTTGTGCTAATTGCATATCAATGTACTTGTTTTTTGTGTAACATACTTGTGTTAATTGTATTTGCTTTGTCAATGTGCTTGTTTTTTATGCAACACACTGATGCTTGATTTAAAATGTTACATGTACTTACTGTCCTGTATCGTGTAACGAGGCTGTGTTCCTGTATCGTGTAACGTGGCTGTTTGCTCCTGTATCATGTAACGAAGCTGTACGCTGTTCCACTACTGATGCTGCACCACTCAGCTGTTTTTTCAACAAATTTGTAAGTGTAATAACTTCATAGATGTGCGTCTATTCAGGGGATTTACTTGCTTGCTTGCTTGTAAAGATTACAATCACTGATTGCCAACTTTAACTTCACATGCATACATTTGTGTTTTTACATTTTTATGTGCTTTCTTGATTTCAAGTGTTTTTATTGTGTCATATACACACACATTTGTGCCTTTTATTGCAATTTTAAATGTCTCATGTATACACATCAGTGTTATTACTTGCCTTTTATGTGTCACATGTACATACAGTGTGCTTTGTTTAGTGTTTATGTATTTTTGGGGAAAATTCAGTGTTAATTGCTATTAGGTTAGGGCTCCCTTCTGATCCCTCAACATTCCTTTCTATTCTGTGCCCATCAATTGCCAATTGCGCACCCCAAGATGGCATCACAAACTCTCCCTAAGAAGGTTATTAACTTAATGGCCAAGTTGAAGGATGATTGCACCTCCTTTTCAAATTTTCTCACAGAAAATGAGCCACTTACCGCGCTCACGTGTGAACAATTAATCTCCAGAAAGGAATTGCTCATTAGAATTTTTGACAAACTTGATAATCTGACTGACAATATTGATCCATCTGACGAGACTTCTTCTCAATTGCGTGATCTTGTCAATAGTTATCATGAGGTTCTCGCTGCAGCTAATGTGGCACTGTCTAATTACAATTCAACTCTCGTTGACAATGATTCTGTTTCTAACAGATCAAGTCCTTCTGACTGTACCTCTAGAAGTTCTAAGCGCAATGTAAAATTACCTGAAATTAAATTGCCCACCTTTGATGGCAACCAAGCCAACTGGCTCACATTTAAAAACATTTTCGAAGGCCTTATATGTCAAGATGACATGCCCAATTCTAATAAATTTTATTACTTATCAGGCTCACTTGTAGGACAAGCCAAAGATTTATTGCACAACTTGCCTATTACCGATGACAACTTTACAGTTGCATGGGAATTACTGAAGCAACGGTATGACTCTCCCAGGGCTATCGTTAGCATTCACTTAAATTCGATTTTGAATCCTCCTGCATTAGCAAAGGGCTCCGCTTCTTCTTTGCAAAATTTAATTGACTACTTTAGATTACATGTGAATGCAATTAAGGGCATCAACGTTGATACTGATTTGTCAGATTTGTTGCTCGTTGCACTAATTTCCAAAAGTCTTCCCACTGACATTCTCAAGCAATGGGAACTGTCCTTGAATAGCAGTGAGCTCCCCACTTTCGATTCTTTGTTACAATATCTAGAACTACATCAACGAAGCTTAAGAGTTTTTGACAATCCTAATGTATACGCTTCAAATTCTCACGTTAATGACAAGCCTAACACCGCCAGGGCAGGCGATGTCAACAACACGGGAAAAGGCAAGTCACTAGTTTGTCCTAAATGCAATTCTGAACATTTGATTAAGAACTGTCCTTCATTTTTACAATTGTCACCTAAAGCTCGTTACGACTTCATTGTCAAGCAAGGTAGATGTTTTAGATGTTTTCACCCGAAGACCCATGGTCATTCCTGTACTACAAAATGTGATATTTGCAATAAGAATCACCACAAACTTTTGCATTTTGGTGATAAACCTCCTGCTAATCAACAAGCTGCATCAGCTGTTGCGACCAGTGCTGCCAAGCCAGCCACTTCAACTCTCATTCCAACAGCTTTAGTAAGCTGTTCTTCTAATAATGGCAGGTCTAAGCCCTTTGTTGCTCTTCTTGACACTGGAAGTGGTATTAACTTAATTACTTGGAGCACGGTAAAATCTCTTAAGTTACCTACAACGAAAATGCCTGTGACTATTTCTGGTATTGGTCCAGAAGCTTTAACAAGCACTCACAGCGCTACTTTAACAATTAGACCTTGTAATGTTCCTGATAGCTGGTCTTGTAAGATAAATTGTTCAATTGTGCATAGCATTCCTGGCACTCTTTCACATAGTTTTAATTGCGACAATTGGAATTTGCCCGCAAATCTAGTCTATGCAGATCCTCACTTTGATAATATTAAACCCATCGATCTCTTGCTTGGTGCGGATGTTTTCTTTGACATTTTACTGCCAGATAAGCTAACCAGATCCGATGGTGTCTATCCTGTGCTACAGCACACCAAATTAGGTTGGATTGTTGCGGGTCGCACCCCACGCTCCACTGCGCCCTCGCAAGCCCCTTGTAATCTGATTCAGACGCCCTTTGAGTTACCTGATCAGATCAAACACTTTTGGGAGGTAGAGGAAGTCTCGCCTCTCCATCCAATTTTACATGAGGAAGAAATAGCAGAATCTCACTTCGTAGCTACTCACTCGAGGGACGCCTCTGGCAGATACTCGGTCAAGCTCCCTGTTAATTCCAAATTAAATTCATTAGGCGACTCCAAACCTCAGGCAATCAAACGCTTTCTGGCAATTGAAAAAAGGCTTGAAAAGGATCCCGAACTGAAGCGGGACTACCATGAGTTTATCAACGAATATATTCAATTAGGACATATGCAACCAGCACCCAGCTGTGACAGTCTTATTAGTTATTACATTCCTCATCATCCAGTGTTCAAACCTTCCAGCTCTACTACTAAAACTAGGGTTGTGTTTGACGCTTCGGCTAAGACCACTACTGGTATTTCCCTCAATGATGCGCTATTGAATGGTAGCAAAATTCAAGACGATCTCTTTGATCTTTTACTCAAATTTAGAACTCACAAAATTGGCATTGCCGCCGATCTTAAAATGATGTTTCGCCAAGTAAATGTAGACCCATCTGACTGGAGCCTACAACGTGTTTTATGGAGGGACTCTCCCTCTCAACCTATCCAGGATTTTGTCTTAACTACGGTGACGTATGGTTTAAAACCAGCCACCTTTCTTGCTGTTCGCACTTTGCATCAGCTGGCCACTGACGAAGGCGCTGACTTCCCCATGGGCTCACATCTGTTAACGTCCAATTTTTATGTTGATGATTTCTTACATTCATCTCCCAACCTGCATAGTGCCAAACGAACTATCTCTGAATTAAACAGTTTGTTGGCAAAGGGTGGTTTTCTTTTACGTAAATGGGCTTCGAATGACAAGTCTGTTTTGTCAGATCTTCCGGATCACTTGCTGGCCAAGTCAGGCCACAAAATTTTCGAGTCCAAAGCCCCCGAAGCAGTATCCACTTTGGGTATTTCTTGGAACACTGTGACTGACATGTTCACCCTAGTGCTGTCAGACAAAATTAATTTTAATGTTACAAGGTTTACTAAAAGAACCATGCTGTCTGTGATATGTTCTTTATTCGATCCACTAGGCCTATTGGCCCCCTGTATAATTGTTTGCAAACTGTTGTTTCAAAGACTCTGGGAATATTCCCTCAATTGGGACCAATCACTCCCACCTGATATCGCCCTTAAATGGCAAGAGGTCTTTACGTCACTAATTGACATACCTACCATTAATGTTCCACGATGCATTCTGCCATCTGATTACTCCTCCATTGAACTGCATGGTTTTTCCGACAGCAGCCTAATAGCCTACGGAGCAGCCATTTATGTACGCTCTGTAAATGAACACGGTGCATATACTGTAAATTTACTCTGTGCCAAATCCAAGGTAGTGCCCTCTAATATGAAGTGCAAGGGTGACACCGCATTAACTATTCCTCGCTTAGAGCTCTGTGCTGCCGTCCTTCTGACCAAACTTATGATTAAAACTATTAAAATTCTTTCTCATGAACTTTCTCCCAATGCTGTCCTATTGTGGACTGACTCCAGGATAGTGTTGGACTGGATTCACTCACCACCCCTCAAGGGCAATGTGTTTGCGCGTAATCGTGCACAGTTTATTAGGGAGAATGCAAACGGCTTCACTTGGCGTTACATTCAATCTTCTCTTAATCCTGCGGATTTACTTTCACGTGGCGTCAAGCCCAAGGATTTGTTAAATTCAGATATCTGGTGGCACGGTCCACAATTCTTAACTCTTGAGTCAGCCTCATGGCCAAATAGCATTTCTGTAACTGTCAGCAACGCACCTGTGCTAGTCTGCAAGCCTCGCGACTCGTACCTGAACGAAAGAGTATGCTCTTACTACAGCTCTTTTCAAAAATCACTTCGCGTTATGGCATATGTTCTTCGCTTTGTCACATGTCTTAAATCCGCCAAGTCAGAACTAGCTTCGGACTCCACTAGTCCCACTAAGTCTCTTTCTGCTCACCAGCTTAATCATGCAAGATTAACATGTATCAGAATCGTACAACATCATGCCTTTCTCCCTGTGTTCAAGGCGCTCAACGACGGAGCCACGTGTCCCTCTAGCAGTGGCCTCCTTTCGCTCAATCCTTTTATTGACAATGATGGCTGCCTGCGTGTAGGTGGCAGAATCTCAGAGGCCGAGCTGTCTTTCGACACTCTCCACCCTCTAATTTTACCTTCTAAGCATCACTTTACTAGGGCACTTATTAACGACGCCCACTTGAAACTGGCCCATGCCAATGTTCAGTTTTTAACCGTCCATTTGCGACAATCTTATTGGATACTTTCCATTAGGAAGACAATCAAATCTGTGATACGTAAGTGTATCACATGTTTTCGCCATGCTCCTACATCAGCACAACAGCTCATGGGAAACCTCCCAGCTATACGTGTGACCCCATCTCCCACCTTTGGCATTGTGGGGGTGGATTATACAGGGCATTTTTGGCTTAGGCACGGAATTCGCGGCAAATCCCGCACCAAGGTGTATCTTGCACTTTTCGTGTGCATGGTCACCAAGGCCGTACACATCGAAATAGTCTCCTCTTTAACTACAGAAGCTTTCTTAATGGCTCTCAAACGATTTGTATCACGTCGCGGCATTCCAACTAAGATTTTTTCGGATAACGCTACCACCTTTGTGGGAGCCAATTCACGGCTGCATGCCCTTTACAACCTTTTCAAATCTTTAGCCTTTCAAAAGCAAATTATTGATTTTTGTTCTAATTCCTCCATTGACTGGACATTCATTCCACCCAGGTCCCCTCACGTTGGCGGCATCTGGGAAGCCGGCATCAAAATCCTAAAACGTCACTTGCTACGTCAAATAGGCGAAGCCGTGCTTTCTTATGAAGAATTGTTAACAACTGTCACGCATGTTGAGGCGATCTTAAATTCCAGACCTCTCATACGTCCATCGGATGACGCAGCTGAGTTTAATTATCTCACGCCTGCTCATTTCTTAATTGGCAGACCTCTTACAGCCTTGCCCGATCCCAATGCACTACAGCAGCAATCTGTACGCTGTCATTGGAATCAAACTCAAAATGCACTTGCCAACATCTGGACGCGCTGGACGAAGGAGTATCTGTTATCCCTTCAACAACGCTCCAAATGGACAGCTGTCTCTCCCAACATCAAATCGGGCACTCCCGTTTTGTTGATTGATGACAATCTCCCTCCTCTTGAGTGGAGGTTAGGGGTAATCACCCAAACTTTTCCCGGTCGTGATGGCCGCACTCGAACTGTACAAGTTCAAACCAAGGCAGGCTCCTTTGTGAGGCACATCCATCGCTTGTGTCCTCTACCCATTCATGATTAGTACACGTCTTTCACAGTCATTTTCTATTCGTTGTTTGTAGTTAGTTGTTTGTTGTTTTGTTAGCTGTAAGATTCGCTGTGTCGTAATTTAAACATAGGTAATTCATAGTTATTTAGTGTTAGTTATTTAGAGTCATTTTGTTTATCATTTTTGTTAGCTGTAAAATTAATTCATTATATTGTAGATATGTTAGTCATTAAGATTCTTGCATTACTGCATTTTGCATTTCTGCCTTTGCAGCCTCTCCGAGGTACAACATCTCATCCGAGATAATGCCTTATTAGCTTCGCTATGGCAACATTCTGCATTTTTACATTTGCAACCTCTTCGAGGTGCATTCTGTCAAATCTCATCCGAGATATGCCTCATTAGCTTCGCTATGGCAACATTCTGCATTTTTACATTTGCAACCTCTTCGAGGTGCACTCTGTCAAATCTCATCCGAGATATGCCTCATTAGCCTTTGCTATGGCAACATTCTGCATTTTTACATTTGCAACCTCTTCGAGGTGCATTCTGTCAAATCTCATCCGAGATATGCCTCATTAGCTTCGCTATGGCAACATTCTGCATTTTTACATTTGCAACCTCTTCGAGGTGCACTCTGTCAAATCTCATCCGAGATATGCCTCATTAGCCTTTGCTATGGCAACATTCTGCATTTTTACATTTGCAACCTCTTCGAGGTGCATTCTGTCAAATCTCATCCGAGATATGCCTCATTAGCCTTTGCTATGGCAACATTCCTGTTTAGTGCTAGTTATTTAGAGCTATTTGTTTCCAAAATTCATTGTATCATTGAAATATGTTAGTAATTAGGATTATGTTAAGGTTAGTAGTTAGGATTCTGCATTATGTTAGGATTTGTGCATTATTGCACCCATCACCTTTCCGAGGTGCACCATCTCCTTTGAGAAACCTCATTAGTCTTGCTATGTCAAGAATTCTGTTGCATCACTTGCCACCTCTCCGAGGTGCTCAATCTCATTCGAGTTTGCTTAACTGTGTTTAGCTTTGCTATTTACTGCACTTCCGCGCTTGCCACCTCGCAAGGCACCCGTTGCCATTTTAGTTGTCAACATCCTTTTTACCACCTTTACGAGGCGTCCAAGCTCATTCGAGATTACTTATTATTATGCAATATGTCAGATTACTTACTACATCGTGTGCCATCGCACCTGCCACCTCTTCGAGGTGCTCACTTGTTTAAGGTTTATTATACCTTCCTTACCAACGGCTACATTCACTATCCTTGCCACATATCTCCATACACCCTACCACTCCCATCTTATACCTAACTACCTAGCTTGCCCTAACATCTTTTTTGTCGAACGACCTAATCGTTCTGTGGGGGTGTATGTCAGTGCAAGCTATATTTATTCTCATAATTATATTTTTTTTTTATACATTTATAAAGACGTACATCTTTTGAAGCTCTTACACAATGATGTAACTCTTTGAAGTTCTAAAACAATGGTGCAATTTCTCGCAATCATGCTTCCTGTAAGCCTGCAGAATAGCACGTGTACGGAGCCTCGCTACTCGGAATTCCTCTCACGCCACATCATGCAACCGACTCGCTTCGCTGGAAACCCCCACCACCGCACGGCAGAAACCGTGCAGCTGTGCCTCCTGGAAATCTCTGCTTGCGTCATGGCGCAATACTCTTGCAAGTCGTTACATGCTAACGGCTGCCTCGGGAGCCGGCCTGCCTGCCGCTCCCCCCCGCCAATGCCTTGTATTAACTTCTCCTTCTAGCCATCAGAGCGCACCACCTTACAGCATTCCCCTGCTGGCGCAAGCGGCTGGTGACACCAGTTGCCGCCGCGCGGCTGCGCTGCCCGCGCGCTCACGTCACGCCTAGGCTTCCCCCACCGCTGCCAGAGTTTTCCGTTGTGCTGGAATTATCTGGAAATCCAACCGACGCCTCGCCGTTCGCCGAGTCGTCGAGCCGCCAAATCAGTCTTCGTCTCGTCTCCTTGCTGAACAGACGTGCTCCGCGCCGCTCCGCGGCGTGCCTACTGCACTCGTCCGACCTCCTGCTGAGCGGATGAGTCTTGTGCCGCCCTCCTTGCGGTGTGCACACTCTGCATTGCTCTGTCGCTTCTCATGGGCAGACATACTGCATGCTGCTCCCCTCGCAGCGATTTCTCCGTGCTTGTCCGAGCCTGCTGCTGCACGGACGGACGGAGCCGCTCCTGGCGTCATCACCTGGGCCCCATGCTATGCATGCCGCTGCCTCAACTTGGCGGCCATTCTTGCCGTCTACGCTCAACTCACGTGCTGGTGACTATTGCGCCTCCACTGCTTGTCACGTATTCACGTTTGTGTGGCGTGTACAATTAACTGTTCTGTAATTTATGAAACTGTACTGCCTGCCATGCGTTCATGTTCATGAGCTGCATAATTAACTATTTACGAACTAT
Organism: Gryllus longicercus; assembly: GCA_038098605.1. NCBI lineage: Eukaryota > Metazoa > Arthropoda > Insecta > Orthoptera > Gryllidae > Gryllus > Gryllus longicercus. The sequence goes on from JAZDUA010000110.1 coordinate 434,453, forward strand.
TACGTGGTGCCTGTGATTTAACTATTCAACAAGCTATTGCTGCCACGTGTTTAGTTAACTTTGTATTCACGCCTGTGGCGCCTGTGATTTAACTATTCAACAAGCTATTGCTGCCACGTGTTCAGTTAACTTTGTATTCACGTCTGTGGCGCCTGTGATTTACTTGTGATTTAACTACCCTGCAAACTATTGCTGCCACGTGTTCAGCTAACTTGGTATTCACGTCTGTGGTACCTGTGATTAACTGTTTTATAAGTTGTGCTGCCGACACTACGTGTCTCACTGGTTTTCTTCGTGTTCTCTGTGGTGCTACTCACGGCACCCGCAATTCCCTGGACTTCATCTGCCTCTGTAGGGCATGGCCTAGCCTAAGCCGCCCGCAGCCACATCAACTTGAGCAAGATTCAAGAAGCTTGTATATTCATATTGTGATTTGTGCTGTAACCCCTTGTACCTTCTTCCCGCATAGTTTAAGATATATCTTTATGTATTTTTTTTGTCTTTAGAATATATGTTTACGTGTTTTAGACTACAACTCTTTCATGGTAACAAGCACTCTCCTTCCTCCTCCATCCTTGCGGTCCCAGATCTGCAAGAGTGGTTACAACCTGTTCTTTCTTTACAGAAATCTGGGTGGTCCTTCGAAATTAATCTAATTAATCTAATTAACCTGGGCTATGGCAGGAATGTTTGGGAAGAGTCGAAACTTGATTATTTCAAACCAGTCCACTTTGCTCGACTCCCCATTCACCAACCTTCCCCTAATTCAAACAACATCGTTCTATAAAGTAGGCAAAGCCCCCAATTATCAAACGAGAATTAACAACAGATATCCCCTCCATTCACTTTATAAAATATTCGCAAACTTGAAATAATACTAATCTGAGGTGCTTCCTGCTTCCTCTCCCAATATATTGTTTTATATAATAGTAATGCATAATTTTAAGTTAATGTAAGTTAGTATAAGATAGGTTAAGACCATCAATCATTTGCACCGTTAATATGTAAAATGAACAATATAATGTCTACCAAATATAAAAATGATAATAAAAAAAAATTAATCAAAAGATGCTCCTCTTGTTCGAAACTCTAATATTCTTTGCGTTCAATTCGAATTCAATACCAGACTCAAATAAATCTATGAAACAGCCATATAAATGTAATTACAAAATTTGATGGTGGTTTATTGCTATGAGAGTAACAGAATGTAAACAAGACAAACAGTGTAATACTAAAGTTACAGAATGTCACGTTAAAAAGGAGACATAAAGCCCAACGTCTTCCTTGCTAATTTTCATGTGCATTTGACCCATTACCTCAGAAACCATTTAACCTAGTTTTGTTAACTTTTAGGAGAAGCTTGCTGGAGTACGTTTTAAGTAAATACAAACATACATATTTTTAATATTGTTTTGTAATTTACAGCCGTTTTGAAAGAAGTAAACACTATTACACACACTAAAACAGTACTTTTATGCAGAAATCCTGAAGTATAAAGCTTGCCGTTATTATTTTGTTTCCTTATACTCTTTATTACTTTATTAACCTCCTACAAAAAACTGATAATTATTAGTACTTAGTCGTTTCAGAGATAATGGGATAAATGTGATAAAAAATGTTATTTTTCAGAAATCGGCGTCAAAGTTAATCCTTTCACGAAACCAGTCACCTTGAAATGGAAACACGTTTGGTGCGTAAATGGTCATGCCAGATTTGCAGTCATAAAGTTTTGCAATGCGAGCAATATTAAAGAATGAACTTTTCTCTAGCATTTAGTGAACCTCAGATCCTTCGAAATAAATTAGTGCAAAAGATACAAATGAAAGACTCGTAACTAAAATGACTGCCATTTTTACATACACTGACTAAGAAGAAAATATAAAAAAAATAGAAGAGTGCATTTGACAATGATATATATTTTTTGTCGTACACAAATGTAAACAAATGTGTGTATATATATATATATATATATATATATATATATATATATATTGAAACCCATAATATGTGTTTCATTACACTAATTAGATCATTAGTGTAAGAAACCAATTGCTATTTTGAACTGCGTGGTGCGCGCGCTGAGCGCGGCGCGCCGGGGCCGGCGAGCAACCGCTGCCACCGCCGACGGTGCCTCCGCCGCCGGGAGGCTAGCGTGTGAATTTCGGTTGGAACTGGGCACCGCGCACGTGCAAAAGTTCGTTACGAGAATCGCGGACGAGAGCCGTTGGCAGAGCGCTGACGAGAGAGACGTGAGCGGAGCGGCGACAAGTGCGGACGTGCGGCGAGAGTTCTCCGCCGGTGTATGGACGCATAGAACATTGCGACGTATTTTACGTATTATTAGGAACCGCAAAGTGATTGATGTGTAAATAGAACATTAGAAGTATCAGTATAGTGAAAGATTAGTGTTGGTAGAATAATTGATGTTGTTCTTATTAGTTGGCGCGGTGGAAACATTCTTGAAATTGCGCGGTACAGGACTGTGACCAGTATACAGAGTAGGCGCGGGTTGTGTAATTAAACCCACTGACGGACAGTGATTCGAGGAAGGTGCGAAGCCGAGGTGTCAAGATCCTGATCGGGGAAGAATTGTTGGAGCATCAGCCGTGGGCGATTACCACGCCATCCGACGCTGACGGCCCGCAGCAGTAGCAGAGGTCGACAATCCTGTCGGCACGAGCGGTTCTACGAACATCATAGGTATTCGTTCGGGGCCCCGCAGGTATGAGAAATGCATTTCACTCTTAATCTTGGTACCAAGGCAGAGTGTAAAAACGTTGTCTAATGATGTAAATAACGAATTTGATTTAAAATAAATCTTGTTTATAATTGTATTTCAATTTATGATTAACCACCCCAACGTTGCACCAACTTATCCAGGGATCCATTCACGTAAAAGATACCCTCTCTTAGTGTTGTATTGCAGTGAAAATACCCGGAACAACCAGGTATGTCACAGCTGGCGCCCGAACAAGTGGATAACGTATAGTTAAGAAATGTGGCCTTAGGGAAGTTGGTGAAATGTTGGAAAATAATGTGCATGTAATTGATGTATAGTAGTGCAGGGTACAGATGAGAAGCAGGCAGTGAAGTGTATTATTGTAGACAACAAAAAGTAACAATACATGTGTTAGCAAAATATGCATAAGTCAAGTAAACATAATGAAATGTTGATAGTTACAAAAATGTTGTTGCATAATTAATTACGGGCTGACATAGGCAATTATTTGTGAGCATCCAATATATAGTTAATATTGTAGTTACTGAGGTTATGAAGGCTATACATGTACATGTTACAAATAATATAATGTAATAGAATTCCAAATTTTGTAAGACATTAATAATATTTGAATGGCTTGGCAATTTTTTTATAACATGGAAATCAAAGAAATGGGGAAGTAGTAATAATTCTTATGAGAATATAAAGGTGGTTAATAGTGTTGTACAAATTATGCACAAAATTGTTTTTTTTGCTGGGAACATTCACGCAGTAGTGCATTATTTATTGGTGATGGTAAAGTGTGGGGAATTTATTAGAAAAGATACCAGGTTGGGAAATATATACCAGCAGTGTGAATGTTTGTTGTGAATATCTATATGATATTATTGAGGAAAATTCAGGGAGGAGATATGACATGCAAATGTGAATGATGATTATGTACATAATATAGCAATAAGTGCGTTGAAAAGTAATTTCAATTAACAAGGGATTTATTATAATCTGAAAGCATTTTTGTGTAATAGTATTAACGAGTCTATTAGCAGTGTATATGTGTTTCAATGGTAATAATATTATGTATTGTAAGGATTATGTTTATGCATTGGTAGGTGAGTGGAAATTTATATGGCTATTGAATTAGTGTTATTGTGTTTATGGTGGTGAGTGAGGCTTGTTCGGTATTAAGTAGCAATTGAAATAGGAGTGAATTAAACCATTCACGAAGAATATACAGGGGTTGTGGTGGATATAGTGCATTCATAGGTTAACTGTGGTATCGTCGGTAGGTGAGGTAAGTGGAGAATTTGTGCGGTACTTTAGTGCAGTGAGAATCGATCGGACAGCTCAAAGCAACAGAATGGAGGCGCAAAATGTAGTGCTGGTCCGGGAAGAAAAGGCGGATGAAGTAGGGGAAATAAATGTAGGAATCGATAATAGCATACCATCGGGAAGCAGGGATAGTGGCATTGGAAGTCGGTTAGATGACACGTCAGGAGATAGCTTCAATAAAGAAATAGAAATCACGTCAACGCCGATGAACCAGGCAGCAGGAAATCCGAATCGGGGGGGTGGAGAAGATACTAATTTAGACATACTACAGATAATAATGATGATGCGGGAAGAACAGAAGAAGGCGGCAGAAGATCAGAAGAAAGCGGCAGAAGATCAGAAGAAAGCGGCAGAAGATCAGAAGAAAGCGGCAGAAGATCAGAAGAAGTTGATTGAAGAACTGTATGAGAAAGTAGACGAACAGAAATTATTTACAGAGGAGCAGATTAGGAAGTTGGCAGAAGAGCAGAGTAGGAAATTAGATGAACATAAAATATTTACGGAGAAGCAGATCAAGAAGTTCGCGGAAGAACAGAATAGGAAATTAGATGCAATAGGGGGGCGAATAGGACGCGCCGAAGAACAAATTGAGTTAACGAAGAAGGAGATGACTAAAATCGCGGAGCGGGTAGAAAGTCATGAGCAATGGACTGCCGAAGAATTGCGTAAACAGAAAAGATCCGAGGAGGAACAGAATGGGAAAGCGGAGGAACCGGATAGGAAAGATGAGGTGCTAAAAGTTCAATCATACCATCAAGTAGATGCTAGGGTAGCGGTAGCAGATAGAACCGAGGGGATGACGAACCAAATCCATAAAGAAGTCAAGACAGCGGAGGGCAAAACGGTGGAGGTCCAAATCGAGGCCGAGGAGGATGTTTATAAAGTGAAAGTGAAAACGGAAGAATTGAAGTTAATAATGGAAGAAGAAGTGGAAATGAAAATAGAAGAAATGGAGCGTATAATAGAAGAAGAAATCATGGAAAATATACAAGGGTGCGAAGAGAAAAGAGTACAAGAAGAGTTTAAACAGGAAGAAGACGGGAAAATGTCGCCAAGTGTCAAGTATGGGGTGACACCAATTATGCCTCCAAAGTCGATGAAATCTCTGGGAGACGGGACGGAAAACCCTAAGGTAGTTATGCGAGCAGAAGAACGGCACCTAGCATCAAACAACATATTGGAAGGATACAAGATCCAGTTATCACACCTAATTTTAGAAGAGAACGCCAGGACATGGGCAGAGAATTTTGGTATATTTCCGAAATTTTTGAAGGAATTTGAAAACAAGATTTCTGTACGAAAGTGGAATGAAGAAACCCAAATAAACATCAAGAGCGACCAGAGGAATAGCCATTACAACTACATCACGGGAAGTCGTAGTGAATACAGAACGAAGAGCGTTATGGAGCCAAACACATTATTTACTCCTATAAAACATCAAGGAATCATTTGCATGTCAACGCGACAGTATCCTGTCACCGTGCAGAGCAGACTGGGCAGAGCAGATCATACCGATTCAGGAAAGGGTTTGAAGATATTGGAGGGGTACGAATTCACCTTTGCAGATGCCCCAAAGTATGGGAATGAAGGAGATGTAGGCAGGTCAAGAATGGAGCGAAGTCAGGGGCGAGGGAAGAGTGATGGTATGGTCAACCATTGGTACAAACGTAGAAGAGGTCGTAGCTGGAAATGGGATGATACCTATCAAGATGTGCTCAACACGCTGGAAGCTATGTCCTACAATTGTGAGTTAGGAAATCACTGTCAGCAAAATGGGGATGAACTGTCGCACAAGAGACAAGACATAGTAGGACATTACAAGCTTCAAATCGGAAACCTGGTTCAACATGGATGGAAAATAGTGAAGTGTAAATAAGTGTAATGTTAGGGTTAATAATAAGTAATCACATGTTAAATCGATTTTAAGTCATAAGTGCATATAGGGCGTCGGGCAATATGCAAGAGAGTGCAACCATCGGCAGTGACGATGTTACTAGTGTGAATTTTTCTAGAAACGGGAAAAATTCAAAAAAAGAAAGGGGGGGGTGATGAAACCCATAATATGTGTTTCATTACACTAATTAGATCATTAGTGTAAGAAACCAATTGCTATTTTGAACTGCGTGGTGCGCGCGCTGAGCGCGGCGCGCCGGGGCCGGCGAGCAACCGCTGCCACCGCCGACGGTGCCTCCGCCGCCGGGAGGCTAGCGTGTGAATTTCGGTTGGAACTGGGCACCGCGCACGTGCAAAAGTTCGTTACGAGAATCGCGGACGAGAGCCGTTGGCAGAGCGCTGACGAGAGAGACGTGAGCGGAGCGGCGACAAGTGCGGACGTGCGGCGAGAGTTCTCCGCCGGTGTATGGACGCATAGAACATTGCGACGTATTTTACGTATTATTAGGAACCGCAAAGTGATTGATGTGTAAATAGAACATTAGAAGTATCAGTATAGTGAAAGATTAGTGTTGGTAGAATAATTGATGTTGTTCTTATTAGTTGGCGCGGTGGAAACATTCTTGAAATTGCGCGGTACAGGACTGTGACCAGTATACAGAGTAGGCGCGGGTTGTGTAATTAAACCCACTGACGGACAGTGATTCGAGGAAGGTGCGAAGCCGAGGTGTCAAGATCCTGATCGGGGAAGAATTGTTGGAGCATCAGCCGTGGGCGATTACCACGCCATCCGACGCTGACGGCCCGCAGCAGTAGCAGAGGTCGACAATCCTGTCGGCACGAGCGGTTCTACGAACATCATAGGTATTCGTTCGGGGCCCCGCAGGTATGAGAAATGCATTTCACTCTTAATCTTGGTACCAAGGCAGAGTGTAAAAACGTTGTCTAATGATGTAAATAACGAATTTGATTTAAAATAAATCTTGTTTATAATTGTATTTCAATTTATGATTAACCACCCCAACGTTGCACCAACTTATCCAGGGATCCATTCACGTAAAAGATACCCTCTCTTAGTGTTGTATTGCAGTGAAAATACCCGGAACAACCAGGTATGTCACAATATATATATATATATATATATATATATATATATATATATATATATATATATACTTTTATTCAGTAAACTCTCAATATTTAGAAAACGTCAAAATCCCAAATATGTCAAAAATTCAGATTTTCGCTTTATGCCTCCCATTAAAACAAAAACTTTTCATTATGAATATATTTAGGTAGCGTGAAAGCTACCGTAAAATGAGTCTTGAATTAACTTTTTCTCAGAGTTGCATTAAATATATTTTTCAGAAAAGATGTTCTACAGACCATCCCTTGAATTATTCAACCTAAATACGATTCAAAATCGATTCAACAATCCACTTTTCTTCCTCATTCAACTATTCCACCTTATGTTTCCGTCTTCAATGACCTCGGAGCACGTAGTTTATCATCCCGACAGCAGATGGCAGCGAGTTCGCCCTACGTACCATCGCTGCTGCAAACTGCTCCGGGCGATAAGGTGACAATGCTCGATTGTGACACAGTAATACGGCAGCTCTGCTTCTACAGCTTGAGTTACACAAGCTTACGAAAAATGAATCTAACAGACATACGCGCGTACTTGTTAACTTTACGATTAGTGGTCCTTCTGTATTGTACAGATATCTAGTTGCAGGCAAGACAAATAAATACAATTCTATCTCGGGTTTGCTGTGATTTCATTACTGTGCACGTGGAAAATGTTCAAAAGATCTAAAATGACAGGTTTAAGAAACAAATTACGCGGAAAATTGTTTAATTACATCCAATTTCTGCAACGAACCAGAAGAGTTTATTGTGATCGTATCAGATTCCATTATCGTTTTAACTGAAAGAACCAATACCTTACCTCACGCGTTTGCCACTGATATCATGTGGTGCAAATGTTATCAGCGTCATACTTAGTTATGTCTGCGGCAGTAACAAATATTTACGGTTTAGATGGTGGATTATATTTTATAACGATAATACTTTTCACTGATACGTTTATGATGACTAATAACTGTCAATCAGTGGCGCACATCGGTTTTTATGTAATAGAGGGAATAATAAGTGATGTATCTCATTATTCAACATGAAAATACTTTTTATGAGCAGAATAATTCAAAAGATGAATTTCAACATCACCTATCTTTATCACTAAATAATACTTATCATCTGCTCACTCTTTCAACTGTCACAGTTGTACAGCTGAGGTGCATCAAAAGAAAAAAGGAACATATTTAATATTTAACATTAACATAAATAATATATGTGAATAATTATATTTGTTTTAATTAATTTTCTGAAGTGACGTACGTCATTCAGTATATCTGTCATTTTGTACGTTAATATTAATTATAAATAAGCAATTAAAACTAAGTTAAAAATTTAGTACAAAGGAAATTTTCTTTAAAAGAAAGGATCAAGCCATCTGGGCAGCACATTTTAGCCCCCCTCCCTCCCTGTACAAAATATTCAATGCATCACATTTAATGTGCTCTTCAAATCAATAATGCAATGTAATACATGCAACCGTATGTAATATTTGGGATGTGACTTTTGTCGCAAACACTTTCTATATTTTACATATACAGAAGTGAATGTAAGGGCATCGATCAGGAAGTTGATAACAAGGGAATTGACAATCCTGCTCTAAAGTGTTTTTTCATATAAGGTTATTTTTTGTTTAAATACATAAATGATTTGTATTACGATTGCGCGAAATGTTGTAGAAAAAAGCATTCAGTATATTTTGCAACGTTTTGCTGACTTTAAACGCGAATATTCTCAAAAAACACGAAAAATGAATTGTTTGAACGTAGGGTAACGTGTTTTGAAGTAAATAACTGAAGGATTGATTCAGTGAATGCATATTATTTTTTACACTAATTTACGTCCGACAAACACACGTTCCACGACTATACTTTAGCTACATCAGTCTTCTTTATCCCGCTTTCCGCGTCTAGAATTACTTGAACTCTTCTTCCAAAACTTCTCTCTACTTACAAAATAAGACAGCAAAAGGGACAATGATTCTGTGATCGCGACTGTTTCCATAATTGTCCTTTGCTTTAACACATAATATCCCAGCTTTTATCTCAAATTACTCATTTCCGAAATTATTATTTCCAAACGTTTATATTTTTATTACAATTTAGGACTTATTAATCCTTTTGAAATTCTATGTTCGAATTATCTAAATATGTACGTCAAATATTCAAACTATACCTTATTTTGAAGTTTTGTTTACTAAAATTTTTAAAGGGAATCAGACATCATTTTGTAATGTTAAAACATTCGCATTATTTCAGTGTCCAGCATAGACATTGGAATTTTTTAAAAACAAAAATTTCAGGTATTGAAGAAAGAAAGGGAAAGACATGGCTGTTGTACAGATCACGAAAAACAAAAGCAATTCTATTGAGGATGTCTTCCAGATCTAGTTCTGAGGAAATGTAGTGGAGTGAAAGGCTCTATGTCTGTGCTAAATAAGTATGAAAGGGCAAATGTGAAGATTTTAGGTCATGATAACGAATTATTTCTCGATATGTTTTAAATCAACTTGAAATTTAATATTAATTAGTATGAACTGAACTTGGAAATATAAATAAAGTAGTTTTGATCGAAATTCCTCCTCGGCTTCTGAAAGTTGAAACATCGCTAAAAAGAAGCATTAAGAAATACCAAGAGACAACAATCGATTTGTTGTGAAACCTCAAAATGCAGTTTCATGTTCTTGTAGTTTGATTTCTGATTAACAATACCACATCTATGTGTGACTTATAATCTTCTATAATATAAAAATGAATCGCAAAATGTGTTGGTAACCGCATAACTCAACAACGCCTGGACCAATTTGGGCAATTCTTTTTTTAAAATGTTCGTTGAAGTCCAAGGATGGTTTTTACGTCGAGAAAAATTCGAATAATTGCCGGAAAAAACCTAAAAACAGCCTTTTTCTTTTTCCCATACAAACGTTTTCTAACTAAAACGTAGAGTCAATTTGAGCTTTATCACTCTAGCTATCTCTATCTCTCACTATCTCTCACTATCTCACACTAGCTATCTCTCACTCAGCTAAAGTACTCATTGTTGTAGGTATGTTCGTAACGTCAAAGAGTCAATGTGCACTTTATTACCGTTATACAAAGTTCAAATTCAATCATATCTATCAAAACAGTGTGCGTGTGTGCGTTGGAGCACAGAATACATGGTTGGAGGATTTAATGTCGCGTTCCGAAATTATTATAATATAGATATGCCTCCTATTAGACGAAGCAATTTAGGTAGAAGAACCCGAAATGCTACAAAGCAAGCTAATTACCGATCTAATCATGCTGCACAAGAACGTGACGACCGAAATGAACGTGAAAGAATTAGGATATCACGAACGCGTGAAGCGCGAGCGCTACATTCAACTAATAATCGCGCAAGTTTGAATCGAGCTGCTTTCAGTTACGATGTGTCAATTGACTACAGTAACTACCAATTTGTTGTTATTGGTTCTATGAACTCGGTTTGCTCATATTGTAAGGCATTGAAATTTAAAAACGAAGCTAATGGATTGTGTTGCGCAAATGGTAAAGTGAAATTGATACCATTGGAACCACCACCAGAGCCATTGTACTCATTGGTTTCAGGAATAGGAACAGATTCCATACACTTTTTGACAAATATCCAACAATATAACAATTGCCTTCAAATGACTTCATTTGGGTCAACAAACGTATGGGAAAAAGAAAAAGGCTGTTTTTAGTTTTTTTCCGGCAATTATTCGAATTTTTCTCGACGTAAAAACCATCCTTGGACTTCAACGAACATTTTAAAAAAAGAATTGCCCAAATTGGTCCAGGCGTTGTTGAGTTATGCGGTTACCAACACATTTTGCGATTCATTTTTATATTATAGAAGATTCATCACAAGAAACTAATCTGCGTTGTGCACATAACAATTCAGTAAAGAGGTCTATTGTAGAACAATTACAAACTTTATTTCATGAACACAATCAATTGATTATATTGTTTAAAACTGCCCTGGATCTGATGCCATCAGATAACCCAAAATTGTAATCAGAGCTGATAAAACACCTGCGGGTCAACATGCAAGACGTTTTAATGCACCAAATATTGATGAAGTTGCTATCGTTGTAGTTGGAGAAAACTTGGAATCCCGTGATATTGTTTTACATCGTCGGAATGATCAATTACAACGTATAAAGGAAACACACCGCTCATATGATGCACTGCAATATCCCATTATATTTTGGCAAGGTGAAGATGGCTATGATTTCTCAATAAAAATGATAAATCCCATTACAGGTAATTAAAATAGTAGTTAATATCTCAGTCACTATATTATGTATTTTAATTTTATATTTCAATGTTATTAAAACAAAATCTATTTACAGGTTCTGAAACTAACAAAAAAGTCAGTTCAATGAACTATTATTCATACCGCCTAATGATTCGGGAAAATGAAGACAATCACATATTGAAATGTCGGCGATTATATCACAAATATATTGTTGACATGTATGTTAAAATTGAAACGGAGAGGTTGAATCAGACCAAACTCCGATCTGAAGAGTATATTCACCTTCGAGATACGATTAATACTGATGGAAATGCACAGAATGTTGGTCGGATGACTATTCTTCCAGCAACATACATCGGAAGCCCTCGACATATGCACGAATATGCTCAAGATGCCATGTCGTATGTTCGTCATTATGGTACAGCAGATTTGTTCATCACATTTACATGCAATCCGCACTGGATAGAAATCAAGCAGGAGTTATTCCCTGGGCAATCACCCATTGATCGTCATGATATTACAGCCAGAGTCTTTAGACAAAAATTGATATCTTTAATGGATTTCATCGTAAAACATTATGTGCTTGGTGAGACACGCTGCTGGATGTATTATGTGGAGTGGCAGAAACGAGGATTGCCACAGGCACACATTTTGATTTGGTTGGTTGAAAAGATAAGGCCAAATGAAGTTGATGTAGTGATATCAGCTGAAATCCCTGATGTACAAGTAGATCCTGGATTGCATGAGGTAGCTATCAAAAATATGATACATGGTCCCTGTGGAACTCTTAATCAAAATTCACCATGTATGATGGATGGTAAATGTTCAAATCGATATCCACGGACATTAATATCGGAAACAATTACTGGTAATGACGGTTATCCACTGTATCGTCGACGATCGACAGCAGACAATGGAAGATCAACAATTATCAAATTAAATCAACAAGATATTGAAATAGATAATCGTTGGATTGTTCCATATTCACCCATTTTATCAAAGACCTTCAAAGCACACATCAACGTTGAATATTGCCATTCAGTGAAATCTATTAAATACATTTGCAAATATGTAACCAAACGGAGTGATATGGCTGTGATTGGAATTGGTGCAGAGAATTCCAATGATGAAGTTACCCAATACCAAATGGACCGCTATGTTAGTAGTAATGAAGCAGTATGGCGAATATTTTCTTTTCCTATTCATGAGAGACACCCTTCCGTTGTTCACTTAGCTGTGCATTTAGAAAACGGACAAAGAATGTATTTTACAGCACAGAACGCAGTACAAAGAGCTGCTCAGCCACCATCTACTACATTAACCAGTTTTTTTGAGACATGCCAAAACGATGACTTTGCACAAACATTGCTATATTCTGAAATGCCAAAATATTATACTTGGAATCAATCCTCAAGGAGATTTATACGATGGAAACAAGGAAAACAAGTTCCAGGATACCCAGATGTGTATTCCACCGATGCCATTGGTCGAATTTATTCAGTACATCCAAGCAATGATGAATGTTTTTATTTACGACTGCTATTAGTCAATGTACGTGGCCCAACATCATTCCAACATTTACGAACTGTTGATGGTGAATTGTGTGGATCTTACAGAGAAGCCTGTCAACGTTTGCAATTGCTAGAAAATGACGCCCATTGCGATCAAACTCTCAATGATGCTGTAATATCAAACGCTCATCAAATACGAACATTGTTTTCTATAATCATATCTACATGCTTCCCATCAAACCCAATTTATTTATGGATCAAGTACAAAGATTATATGTGTGATGATATTTTGTATCAAATACGAAATAGAATGGGAAATCCAAATATACAAATCAGTGAAGAAATTTATAATGAAGCATTGATTTCAATTGAGGACATGTGCTTGATGATGTCAAACAAACTATTAATTCAATTAGGCCTGGCCCAATCGTCCAATGCATGATGCTTTTAACCAACAGTTGAATCGAGAAAAACTGTATGACCTCAACACTTTGAAAGAATTAATTCAAACAAATCTTGCACTGTTGAATGAACAACAGAAGTACGTATTTGACACTCTTATGAAAGTAACAAATGATGAAACTGGAGGGATTTACTTCTTAGATGCACCTGGTGGTACAGGAAAAACTTTCTTGATTTCATTAATATTAGCAACGATTCGCTCACAAAATAAAATTGCACTTGCACTCGCTTCGTCGGGAATCGCAGCAACTTTGCTTGACGGTGGTAGAACAGCACATTCAGCATTAAAATTGCCATTAAATATGCAAAGCAATGAAACTCCGACCTGCAACATTTCGAAAAACTCTGCAATGGCAAAGGTCTTGCAGCAATGTAAATTAATTGTTTGGGATGAATGCACGATGGCACATAAAAAATCTTTGGAGCCTTTAGACAGAACCTTAAAAGATCTACGGAGCAATCATAACCAATTTGGTGGTGCAATATTTTTATTAGCAGGAGATTTTCGTCAAACATTGCCAGTGATTCCACGATCAACACCAGCTGATGAACTCAATGCATGTCTAAAGTCCTCCAATTTGTGGAAACATGTCAGAGTACTTTATTTAAGCAAGAATATGCGTGTCGAGTTGCAAAATGACCAATCTGGAAACATATTCTCTAAACAACTCATTGACATTGGTAATGGCAAATTTCCTATAGACATGTTGACTGGCTGCATTAACTTTCCTCAAAGTTTTTGTCAGTTAACTCGATCAAAAGATGAACTTATTCAGAAGGTGTTTCCAGATGTTTCTCAAAATTACAGAAACCATGATTGGTTGAGCGAACGAGCTATATTGGCTGCAAAAAACACAGATGTAAATGAATTAAATTTAAAAATTCAAGAACAAATTACAGGCGAATCGAGGATGTATAAATCATTTGATTTGGCTACTAACCAAGATGATGTAGTGAACTATCCACCAGAATTTTTAAACTCGCTGGATTTACCAGGATTGCCACCTCACAATCTTCAATTAAAGGTTGGATCGGTAGTTATAATGTTGCGAAATATCAACCAACCACGTCTTTGCAGCGGCACACGGTTAGCGATAAAAAAATTACTAAACAACGTGATAGAAGCAACTATACTGAAAGGAAAGTATAAAGGAGAAGACGTTCTCATACCGCGCATCCCAATGATTCAGACTGATGTGCCGTTTAACTTTAAACGACTACAGTTTCCAGTTCGGCTTGCTTTTGCTATGACCATAAACAAGTCCCAGGGGCAATCATTAAGTGTTTGTGGTATTAATCTGGAAAACCCATGTTTCTCACATGGTCAATTGTATGTTGCCTGTTCCCGTGTTGGAAAACCATCAGATTTGTTTGTCTATGCGCCAGGTAATCAAACAAAAAACATTGTATATCACAAAGCACTACAATGAAAATAAAACTGTTTTTTGTTAATAATTATGATTCACATGATTAACAACAAAGCGATTACTTACTTTTAAAGGCTTATATATGTTTTATTTAATTATATTTCTTATTCACAACGCCCTATCACCAGGGTGACGGTTCTGTTCAGGAGAGTTTTTGCCCAGACTATAAAATATGTAGGAACAAAAAACTGTCACATTACAAATCTATTGGACAGAACGAAGTCTGTCGGGTCCGCTAGTAATATATACATGGGAGTCTGTTTCTTCCCTGTATGTGTACACAAACCATGTATGTATGTTTACATACATCTTTCTATTTGAATTTTGAAGCTTCCCCCTAATGTATTTTTGTCACAGGCACTAACAAGTCATGAAACATGTCATTTAAAACGGCAAATTAATTGTTATTTGCGTTATTTGACGTTTAGATTTTAAATTTTTATTTAATTTCTAGTAAAGACCGTCCGTCCGTCCGTCCGTCCGTCCGTTCGTCCGTTCGTCCGTTCGTCCGTTCGTCCGTTCGTCCGTTCGTCCGTTCGTCCGTTCGTCCGTTCGTCCGTTCGTCCGTTCGTCCGTTCGTCCGTTCGTCCGTCCGTCCGTCCGTCCGTCCGTTCGTCCGTTCGTCCGTCTATCCCTTCGTGGTCAACGCTAACGCCTAAATCGTTTGAGCGATTTTCTCCAAAATTGAAATTCCCAAACCAATGGACAAAAACTTGAGCCTCGAGTTAATGACGGATATTTGGTTTGGAAGGGGAGGGAGTACTTTGAAGAAAGCTTAAAAACATGTTAAAAATTTTCTGAAAAATGGCTCCAAATTTGTTTACTAATCTTTTTCTTCTGACAGCGTGAAGAACGCATGATAATGGCGCAGATATCATTTTCGTTAAACTAGCTGCATTATCAAAGATTCCAAAAGAAGAAATCATGAAAGAAAGTATTGTTCTGTCGTAGAACCACTAGTTTAAGTTTCAAAAGAGTCTGTACGTTGAAAAAAGATCTCAGAGTGACAGCAGGACCCGGCTGTAAGCTTATAGTACCGTTACAATCATTTCAGAAGTACTGATTGCAAATCTTTCGGTTCAATGATTTTTTTTTTCAAAAAACCCACTTTTCGTGCTCAGCGTCGGGCCGGGGGAACGTCGACGGCTTCTGCCGCATCGCCGCGCACTTCCTGGAGGAGGACGACTCGGAGGCCATGCAGAAGGAGCTCAAGGAGGCCTTCCGCATTTACGACAGCGAAGTTGAGTGCCACCGCGGCGTCCCAGAAGGGCCAGCGAAGGGTGCGGAAACAGCACGACTTTATCGAATTATTGGTGACGGTTATGGTGTTTTATGATGTTCAATGTTTATTAATTATTCATACGATATAATTATTGACTTATTACTCTGAGATATAATTATTCATATAGTGCGCATTGTAAATAAATACAGTGTACCAGGAAAATCTCTCGACAGTAGCACCTTGCTGGTGAGAGTGCAAGCAACAGAAACTACGTTGGTAGTATTAGGTGCAGCTTGTAACAAAAGAATACGTTCATTTCATACTCATTCCAATCATAACATGCGCTGGAAGTCTTGCCCCTCAGGGATTTGGTTGCTGCCGACGTAAATGCAATTATTGTAGGGGGCCCTGATTCGGCTCAGCTCGGAGAGAATTGCCTGGCGCACTGCATTTATGCCGGCCTTTGTATGTGTGTTATCGCGGATCTTTTGAGTTTTCTGATCACCGACCGAGGAGACCGAAAGTGTGTCTAGTGTAAAGGTTAAAATATGTCTCCACGAGGGGCATCTCTACAGTGCGGATAGCGAAAATCGGCATTCTTCGAAAACTGGAAAAAGCCCTCGGTATAAAAATATATAAAATTCAAAACTAATAGTGTTGCAAGGGCACGTTTTTCTCGTATTAGTAATGGTTATGCTAATTTGTAATAATCACTACATATTTATTCATATATTGCATATTGTAAATGAATATTTATATATATTTCGAAACTAATGTGGTGCTTTTATCTCGTATTTTTAATAAAGGTTAATCTATTTTATAATACTATCACAAGGAATGACATTTGTTATGGTCTTCAATATTTTCTTAACTGATTTAAATGTAGTATTTTGCTGATTCTACGATCCATGTCGAAATGATGAATGCTATAATTAATTTAAACAAAAGAGGAAATATTGAAATTTGTAATAAAAACAAAATTCTTACTATTACAAAGTTCACTGATATTGTATTGAATAGTATGCATTTTTCCTCAAAGATATTAATGCGAACATTTTATGAATAAACAATATTATAAAATGTCAACCACAATGATTGAATGCTGGTCGCTGGGAGTATATAAATCTTATCTTAATAAATAGATAGTGACCGCGAGGTTAGACTTTCTATTAAATTACTTGTTTTTTGAATGACAAATCTGAACTGGGACGTCTTTGCCGATGATCTTGCAATAAACCAATAATATAGAACGATTGCGTTCAATCGTAATACAACTCTTTCATATGGGTGAAAACCAATGACAAATTATTACCTTCTTTTTGTGAGAGTATGTGTCCTACGGTTCTTTAACTTTGTAGCATCTTCCTTCCAATAGAAACATTCTACTCATTTATTCACTGTTGTGTGCCCTAGAATCAAGACTACAAACGTTACGAACAAGGAGCTTGCCAGAATTACGTAGCAGTTATGTTATAACGGCCACATAATTCTCTGTTTCTTTGAAGTGAAAGCGGTTTAATTCTGTGGCTGGGGACATGAAGTCGGCGTCGAGATGTGCCAACGCTGTCTCTATTTATGGCTTTGGGGCATCTCTTCGTTACTTACCCAAATATATTAGGGACCTAAATTGCATAAATTGATTTAGTGGTGATAAACAGCACACACTTTCTCGCCCGTATTTTCAAGCAACATTGCGGGAAAAGTACACAAATTTTGTATCTGACCTAATTTCAAAATCTATCTTTAAATAACAGAATTTCATCAAGGAAAAATATGTATATTCATAATTGCAGATGTAGGAAGACACCGAAAAAATATGAATATTTGCGATTGTCGTAAAATCAAGAATTTTCAACGAAAATTAGAGCTTCAGCCAGTGGCGGCTCGTGTCTATTAGCATGTTTGCATGTGCACACCGAAATTAATTCAGTGCATTGTCTGTTAAATATCTTTAAACAAGAGGGAAAAAAGTCATCTCAGAGCGTTACGGAAACACGGAATTTCAAAACACGCGCCGCTCGGACTCTGCGATTGACAGTCCGCAGCTAGACCCTTTTGTGAAAGCCAGCCGGCGCAGAATTGCGAGCAAGTAGAGCGCATCGTAGGCTGCCGCGGGGCTGGAGTGGTAAGAGGGAAAAACAGTGGCTGTGAGGACTGAATGAGCATTAGGCGGAGTATGCGAGTGCCTCGACATGTTTCGCAGATATAACACTCAGATAGCACACTTTTGTAGATTAACATGTGACATTGAACGAAGGACGAAGGAATTGTGGGATATCTCTCCACTGGAAAGAGCTCTCATCCCTTCCAATAAACCAGTTCTTTGCTAGCGCGCGAAACGGGAACACATTGTTATCCCGTGTTGCATTCATAAGAATTGTGTTAATTTAATATTATACGCTCATTCTCTTATATTTTAAAGTGAGTTGCAATTACAAATCCATTTCGAAATAATGAAAACCCAAATAATTTTGTAAAAGTATGTAGTTGGCTACTTTTTAATTGACTTTCGTTTTGAAAAACGGAAGTTAGAGTGTTGGTTTTGCTGTCACGCGTGAAGACAATTTGCTGAAAAGAAACAGTGTTGAATTGACTTTGTGTTTCGTCACACAGTGTAGCCGGCAAATTATCTAGATTGTTTTCAGTATTCGGTAACTTGTAGTTGTAAAATTAATTCCGTGTCCCAAACTGATGTACTTCTGCTTCAGACTAGTCTAATTTGTAGAGAGGCAAAGGGTTGTCTTTCACTCATTTGTTTATTCTACATTACCATTAAATAGATTCGATTATTTTAAATTATTCAAGAAATAAGTTTATTACAGAACATGGTGTTTACTTGCCACTAGATAAACTTCTAATTTTACCTTAGATTGTATTTTCTCTCTAAAACTTGCCTTTTTTGAACTTACTTCTGGAAAATGTACAGTAGCGTTTCAAATTCGTCATCCTAAAGTACAGAAATAGTTATTCCTCTTTAACCTTGGGGTGTAACTAGTGGAAAAATAAAACATGAAATTCTCCTTTTGTCAATTTCGATCTGTTTGATTTGTAACCACAATCTGGACGTTCTTCGATTTCTTGCTTTATTATCTTCTTCCTGTATTAAAAATAAACAAAGCAGTGCCTTCTGTACTTAACGCAATACTGCCGTCACGCACAAATAAAAGCAATCGAGTAGGGAGCCAAACGGACTTCAAAACTGTCTAAAATGTCAGTCCGGACCCGGTCAGTGAGCCCAACCCCCACAAAAACTGCCCTGTCGTCCCGACCAGACACAGTCTCGCCCTGACCCCGTTCGTCCGTCTGTCGCGTACTGAACCAGTGTGCATTCAGAAGCACTACGATTCTTTTACTGAACTTTTGACCTCCCTTATCGTTTATTAATTGACCTTTCAATTCACTAATCTAAATGGACACAAATCAATTATCATGACATGCCACATTTAGTTCGAACAAATAACTTTCAGGGATTATGCTGTGCTCGCAAAGCTGCTTGTAAAATATTACTACTTAATTAAATGAAATAGAAAAAACCACCTCACAAATTTTACCTATCATGATGACTGGGGTTCTTAGTAAAATTTTTCTTTGTTGACATCTCATAGCCATTGTGATTGGTTCCCGGGTAGAGCTCATAACTTACTATCACTTGTGGCAGTGTCAGCAAACAGATGCCTAATGGGTTGGATGTCGAAGCCAAGCACAGGTTTCAAATTATCGATATTTTAAATTTGATATATTACCAACAATAAAAGTTAAAAATAATATTTGTGTATTGCAATGGACGTATTTAACGTTTTAATAGATTTCATGATTATGGAATGTATGGTATTGAAATTATTTCGACGGGACTTTTTCAGAAAACGAAAAAACAGAGTTATTAAATGAACTCAATCATTGGAACAGGTTCGCAAAAATTAACTCTATTTAACCTGGAATTAAACTTAACTCCCCTTACTTTTGCTAGCATTCAAGTGCGACTGTTTGATACGAACTATTTTTCTCGAAAAAGGGTTATAAAGAAAACGGGTTATTATTACGTAATGAATTCTTATATTTAAAGGATTTTCGTTTAGAAAAAAATTAAGCTTTTGCAGTATTAAATTTCGCTTTTAAAAATGTCAGATAGTGGGCTCTAAATGTATTTTTATTTCTTCTCATCAAAAGGAAAAAACGCCAAATTTTAATTATATGTTAAAATGAATAAAAAACACTTAACGTCGTCATCTCTCCTTTACATCGTTTCGCGAGTTGCAATTGATCAATGGAAAGCAGTCGGTCTTTCGCAAGAAACTATGCTAATGGAAGGATATAGCCAGTGAAACGGAGATAGAACATTTTTAGGTACGAAGATTGATTTAAATGCAAAGAACTGTAAGGGTATGTACACGCAATGTCTAACTATCACCTGAAACATGTGCCTACTTAAAAAAAATAAGTAATTATAATTGTTTGTGAGGCTTTACGTTTTTTAATTAAAGTGGATTAATTAATTCCTTTCGTAGTCCACTTCAATGCTTGTGTAAAGATCTTGGTGAATACAAAATTTAACCATTACTTAACTGTTACACCCCGAAACTTATTTAACTGTTACCTGTGAATTATTGTGCCAGCATTTGTTAACATCATCCATTTCATTGGATTCAGAAAAAGGATAAATGATTTGAACCAATATTTTGGGGACGAATCAATATCAAATGTAGTCCATATGTAATAATATATTGTTGAACATTTTTTTTCCTTTCGTGAGAATTAATCGCGTGGGTCCAGCCAATACACGAATGCTGCGTGTTCGCAGGCAACGGGTACATCACGACGGCAACGCTGCGAGAGATCCTGGCGGCTCTGGACGACAAGCTGGGCCCCGACGACCTGGACGGCATTATTGCTGAGATCGACACTGACGGCTCGGGCACCGTGGACTTCGACGGTACGTGCGCACGCCACGCCCGCCTTAGCTGGTTCTACTCACGTCACTGCAGTACCTCTGACCAGGAGGTCCTAGGGTTCGAATGCCGACGGTGGCAGGAACTTCTACAGCGAGGTCGAGTTCAGCCGCTGTCCGTAGGACAATTCTAGCGCCCGGCTGCTCTGATCGGTAGTTTTCCGTTGTTTCTCCGACCAACAGCCGGCGCGATAAACCGGCTCATTACAGTTGTTTCTGCAGCGACTGAGGAGGTCCAAGGGTTCTGGTCGAGTCGGTAATGGATTTTGACACTAGTTAGGACTAGTTAATAGATAGATTGAACTCAGCCACTTTCTGGAGAGAATGCTAGCAGCCGGCTGATGAGATCGGTAGAAATCCGTGTTTTTTCCGATCAACACAGGTGAATGTTGGAGTGAAGTGTCGCCACGTCCCGTGGGCAATCTTTTTTTACTCTTTCCTATCCTTGCTCTGTACATGCACGCACGCACGCACACACACACACACACACACACACACACATGAACTACACTTCTTCATATGCCGAGAGATCTGTCGACAGCTTAGAGCTTGTTCCGACGGGGGGAGTGTCTCGCCGATGGGAGATACCTGGTTGGAGACGTCCCCACAAGCCTTCCTTTAGCTCGGAGCCGGTTCTCACAATCCAGCATGGAAGGAATATCGGCATTTCCAAGCAATGGACATTGATTACTCTAACAGGTGTAATAATCCCAGCTGTTACATGCTGGAAGCATTAAAAAAGCAACTTCGTTCTGAAGGCCGAGCTGACATAAGCTAATCATAACCTCACTGTGAAGTTAGCTTGAGGCACAATCGATGAGAGTGTCGATTCCAGGGGTATTTTTTTAAAATCCTTTTAATAATTATAATGAATAAATTCAATTAACCAATTATGTATTTTTTTAAATTTTTGGATTGTACGCATTTCTAAATAAAATTATAGAATAATATGGTAAAGGAAACAATCTCCACAAGTTTTAATAATTTTAATTAATAATTCTCCAATGGAGAACTATTAATAAAATTATTAAAACATTTGTGGAGATTATTTCACTTACGATGTTATGGATTACCACAAGATATCTGCTACCACCACGGAATTTAAGTTCCAGAACATTTTAAGATTTGTATTAAAAAATTAAGGTTAGATGTTATTTGAATGAGATACATTCAGCACCTGAGTAGATATTGCTACCAAATGCACTAACCGATATGACGTCAATTCAATTCAATTATATTAGTAATTTGTTTACAGGATGGTCCTATTAAAAATAGAAATAATACAGTAATAAACAACAAATACAAATAATACACAATAACAAAACAATACAAAGCATGAGATACAAACTAATTGAGACAACAGAATATACAAATATATACAAAACGATTTGTATCAATTGAGACTTGACTCGTTAGAGATATGCTAAGGTACCAATAATTCAATAATTAGAGTGCTGCTAGAGTAGAATTTAGCTTGAACTATTTATTTATGATAAATGCCAGTTATTTCAAATGGATGAAATAAAAAATTACAGAATTCTACAATTTTCAGGGTTTAGTTCAATCAAACAATTGGGAAAGAATAATACAGCATTGTGATAAGGTCCTCTCTGCCCTTTATAAATTGGGCACTCACATAAAATATGTTTAAGGGTATATGGACAGTTGAAGATTAGTTAGAGAATTTAACCAGTCGATGGTTTTCGCGGATTTTTTATCCGGTTGCTCGATTCGCATTGTCATTGTGCGCTACGAACTGCCTTGTACGTCAAAAAAAGCTAGAAGAGAACTTACTGAAGCACATTTCAATTACTATAAACATTTTGTAATAAACATGTATGTACAAACAAATTTCCCTGATGCGATATACTGTTTACGTCGATAGCTCCGTTTTTTAAACATGAACTGACACAATTTCTGTACAGCAATAGTAACACACAGTTTTATAAATGTTTTTGTTAAAAAAATATTTATATCGGTATATGCAAATAACTGATTTTCGAAATTTAAAAACTTTGTAATTCAAACGTTTCCTCAAAACATGCAGGTTGTGTCCATGATCACTACCAATCATAGCAGTGCAATACCACTTACTACGACACGTAACAAATTAAATCTGTAGCTTATTTACTAATGGACATATTTTCTATTGAATGAAGTCCCACATTCTTCCTTGTAAAATTGAAGTTTCTTTATTACCTTTATTTTTAATTCAACCAGGTTTTGTAGCAGTGAGGTTAGGGATCCCCAAGTTCTATAAAACGTGCGCAGACTTAACCCCCATTATAGACACACACTTTTTACTGTTTCTTGGATGATAAAAATAAATGAAGAACTCCACAGATACGCGCGTGCTTATGTTAACATGCTAAAATAAAAGCAGAAACAGTAGAATGCACTCACTCTATCCTCCTGTCTGCAGAGTTCATGGAGATGATGACCGGCGAGTAAACTGTCCGGCGTCTGCAGCTTCTAGCACATCGGCAGTTTCGACCACGCGAAGCCAACTGGCTTCCACTCGTTCGCCTCTCCGCCACCAGAGGCGCCACGGCCGCCTGCCCAGGGCACGCCTCCGCCTCGCCCACGGCCGACTTCAAGCGGTTGCATTGTTGATTAATAAATACACGGCTCTTTTTTGTTTCTGTAGTCTTTTCTTTCCTTCCTTTTACTGTTTTTTACTATTATTGTGAATATAGTAAAAGAAAGAATAAGGCGATAAGGCTCCTCTGTTGGTGGGTAAGTAATTTTTTAAGAAAGAAGAAAAGGATGGTGCAACTTGCGGTGCCTCTCTCTCAACGATTTCATTTACTTGATTGGGAATTTCTTGTGATTGTTAGAGATGATAATACTACGAAAATATTACTAGAAGATGATATTGGGTGTTATAAGGTCGCGTTTCACTCTTAAGTTTCGTCCAAATTCTTTTATGACAAATACACAAAACATGAGTTCAGTAATTATTCTTGATATGAAATTTGTTTCTGTATTCGTTCACGCTAATCGCTGTCCTCCGCTCTGGAGGAAACAAGATGATCTCCTCCTACGACTACATTGGAGATGTGAATAGCTCGGCAAATATTATTGGTTTCACCCCCGTTAGAAGTAGATCTATAAAGTATATCAAGAAAGGGAGTGAGCAATTCCATTTCGTTCAACATTTGTTACCTAAATATTAAAAAAACGACCACAGAATATTAATAATGAAAATGCTGGTTTGGATTATATTAAGGACTACATATGTTAATTATATCTCATAAATTAAATAGATTTGGTGCAAAAAATTTGGCTTTGAGGTAAGACATGATTTTGTGGTCCCCTATACATCCTTAACAGATCTTACTGTTATTTGTCGATTAATTCAAATTTAAAATGCGTACTCATTTATCATCACTTGATTATAGAAACACGAACGTAAATCTTTCAAGGTTTGTGTTCTTTAATAGTATTTGAATTTGAATGAATGCCTTATTTTACGTGGCGAAACTAATAATAAATTTATCTTTATTTTTTTATAGAAATTTGATTAATTATTTTCTTGCGCTGCAAACATTAATAATGATATGTCCTTTTGCTTATATAACCCTAGTTATAAGCAATACATACATACCTAAAAAATGCACATATGCATGCATAATTAATTTTCATCAGTCATATTCTTTTTACATTTCCTCCTTATAGTGTATAAATATTGCATAGTGGTTTGAAGTGAATGAAACTCAACGGAAAACTTTTAGTTTACACAACGGGAGCAAATTGAAGTATTGCATAGAAAATAATATTAAAATAATATTTCAATCTTTTAATTGATTTCATATTTTCGCCTGCACATGGCGTTAACGCGAATTGAAGTATTTCTGTAGTATACTGAGTAGAAGTATTGGAATCACCTTAGCAATTAGAACTAGAATGTTAAACCACAAAACTCGTAATTAATGTTCTTTGAGCTGCAACTTTGCAGGTACATCGGAATTAAGAAATATTCGCGCCATTTTACGATGGTTAAGAATGGTGGAATTCAAGACGAGATTTACGCAATTTTGTAGCCGAAAACCAGCGTAGTATACAAACTTGTATTAATAATTACTTATGATACATTAAGGTTTTAAATTGATGAAGGGTAGGATTTATTGATAGTAGGATTCTCCAATACAAAATACTTTAAACAATTCTGGTAAGATTAAAACATATCATTTCAAAACATATGTAAATTTGTGTTTATAGTAAATAGTAATTGTATCGTACCAAATGTTTGAGGCTCCATAATTTAATTAATATACAAGAATATTTCGTTCAGCAAACGAAATAAAAAACAAAAAGAGGGGATTTTTCACTTTCCATTTAATGAATATGTAGAACTTTTCTAACTGTCCTGCATCCTTTTCTTTGGTTCGATATGATCGCAACGGTCAGATGGTTTACATTTTATTTTGAATTTCTTCTGTATCTTTAATATAAACCCGGAGAGTTCTTTCTTTCTGCTATTTCTCACTCAGTTGAATGGCGTTCCACAAGGGATCCAAAAGTGTAAGGACTAAGTAAATGCTTGAGAGGAATAAGTGTTACTAACAGTGACAATACTGAGAATCAAAAAAAGAAACAATTCTTTATTTTATTAATCACAAACAATACATTGACAACATTCTGTCCTGATTCATTTTCAGAATAATAAGCATGCCTCAAACAAATAACATATCTGTGCTAGTGAGAAAATGGCTTCCATCTTATTCGGATTTTTCGTAGTTTCCATGAAATGCTGAGCTACCCCTCCTTTTGCTTCAGGTTATTCATGTAACTGAACTATGCGTACGTTACACTATACCTGGTTTTTTCTAGTTCTGTTGGACGAGAGATCTTAAGTGTGAGTTGCTATTTGCTTGGTAATACAATAAAAACATATCTGGTGGCCGTTTACAAATTCACATATTTTTGTTCATTGTTTATTAAGCACTTAATTATGTATAAGAAAATAGTGTGGAAGAGTTTCTGCGGATCTAGGAAAGTGTGAATATTTTACATCTGACCCCAATGTCGCATATGTTTTACTGTTTTTTTCGCAAAAATTAATAAAAATAATTCAACAACTCTTCGTATTTCAAGAAATATTGATATAAACTTTTTTGTTTCTTTGTTTCTCATTTCGTGAATGCCATTACTTAGTTAACTTCTAAATCCCTATTTTTAATTGCTACTAACTAAATGTTTAACTAAATATAGCTTATACTCAACGTGACAGTAACTTCAAACGACAAGCATTTATTGTAGTATCATTAAGTGTTAAAAAGCAAAATCACCATGAAAAAGCAGATACCAAGGCATTTGGTTTCATTTTTACTTGTGAATTCTAGAACGACCCTCAGCTATTTCTACAACAAACCATGCGATGCCTGAGGCATTCATTGCGGTTTCTCGCGCGATGTGCCAATCATCCAGATTGCTTCCATCGAGAGCTATGATATCAAAGGGCGTCTGGTCCTTCCAAGCTCGTCTCCAAACCTCTAAGTCTCTCCCAGCGTCCAAAGCACGGACCACACCACAGCTTCTTTGTGTCGTTGAACCCGTAAGCAGATCTTTGTATCAGAATTGAAGGAGGTTTCCTAAGACTTCTGAATGCCAAACGTTGTCTTGTTGTTCGAACCTCCTCTCCAGGCTCAATTCTCAATCCAGGCGCCGGCCGCGATGAGTGCGCATATCGCTTCCTCATTGTTATTGTACATCGCCCTGTGCAGAGCAGTCGCTCCATTCACAGCCCTCATGTTGACGTCGGCGCACGCGCGCACCAGCAGCTCCACGCACCGACCGCTGTGGTCGCTCCACGCAGCCTTGTGCAGAGGAGTCTCTCCATCTTTATCCCTCGCGTTCACGTTGGCGCCCGCTCCCAGCAGCAGCTCCACGCACCACTCGCCGTGGTCGCCTGACGCAGCCTCGTGCAAAGGAGTATTTCCATCTTCATCCCTCGCGTTGACGTCGGCGTCCGCGCCCACCAGCAGCTCCACGCACCGACCGCTGTACTTCCGCGACGCAGCCCTGTGCAATGGAGTCTTTCCATCTTTATCCCTCGCGTTGACGTCGGCGCCTGCGCACACCAGCAGCTCCACGCACCGACCGCTGTGGTCGCTCCACGCAGCCAAGTGCAGCGCGGAACGTCCAAACCGCTCGACAGCGTTCATATCGGCGCCTCGTTGCAGAAGGAGCGACACCACGTCCGCGTGCGTATTAAAGGCTGCACAAAGTAGAGGGGTGAAACCATATACATCAGTGTAGTTCACGTCGGCTCCAGAGTCTATGAGACGACGTACGTCACTTAGTCTTCCTTCTTCTGCCGCCTCATACAACTGCTCTCCCAGGCGGGAAGGAGAGGTTCGTGCCTCCTCCATGTTGAACTCCCCCTCCCGCTCCCGCTGCATCGCGCCTTCTTCCTCGTCGGCCGCTGCGCTCTGGTGGCCGGCGCCTGAGGTAGTGGGGGTGGGGGTGGAAAAGGGGTGCTCCTCCCCAACGCACGCTTCAGCCTTTCCCGTCGCCGGTGCTGCAAGGCCGCTGGCGGCGGCGGTGGCGGCGGCGGTGGCGGCGGCGGCGGAGGTGGAGGCGGAGGTGGAGGCGGCGGTGGCAAGGGACGCACGTACAGATCGGGGCTCCTCCGATTGGTTCAACGGAGCCTCGACGCGGGGCAGGACCGTTTGCAACGCGCTTTGCACAGACGCCTCAACTTTTTCCATGCGGTCTTCAAGACGTTGTAAACCTCTTTTCCCTCCAGACCCCTCCGGAGTTAGTTCGTCCACAGCGGTCTGCCTCTCCAGGGTCTCTTCATAACGCTGCTGTAAAGATCGGATGGCGTCGTCCTTCTCCTGCAGCTTCCTCTTCATCTCTCGCAACGCCGTCGCTGCCCTCTCCTCCTGCAGGCGCAGGGCCTCCTGCATCCTATTTTCAGCCTCTTGGACTCTACGTTCCGCCTCTTGTTTATGCAGATGCAGGGCCTCCTGCATCCTCCGCTCAGCTTCCTGAACCTTGCGCTCCGCCTTCCACATCTGCTGGCGCAAGGCCTCCTGTAGCTGCGCCATCCCCTGCGCCACCAGCTGGAAGGCGTCGCCGACGGCGTCCGCGCCATCTCCTGAGCCGTTTGCGCCAGCACTTCTGGGACTTGCCATCGCTTTCCTTCGGCTTCTGAAATCCATTAAATAAGGATAATACACATGACAAAATGCAATACCCTGTAACGTTTAAGATTAAAAAACTTTCAAAGAATGCTGGGTTAATGGTCGTCTTGTAATATTAAAATGAATTATTTCAGTAAATGTGGGGACGAAGTAACTTATGTTTATGTGAATCAGATAAATAAAAACTTTCTTGTTACTAAACCCTGCTTCATCGATGATTTAAGATTTTACTAACAATTAACTGAAAAACTTTTATTTGCTCTGATACTTATTTGT
This sequence comes from Gryllus longicercus, assembly GCA_038098605.1. Lineage (NCBI taxonomy): Eukaryota > Metazoa > Arthropoda > Insecta > Orthoptera > Gryllidae > Gryllus > Gryllus longicercus. The sequence goes on from JAZDUA010000110.1 coordinate 462,782, forward strand.
AAATATAGTTAATTAGACAGTTAAACGAATCAGTGCTATGTGTATGGGTTTTAAATTGTGGACCATTCATAAAGACATTAAAGTTAGCCCTCTATTTATCCCATTTGTATATTACGTACATTCCGAAAAATGTCATCCATAACAAAATTATCTGAAGTCAAGTATAAAACAACTAATACTCATAGTTTCAAGTTAAATAAGGGAAATAACATTGATATTTTAAGTAAATCACATGAGGGCTCTCATTTAATATTCGAAATTAAAATTTACTTATACACATTTTTATTTCTCCAACGATATCACTTTAATTTATAGGACCAAATCGTTCATTTTCAAATTAATAACAAACAATTGACAGTGAATTTTTTAAATTTTTAATAAGATTTCATAGGTTTCCAATTATAAAAATAGTGATAGTCTTAACTAGACGAGATCACGTATGTCTACATAAACTAAGTTCAACTTACCACTCACTTGTAAGGGTTGTCTGTGTGTGTTACTGAAATTATAAAACTTGGTACATGTAGTGTGATCTCGTAGGAGAGAACAATTGAGGGATGCTGCGTCGGTTACTATGGAGTAGAGAAGCGACTTCGATGACAAAACATCGATGTCAGCAAACATCCATGTTCGAAATGAAACCATCGATGCTAAAAAAACATCGACTAAAAACCATCGATGTTTTATCACATGAATGTTTTACACTGGTTTACTAACCTCTAACATTAAATTCGTGTGCATTAAAATTCTATGTAGGTTGTTTATAAATTCGCCATGGTACGAGAACGGGCAAACCCTACGATCACGGCGTATTTATTGACCACATCTCCATGTGCGAAATTAACAGCAAATATAAGGTCGTGGAGGTCATCTCGGAAGAGAGAGTTTGGTCGAAGAAAGTAGTACAAACAACGTTCACTGGTTGCCAACCCATGAACTAACGTCATTACCATCAGTTATTATTTATTTTTTTAACTTTTATAGTATTGTGATATTGTTAATTTTTCATTTGAAAAACAAAAAATCAATCCCAAAACATCGATATTAAAAGACATCGGCGTCAATACATTAATGTATAAAACATCGTTTCTTCGGCATCGATGTGGCATCCCAACTTAGGACTCGAGTGTTGCTAGAGGAGACAGGTTCAAACTTGGTAGAGAATGATCGCCTGCATGTAGTCCGGATATATTAATGTGACATTCTGGTTTTTAAATCCAATTAATGGCATCTTCAGGATGTTGAAAGTTTGGCAAAACCTTGGGGAAGGTACTTCAGCAAATTGATAGGTGGTTCTAGAGTAAGGAACAAGATATCCCTCGAATCGGGGAGGGTAACATTTGGCGATTGATTCTGGTAACATGAATTCACGAATGATACATTTCTTTGCATTATTACTTAATGTGTTTTTATTGAAATTACCCCAAGCGAGAATCAAACGGACAGCGGCGTTTGATGAATGGCGATTCAACTGCAGTTGAATTTACTGCTCAAACGACCGTGAGATTCACGTGTGTTTACGCTGTTGCAAGATGGTTCAGTTGATTTGTAAAGGCCCATTCACAATGCAAACATAGACATAAGCATGCTGTTGACATAAACGTTAGGACTACGTTAAAAGTGTTCAGTTTGTAAACAATGTGTGTACACAAATCTACTATCCCCATTAGACCTGTAGTATCATACAGTAACACACTAACACACAGAATTGCTTACAAACTGAACAAAGACTTCAAACAATACGTCAGTTACACACCTCAACACACAATACTCAACAGCCCTGACCTCATTAACAAGATAAAGGACTTTCCAGTGCCCTCTAACGCCAAACTTGTTTCTTTCGATGTGGTAAATCTTTTTCCCAGTCTGCCTATATCTGACTGCAAGAATATTCTTAAAGACAATATTGACAGATCCCAGTGTGCCGTTCCCATCATAACTGAACTGTACAATCTAATTTCCTGTTGCATAGATGCCAACTACTTCAAATATAATGACAAATTCTACACCCAAGATTCTGGACTACCCATGGGTTTACCCCTCTCTCCTTTATTAGCTGATATATTTATGGACAACTGGGAAAATACATTGTTTACTTCTGGTCATCCACTTCTAAAAAATCTCCTGTACTGGCACAGATACGTAGACGACGTGTTAGCACTATGGACAGGCACCACCAGACAACTTAATATTTTTACACAGTACATCAACTCCCTACACCCCAACATAAAATTCACCACGGAGATAGAAAATGAACAAAAATCTTTAAACTTCCTTGATCTCACCATCACACTAGCACAGGACCATCATGAATTTAACATATTCAGAAAACCCACACACACGGACACAATCATACACAACACTTCACAACACCCCCCCACACTCAAACACGCACTCGATGGTGCATCGATTAATTTCCATACCTATGTCCCCAGAAAACACAAAAAAAGGAAATAAACACCATAAAACATATAGCCAGAATGAATGGATACGACTGCAACATGATTGACAAATTAATAGCCAAAAAACAAATACACTCAATGTCCGCAAACACACTACCCTCACACCAATTGACAGAAGCACTACAGCCACGTACCACACAATCCCTTATGTAGGAGCCCTTTCTCTTAAAATAGCCTCCACACTCAATAAATTCGGTCTAAAAACTTCTTTCAACAATACTCATACATTATATAAAACACTATCCAACACTAAAGATCCAATCCCACCTACATCCTTATGCGGAGTCTATGCTCTCACGTGCAACAATTGCAATGCCATATACATAGGACAAACAGGCCGTAAATTCACACAGAGAATCAAAGAACACGAACACGCAAGGAAAAATAACACTACCACAGTCTCACACTTTGCGGATCTCCTAAATTTAAACAAACACACATTTGATAAACACATAAATTTCCGAATTCTAGAAACTGAAAACAGGTACTGGAACAGAATAAAATTAGAAACCATACACATACACAACGTCCTCAAAAAACAGAACATGACATGTCTCAACCAGCAAATACCTGAACTCTCTTCACCCCTGCTAAAATTAGCACAAAGTGTACACCCCTAATCCACCCTCAGCCCTCCCTACTTCACTGACCTTCGCTCGCCCGACCGTCTCTCAAGCCTCCACCAGCACCCCCGCGGTTTACGAACCTTCACCCGCACCCCACCCCTCTTCCCGCCCCCTCCCGCTGCCGACCGGCTGTGATCTTAACAAGACACACGCACAAAAATTCGCAGAACTTTGTTTTCGGCCCAGAAGGTGCAAGGTATGTACGACCCAGTTTGCTTACGCATCTTGCATACAATAACTACAACCTGTTAATAATATTTGTATTTCACATTTTAGCTCTGAGGATGATCGCAACGCGATCGAAATGATCATAAGCTGATTAGAAAGTATTGATACCAGACAATACCTTTAGTAATTTATCATAATAAAAAGGTATCTACATCACCAGCAATCCAATTAATAAAGTCTAGTGATTATCTTTCTTTTACAATCATTTATTTTACAATTTATCTTCTTTTCTCTCCTACAATCACATATTCTATTACAGTACCCCACCCTTCCTTTCTATACAACTATACTCTTCCCTATCTTCTTCAATATTTCTATTAGCCCCGTATATAACGAGAGCTATATATTTCTATTTCTATTAGCTTTATACCAAGTTTCGTCTTGTAAAATGTCAGTTGTTTACCCAATCCATTGATTAAAATTGATTTGTATCTTCTACCGTCCTCATGATTTTCCGCACCGTGTACCCAACTCCCTTTACATCCTGTCTTTGTATTCAAATGTCCTCCAAATGTTATTTTATTTGTTTCTTTTCCTCTATTCCATTCCATTATCTCGTTTTGATCCTTCCTCATATTACCCATTAATCCCCATCTAGTCTAATCCGCCTGTCCATATCACCGTTCACCCCTTATATTTTTCAAATTCTTCTTCTTCCTTAATATCTTCCATCACTCAAGTGTTATTCCCCCATTTGTTCTTCCTTTCGTACATTCACTATTATAAAATTGTGTCTTCCATTTAAAAATTTCAGGTAGCCATTCTAAACATTTATAACTCTCCTCTTCCTCAAAGCACGATTCAACTAATCTAACACTATCCTATTTATTTATCTCCTCACAAAATTCCTTGTCTTATTTATTAATCCTGCCCCGTTCCAGAATCTCATTTTAATATCCCATTTAATTTAAACTTTATCCACTTTTTAGACAATTACATCTTTACTTCTCCTGACCTTATCTCTCCCTGGCTTCCAACAAACTAGTAACTTTTTTACCTGTTTTCTGCGACCTTCTCAACCCTTTTTGCATTCCTTCTCAGACTTCCTTCAGCTGTCCATCCATTTCGTTACCTATCATCCCCAAATTTCTCTCACGAAACAATGTGTTTGAGGTTTTCAATTTTCCATGTGGTGTATATGTAAAACTTTTCTAGTTTTTCTACATCTCTTTCTTTAGTTCGATATGATCGCCATGGCTCAAGTAGTTCACATTTATTTTAGAATCTCTCCGCCACCTCCAATATTAAATCCGGTGATTTCATCGGTGTAGTTTTTCCCTTTATTCAAGGTCACTGTACAGACGATACATAAGTTTAAGAGCCAAGTACATTTTTTTCCGCGGCATTACTGTTTCTAAGCAAATGGGGACAATACTGACAGTCAAAAAGGAAAATAATATTTATTTTATTTATCAAATACAATATTTTAATCAAGATCTGTTCTGTATTACTTTCAAAATGTATTACGGGTGAAGAAATATTCACAGTCCTTTTAGTAGCTTTATTTTTTCATTAATCTTCATCATTACTTGTAAACTTCTACAAAACGGATTTTTACTAATACGGTCCGTTTAACCAATGTGACTAATAGCAAACGTGCTAACGTAAAGTAATTCGATAAACATTTATTTTTGTACAAACGTGTGTTTTGTAATGGGACGGCGGCACATCGCGGACGACACGAGCCATATACTTATTTTATTTAGTTAAGAGCCGCGCCGCCGTTAGGAGCAGCCGGAAATGCCGTTTCCGCTGTACCTGTGTAAAAGCCGCTTAGCGCGCCGGGGGAAAAGGCGAGAAATGGCGCCTCTTTTGTTCAGCCGAGAACGCTGGGCGCACCCCTGATGACGTGTGGGGAATTACTCCGCCCACAACCCCTTCACCGAGCAACGGAATTACCCGCGCTTATTTGCGGGAATTTCGGTGACGAATGTAACTGCGGGGGAGGTTGCTGGGGGCGACTTTGCCGCTGGCGCCGTGATAGGTGGAAAGATTACAGGTGGCGCCACTTCCAATAGAAATAGACAATGCGGGGGAGAAACCACGTGGTACGCGAGCCTTCCTGGGGGCCGCCGCGGTCCAGAGCGATCACTTGTATTGGAGGTAGCGAGGAGGAGAGATCACTTGCATCGGAGGTAGCTAGGAAGAGACTTGTTTCTGAGGTAGTAGCGAGGCGACTTAATTGGTGCCTGACCGCCCGAATGCCACGCCGCCTCACCACATCGCAGCCCGACTCGTGAGACGACAGCCGGTCGATGGGACGGGACACTACTACTGAGTGCGTGACCGAGAGTGCCATGTGAGTGCGAACCGGGGACGTGACAAACTATATCGCGAAGCGACCCGTCATCACCCGGACGCGTTCCGCCGCCGCCGCCGCATCACGCGCAGCCCGCACCAAGCTGCCGGCCGACCCCGCCGCTGGCTTAATCCGGGGCCGCCACCAAGCGCCGCCCGCACCAAGCCGCCGGCCGCCGCCCGCCGCTGGCTTAATCCTGAGCAACGCCGTGACTGCCAAGGGGCCGCCACAAAGGGACCTGGGGCAAGCTGACCGTCGACGCCCGCCGCACGACCCGCTGAGCGTTGGAACGCCCGAGCGCTGCACCTGTGAGCTGGGTCACGACCGCCCGGAAGGGCAAAGACACCGGAGCTGAAATGAACTCTGGCCATACCGGCCGTTAATAAGTTAAGATTAGATTTAAGTTAGTTATAAATTTATTCATGTACATGGGCTTCACCCACACACCATACTAAGTTATTAAAGTAGTTTATGAAAATGTTGGAGTCTTTTTCTCAAGTAGTTAGGCAAGCATGCATGCCTCCCTCTAGGGAGTCTGCCGACGAAGTAGCCGGGCAAAGCTGAATCGCCGAAGGAAGCAGGTAATCGGGGTGGCGGTGGTTACAGTTTAGAACAAAATTTGCAGGAAATAGAAGGGACCAAGGAAATCATTGAGTAATTCTTTCTCTGTGTATTACAGAACGATTTTCATTTTTTCGAACGACTCTGCAAGGTATCACCCGATGCTCTTAGTATTGATTGTGGTTTCCCACATCATGTGGCATTCACCCACAGATCGCGTACATCGACAACTGCGGTGTCAAAGGACGTCTGGTCCTTCCAAACTCCTCTCCAGATCACAAAGTCACTCTGTGTGTTGAAGGCACGAACCAACTCTACCGCATTCTCTTTGTCTATGTGAAACCGTACGAATCACTATCGAAGACAATACCGTACTTCCGGAGACGCCGCGAAATCAAACGGCGTCAGGTATTTCCAAAGACCTTCCCAGGCCCTGAGGTCTCTCGTAGCGTCCGCCGCTAGCAGCGTGGTCACTGCTTCCTCACTGCCCCCGTCCCCCGCGTAGAGGAGCGTTTCCGTCGATATTCGTTGCGTTGACCACGGCGCCCGCGTCCACTAACCGCTCCACGCACTGCGCGCTTCGGTCCCTCGGCGATGGTGTAACGGTTGGCGTATCGGACTGTTATACGCAAGGTCGCGGGTTCAAACACGATCGAAGCCGTGGATATTTAAGGGTGAGAAAATCCTTCGAAGGGAACAAAAGCCGGCTGTCCCATGTTAGTAGATTTACTTGGATGTAAAAGATCCTCAAGCCTAAATGACGTAGCCTCTGAGCTAAAATGAAATCGCCGGTTTAGTCGCCCAAGAAATACCTCCTTCCTCCGCTAGTAGGTGAAAGAGTAGCGAAATTTGGTCGGACGGAAGAGCGGGCCTGATGGAATGAGTCTCGCCACGGAAATAAAGGCATCAACTCATTTGAATTCCCTGGACGTCGCCCAGTGCAATGCAGAAGACCCAATGCAGTAGACAGCGTTCACATCCGCGTCTCTTTGCAGAAGAAGAGACCTGTGTGCGCCTTCTAGGCTGCATGAATTAGAGGAGTGAACCCATTTTCTGGAATTTAGTTACCGTCCGCACCAGAATCTATGAGACGCCGAACGTCACTCGGACTTCCTTCCTTTGCCGCCTCACACAACTGCTCTGCCAGGGGAGCGGGAGAGGTTCGCGCCTTCTCAACACCACCTCCTGCTCTTGGAGCTCCACCCGCAGCCTCGCGCGTTCTTTTTACTCTGCTGCTGCGCCCTGGTGGCCGGCGCTTGAGACAGTGGGGGTGGAGAAGGAGGAGGGGGGGCTCCTCCCCACCAACCGCTGCAGCCCCTCCCGTCTTGAAAAGCATCTGAAAGAAAATTAGCTGCTTTTGCCAGAACAGGTTGGTTACAGGAAATAATCTAGAGGTTTCCAATAATTATTGACAATATATAATACTGTGTCCAAGCTTGTAAAAACGATATTCCCCAATCGATCTCGCTGATGTTGCGGTCCTTTGAATTTGAAACCCATATTTTACGTTTCTGAAGATACGATACATAAAGCCCTTTGGATATATATATATATATATATATATATATATATATATATATATATATATTCTAACCCGTCTTTTCCCTATTAACGGTCTACCTTGAACCGCGGCACCGTTGAGCAGTAGCGGGTTATCAAGATTTGCTCGTGAAGCGAGCTTCAAATTTTCGGGACGCAGGATCTTTGGGTGCGAGAAAGGTCTGAACCCACGACACAAAAAACATTGCAATAGTTAAACAGCGTTTAATTGCTTTTAACCCTCTTCGTCTTTACAACACACACACACAAATCTAAATCTATGCTATTCATTTACATTGCACACGAATCCAAAATTTTCAATTTACAATCTCGTGCTACAAAATATCACATGCAAAGAAAAAAATGTGTGCAAGTGCACCACTCTCATTTACACTTTAATTGTGGCTGAAAATAAGAGAATAATAAATGACCTATGTAGAATATTTTGTGCAGGCAATAGTGCATTTTGTTGCCACCCGTGTCCTCAATTTCTTAACACTTTCCTATACTAATTTTTCCCTGCCGATGTGAACTTGACCTATTTCTCGCACCCTAACCGTTACCTCGTGGACTTCCCACTTTTGGCCTTGAGGGTCGTGCGCTGGTCTCTGCGTCGACGCCGCTCGTTCCCAGCTTCTGCGTCGTAAAGAGACGGGATTCGCCTCTGCCGTCTACGCTGTCTTCTTGCGTCCTCTTCCGGTCTTCTTCCTAGTCGTTCCGTCTTCCTCGTGCGCCTGGGTCCTCGGCCTCTTCTTCATCGTCTGCTACCGGCGCCTCTGATCACGCCCACGTTGCGAAAATGTCCCTTGCACTTTACCGAATACTCGTGCAAGTTCCTCGCTCGTTGGTACTTCTACTTTGCTGACCCAGAGCTTTCAATGCTTCTCTCACAACGGGTAACTTTCACTTCCCGTGTCGTTAATTGAAGGAATACTTTAATGAATCTGCACTATCTCGCGGATGACTGACTAGAGCGTCTGTTCGACGCCGAATACTCCTATCTAGTTGTCGTTGCAGCGGCGAACAATATCTAAGCTAATGATAACGAACAGCTTCTCGGCGAGCGGTGGCAAAAGATCTGCTAGTTCGGCGAGCGGTGGCAAAAGAGAAGAGCTGCTCACTCGGCGAGTGGTGGCAAAAGAGAAGACTGATTACACGGCGAGCGGTTGCAAAAGAGAAGAGCTGCTTGCTCGGCGAATGGTGGCTTGAGAGAGCTCCTGCATGCGGGTTCGCGTATATATCGCCCGACGCCTGGGGAAATTGCAGTGGTGGGGTTGCTTCCCCTCTCTTAACCCTGCACGAGGAAAACGTTGCTCGCTAGTTCGCCACCGTCTAGTACGGGCAACGGATACCAGGCCGCGCGTTTGAGAGCCTCTGCTTCGCCGTGCCTGCTATCCTCGCTGCCTGTGGGTGTTCACACATACTAGACGGTAGCGTTATGGTGTTGCACAATCCCATGACGAAACTATATATATATATATATATATATATATATATATATATATATATATATATATATATATATATATTGTAATATTTATAAGACTGCTCGGGGGAGGGCGCCAGGTTCAGCTCCTGAAATATAACTGAGTGGAAGAGTTGGGAGGTCAAGAATGAGCAATTGAGTCATTTGTGACAAACAACTGTTTATTCCTGGCACCAAAAGCTGCCAGGGGAATTTACAATGTCGCAATGGGCGACGCAAGTTCTTTTACTACTAAAACTACTCTGTGAATGAATTATAAGTGGTTACTCTGATGGGCCTGAGCGCGGCCACTTGCAGTTTTTCGCCGTTACAATAGTTCAGTGAGACGGCATCGTCTCATAGTTTCACCAATGGCTGCTGGTCTTCGTGGGTGGGTCGAGGAGGCAGCCTCAGACAGAGGTGGCGGCGGCTCCGGGTTGCTGATCTTCTGCGGCGCGTCTACTCTCGCTCAGGTAGCGGCGATTCCAGATTGTCCGCTCGAGCAGGCTCAGAGGAGGCGAGTAGCCACGGGCGCCGACGTTGCGAAAAGGGCTGTCACTCAGCCCAGGACGAGAGGCGGCAAGGCTGGCGGGCCGGAGCGAAAACGGCGCGGGATCCCAGGTCGCTGCCCGAGTTCTCTCCGCGACAAGTCTCGTTTCGAGGAAATTTTTAGAACTGTTCCTCCGAAGAAATTTTACAAAGTGAGACTGAAGAAATTTTAACAAGTGTTGTCGAAGAAATTTTAACAAGTTAGTGTCTCGAATAAATTTGACAAGTCTCGTGTCAGAAAAATCTCAGAAGTCCCCTTATTCCTACTCTGCATCGCGTTTATAAGAGAATTTCCTTTCCCCTTCCCAAATTGTTCCTAACACCAAATCTCACCCCTCCCTCATGGCGAAGCTTCCCATTGGCCGAGGGTGGCTGCGTCGCAGAAATCTGATTAACCAATCTCGTGTTGATTTTTCTGTAGTTTTCCGTAAATGCTCTCTGTCTGTCGCTGTCTTCGCTCTCTCTCTTGCTTCCCTTTTGTTAGTTACTCCGGGAGCTGATCGCAGCTGTGTGGACACGTGCGCGCGAAAAAAGCGCATTTCACGGGTTCTCGACGGCCGGCAGGGGCTAATCGACACCCTACTGTGTTTAGAGAGAAACAGCTCCCGCGGGGCTTCTGGCGCCCGGGCGCGTGCCAGAACGAATGTGACGAGTTAGCATTGTCCGGTGGAGGGATCAGTTTGATGGCCAAGAAAGGTTTCGCTCACGACGTGTCGTAAATGTGTCTTCTTCGCCTAATTGACACCCGGCCCAACTCCATCGGGCTTGAATTCCTCGGTCGAGCGGCTGAAGGAAGGGCGCGAGGGTGGCGCTTTGTTCGGCGAGAGGGCCGGCGAAGGGGCAGCAAGTATTTTTATGGGGGGCTAATAAACATTCCGCCTCTGAAGACAGGGGGGGCTGGGTGCGTTCGGGGCTGGCCCGATGCGCGGTCGGGGGGTGGGCGGCATGACGAAAGAACCCTCCGCGGCGGTAGCCGCGTCCCGTTGACCCACTTATTTCTGTGCCGCGGCGCGAGCTATTCCCAGCTGCAGGAATTCATTTGTTATTGGCGACGCCATAATAAAATTATATTTAATTAATCGGTGACGCCACAATATATATATATATATATATATATATATATATATATATATATATATATATATATATATATATATATATATAGTTTCAAAAAATGGCTACATTATTATAGATAATTACTATTTCATTACTTTTGTCTAACCATAAACTTGTCGAAATAAAACTTACGTTATAAACAAATTCTCAGTGTACTTAACCTGATCAACCTGTTCCCTTGTAAAATCGTGACAATTGGAACTTACAGCAGGTTTTCTCGGGTGACTGCCGTTTTCTTTCCTCTCACATCACAATTGTATCACTTTCATTTAAATATCACTCATCCATCAAAATCTTCCAGGTAGTGCCGAAAAGGCTACAGGAAGTGTCCGTCAAAGTTATTTATCTGAAAAATAGAAATAAATTCTATAATTCCAAACACAGGGAAAATCTACGAAATAACCTCACGATATGAGTCAAAAACGTCAGACTCGCTTCAGCTGCGGGCCAGTGCAGTCGCTCCGCCAACAGCAGCTAAAATCGTTCAGTGTGGAAGTGCAACTCAACATCACGCCGAACGTTAGGAACATTGTGTTCGTAATAGTGTTCAGTGGTCACAATTATTCAGCTACGAGTGCTTTAGTAGTTGAATGAACATCAAAGTTTCATCCAGCACAGGGCGAGTGGTCAGTGAAGCCCTAGATTCGTTATATCATTCGGAAGTGTCATTTAATGTGGTTCCAGACGAAGGCAACGTGAATCTCACGGACAGCATGGAATTCATCGAAATACCGCCTCAACGTCAACACTTCGCAAGCAACAACATCCAATGCGGGGCCGGCGCATCAGGCCAGCCCGAGGAACGAATGCATTCACAACAGTCAGACACTTCAGTCCAACCGTATCATAACAAGGTAATGTCGCAAGGAAAGCGAGCCAGCGATAACGACAGTGATAACAGAGACCTTAAACGTGTACCTACAGACATTCTGCCCCCGGCAGAGTCGAACCTACAAAGTCAATACAATGTAGAAATCAAAAAGAGATTTAGTTGGCTAAACGAAGAAATCCCAGATTATCTAAGTGACGAAAATAAAATCCCACCAATTTTTGTTACTAATTTTGAAAATCAAGTTTCTCTCGCGAATGAAATGAAATGTAATGTGTCATCCAACTTCACTACAGAATTCAAAAATCAAAAGGTTCGAATCCAATTCCAAACAGTGACCGATATCCGAAAAACAATTAAAAATTTCCTCGCCACCAAAAAACAGTTTCACACGTATTCCGATAAAATTAGTAAAAAATACTCCATAGTGATGAAGAATATTCATCCTTCAATCTCATAAAATGAAATATTAGCCGAAATCAACAACAAATTCAATTAAGCTATAAACGTTACACGACTGTATAAAAACAATTCCCTCATCCCAGTACTGGCAGTAACTTTGATGGAACTCACAAAATCGAGGATGTGTTAGAAATAAAAAATAGGCAATAACATTGTGAAACAAGAAAAAAGAAAGAAAACCAAGATCCCCTTACAATGTTACCGGTGTTTAGACTTTGGACACAGCAAAAACAATTGCAATCATTTAATTTCATGTGTGTTTTGTGCAGGTAATCACCTATCAGCAAACTGTGAACAAAAGAACTCCACTCCTACATGTATACATTGTCTTGGGAAGCATAGGGCTGACCTCAGATCAGTAGAATGTCCATATTACCGAAAAAGTTTAGAAAGAAAAAGAAATAATCCAAATGACAGACTTGGGAACAATCTTATTCCCCCGCAGTTCAATAGAACGAACTTATTATTTTATTTATTTATTTAATAGGTATTTGTTACAAACAAATTACATTAATTGATCCTATGTGGCTAGGCCGAAGGCCTTTTTTTAGCCATTACAATACCTACATCCTTTCGCGTTCTAATCTTTCGAATTCTGGTATTCACCCCAAATGGTCTCTCCATCGCATCAAATCCGCGGAAAAGAGACCATAAGGTACGGCTCAGGAAAAAAACCCTGAAGGGGGAAAAACCTGCCGTCAGAAGCCGAGTACATTCCAATCTATCCGACGTTTATTTTAACTATTTATTTTCTGGCGCGGACGTCCCGCCGTCTCCTTCCAGTTCTTGGCACCTCAGCACCTGCAATCAAACAGCGTCACAGAAGATCGTCCGCACCAACGCCTCTGCCCTTACATTTTCGATCCCCCCTTCACCCCCTAATGTGCTTATGATTATGCCAGTTTTATTTTATTTATTATATTGACCTGTTTCTTACCAATTGACTACGACTTATGGTTTATTTCTTAACTGTTTACTAACTTAACATAAAATTACTGATTAACTTACTTATTGTTAGCTTATTGACATATTAATTTCTCTCCAGTCTAGGCTCCGCTCAAGCTAACCAGTGCTGTTTTCCCACTCCCTAATTTCAGTTTCCCTAATGGTCCGAACCTTTCCTAGAAATGTTCCTAATTCTTTCATAAATTTAGACCTTTTGTCACCTAAAATGTTTTGGGCGAGCGTTACGTTCCTGTTTAGGAAGTAGTAATTTCCCATTCCCGTCCATTTTTCTCTCCATGTTTCGGTTGCACAGCAAATTAAGAGGATGTGGATCCAGTCTTCCCTATCACCGCAAAGCACACAAATTACCAACAACATAACAACCACAGACAAACAGAAACTACAACAATTTCAATATTGGTAACTCAGTCATACAAAACATCACTCAGTTTATAACTAATTACATAATTAATTTTATAAATTCATTAATTCCAACAATTATACAGATTACCCACCAATCAATTGCTATGGCATTTAGCAACAATTGTGGTTCACCGTAGCGATATAATTATATTAAATTGATATGCTAATGGCATTATCGACAAAAAAGCCGAGTTACAACTCATCCTACATGCTAACAGAATTGATGTAGCTTGCATCACAGAAACACATCTAAAGCAAGAAACCTCATTCTTTATTCAGGGATACATAACAATCAAAACAGATAGACAAAACTCGAAAGGTGAAGGAGTATTCATTCTAATAAAATGCAGTATACCACATCACCAGATTACTCTACCCCACACGCCCGGACTTGAAACAGCAGCAATAAATGTAAAGTACAATAATAACAGGACAATAACAATAGTAACTGCTTACAAACCTCCAAATATAAAAATCAATAATAGCATCATCTACACATTATTACAACTACCAAACCCATTCATTATTGCAGGTGATCTAAACTCTAAACACTTCTCAAGGGGATGTCGGACTACTAATCCCGCTGGTAAATACTTATACAACATAAAAAGGAACCTGAATCTCAACATATTATCACCAACCGAACCCACTTACTTCCCATATGATCCAAACAAAACCAAAAGTCCAGTCATACTTGACAATGCAGTCACAAATGTTAAAACTCAATTCATTTCTACAACGTTCCATGAACTAGAATCAGACCACTTACCAATAACAATATCAACTCGCGTAGAAAAGCCTCCCTTAACTCCCCACCCACTTTAAATACTTAAAACAATAAATGGAAGTACTTTAAGGGTTCCATAAATAAATCCATACCTCCATTTCACATTTTGAACTCTCCCCAAGAAATTAACCAAGCCATCATGACCCTCAACAATATAATAATTAGTAATATTAGCAATAGTCATATTGAAAAAACTTAGACGTTAACAACATAATGCACAAACCGCTCCCAACTTATATAATTAACGTAATCGGAATAAAAAATAAAACAAGAAGGCTTTGGAATTCCCTAAGAATTCCCTCTTAAAAAAAACAACTAAATCTGCTAAATACTATTTGTAAAAAGTTTGTAAACAGATATAAACAAGAACAATACAATTTATATATCAATAACTTAAATACTAAAAACAACTCTCTATGGCAGTTTACTAAGAAACTCTTAAAAAAAAAGAACAAATATTCCCCCATTAGCAACTAGTGATGGCAAACAATACTTTCCGAATGGAAAAATGTGAAGTACTGGCCTCACACTTTGTTGACACTTTAACCTTTAATAACACCCCCAAAGATCCTAAACACAACGAAATAATGACAATGTTCATTGCTCCCCTAAATGTTGTTCCGCACCAAATACAATTCATATCTCCTAATGAAATAAGAAAAATAATAAAGGATATGCCAAATAAAAAAACACCAGGCCACGATCGGATCAACACAATCATTCTAAAAAATCTACCGGAGAAAGCCATTGCATTTCTAAATAACATTTACAACTCTGTATTGAGATCAGGATATTTTCCTCAAACATGCAAACACTCAGTCATTCTCCCAATAGCAAAACCAAGCAATAATCACTCAAAAGTCGCGAATTACAGACCTTATCAGCCTGCTACCTATAATGTCAAAAATCTTAGAGAAATTAATACTCATCAGATTGAACAAAAATATCGAGGAAACTAACAGTATACCACAGCACCAGTTTGGATTCAAGTCACTATGCTCTACCACCATCAACTACTAAGGCTTACGGAACAAATTCACACTGCATTTCAAAAGGGACAACATACCATTGCTGCATTCGTAGACATTTCGCAAGCATTTGACAGAATATGGCATCCAGCTCTGAATTCTAAATTAAGTTTAATTGGTACACCTAAATATCTAGTAAGTGTTATCCTTAGCTATATAACATATAGAACATTTTCAGTTTCAGTCGAAGGCCACTGTTCCAACGCAAGAAAAATTTCTGCTGGGTTCCCAAGGTTCACCACTTTCCCCAACGTTGTTCAATTTATACACAGCAGATATTCCCACTTCAGCACATATAAACACCGCTCAATTTGCCGATGACACTGCACTATATATCATGGAACTCTTTGACAACTCTTCAAACATAGCTTCAGAATCACCGAAATTTACTAGCAAATTGGGCTAATGTCTGGAAAATAAAGTTGCACCCAACAAAATCTGTAGCAAAACTATTCCCATTAAAACCTTTTACACACCCTCTTCAATTATTCATAAATAATGACATCATCAATTGGACACCGTTTAATAAAACAATTAAACATTTGGCCTTAAACTTCGATACCCGACTAACTGGAAGCAACATATAGAGGTAAAAACTCAGCAAGCCAAGACCAAACTAATTTAACTCCGACCCTTACTGAATAAACACAGCCGTCTCTCCAAATCCAATGCTCTATTACTCTACAAAACAATAATCCGGCCGACATTACTCTATGCTTGTCCCATCTGGACATATGCTGTTAATTCCAACCTCAACAAAATACAAGTTATCCAAAATAATTTTTTAAGATTAATTACAAAAGCACCATGGTACATTAGCAACAATCAATTACACAATGATTTAAATATAAACACAATAAAAAATCAAATAGCCTATCCGCACACAACTTTTACACCAACCTTCCCCTAATTCAAACAACATCCTTCTATAAACTAGGCAAAGCCCCCAATTATCAAACGAGAATTAACAACAGATATCCCCTCCATTCACTTTATAAAATATTCGCAAACTTGAAATAATAGAGGTGCTTCCTGCTTCGTCTCCCAATATATTGTTTTATACAATTGTAATGTATAATTTTAAGTTATTGTAAGTTAGTATAAGATAGGTTGAGACCATCAATCATTTGCACAGTTAATACGTAAAATGAACAATGTAATGTCTACCAAATATAAAAATGATAATAAAAAATTTAATCAAAAGATGCTCTTCTTGTTCGAAACTATAATATTCTTTGCGTTCAATTCGAATTCAATACCAGACTCAAATAAATCTATGAAACAGCCATATAAATGTAATTACAAAATTTGATGGTGGTTTATTGCTATGAGAGTAACAGAATGTAAACAAGACAAACAGTGTAATACTAAAGTTACAGAATGTCACGTTAAAAAGTAGACATAAAGCCCTACGTCTTCCTTGCTAATTTTCATGTACATTTGACCCATTACCTCAGAAACCATTTTACCTAGTTTTGTTAACTTTTCGGAGAAGCTTGCTGGAATACGTTTTAAGTAAATACAAACATACATATTTTGAATATTGTTGACACATTGCCGGCCAAATTACTTCGAATTTGGCGCCTTGTCTTCTTTAAAAGGGAGTTTGATGTTCTTTGAAGTCGTTTCAAAGGAAAAGACTATACATTTTAAACGTGGCGCCTTCGAGATTATTATTGTCTTAATTTTCTCCCAAAGCCCGCGCGAATTTCTTCTTCTTTGGTGTCGAAAACATTCATTTCTTTTTGCAAGTTCTTTGAGTCGAATTCAACTTGTTCTATTAGTGCGGAGTGTCACCGAAAGATCGCACCAGCTCCTGGAGAACATCCACCGGACACTCCCGCGCAAATCTCGGCACGGTCGAAATGCTGAGAATTTCTATATCAGACGGCCGATCGCCTTGTCACGACAAGGAGTGCGAAAAGCGTCGTAAAAAGCGTTTTGGAAAGTCTTCAAAGTTCTACCCAGAGTGTGCCAGGAAATGTATGTAATAGAAAAACGTAGCTAAAGGCACGGAATTCGTAAGGAAGGGCAGTTTTCGTGGGCAGAGGTAACTGTGACAACTTCAATACTCTTTGTTTTCTTTCGCCAAGTAACAATACTTTTAAATTGTGTGTCATTTATTTTCCAGAACATTCTTGTCTGACGAAAAGACTACTGCGATAGAAGAAGCGATGTTCCATTGTCATTCTCATCAACAATGCTATGCTCTCCCAAACTTTTATTCAGCTATTTCGCTGCCTGAACAAATATTGTTTTGTAATTTACAGCCGTTTTGAAAAAAGTAAACACTATTACACACACTAAAACAGTACTTTTATGCAGAAATCCTGAAGTATGAAGCTTGCCGTTATTATTTTGTTTCCTTATACTCTTTATTACTTTATTAACCTCCTACAAAAAACTGATAATTATTAGTACTTGAGTAGTTTCAGAGATAATGGGATAAATGTGATCAAAAATGTTACTTTTCAGAAATAAGCGTCAATGTTAATCCTTGTACGAAACCAGTCACCTTGAAATGTAAACACGTTTGGTGCGTAAATGGTCATGCCAGATTTGCAGTCGTAAAGTTTTGCAATGCAAGCATAATTAAAGAATAAACTTTTCTCTAGCATTTAGTGAAACTCAGATCCTTCGAAATAAATTAGTGCAAAGGACACAAATGAAAGACTCGTAACTAAAATGACTGCCATTTTTACATACACTGACTAAGAAGAAAATATAAAAAAAAATAGAAGAGTGCATTTGACAATGATATATATTTTTTGTCGTACACAAATGTAAATATATATATATATATATATATATATATATATATATATATATATATACTTTTATTCTGTAAACTCTCAATATTTAGTAAACGTCAAAATCCAAAATATGTCAAAAATTCAGATTTTCGCTTTAGGCCTCCCATTAAAGCCAAAACTTTTCATTATGAATATATTTAAGTAGCGTGAAAGCTACCGTAAAATGGGTCTTGAATTGACTTTTTTCCAGAATTGCATTAAATATATTTTTCAGAAAAGATGTTCTACAGACCATCCCTTGAATGATTCAACCTAAATACCATTCAAAATCGATTCAATTATCTACTTTTCTTCCTCATTTAACTATTCCACCTTATGTTTCCGTCTTCAATGACCTCGGAGCACGTAGTTTATCATCCCGACAACAGATGGCAGTGGGTTCGCTCTACGTACCATCGCTGCAGCAATCCGCTCCGGGTGATAATGTGGTAATGCTCGATTGTGACACTGTAATAGGGCAGCACTGCTTCTCAAGCTTGAGGTACACAAGGTTACGAAAAATGAATCTAACAGACATACCCGCGTACTTGTTAACTTTACGTTTAGTGGTCCTTCTGTATTGTACAGATATCTATTTGCAGGCAAGACAAATAAATACAATTCTATCTCAGGTTTGCTGTGATTTCATTACTGTGCACGTGGAAAATGTTCCAAAGATCTAAAATGACAGGTTTAAGAAACAAATTACGTGGAAAATTGTTTAATTACATCCAATTTCTGCAACGTATCAGAAGAGTTTATTGTGATCTTATCAGATTCCATTATCGTTGTAAACTGAAAGAACCAATACCATATCTCACGCGTTTGCCACTGATAATATGTGGTGTAAATGTTATCCACGTCATACTTAGTTATGTCTGCGGCAGTAACAAATATTTACGTTCTAGATGGTGGATTATATTTTATAACGATAATACTTTTCACTGATAAGTTTATGATGACTAATAACTGTCAATCAGTGGCGCACATCGGTTTTTATGTAATAGAGGGAATAATAAGTGATGTATCTCATTATTCAACATGAAAATACTTTTTATGAGCAGAATATTTCAAAAGATGAACTTCAACATCGCTTATCTTTATCACTAAATAATACTTATCATCTGCTCACTCTATCAACTGTCACGGTTGTACAGCTGAGGTGCATCAAAAGAAAAAAGGAACATATTTAAAATTCATTAATAATATTTGTGAATAATTATATTTGTTTTAATTAATTTTCTGAAGTGACGGACGTCATTCAGTATATCTGTCATTTTGTACGTTAATATTAATTATAAATAAGCAATTAAAACTAAGATTAAATTTAGTACAGTGGAAATTTTCTTTAAAAGAAAAGATCAAGTCAGCTGGGCAGCACATTTTAGCCCCCCTCCCTCCCTGAACAAAATATTCAATGCATCACATTTAATGTGCTCATCAAATCGAACATGCAATCTAATACATGCAACCGTATGTAATATTTGGGATGAGACTTTTGTCGCAAACACTTTATTTATTTTACATATACAGAAGTGAATGTAATTGCATCGATCAGAAAGTTGATAACAAGGGAATTGACAATTCTGCTTTAAAGTGTTTTTTCATATAAGGTTATTTTTTGTTTAAATACATAAATGATTTGTATTACGATTGCGCGAAATGTTGAAGAAAAATGCAATCAGTATGTTTTGCAACGTTTTGCTGACTTTAAACGCGAATATTCTCAAAAAACACGAAAAATGAATTATTTGAACGTAGGGTGACGTGTTTTGAAGCAAGTAACTGAAGGATTGATTCAGTGAATGCATATTATTTTTTACACAAATTTACGTCCTACAAACACACGTTCCACGACTATACTTTAGCTACATCAGTCTTCTTTATCCCGCTTTCCGCGTCTAGAATTACGTGAACTCTTCTTCCAACACTTCTCTCTACTTACAACATAAGACAGCAAAAGTGACACTGATTCTGTGATCACAACTGTTTCCATAATTGTCCTTTGCTTTTTCATTGAATATCCCAGCTTTTATCTCAAAATACTAATTTTCCAATTTATTATTTCAAAACGTTTATATATTTATTACAATTTAGGACTTATTAATCCTTTTCAAATTCTATGTTCGAATTATCTAAATATCTACGACAAATATTAAACCTATACCTTATTATGAAGTTTTTTTACTAAAATTTTAAAGGGAATCAGACATAATTTTGTAATGTTAAAACATTCACATTATTTCAGTGTCCAGCATAGACATTAGAATTTTTTAAAAACAAATGTTCAGGTGAGAGCGTAGGCTTCCGCGGCCGGAGTCAGTACTTACTAGGCTGTCCGGGTGACGCCGCCATGGCGAAGGTGCCGACGTTTCGGTCGCAATTCTGCGACCTTCCTCAGGGCGTATTGCTGGCGTATTGTCGGCACCTTCACCATGGACGCGGCGTCACCCGGACAGCCTAGTAAGTAAATGTTCAGGTATTGAAGAAAGAAGTGGAAAGACATGGCTGTTGTACAGAACACGAAAAACAAAAGCAATTCTATTGAGGATGTCTTCCAGATCTTGTTCTGAGGAAATGTAGTGGAGTGAAAGGCTCTATGTCTGTGCTAAATAAGTATGAAAGGGCAAATGTGAAGATTTTAGGTCATGATAACGAATTATTTCTCGATATGTTTTAAATTAACTTGAAATTTAATATTAATTAGTATGAACTGAACTTGGAAATATAAATAAAGTAGTTTTGATCGAAATTCCTACTCGGCTTCTGAAAGTTGAAACATCGCTAAAAAGAAGCATGAAGAAATACCAAGAGACAACAATCGATTCGTTACGAAACATCAAAATGCAGTTTCATGTTCATGTAGTTTGATTTCTGATTAACAATACCACATCTATGTGTGATTTATAATAATATATACCTGAGAGTCTGTTTCTTCCTTGTATGTGTACACAAACCATGTATGTATGTTTACATACATCTTTCTATTTGAATTTTGAAGCTTCCCCCTAATGTTTTTTGTCACAGGCACTGACAAGTCATGAAACATGTCATTTAAAACGGGAAATTAATTGTTATTTGCGTTATTTGACGTTTAGATTTTAAATTTTTATTTAATTTCTAGTAAAGACCGTCCGTCCGTCCGTCCGTCCGTCCGTCCGTCCGTCTGTCCGTCTGTCCGTCTGTCCGTCTGTCCGTCTGTCCGTCCGTCGGCCCGTCTATCCCTTCGTGGTCAACGCTAACGCCTAAATCGTTTGAGCGATTTATCTAAAATTGAAATTCCCAAACCAATGGACAAAAACTTGAGCCTCGAGTTTATGACGGATATTTGGTTTGGAAGGGCAGGGGGTGCTTTGAAGAAAGCTTGAAAACATGTTCAAAATTTTCTGAAAAATGGCTCCAAATTTGTTTACTAATCTTTTTCTTCTGACAGCGTGAAGAACGCATGATAATGGCGCAGATATCATTTTCGTTAAACTAGCTGCATTTTCAAAGATTCCAAAAAGATTCCAAAGAAATCATGAATGAAAGTATTTTTCTGTCGTAGAACCACTAGTTTAAGTTTCAAAAGGGTCTGTACGTTGAAAAAAGATCTCAGAGTGACGGCAGGACCCGGCTGTAAGCTTATAGTAACGTTACAATCATTTAAAAAGTACTGATTGCAAATCTTTCGGTTCAATGATTTTTTTTTTTCAAAAAACCTAATTTTCGTGCGCAGCGTCGGGCCGAGTGAACTGCGACGGCTTCTGCCGCATCGCCGCGCACTTCCTGGAGGAGGACGTCTCGGAGGCCATGCAGGAGGAGCTCAAGGAGGCCTTCCGCCTCTACGACCGCGAAGGTGAGTGCCACCGCGGCGTCCCACAAGGGCCAGCGAAGGATGCGGAAACAGCACGACTTTACCGAACTATTGGTGAAGGTTAAAGTTTTCTATAATGTTCAATATTGAATAATTATTCACAAGATATAATTATTGACTTATTACTATGTGATACAATTATTCATATAGTGCGTATTGTAAATAAATACAGTGTACCAGGAAAGTCTCTCCACAGTAGCACCTGGCTGGTGAGAGTGCAAACAACTGAAATTACGTTGGTTGTATTAGGTGCAGCTTGTAACAAAAGAATATGTTCATTTCATACTCATTTCAATCATAACATGCGCTGGAAGTCTTGCCCCTCAGGGATTTGGTAGCTGCCGACGTAAATGCATTTATTGTAGGGGGCCCTGATTCGGCTCAGCTCGGAGAGAATTGCCTGGCGCACTGCATTCATGCCGGCCTATGTATGTCTGTTATCGCGGATGTTTGTGAGTTTGCTGATCACCGACCGAGGAGGGTAGCGAAAATCGGCATTCTCTGAAAACTCTCTGAAAACCCTCGGTAAAAAAATATATAAAATTCGAAACTAATAGTGTTGCAAGGGCACGTTTTTCTCGTATTAGTAATGGTTATGCTAATTTGTAATAATCACTACATATTTATTCATATATTGCATATTGTAAATGAATATTTATATATATTTCAAAACTAATGTGGTGCTTTTTTCTCGTATTTTTAATAAAGGTTAATCTATTTTATAATACTATCACGAGGAATGACATTTGTTATAGTCTTCAATATTTTCTTAACTGATTTAAATGTAGTATTTGGCTGACTCTACGATCCATGTCGAAATGACGAATGCTATAATTAATTTAAACAAAAGAGAAAATATTAAAATTTGTAATAAAAACAAAATTCTTACTATAACAAAGTTCACTGATATTGTATTGAATAGTATGCATTTTTCCTCAAAGATATTAATGCAAACATGTTATGTATAACAATATTATAAAATGTCAACCACAATGATTGAATGCTGTTCGCTGGGAGTATATAAATCTTATCTTAATAAATAGATAGTGACTGCGAGGTCAGACGTACTATTAAATTACTTGTTTTTTTAAATGACAAATTAGAATTGAGACGTCTTTGATGATGATCTTACAATAAACCAATAATATAGAACGATTGAGTTCAATCGTAATACAACTCTGTCATATTTGTGAAAACCAATGACAAATTCTTAACTTGCTTTTGTGAGAGTATGTGTCCTATGGTTCTTTAACTTTGTAGCATCTTCCTTCCAATAGAATCATTCTAGTCATTTATTCACGGTTGTTAGCCCTAGAAACAAGACTACAAACGTTACGAACAAGGAGCTTGCCAGAATTACGTAGCAGTTATGTTATAACGGCCACATAATTCTCTGTTTCTTTGAAGTGAAAGCGGTTTAATTCCATGGCTGGGGACATGAAGTCGGCGTCGAGATGTGCCAACGCTGGCTCTATTTATGGCTTTTGGGCATCTCATCGTTACTTACCCAAATGTATTAGGGACCTATATTGCATAAATTGAACTAGTGGTGCTAAAACAGCACACACATCTTCGCCCGTATTTTCAAGCAACATTGCGGGAAAAGTACTCAAATTTTGTATCTGACCTTATTTCAAAATCTATCTTTAAATAACAGAATTTCATTAAGGAAAAAATATGAATATTTGATATATTAAAATATGAATATTTGATATATGAATATTTGATATTATATATGAATTTCAGATGTAGGAAGACGCCGAAAAAATATGAATATTTGCGATTGTCGGAAAATCAAGAATTTTCAACGACAATTAGACCTTCAGCCTGTGGCGGCTCGTGTCTATTAGCATGTTTGCATGTGCACACCGAAATTAATTGAGTGCATTATCTCCTAAATATCTTTAAACAAGAGGGAAAAAAGTCATCTCAGAGCGTTACGGAAACACGGAATTTCAAAACACGCGCCGCTCGGAAGCAGCGATTGACAGTTCGCAGCTAGTCCCTTTTGTGAAAGCCAGCCGGCGTTGAATTGCGAGCAAGTAGAGCGCATTGTAGGCTGCCGCGGGGCTGGAGTGGTAAGAGGGAACAACAGTGGCTGTGAGGACTCAATGGGCATTAGGCGGAGTATGCGAGTGCCTCGACGTGTCTCGCAGATATAACACTCAGATAGCACACGTTTGTAGATAAACATGTGACATTGAACGAAGGACAAAGGAATTGTGAGATATCTCTCCACTGGATAGAGCTCTCATCCCTTCCAATAAACCAGTTCTTTGCTAGCGCGCGAAACGCGAACACATTGCTATCCCGTGTTGCATTCATAAGAATTGTGTTAATTTAATATTATACGCTCATTCTCTTATATTTTGAAGTGAGTTGCAAAAACAAATCCATTTCAAAATAATGAAAACCCAAATAATTTTGTAAAAGTATGTAGTTGGCTACTTTTTAATTGACTTTCGTTTTGAAAAACCGAAGTTAGAGTGTTGGTTTCGCTGTCACGCGTGAAGACAATTTGCTGTAAAGAAAGAGCGTTGAATGACTTTGTGTTTCGTCACACAGTGTAGCCGGCAAATTATCTAGATTGTTTTCAGTATTCGGTAACTTGTACTTGTAAAATTAATTCCATGTCCCAAACTGATGTACTTCTGCATCAGACTAGTCTAATTTGTAGAGAGGCAAAGGGTTGTGTTTCACTCATTTGTTTATTCTACATTACCATGAAATAGATTTGATTATTTTAAATTATTCAAGAAATAAGTTTATTACATAACATGGTGTTTACTTGCCACTAGATAAACTTCTAATTTTACCTTAGATTGTATTTGCTCTCTAAAACTTGCCTTCTTTGAACTTACTTCTGGAAAATGTACAGTAGCGTTTCAAATTCGTCATCCTAAAGTACAGAAATAGTTATTCCTCTTTAACCTTGGGGTGTAACTAGTGGAAGAATAAAACATCAAATTCTATTTTTGTCAATTTCGATCTGTTTGATTTGTAACCTCAATGTGGACGTTCTTCGATTTCTTGCCTGATTATCTTTTTCCTGTATTAAAAATAAACAAAGCAGTGCCTTCTGTACTTATACTTAACGCAATACAGCCGTCACGCACAAAAGAAAGTAATTGAGTAAGGAACCAAACGGGCTTAAAAACTGTCTAAAATGTCAGTCCTGGAGCGGTCAGTGAGCCCAACCCCCACAAAAGCTGCCCTGTCGTCCCGACCAGACACAGTCTCGCCCTGACCCCGTTCGTCCGTCTGTCCCGTACTGAACCAGTGTGCATTCAGAAGCACGATTCTTTTACTAAACTATTGATCTCACTAATCGTTTATTAATTTACCTTTCAATTCACTAATCTAAATGCGCACAAATCGATAATCACGACATGCCACATTCAATTCGAAGAAATGACTTTCAGAGTCTATGCTGTGCTCGCAAAGCTGCTTCTAAAATATTACTACTTAATTAAATGAAAAAGAAAGAAATATTTCACAAATTTTACCTACCTTGATGACTGAGATTCTTAGTAAAATTTTTCTTTGTTGGCATCTCATAGCCATTGCCACGTTCCCGGGTAGAGCTCATAACTTACTATCACTCGTGGCAGTGTCAGCAAACAGATGCCTATGGGATTGGATGTCAAAGCCAAGCACCCGTTTCAAATTATCGATATTTTAAATTTGATATTAACAAAAAAAATTAAAAATATTGTTTGTGTATTGCAATGCACGTATTTCACGTTTTAATAGATTTCATGATTCTGGAGTGTATTGTTGTGGAGCTATTTCGATGGGACTTTTTCAGAAAACGAAAAAGGAGTGTTATTAAATGAACTCAATCATTGGAACAGGTTTGCAAAAATTAACTGTATTTAACCTGGAATTAGACTTAACTCCACTTGCTTTTGCTAGCATTCAAGTGCGACTGTTTGATACGAACTACTTCTCTCGGAAAAGGGTTATAAAGAAAACGGGTTATTTTTACGAAATGAATTGTTACATTTCAAGGATTTTCGTTTAGAAAAAAATTAAGCTTTTCCAGTATTAAATTTCACTTATTAAAAAAATGGCCGATAGTGGGCTCTAAATGTATTTTCATTTCTTCTTATCAAAAGGGAAAAACGCCACATTTTAATTATATGTTAAAATGAATAAAAAACACTTAACGCCGTCATCTCTCCATTACATCGTTTCGCGAGTTGCAATTGATCAATGGAAAGCAGTTGGTCTTGCGCAAGAAACTATGTTAATGTAAGGATATAGCTAGTGAAACGCAGATAGAACATTTTTAGGTACGAAGATTGATTTAAGTGCAAAGAACTGTAAGGGTATGTACACGCAATGTCTAACTGTCACCTGAAACATGTGCCTACTTAAAAAAATAAAAGTGATTATAATTGTTTGTGAGGCTTTACGTTTTTTAAGGTGGATTAAATAATTCCTTTCGTAGTCCACTTCAATGCTTGTGTAAAGATCTTGGTGAATACAAAATATAACCATTACTTAACTCTTACTACCCGAAACTTATTTTACTGTTACCTGTGAATTATTGTTCCAGCATTTGTTAACATCATCCATTTCATTGCATTTAAAATAAGTATAAATGATTTGAACCAATATTTTGGGGACGAATCAATATTAAATGTAGTGCATATGTAATAATTTGTTGTTGAACCTTTTTTTTCCTTTCGTGAGAATTAATCGCGTGGGTCCAGCCAATACATGAGTGCTGTGTGTTCGCAGGCAACGGGTACATCACGACGGCAACGCTGCGAGAGATCCTGGCGGCCCTGGACGACAAGCTGGGCCCCGACGACCTGGACGGCATCATTGCTGAGATCGACACTGACGGCTCGGGCACCGTGGACTTCGACGGTACGCGCGCACGCCACGCCCGCCTTAGCTGGCTCAACTCACGTCACTGCAGTACCTCTGACCAGGAGGTCCTAGGGTTCGAATGCCGACGGTGGCAGGAACTTCGACAGCGAGGTCGAGTTTAGCCGCTGTCCGTAGGACAATTCTAGCGCCCGGCTGCTCTGATCGCTAGTTTTCCGTGGTTTCTCCCATCGGCGCGATAAACCGATTCATTACAGTTGTCTCTGCAGCGACTGAGGAGGTCCTAGGGTTCGGGTCGCGTCGGTAATGGATTTTGACACTAGTTAGGACTAGTTAATAGATAGATTGAACTCAGCCCCTTTCTGGAGGAGAACTCTAGCAGCTGGCGGATGAAATCGGTAGAAATCCTTTCTTTTTTTCCAAATCAACACAGGTGAATGTCGGAGTGAAGTGTCGCCACGTCCCGTGGGCGATCTTTTTTTAATCTTTCCTATCCTTGCTCTGTACTTACTCGCACGCACGCACGCACGCGCGCGCACACACACACACACACACACACGCACATGAACTACACTTCTTCATATGCCGAGAGATCTGTCGACAGCTTAGAGCTTGTTCCGGCGGGGGGAGTGTCTCGCCGATGTGAGATACTTGGTTGGAGAAGTCCCCACAAGCCTTGGTTTAGCTCGGAGCCGGTTCTCACAATCCAGCAGGGAAGGAATATCGGCATTTTCAAGCAATGGACATTTATTACTCTAACAGGTGTAATAATCCCAGCTGTTACATGCCGGAAGCATTAAAAAACCAAATTCGGTCTGAAGGCCGAGCTGACGTAAGCTAATCTTAACCTCACTGTGAAGTTACCTTGAGGCACAATCGATGCGAGTGTCGATTCGAGGGGTATTTTTTTTAAATCCTTTTAATAATTATAATGAATAAATTCAATTAATCAATTATGTATTTTTTTAAATTTTTGCATTGTACGCATTTCAAAATAAAATTTTAGAATAATATGGTAAAGGAAATAATTTCCACAAGTTTTAATAATTTTTATTAATAATTCTCCAATGGAGGACTATTAATAAAATTATTAAAAACATTTGTGGAGATTATTTCTTTTACGATGTTATGGATTACCACAAGATATCTGCTACCACCACGGCATTTAAGTTTCAGAACATTTTAAAATTTGTATTAAAAAATTAAGGTTAGATGTTATTTGAGTGAGAAACATTCAGCACCTGAGTAGAGATTGCTACCAAATGTACTAACCGATATGAAGTCAATTCAATTCAATTATATTAGTAACTAGTTTACAGGATGGTTCTATTAAAAATAGAAATAATACAGTAATACACAACAAATACAAATAATACAATATAACAAAACAATACAAAGCATGAGATACAAACTAATTGAGACAATAGAATATACAAATATATACAAAACGATTTGTATCAATTGAGACTTGACTCGTTAGAGATATGCTAAGGTACCAATAATTCAATAATTAGAGTGCTGCTAGGGTAGAATTTAGCTTGAACTATTTATTTATAGTAAATGCCAGTTATTTCAAATTGATGAAATAAAAAATTACAGGGTTCTAGAATTTTCAGTGTTTAGTTCAATCAAACAATTGGGAAAGAATAATACAGCATTGTGGTAAGGTCCTCTATGCCCTTTATAAAATGGGCACTCTCATAAAATATGTTTAAGGGTATCTGGACAGTTGAAGATTAGTTAGAGAATTTAACCGGTCGATGGTTCTCTCGGATTTTTTATCCGGTTGCTCGATTCGCATTGTCATTGTGCGCTACGAACTGCCTTGTACGTCAAAAAAATCTAGAAGGGTACTTACTGAAGCACATTTCAATTACTATAAACATTTCGTAATAAATATGTATGTACGAAAAAATTCCCTGATGCGATTAACTGTTTTTGTCCAGAGCTCCGTTTTTTTAAACGTGTACTGACACAATTTTTGTACAGCAATAGTAACACAGTTTTATAAATGTTTTTCTTTAAAAAATATTTATATCGTTATATGCAAATAATTGATTTTCGAAATTTAAAATAATTGTAATTCAAACGTTTTCTCAAAACATGCAGGTTGTGTCCATGATCACTACCAATCATAGCATTGCAATACCACTTACTACGACACGTAACAAATTAAATCTGTAGCTTATTTACTAATGGACATATTTTCTATTGATGAAGTCCCACATTCTTCCTTGTCAAATGGAAGTTTCTTTATTACCTTTGTTTTTAATTCAACCAAGTTTTGTAGCAGTGAGGTTAGGGATCCCCAAGTTCTATAAAACATGCGTACACTTAACCCCCATTATAGACACACACTTTTTACTGTTTCTTGGATGATAAAAATAAATGAGGAACTCCACAGATACGCGCGTGCTTACGTTAACGTGTCAAAATAAAAGCAGAAACAGTAGAATGCACTCACTTTATCCTCCTGTCTGCAGAATTCATGGAGATGATGACCGGCGAGTAAACTGTTCGGCGTCTGCAGCTTCTAGCACATCGACAGTTTTCACTACGCGAAGCCAACTGGCTTCCACTCGTTTGCCTCTCCGCCACCAGAGGCGCCACCGCCGCCTGCCCAGGGCACGCCTCCGCCTCGCCCACGGCCGACTTCAAGCGGTTGCATTGTTGATTAATATATACACGGCACTTTTTTGTTTCTGTAGTATTTTATTTCCCTCCTTTTACTGTTTTTTACTATTATTGTGAATAGTAAGAGAAAGAATAAGGCGATAAGACTCCTCTGTTGGTGGGTAAGTCATTTTTTACGAAAGAAGGAAAGGATGGTGCAACTTGCGGTGCCACTCTCTCAACGATTGCATTTATATGATTGGGAATTCCATGTGATTGTTAGAGATGATAATACAACAAAGATATTACTAGAAGATGATATTGGGTGTTATAAGGTTGCCTTTCACTCTTCAGTTTTCGTCCAAATTCTCTTATGACAAATACACAAAACATGAGTTCAGGAATTTGTCCTGATATGAAAATTGTTTCTGTATTCGTTGACGCTAATCGCTGTCCTCGGCTCTGGAGGAAACAAGATGATCTCCTCCCACGACTACATTGGAGATGTGAATAGCTCGGCAAATATTATTGGTTTCACTCCTGTTAGAAGTAGATCTACAAAGTATATCAAGAAAGGGAGTGAGCTATTCCATTTCGTTCAACATTTGTTCCCTAATTATTTAAATAACGACAACAGAATATTAATAAAGAAAATGCTGGTTGGGATATATTATGGACTACATATGTTAATTATATCTAATAAATTAAATAGATTTGGTGCAAAAAATTTGGCTTCGAGGTAAGACATGATCTTGTGATCCCGTATACAGCTTTAACAGATCTTACTGTTATTTGTCGATTAATTCAGATTTAAAATGCGTACTCATTTATCATCAGTAGATTATAGAAATACGAACGTAATTCTTTCAAGGTTTGTGTTCTTTAATAGTATTTGAATTTGAATTTGAATGAATGCCTTATTTTACGTGGCGAGACTAATAGAAGATTTATCTTTATTTTTTTAATAGAAATTTGATTAATTATTTTCTTGCGCTGCAAACATTAATAATGATACGTCCTTTTGCTTATATAAACCTAGTTATAAGCAATACATACATACCTAAAAAATGCACATATGCATGCATAATTAATTTTCATCAGTCATATTCTTTTTAAATTTCCTCCCTTTAGTGTAGAAATATTGCATAGTGGTTTGAAGTGAATGAAACTAAACGGAAAATTTTTAGTTTACACAACGGGAGCAAATTGAAGTATTGCATAGAAAATAATATTAAAATAGAATTTCAATCTTTTAATTGATTCATATTTCTTTCTAGTCAATTGTCAATTCATAAGGCAATTTTCGCCTGCACATGGCGTTAAAGCGAATTGCAGTATTTCTGTAGTATACTGAGAAAAAATAATGGAATCACCTCAACAATAAGAACTAGAATGTTTAACCACAAAACTCGTAATTAATGTTCTTTGAGCTGCAACTTTGCAGGTACATCGGAATTAAGGAATATTAGCGCCATTTTACGATGGTTAAGAATGGTGGAATTCAAGACGAGATACACGCAATTTTGTAGACGAAAACCAACGTAGTATACACAACTTGTATTAATAATTACTTATGATACATTAAGGTTTTAAATTGATGGAGGGTAGGGTTTATTGATAGTAGGATTCTCCAATACAAAATACTTTAAACAATTCTGGTAAGATTAAAACATATCATTTCAAAACATATGTAAATTTGTGTTTATAGTAAATAGTAATTGTATCGTACCAAATGTTTGAGGCTCCATAATTTAATTAATATACAAGAATATTTCGTTCAGCAAACGAAATAAAAAACAAAAAGAGGGGATTTTTCACTTTCCATTTAATGAATATGTAGAACTTTTCTAACTGTCCTGCAGCCTTTTCTTTGGTTCGATATGATCGCAACGGTCAGATGGTTTACATTTTATTTTGAATTTCTTCTGTATCTTTAATATAAACCCGGAGAGTTCTTTCTTTCTGCAATTTCTCACTTACGTGAATGGCGGTCCACAAGGGATACAAAAGTGTAAGGACTAAGTAAATGCTCGAGAGGAATAAGTGTTACTAACAGTGACAATACTGAGAATCAAAAAAAGAAACAATTCTTTATTTTATTAATCACAAACAATACATTGACAACATTCTGTCCTGATTCATTTTCAAAATAATAAACATGCCTCGAACAAATAACATATCTGTGCTCGTGAGAAAATGACTTCCATCTTATTCGGATTTTTCGTAGTTTCCATGATTCATTGATCAAATGCTGAGCTACCCCTCGTTTTGCTTCAGGATATTCATGTAACTGAACTATGCGTACGTTACACTATACCTGCTTTTACTAGTTGTGTTGGACGAGAGATCTTAAGTGTGAGTTTCTATTTGCTTGGTAATACAATAAAAACAAATCTGGCGGCCGTTTACCAATTAACATATTTTTGTTGATTGTTTATTAAGCACTGAATTATGTACAAGAAAATAGTGTGGAAGAGTTTCTTCGGATCTAGGAAAGTGTGAATATTTTACATCTGACCCCAATGTCACATATGTTTTACTGTTTTTTCGCAATAATTAATACAAATAAATCAACTACTCTTCGTATTTCAAGAAATATTGATATTCACTTTTTTGTTTCTTTGTTTCCGATTTCGTGTATGCCATTACTTAGTTAACTTCTAAAACCCGATTTTTAATTGCTACTAACTAAATGTTTAACTAAATGTAACTAATACTCAACGTGACAGTAAATTCAAACGACAAGCATTTATTGTAGTATCATTAAGTGTTACGAAGCAAACTCACCATGTAAAAGAAGATACCATGGCATTTGGTTTCATTTTTACTCTGTGAATTCTAGAACGACCCTCAGCCATTTCTACAACAAATCATGCGATGCCTGAGGCATTCATTGCGGTTTCTCCTGCAATGTGCCAATCATCCAGATTGCTTTCATCGAGAGCTATGGTATCAAAGGGCGTCTGGTCCTTCCAAGCTCGTCTCCAAACCTGCAAGTCTCTCCCAGCGTCCAAAGCACGGACCCACACCGCAGCCTTTTTGTGTCGTTGAACCCGCTAGCAGATCTTTGTATCAGAATTGAAGGAGGTTTCCTAAGACTTCTGAATGCCAAACGTTGTCTTGTTGTTCGAACCTCCTCTCCAGGCTCAATTCTCAATCCAGGCGCCGGCCGCGATGAGTGCGCATATCGCTTCCTTATTGTTATTGTACATCGCCCTGTGCAGAGCAGTCGCTCCATTCACAGCCCTCATGTTGACGTCGGCGCACGCGCGCACCAGCAGCTCCACGCACCGACCGCTGTGGTCGCTCCACGCAGCCTTGTGCAGAGGAGTCTCTCCATCTTTATCCCTCGCGTTCACGTTGGCGCCCGCTCCCAGCAGCAGCTCCACGCACCACTCGCCGTGGTCGCCTGACGCAGCCTCGTGCAAAGGAGTATTTCCATCTTCATCCCTCGCGTTGACGTCGGCGTCCGCGCCCACCAGCAGCTCCACGCACCGACCGCTGTACTTCCGCGACGCAGCCCTGTGCAATGGAGTCTTTCCATCTTTATCCCTCGCGTTGACGTCGGCGCCTGCGCACACCAGCAGCTCCACGCACCGACCGCTGTGGTCTCTCCGTGCAGCCCCGTGCAACGCGTGCAGCCCGTGCAATCCAAACTGGTCGACAGCGTTCACATCGGCGCCTCCTTGCAGAAGGAGCGACACCACGTCCGCGTGCGTATTATAGGCTGCATAAAGTAGAGGGGTGGAACCATGTAAATCAGTGTAGTTGAGGTCGGCTCCGGAGTCTATGAGACATCGTACGTCACTTAGTCTTCCTTCTTCTGCCGCATCAAATAACTGCTCTCCCAGGAGGGAAGGAGAGGTTCGTGCCTCCTCCATGTTGAACTCCCCCTCCCGCTCCCGCTGCATCGCGCCTTCTTCCTCGTCGGCCGCAGCGCTCTGGTGGCCGGCGCCTGAGGTAGTGGGGGTGGGGGTGGAAAAGGGGTGCTCCTCCCCAACAAACGCTTCAGCCTTTCCCGTCGCCAGTGCTGCAAGGGCGCTGGCGGCGGCGGGTGCGACGGCGGAGGTGGAGGCGGAGTTGCAGGCGGCGGTGGCAAGGGACGCACGTGCAGATTGGGGCTCCTCCGATTGGTTCAACGGAGCCTCGATGCGGGGCAGGAACGTTTGAAACGCGCTTTGCACAGAGGCCTCAACTTTTTCCATGCGGTCTTCAAGACGTTGTAAACCTCTTTGCCCTCCAGACCCCTCCGGAGTTAGTTCGTCCACAGCGGTCTGTCTCTGCAGTGTCTCTTCATAACGCAGCTGTAAAGATCGGATGGCGTCGTCCTTCTCCTGCAGCTTCCTCTTCATCTCTCGCAACGCCGTCGCTGCCCTCTCCTCCTGCAGGCGCAAGGCCTCCTGCATCCTATTTTCAGCCTCTTGGACTTTACGTTCCGCCTCTTGTTTATGCAGATGCAGGGCGTCCTGCATCCTCCGCTCAGCTTCCTGAACCTTGCGCTCCGCCTTCCACATCTGCTGGCGCAAGGCCTCCTGTAGCTGCGCCATCCCCTGCGCTACCAGCTGGAAGGCGTCGCCGACGGCGTCCGCGCCATCTCCTGAGCCGTTTGCGCCAGCACTTCTGGGACTCGCCATCGCTTTCCTTCGGCTTCTGAAATCCATTAAATAAAGACAAAATACAATACCCTGTAAAGTTTAAGATTAAAAAACTTTCAAAGAATGCTGGGTTAATGGTCGTCTTGTAATATTGAAATGAATTATTTCAGTAAATATGGGGACGAAGTAACTTATGTTTATGTGAATCAGATAAATAAAAACTTTCTTGTTACTAAACCCTGCTTCATCGATGATTTAAGATTTTACTAACAATTAACTGAAAAACTTTGATTTGCTCTGATACGTATTTGTAAAGATAGTTAATTAGACAGTTAAACGAATCAGTGCTAAGTGTATGGGTTTTAAATTGTGGACCATTCATAAAGACGTTAAAGTTAGCCCTCTATTTATCCCATTTGTATATTACGTACATTCCAAAAAATGTCATCCATAACAAAATTATCTGAAGTCAAGTATAAAACTACTAATACTCATAGTTTCAAGTTAAATAAGGGGAAATAATATTGATTTTTTAAGTAAATCACATGAGGGCTCTCTTTTAATATTCGAAGTTAAAATTTACTTATACACATTTTTATTTCTCCAACGATATTACTTTAATTTATAGGACCTAATCGTTCATTTTCAAATTAATAACAAACAATTAACAGTGAATTTTTTAAATTTTTAATAAGATTTCATAGGTTTCCAATTATAAAAATAGTGCTAGTTTCTTAACTAGAAGAGATCACGTATGTCTACATAAACTAAGTTCAACTTACCACTCACTTGTAAGGGTTGTCTGTGTGTGTTACTGAAATTATAAAACTTGGTACATGTAGTGTGATCTCGTAGGAGAGAACAATTGAGGGATGCTGCGTCGGTTACTATAGAGTAGTGTAGCGACATCGATGACAAAACATCGATGTCAGCAAACATCCATGTTCGAAATGAAACCATCGATGCTAAAAAAACATCGACTAAAAACCATCGATGTTTTATCACATGAATGGTTTACACTGGTTTACTAACCTCTAACATTAAATTCGTGTGCATTAAAATTCTATGTTCGTGTTTATAAATTCACCAGAGTACGAGAACGGGCAAACCCTACGATCACGGCGTATTTATTGACCACATCTCCATGTGCGAATAACAGCAAATATAAGGTCGTGGAGGTCATCTCGGAAGAGAGAGTTTGGTCGAAGAAAGTAGTACAAACAACGTTCCCTTGTTGCCAACCCATGAACTAACGTCATTACCATCAGTTATTATTTAATTTTTTAACTTTTATAGTATTGTGATATTGTTAATTTTTCATTTGAAAAACAAAACATCAATCCCAAAACATCGATATTAAAAGACATCGGCGTCAATACATCAATGTATAAAACATCAATGTTTCTTCAAAAAGATCGATGTTTGTAAAACATCGGCATCGATGTGGCATCCCAACTTAGGACTCGAGTGTTGCTAGAGGAGACAGGTTCAAACTTGGTAGAGAATGATCGCCTGCATGTAGTCCGGATATATTAATGTGACATTCTGGTTTTTAAATCCAATTAATGGCATCTTCAGGATGTTGAAAGTTTGGCAAAACCTTGGGGAAGGTACTTCAGCAAATTGATAGGTGGTTCTAGAGTAAGGAACAAGATATCCCTCGAATCGAAGAGGGTAACATTTGGCGATTGATTCTGGTAACATGAATTCACTAATGATACATTTCTTTGCATTATTACTTAATGTGTTTTTATTGAAATTACCCCAAGCGAGAATCAAACGGACAGCGGCGCTTGATGAATGGCGATTCAACTGCAGTTGAAATTACTGCTCAAACGATCGTGAGATTCACGTGTACTTTCGCTGTTGCGAGATGGTTAAGTTAATTTGTAAAGGCCCATTGACAATCAAACAAAAATAAGCATGCCGTTAACATAAAAGTTAGGACTACGTTCACGTGTGTTTACGCTGTTGCAAGATGGTTCAGTTGATTTGTAAAGGCCCATTCACAATGCAAACATAGACATAAGCATGCCGTTAACATGAACGTTAGGACTACGTTAAAAGTGTTCAGTTTGTAAACAATGTGTGTACACAAATCTACTATCCCCATTAGACCTGTAGTATCATACACTAACACACTAACACACAGAATTGCTTACAAACTGAACAAAGACTTCAAACAATACGTCAGTTACACACATCAACACACAATACTCCACAGCCCTGACCTCATTAACAAGATAAAGGACTTTCCAGTGCTCTCTAACGTCAAACTTGTTTCCTTCGATGTGGTAAATCTTGTGAATATCTTTCTTTTACAATCATTTATATTACAATTTATCTTCTTTTCTCTCCTACAATCACATATTCTATTACAGTACCCCACCCTTCCTTTCTATACAACTATACTCTTCCCTATCTCCTTCAATATTTCTATTAGCCCCGTATATAACAAGAGCTATATATTTCTACTCCTATTAGCTTTATACCAAGTTTCGTCTTGTAAAATGTCAATTGTTTACCCAATCCATTGATTAAAATTGATTTGTATCTTCTACCGTCCTCATGTTTTTCCGCACCGTGTACCCAACTCCCTTTACATCCTGTCTTTGTATTTAAATGTCCTCCAAATGTTATTTTATTTGTTTCTTTTCCTCTATTCCATTCCATTATCTCGTTTTGATCCTTCCTCTTATTACCCATTAATCCCCATCTAGTCTAATCCGCCTGTCCATATCACCGTTCACCCCTTATATTTTCCAAATTCTTCTTTTTCCTTAATATCTTCCATCACTCAAGTGTTATTTCCCCATTTGTTCTTCCTTTCGTACATTCACTATTATAAAATTGTGTCTTCCATTTAAAAATTTCAGGAAGCCATTCTAAACATTTATCACTCTCCTCTTCCTCAAAGCACGATTCAACTAATCTAACACTATCCTATTTATTTATCTCCTCACAAAATTCCTTGTCTTTATTTATTAATCCTGCCCCGTTCCAGAATCTCATTTTAATATCCCATTTAATTTAAACTTTATCCACTTTTCAGACAATTACATCTTTACTTCTCCTGACCTTATCTCTCCCCGGCTTCCAACAAACTAGTAACTTTTTTTACCTATTTTCTGCGACCTTCTCAACCCTTCTTGCATTCCTTCTCAGACTTCCTTCAGCTGGCCATCCATTTCGTTACCTATCATCCCCAAATCTCTCTCACGAAACAATGTGTTTGAGGTTTTCAATTTTCCATGTGGTGTATATGTAAAACATTTCTAGCTTTTCTACATTTTTTTCTTTATTTCGATATGATCGCCATGGCTCAATTAGTTCACATTTATTTTAGAATCTCTCCGCCACCTCCAATTTAAAATCCGGCGATTTCATCGGTGTAGTTTTTCCCTTTATTCAAGGTCACTGTACAGACGATACACAAGTTTAAGGGCCAAGTACATTTTTTTCCGCGGCCTTGGTGTTTCTAAGCAAATAGAGACACTAATGACAGTCAAATGACACACAAATGACAGTCAAACAGGAAAATAATATTTATTTTATTTATGGAATACAATATGTTAATCAAGATCTGTTCTGTATTACTTTCAAAATGTATTACGGGTGAAGAAATATTGACAGTTCTTTTAGTAGCTTTATTTTTTCTTTAAACTTCATCATTACTTGTAAACTTCTACAAATCGGATTTTTACTAATACTGTCCGTTTAACCAATGTGACTAATAGCAAACGTGCTAACGTAAAGTAATTCGATAAACATTTATTTTTGTACAAACGAGTGTTTTGTAATGGGACGGTCGCACATCGCGGATGAAGGCACGCGCCATATACTTATTTTATTTAGTTAAGAGCCGCGCCGCCGTTAGGAGCAGCCGGAAATGCCGTTTCCGCTGTACCTGTGTAAAAGCCGCTTAGCGCGCCGGGGGAAAAGGCGAGAAATGGCGCCTCTTTTGTTCAGCCGAGAACGCCGGGCGCACCCCTGATGACGTGTGGGGAATTACTCCGCCCACAACCACTTCACTGTTCAACGGAATTACCCGCGCCTATTTGCGGGAATTTCGGTGACGAATGTAACTGCGGGGGAGGTTGCTGGGGGCGACTTTGCCGCTGGCGCCGTGATAGGTGGAAAGATTACAGGTGGCGCGACCTCCAATAGAAATAGACAATGCGGGGGAGAAACCACGTGGTACGCGAGCCTTCCTGTGGGACCGCCGCGGTCCAGAGCGATCACTTGTATCGGAGGTAGCGATGAGGAGAGATCACTTGCATCGGAGGTAGCTAGGAAGAGACTTGTTTCTGAGGCAGTAGCGAGGCCACTTAATTGGTGCCTGACCGCCCGAATGCCAAGCCGCCTCGCCACATCGCCGCCCGACTCGTGAGCCGACAGCCGGTCGATGGGACGGGACACTACTACTGAGTGCCTGACCGAGAGTGCCATGTGAGTGCGAACCGGGGACGTGACAAACTATATCGCGAAGCGACCCGTCATCGCCCGGATGCGTTCCCGCCGCCGCCGCCGCACCACGCGCCGCCCGCACCAAGCTGCCGGCCGACCCCGCCGCTGGCTTAATCCGGGGCCGCCACCAAGCGCCGCCCGCACCAAGCCGCCGGCCGCCGCCCGCCGCTGGCCTAATCCTGGGCAACGACGTGACTGCCAAGGGGCCGCCACAAAGGGACCTGGGGCAAGCTGACCGTCGACGCCCGCCGCCAGACCCGCTGAGCGTTGGAACGCCCGAGCGCTGCACCTGTGAGCTGGGTCACGACCGCCCGGGAGGGCAAAGACACCGGAGCAGAAATGAACTCTGGCCATACCGGCCGTTAATAAGTTAAGATTAGATTTAAGTTAGTTATAAATTTATTCATGTAACTGGGCTTCACCCACACACCATACTAAGTGATTAAAGTAGTTTACGAAAATGTTGGAGTCTTTCTCTCAAGTAGTTAGGCAAGCATGCATGCCTCCCTCTAGGGAGTCTGCCGACGAAGCAGCCGGGCAAAGCTGAATCGCCGAAGGAAGCAGGCAATCGGGGAGGCGGTGGTTACAGTTTAGAACAAAATTTGCAGGAAATAGAAGGGACCAAGGAAATCATTGAGTAATTCTTTCTCTGTGTATTACAGAACGATTTTCATTTTTTCGAACGACTCTGCAAGGTATCACCCGATGCTCTTAGTATTGATTGTGGTTTCCCACATCATGTGGCATTCACCCATAGATCGCGTACATCGACAGCTGCGGTGTCAAAGGGAGGCTGCTCCTTCCAAACTCCTCTCCAGATCACAAAGTCACTCTGTGTGTTGAAGGCACGAACCAACTCTACCGTATTCGCTTTGTCTATGTGAAACCGTACGAATCACTATCGAAGACAATACCGTACTTCCGGAGACGCCGCGATATCAAACGGCGTCAGGTCTTTCCATAGACCTTCCCAGGCCCTGAGGTCTCTCGTAGCGTCCGCCGCCAGCGGCGTGGTCACTGCTTCCTCACTGCCCCCGTCCCCGCGTAGAGGAGTGTCTCCATCGATATTCGTTGCGTTGACCACGGCGCCCGCGTCCACTAACCGCTCCACGCACTGCGCGCTTCGGGCCCTCGGCGATTGTGTAACGGTTGGCGTATCGGACTGTTATACGCAAGGTCGCGGGTTCAAACACGATCGAAGCCGTGGATATTTAAGGGTGAGAAAATCCTTCGAAGGGAACTAAAGCCGGCTGTCCCATGTTAGTAGATTTACTTGGATGTAAAAGATCCTCAAGCCTAAATGACGTAGCCTCTGAGCTAAAATGAAATCGCCTGTTTAGTCGCCCAAGAAATACCTCCTTCCTCCGCTAGTAGGTGAGAGAGTAGCGAAATTCGGTCGGACGGAAAAGCGGGCCTGATGGAATGAGTCTCGCCACGGAAATAAAGGCATCAACTCAATTGAATTCCCTGGACGTCGCCCAGTGCAATGCAGAAGACCCAATGCAGTAGACAGCGTTCACATCCGCGTCTCTTTGCAGAAGAAGAGACCTGTGTGGGCCTTGTAGGCTGCATGAATTAGATGAGTGAACCCATTTTCAGGAAATTAGTTAACGTCCGCACCAGAATCTATGAGACGCCGAACGTCACTCGGACTTCCTTCCTTTGCCGCCTCACTCAACTGCTCTTCCAGGGGAGAGGGAGAGGTTCGTGCCTTCTCAACACCACCTCCTGCTCTTGGAGCTCCACCCGCAGCCTTGCGCGTTCTTTTTACTCTGCTGCTGCGCCCTGGTGGCCGGCGCTTGAGACAGTGGGGGTGAAGGAGGAGGGGGGGGCTCCTCCCCACCAACCGCCTCTGCCCCTCCCGTCTTGAAAAGCATCTGAAAGAAAATGAGCTGCTTTTGCCAGAACAGGTTGGTTACAGGAAATAATCTAGAGGTTTCCAATAATTATTGACAATATATAATATTGTGTCCAAGCTTGTAAAAACGATATTCCCCAATCGATCTCGCTGATGTTGCGGTCCTTTGAATTTGAAACCGATATTTTACGTTTCTGAAGATACGATACATAAAGCCCTTTGGATATATATATATATATATATATATATATATATATATATATATATATATATATATATATATTGTAACACTTACCGGTCGTCTCATTGGAGAACGCCCAGTCAGTGGCGCCGGTTGTAGCTCAGTCGGTGATGGAAGGAATTGTTGACAAGACACAAAGGCAGTACGAGACAAACACTTTGATTACTGGTAAAAATCACTTTTATTCCTGGGCAAAATTAAATTGAAATGCCCCAGGGAAGTTACACTTGCAAATTGAAAAAATTAAAGAAAAAGAAATGAAGAGATTAGTTAGAAAGAAAGGAAAATTAGATGTTAGACATCACAGTAAAGCTTAAAAAAATAGAAAGAATTATCCTTAATATTACAATGGTAATAATAATAAAAAAATTACAAATCAGTGTGCCAGCTGCGCGGCACTGCGTTACATAAGTCTGACAGGGGTGAATGCCCTGGAGTTTATATTGCCTTGGGAACGGTTCTTTTATGCAGCCGGGACGGACCCGGCGGGGACCAGGGGGCGGTCGCGGCCTTGGCTGGAACGCTGCGGTGGCGGTGCCTCCCCTCTCCAACAGCTGAGCGGCCCTCTCGTGACGTCACCAGTGGAGCGACGGCGTCTGCGGCGCTCAACGCCGCAGCATAATATAATATATATATATATAAAATGTGGCGAAATGGGATTATACAACCCCATAATATATATTCATAATATATATATATATAATTCATAATATGTATATATATATATATATATATATATATATAAAATGTGGCGAAATGGGATTATACAACCCCATAACACCACAGTTTCGCCGGCATAAACGTTTACAAGCAGCGAGAAGAGCGGCCGAAAACAATAGTAGCAAAACGCGCAGCCTGGTATCCGTTGCTCGCACTAGTCGCCGCGAACTATCAAGCCACGTTTTTGCTGGTGGAAGGCACAAGTAGGAGAAATAATCCCCACCACGCCGAATTTCCCCAGGCGAACGCCAATAAATACGCAAACGCGGAAGCGAGAGCCCTCTTTTCTCGCCATCTCGCCTGGAGTCAACATCTCTTCTGCTAGCACGCGTCGGGTCAGCAGTTCTTCATGTAAGGCACCGCTTGGCAAGTGTGCAGATTTTATCAGAGCGTTAGATTAGTTAGAAATTGCCGCAACGACTGTTTAGAATAGGAGTGTACGGCGTTGAGAAACGTCTAGCTAGTCATCCGCGCAGTAGTCAGGAATTAGCGAAATATTCTTCTATTAACTAATGCGGGAAGTAAAAGTGTGCCCGTTGTCAGGAAAGCTCTGAAAGTTCTTGATTAACAGAATAAAAGTTAGGAACGAGCGAAGTACTTGCACTGGCAGTTAGGGAAGTGCAAGGGACATTTTCTGCAAATTGGGCGTAATCGGAGGCGGTAGCAGCCGTGGGAGGAGAAGAAATCGATTAGTGGAGACGGAAGAATACGCGAGGCGACCGGGAAGAAGACGACGGCTGAGAAAAGGACGCAAGAGGACGGCGAAAGCAACGCAGAACTTCGGAATCGAGCAACGCGGTGCGGAACGCAGCACGCTGTTTCAAGGTTGAAAGACGGACAGTTTCGAGGTAACCTGTAGAACTGAAATTAGGTCAAGTTCACGTCGGCAGGGAAAGAATAGTTTCAGAAGTGTTAAAACTGAGGACACGGGTGTTAATAATTTGTAGCTTGGGAGTGGGAGATTTAATGCGTAATTGCTTGCCTTTAACCATTCTATTGTAGCAGCCATTATTCTGTTACCAGCACTTATAATTTAAAGATAAATTGAGAGTAGTGCGCTTGCCCACAGGTTAATTATTGTATGTAAAATTTCGAAAAGGCAAGAGTTTGTAAATTAGGTTTAGTCTTACGTGCAATTGTAATTAGAATAATTTAAATTTAGACGTAGTGAATTTTCAAAGGGAATTCCCAGTACTGGTCAAAGAAATTGCTTCAGAAAATTAGTTCTGAACAAAATTAAGTGTTCATTTGTTGAATAGGCTGTCAAAGTTGCTTATTTGTGTTTATTTAATAATTTTTTTTGGAAGTGTAATTCTATGTGTGATTTGTTTTCGTTGTTATCAATTCATGCCACAGAATTTTGAGTGAATTATATGCTCGTTTATGTGTGATTTGTGTGACTTTTATTGTGTCAAGGGTTCAGACCTTTCTCGTACCCCAAAGATCCTGCTTCCTGAGATTCTAAGCTCGCTTCACGAGCATAATATCTTAACGACTTGCTTAAAGTGCATGCTGAGAGTGAGCAGAAGGTACAAAGTGTGTACGATAGGCAAGGCGGTTAGAATATATATATATATATATATATATATATATATATATATATATATATATATTCCAACCCGTCTTTTCCCTATTAACGGTCTACCTTGAACCGCGGCACCGTTGAGCAGTAGCGGGTTATCAAGATTTGCTCGTGAAGCGAGCTTCAAATTCTCGGGACGCAGGATCTTTGGGTGCGAGAAAGGTCTGAACCCACGACACAAAAAACATTGCAATAGTTAAACAGGGTTTAATTGCTTTTAACCCTCTTCGTCTTTACAACACACACACAAATCTAAATCTATGCTATTCTTTTACATTGCACACGAAACCAAAATTTTCAATTTACAATCTCCTGCTTCAAAATATCACATGCAAAGAAAAAGAATGTGTGCAAGTGCACCACTCTCATTTACACTTTAATTGTTGCTGAAAATAATAATAAATGTCCTACGTAGAATATTTTATGCAGGCAATAGTGGAATTTGTTTCCACCCGTGTCCTCTATTTCTTAACATTTTCCTATACTAATTTTTCCCTGCCGGCGTGAACATGACCTATTTCTCGCGCCCTAACCGTTACCTCGTGGACTTCTCATTTTGGCCTTGAGGGTCGTGCGCTGGTCTCTGCGTCGACGCCGCTCGGTCCCAGCTTCTGCGTCGTAAAGAGACGGGATTCGCCTCTGCCGTGTACGCTGTCTTCTTGCGTCCTCTTCCGATCGTCTTCCTAGTCGTTCCGTCTTCTTCCTCGTGCGCCTGGGTCCTCGGCCTCTTCTTCATCGTCTGCTACCGGCACCTCTGACCACACCCACGTTGCGAAAATCTCCCTTGCACTTTACCGAATACTCGTGCAAGTTCCTCGCTCGTTGCTACTTCTACTTTGCTAAACCAGAGCTTTCAATGCTTCTCTCACAAGGGTAACTTTCACTTCCCGTGTCGTTAATTGAAGGAATATTTTACTGAATCTGCACTATCTCGCGGATGACTGACTAGAACGTTTATTCGACGCGGAATACTCCTATCTAGTAGTCGTT
Organism: Gryllus longicercus; assembly: GCA_038098605.1. Classification (NCBI taxonomy): domain Eukaryota; kingdom Metazoa; phylum Arthropoda; class Insecta; order Orthoptera; family Gryllidae; genus Gryllus; species Gryllus longicercus. The sequence goes on from JAZDUA010000110.1 coordinate 506,654, forward strand.
GCAGCGGCTAACAATATCTAAGCTAATGATAACGAACAGCTTATCGGCGAGCGAGGGCAAAAGATCTGCTAGTTCGGCAAGCGATGGCAAAAGAGAAGAGCTGCTTACTCGGCGAGTGGTGGCAAACGAGAAGAGCTGCTTACTCGGCGAGTGGTGGCAAAAGAGAAGAGCTGCTTGCTCGGCGAGTGGTGGCAAAAGAGAGCTCCTGCATGCGGGTTTGCGTATATATCGCCCGACGCCTGGGGAAATTGCAGTGGTGGGGTTGCTTCCCCTCTCTCAACCCTGCACGAGGAAAACGTTGCTCGCTAGTTCGCCACCGTCTAATACGAGCAACGGATACCAGGCCGCGCGTTTAAGAACGTCTGCTACGCCGCGCTTGCTATCCTCGCTGCCTGTTCACACATACTAGACGGTGGCGTTATGGGGTTGCAAAATCCCATGACGAAACTATATATATATATATATATATATATATATATATATATTGTGGCGTCACCAATAATATTGTAATAATTCTAAATAGAAATAGCTTCCATCGCGGTGAAGTAGGTCACGGGACGGAGCCTTTGCCGCGAAGCCCCCCTACCGACCACCAGGCCGCGCCCCCACTTGACAGAGCCTGTACCGACCGCTGACACGGGTGTCCATTAGTAGCGGACACGTTTATGACCCCTCGTAAACGCCGCCATCCGAGCCACCGGGCACCCCCAACGAACAATACGTGCCCCCGCACCCTTTTTGCCACGCGCCCGCGTAAGGAACTCAAATCCCCAAAGGGGTTATTTAGAACTTAACAGTCGCAGGCTGCCGATCAGCCTCCGCCGACAATTTATGGCCCAGAAGAATACGCCACCGCTTGAACAAGTGTCCGGACAGCTGCGAGAGAAGCTTCTGGAATCACTCACAAAGGGAGAGAGAGAGAGGAGGGGGGCCCGAGATAGAAAGAGAGATCTCCCTGGAAAATTCCATAAAAGCTGCAACTCGATTGGAGAACTATAATATTAAAACGCAATTACTCTCAGCCAATGGGAAGTTTCATCATGAGGGAAGGGGCAGATCTACAGATTTGGAAACGTTTTGGGAGGGGGGAAGAGAACTTACTTGAACGCGAGATGGGCAGAGGAAGATGATTATTATTAGAACGTTACTAGTGGAAAGACATTCTCAGAGAGGAGGAAGATTATTCTTAGATTATCATTAGAGAGAGGTTCGCAGAAAGACATTCTAAGATGCTTCTTCTTAGGGGACTATTGGTAGAAAGACATTCTTAGAAAGACAGTATTATTCTTAGAGAATTCTTCGTAGGAAGACATTCTTAAAACGGCACCGTAGATTTGCCACGGAGGAAACTTGGGCGGGAAATGGCAAGATCCCGCGTAATTTCCGCGTAAGCCCATCTGCATCCGCCGCCTAACGCCATATCGGGCCCATTCATGCCCGCACTGAACTACGGCCAGCGCCCGTGTGCCCTCGATTGACTGAGTCCGCACGATCTGGCGACTCCGTCGCCGCGCCACGCTGCCAGCTGAGGAGGAACACCCCGTGGGAGGTCGGTGACCGGAGCCCGCCCGCCGTCTTCGCCTCTGAGGACCGCCATCCGGCCGGTCTGCGGAGCCACCACCAGCCAGCGGTGATAGTTATGACGCGGGGCTCCCTCGCAGGACATTTTGGCGAAAGTGGCCGCGCTCAGGCCTTGTATATTGTAGATAGAATTATGCACGGGTTGTTAGAATTAAGTCATTTATGTTAGCTTTAAGAAAATTTGTTTATTAATGGTTAATGTTACGAGCTCGCAAAGTAGATTTAAGAAGTAACCTGTGTCGCCCTCTCTAGCGACATGTAACTTCCCTGGCAGCTCATGGTGCCAGGAATAAACCCAAGTTTGTTACAGATGATTCAGTGTACTAATTCATGACCTCCCATCACTTCCATCCAACCACGTTGCAGGAACTGAACCTGGCGCCCTCGCTTTGTTTACATTTGGCTTTCCCAAGTGGGGCCCGATTAGTATCATTCGATACCCCAGTATGCGACCCTGAGAGTAAATGTTCAATTGCTCACGAAAATGTTTTTTCATTAATTCTTTTGGTTCAGTTCCTTTATAATTTTTCTATTGCGACGGCTTAAACTGCAAGTTGCCGCAATAAATGGATGGAAGAAAGTTGTAGGAGGATTAATAAGTTGTGGACTTTTTTTGATGTATTTGTTGTTGTTGTTTCTATTTTGATTGTATTTGTACTGTGTTGCGTGTGTTGGTGTTTGCGTGTGCGGTTTAGTAGTAAATCAATTGAACCAAGGAATTCCGCAAAAATGTTCGACGAATCAGGAGTTGATCTACCGGGCTCAGACAGTTCGAGTGACACACCGGCGCAGGGCGACAGTAAGAATGATTTCGGGGAAATATTGAAACAATTTATGCAAAGGCAGGATGAAGATAGGAAAATTAATGAGGAGCGATGGGAGGAAAATAGGAAAATTCTTAAGGAACAACAGGATGAAAATAGGAAAATTAATGAGGAGCGATGGGAGGAAAATTGGAAAATTCTTAAGGAGCAACGGGATGAAGATAGGGAAATACAGGAAGAACATTTTAGAGAATTAAAAGGGAGTATTCAGGAAATTAAGGAGGAGCTTAATGAAATCATTGTCAGCCGAATCGCAGAAAATGCTAGGGAAATGGAGGAGAAATTTAGTAAACGCTTTTCGGAACACGAAGCTAAATGCGACGAAAGGTTTGACCAGTTACAGAAATGTTTTGATTCACAGGCGGAAAAAGTAGGGCAACTTGAAACTCAACTCGGTCAAGAGATAAAAACACTTAAATACGAGGTAGGGGAGAGATGCGTGAACATCGAAAGCCAGGTAGTAAAAGTGACCGAAGAGCTTGGCCACTCGAGGGCCGAAACGAAGGTAAATTTCGACAAATTGGAAACCGAGATGCACCGTAGGCTACGGGGATTTGAAAATAAAATCGAAGGTCTAGATGATTCCTAGGTCTAGAACCGAAGGTCTAGATCCTTCGAAATAAATTAGTGCAAAAGACACAAATGAAAGACTCGTAACTAAAATGACTGCCATTTTTACATACACTGACCAAGAAGAAAATATAAAAAAAATAGAAGAGTGCATTTGACAATGATATATGTTTTTTGTCGTACACAAATATATATATATATATATATATATATATATATATATATATATATTGAAACACATAATGTGTTTCCTTACACTAATTAGAACATTAGCGTAAGTAATCAGTATATATTTTGGACTGCGCGGTACGTACGACAAGCGCGGCGAACAACGATGGGAACTAGCAACGGTCGCTACCGCCGCCGTTGCCGCCGCCGCGAGGACAGCGTGAGAATGTCGGTTACGAACTGGGCAGCGAACGGCGAAGATTTCAGCCGTTAGGACAGTCGCGGAGAAGTGGCCGGTAGGTACGGACGTGTGGCGAAGAGCTCGCCGTTAGTGCATGGACAAAGGGAACATGCGGTGTATTATGTAAAGTAGTAGCAACTGTAAAACAATAGATACGTAAAGTAGAGATCGAGAATGTTATTAGGATGAGAGATCAGCGACGAGAGAACAATCGATCGCGCTTGTATTATTTATCGCGGTAAGAATAACACCGGAATTGTGTGGTGCGGAACTGAGGCCAGCACGTGTAGTAGCCGTGGGTTAAGTGATTACATCCAGCGACGGAAGATAATCAGAGTGAGGTGCAACACCGAGATACCAGGAGCCGAATCAGGAAGGATTCACAAGGTCACCAGCCGAGGCGATCGCCACGACATCAGCCGCCTACGACGCCCAGCTGCTGCGAAGGTCGGCGACCCCTGCCGACACGAGCCGTGCTCCAAGCATCGAAGGTATTGGTCGGGGCCCCGAAAGTATGATAATATGCATTACACTTAATCTTGGTACCATGGCAGAGTGTATAAATGTTGTTAGATAATGTAATTAACAAATCTGGTTTGTGAATAAATGCTGTTCATGATTGTACTTCATTTATTAATTAACTTTCCTAATGCTATACCAACTTATCGTAGGGACCCATTCACGGAAAATATACCCTCCTTTAGTAATTTCTTGCAGTGAAAATACCCGGCATAACCCGGTACGTCACAATATATATATATATATATATATATATATATATATATATATATATATATACTTTTATTCAGTAAACTCTCAATATTTAGAAAATGTCAAAATACCAAATATGTCAAAAATTCAGATTTTCGCTTTATGCCTCCCATTAAAACAAAAACTTTTCATTATGAATATATTTAGGTAGCGTGAAAGCTACCGTAAAATGGGTTTTGAATTAACTTTTTCTCAGAGTTGCATTAAATATATTTTTCAGAAAAGATGTTCTACAGACCAACCCTTGAATTATTCAACCTAAATACGATTCAAAATCGATTCAACAATCCACTTTTCTTCCTCATTCAACTATTCCACCTTATGTTTCCGTCTTCAATGACCTCGGAGCACGTAGTTTATGATCCCGACAGCAGATGGCAGTGTGTTCGCCCTACGTACCATCGCTGCTGCAATCTGCTCCGGGCGATAAGGTGGCAATGTTCGATTGTGACACAGTAATACGGCAGCTCTGCTTCTACAGCTTGAGTTACACAAGCTTACGAAAAATTAATCTAACAGACATACGCGCGTACTTGTTAACTTTGCGATTAGTGGTCCTTCTGTATTGTACAGATATCTATTTGCAGGCAAGACAAATAAATACAATTCTATCTCGGGTTTGCTGTGATTTCATTTCTGTGCACGTGGAAAATGTTCCAAAGATCTAAAATGACAGGTTTAAGAAACAAATTACGCGGAAAATTGTTTAATTACATCCAATTTCTGCAACGTATCAGAAGAGTTTATTGTGATCGTATCAGATTCCATTATCGTTGTAAACTGAAATAACCAATACCTTATCTCACGCGTTTGCCACTGATAATATGTGGTGTAAATGTTATCCACGTCATACTTAGTTATGTCTGCGGCAGTAACAAATATTTACGTTCTAGATGGTGGATTATATTTTATAACGATAATACTTTTCACTGATAAGTTTATGATGACTAATAACTGTCAATCAGTGGCGCACATCGGTTTTTATGTAATAGAGGGAATAATAAGTGATGTATCTCATTATTCAACATGAAAATACTTTTTATGAGCAGAATATTTCAAAAGATGAACTTCAACATCGCTTATCTTTATCACTAAATAATACTTATCATCTGCTCACTCTATCAACTGTCACGGTTGTACAGCTGAGGTGCATCAAAAGAAAAAAGGAACATATTTAAAATTCATTAATAATATTTGTGAATAATTATATTTGTTTTAATTAATTTTCTGAAGTGACGGACGTCATTCAGTATATCTGTCATTTTGTACGTTAATATTAATTATAAATAAGCAATTAAAACTAAGATTAAATTTAGTACAGTGGAAATTTTCTTTAAAAGAAAAGATCAAGTCAGCTGGGCAGCACATTTTAGCCCCCCTCCCTCCCTGAACAAAATATTCAATGCATCACATTTAATGTGCTCATCAAATCGAACATGCAATCTAATACATGCAACCGTATGTAATATTTGGGATGAGACTTTTGTCGCAAACACTTTATTTATTTTACATATACAGAAGTGAATGTAATTGCATCGATCAGAAAGTTGATAACAAGGGAATTGACAATTCTGCTTTAAAGTGTTTTTTCATATAAGGTTATTTTTTGTTTAAATACATAAATGATTTGTATTACGATTGCGCGAAATGTTGAAGAAAAATGCAATCAGTATGTTTTGCAACGTTTTGCTGACTTTAAACGCGAATATTCTCAAAAAACACGAAAAATGAATTATTTGAACGTAGGGTGACGTGTTTTGAAGCAAGTAACTGAAGGATTGATTCAGTGAATGCATATTATTTTTTACACAAATTTACGTCCTACAAACACACGTTCCACGACTATACTTTAGCTACATCAGTCTTCTTTATCCCGCTTTCCGCGTCTAGAATTACTTGAACTCTTCCTCCAACACTTCTCTCTACTTACAACATAAGACAGCAAAAGTGACAATGATTCTGTGATAACTGTTTCCATAATTGTCCTTTGCTTTGTCATTGAATATCCCAGCTTTTATCTCAAAATACTCATTTCCGAATTTATTATTTCAAAACGTTTATATATTTGTTACAATTTACGACTTATTAATCCTTTTGAAATTCTATGTTCGAATTATCTAAATATCTACGTCAAATATTCAAACTATACCTTATTTTGAAGTTTTGTTTACTAAAATTTTTAAAGGGAATCAGACATCATTTTGTAATGTTAAAACATTCGCATTATTTCAGTGTCCAGCATAGACATTGGATTTTTTTAAAAACAAATGTTCAGGTATTGAAGAAAGAAGTGGAAAGACATGGCTGTTGTACAGATCACGAAAAACAAAAGCAATTCTATTGAGGATGTCTTCAGATCTAGTTCTGAGGAAATGTAGAGGAGTGAAAGGCTCTATGTCTGTGCTAAATAAGTATGAAAGGGCAAATGTGAAGATTTTAGGTCATGATAACGAATTATTTCTCGATATGTTTTAAATCAACTTGAAATTTAATAATAATTAGTATGAACTGAACTTTGAAATATAAATAAAGTAGTTTTGATCGAAATTCCTCCTCGGCTTCTGAAAGTTGAAACATCGCTAAAAAGAAGCATTAAGAAATACCAAGAGACAACAATCGATTCGTTACGAAACCTCAAAATGCAGTTTCATATTCATGTAGTTTGATTTCTGATTAACAATACCACATCTACGTGTGATTTATATTAATATATTCCTGGGAGTCTCTTTCTTCCTTGTATGTGTACACAAACCATGTATGTATGTTTACATACATCTTTCTATTTGAATTTTGAAGCTACCCCCTAATGTATTTTTGTCACAGGCACTGACAAGTCATGAAACATGTCGTATTAAACGGGAAATTAATTGTTATTTGCGTTATTTGACGTTTAGATTTTAAATTTTTATTTAATTTCTAGTAAAGTCCGTCCGTCCGTCCGTCCGTCCGTCCGTCCGTCCGTCCGTCCGTCCGTCCGTCCGTCCGTCCGTCCGTCCGTCCGTCCGTCTGTCCGTCTGTCCGTCTGTCCGTCTGTCCGTCTGTCCCTTCGTGGTCAACGCTAACGCCTAAATCGTTTGACCGATTTTCTCCAAAATTGAAATTCCCAAACCAATGGACAAAAACTTGAGCCACGAGTTTATGACGGATATTTGGTTTGGAAGGGGAGGGGGTACTTTGAAGAAAGCTTAAAAACATGTTCAGAATTTTCTGAAAAATGTCTCCAAATTTGTTTACTAATCTTTTTCTTCTGACAGCGTGAAGAACGCATGATAATGGCGCAGATATAATTTTCGTTAAACTAGCTGCATTTTCAAAGATTCCAAAAGAAGAAATCGTGAAAGAAAGTATTGTTCTGTCGTAGAACTACTAGTTTAAGTTTCAAAAGAGTCTGTACGTTGAAAAAAGATCTCAGAGTGACGGCCAGACCCGGCTGTAAGCTTATAGTAACGTTACAATCATTTAAAAAGTACTGATTGCAAATCTTTCGGTTCAATGATTTTTTTTTCCAAAAAACCCACTTTTCGTGCGCAGCGTAGGGTCGGGTGAACTTCGACGGCTTCTGCCGCATCGCCGCGCACTTCCTGGAGGAGGACGACTCGGAGGCCATGCAGGAGGAGCTCAAGGAGGCCTTCCGCCTCTACGACCGCGAAGGTGAGTGCCACCACGGCGTCCCACAAGGGCCAGCGATGGATGCGGAAACAGCACGACTTTATCGAATTATTGGTGACGGTTACGGTGTTTTATAATGTTCAATGTTTATTAATTATTCATACGATATAATTACTGACTTATTACTATGTGATACAATTATTCATATAGTGCGCATTGTAAATAAATACACTGTACCAGAAAAGTCTCTCCACAGGAGCACCTAGCTGGTGAGAGTGCAAACAACTGAAATTATGATGGTAGTACTAGGTGCAGCTTGTAACAAAATAATACTTTCATTTCATACTTATTACAATCATAACATGCGCTGGAAGTCTTGCCCTTCAGTGATTTGGTTGCTGCCGACGTAAATGCAATTATTGTAGGGGGCCCTGATTCGGCTCAGCTCGGAGAGAATTGCCTGGCGCACTGCATTGATGCCGGCCTGGAGGGTCGAGGTGGCTACACCGTGTGCCGGCTCAGCGGACAGGTCCAAAAGCTTCGAATTCGAGTACCGCCGAGGGCGGGGATTTTTTTTGTATGTGTTATTGCGGATGTTTGTGAGTTTGCTGATCACCGACCGAGGAGCCCGCAAGTGTGTCTAGTGTAAAGGTTAATATATGTCTCCAGGAGGGGCATGTCCACGGCGCGGGTAGCGAAAATCGGCATTCTTTGAAAACTGGAAAAAGCCCTCGGTAAAAATTATATAAAATTCGAAACTAATAGTGTTGCAAGGGCACGGTTTTCTCGTATTAGTAATGGTTATGCTAATTTGTAATAATCACTACATATTTATTCATATATTGCATATTGTAAATGAATATTTATATATATTTCGATACTAATGTGGTGCTTTTATCTCGTATTTTTAATAAAGGTTAATCTATTTTATAATACTATCACAAGGAATGACATTTGTTATAGTCTTCAATATTTTCTTAACTGATTTAAATGTAGTATTTTGCTGACTCTACGATCCATGTCGAAATGATGAATGCTATAATTAATTTAAACAAAAGAGAAAATATTAAAATTTGTAATAAAAACAAAATTCTTACTATTACAAAGTTCACTGATATTGTATTGAATAGTATGCATTTTTCCTCAAAGATATTAATGCAAACATGTTATGTATAAACAATATTATAAAATGTCAACCACAATGATTGAATGCTGGTCGCTGTGAGTATATAAATCTTATCTTAATAAATAGATAGTGACTGCGAGGTCAGACTTTCTATTAAATTACTTGTTTTTTTAAATGAAAAATCTGAACTGGGACGTCTTTGACGATGCTCTTGCAATAAACCAATAATATAGAACGATTGAGTTCAATCGTAATACAACTCTGTCATATTTGTGAAAACCAATGACAAATTCTTACCTTGTTTTTGTGAGAGTATGTGTCCTAAGGTTCTTTAACTTTGTAGCATCTTCCTTCCAATAGAAAAATTCTAGTCATTTATTCACTGTTGTTGGCCCTAGAAACAAGACTACAAACGTTACGAACAAGGAGCTTGCCAGAATTACGTAGCAGTTATGTTATCACGGCCACACAATTCTCTGTTTCTTTGAAGTGAAAGCAGTTTAATTCTGTGGCTGGGAACATGAAGTCGGCGTCGAGATGTGCCAACGCTGGCTCTATTTATGGCTTTGGGGCATCTCTTCGTTACTTACCCAAATGTATTAGGGACCTAAATTGCATAAATTGAACTAGTGGTGCTAAAACAGCACACACATTCTCGCCCGTATTTTCAAGCAACATTGCGGGAAAAGTACTCAAATTTTCGAATAATTGTATCTGACCTTATTTCAAAATCTATCTTTAAATAACAGAATTTCGTTAAGGAAAGAATAGGTATATTCATAATTGTAGATGTATGAAGACGCCGAAAAAATATGAATATTTGCGATTGTCGGAAAATCAAGAATTTTCAACGAAAATTAGGCCTTCAGCCTGTGGCGGCTCGTGTCTATTAGCATGTTTGCATGTGCACAGCGAAATTAATTCAGTGCATTATCTCTTAAATATCTTTAAACAAGAGGGGGAAAAGTCATCTCAGAGCGTTACGGAAACACGGAATTTCAAAACACGCGCCGCTCGGAAGCTGCGATTGACAGTCCGCAGCTAGTCCCTTTTGTGAAAGCCAGCCGGCGCAGAATTGCGAGCAAGTAGAGCGCATCGTAGGCTGCCGCGGGGCTGGAGTGGTAAGAGGAAACGACAGTGGCTGTAAGGACTGAATGAGCATTAGGCGGAGTATGCGAGTGCCTCGACAAGTCTCGCAGATATAACACTCAGATAGCACCCGTTTGTAGATAAACATGTGACATTGAGCGAAGGACGAGGGAATTGTGAGATATCTCTCCACTGGAAAGAGCTCTCATCCCTTCCAATAAACCAGTTGTTTGCTAGCGCGCGAAACGCGAACACATTGCTATCCCGTGTTGCATTCATAAGAATTGTGTTAATTTAATATTATACGCTCATTCTCTTATATTTTGAAGTGAGTTGCAATTACAAATCCATTTCGAAATAAAGAAAACTCAAATAATTTTGTAAAAGTATGTAGTTGGCTACTTTTTAATTGACTTTCGTTTTGAAAAACGGAAGTTAGAGTGTTGGTTTTGCTGTCACGCGTGAGGACAATTTGCTGAAAAGAAACAGCGTTGAATTGACTTTGTGTTTCGTCACACAGTGTAGGCGGCAAATTATCTAGATTGTTTTCAGTATTCGGTAACTTGTACTTGTAAAATTAATTCCGGGTCCCAAACTGATGTACTTCTGCTTCAGACTAGTCTAATTTGTAGAGAGGCAAAGGGTTGTCTTTCACTCATTTGTTTATTCTACATTACCATGAAATATATTTTATTATTTTAAATTATTCAAGAAATAAGTTTATTAGATAACATGGTGTTTACTTGCCACTAACTAAACTTCTAATTTTACCTTACATTGTAATTGCTCTGTAAAATTTGCCTTCTTTGAACTTATTTCTTGAAAATGTACTGTAGCGTTTCAAATTCCTAAAATATTGAAATAGTTTTTTCTCTTCAACCTTATGGTATAGCTACTGGGGAAAATAAAATATGAAATTGGCCTTTTGTCAGATACGATCTGTTTGATTCGTAACTACAATCTGGACTTCCTTCGATTTCTTGCCTAATTATCTTCTTCCTGTTATAAAAATAAACACAGCAATGTTATCTGTACTTAACGCAATGCAGCCGTCACGCACAAAATAAAGTAGTGGAGTAAGGAGCCAAACGGACTTCGAAACTGTCAAAGAAGTCAGTCCGGTCCTGGCCTTGTGTGCGCAACCCCTACAAAAACTGCCCTGTCGTCTTGACCTGACACAGTCTCGCCCTGACCCCGTTCGTCCGTCTGTCCCGTACTGAACCAGTGTGCATTCAGAAGCACTACGACTCTTTTACTGAACTTTTGACTTCACTAATCGTTTATTAATTGACCTTTCAATTCACTAATCTAAATGCACACAAGTCAATTATCATGACATGCCACATTTAGTTCGAACAAATTACTTTCAGGGATTATGCTGTGCTCGCAAAGCTGCTTCTAAAATATCACTACTTAAATAAATGAAATAGAAAAATCACCTCACAAATTTTACCTATCATGATGACTGAGGTTCTTTGTAAACGTTTTCTCTGTTGACATCTCATAGCCATTGCCATGTTCCCAGGTAGAGCTCATAACTTACTATCACTCGTGGCAGTGTCAGCAAACAGATGCCCAACGGGTTGGATGTCGAAGGCAAGCACAGGTTTCAAATTATCGATATTTTAAATTTTATATATTACCAACAATAAAAGGTAAAAATAATATTTGTGTATTGCAATGGACGTACTTAACGTTTTAATAGATTTCATGATTATAGAATGTATGGAATTGAAGCTATTTCAATGGGACCTTTTCAGAAAACGAAAATACAGAGTTATTAAATGAACTCAATCATTGGAACATTGGAACGGGTTCGCAAAAATTAACTCTATTTAACCTGGAATTAAACTTAACTCCCCTTGCTTTTGCTAGCATTCAAGTGCGACTGCTTGATACGAACTACTTCTCTCGAAAAAGGGTTATAAAGAAAACGGGTTATTTTTACGTAATGAATTCTAATATTTAAGGGATTTTCGTTTAGAAAAAAATTAATCTTTTACAGTATTAAATTTCGCTTTTAAAAAAATGGCAGATAGTGGTCTCTAAATGTATTGTCATTTCTTCTTATTAAAAGGTAAAATCGCCAAATTTTTATTGTATGTTAATATGAATAAAAAACACTTAACGCCGTCATCTCTCCTTTACATCGTTTCGCGAGTTGCAATTGATCAATGGAAATTAGTCGGTCTTTCGCAAGAAACTATGTTAATGGAAGGATATAGCCAGTGAAACGCGGATAGAACATTTTTAGGTACGAAAATTGATTTAAATGCAAAGTACTGTAAGGGTATGTACACGCAATGTCTAACTATCACATGAAACAGGTGTCTACTTAAAAAAATATAAGTGATTATAATAGTTTGTGAGGCTTTACGTTTTTTATTTAAGGTGGATTAAATAATTCTTATCGTAGTCCACTTCAATGCTTGTGTAAAGATCTTGGTGAATACAAAATATAACCATTACTTAACTCTTACTACCTGAAACTTATTTAACTGTTACCTGTGAATTATTGTTCCAGCATTTGTTAACATCATTTCATTGGATTTCGAATAAGTATAAATGATTTGAACCAATATTTCGGGGACGAATCAATATTAAACCTTTTTTTTCCTTTCATGAGAATTAATCGCGTGGGTCCAGCCAATACACGAGTGCTGTGTGTTCGCAGGCCACGGGTACATCACGACGGCAACGCTGCGAGAGATCCTGGCGGCCCTGGACGACAAGCTGGGCCCCGACAACCTGGGCGGCAACATTGACGAGATCGACACTGACGGCTCGGGCACCGTGGACTTCGACGGTACGTGCGCACGCCACGCCCGCCTTGGCTGGCTCAACTCACGTCACTGCAGTACCTCTGACCAGGAGGTCCTAGGGTTCGAATGCCGACGGTGGCAGGAACTTCGACAGCGAGGTCGAGTTCAGCCGCCGTCCGTAGGACAATTCTAGCGCCCGGCTGCTCAGATCGGTAGTGTTCCGTTGTTTCTCCGATCAACAGCCGGCGCGATAAACTGGTTCATTACATCACAGTTTGAGAGACTGAACGGGAGGTCCTAGGGTTCGGGTCGCGTCGGTAATGGATTTTGACACTAGATAGGACTAGTTAATAGATAGATTGAACTCAGCCGCTTTCTGGAGGAGAACTCTAGCGCCCGGCTGCTCAGATCGGTAGATTTCCGTGGTTTCTCCCATCAACAGCCGGCGCGATATACCAGCTCATTACAGTTGTTTCTGCAGAGACTGAACAGAAGGTCCTAGGGTTCGGGTCGCGTCGGTAACGGATTTTGACACTAGTTAGGACTAGTTAATAGATAGATTGAACTCAGCCGCTTTCTGGAGGAGAACGCTAGCAGCCGACTGATGAGATCGGTAGAATTCCGTGTTTTTTCCGATCAACACAGGTGAATGTCGGAGTGAAGTGTCGCAACGTCCCGTGGGCGATCTTCTTCTACTCTTTCCTATCCTTGCTCTGTACTTACTCGCAAGCGCGCGCGCACACACACACACACACATGAACTACACTTCTTCATATGCCGAGAGATCTGTCGACAGCTTAGAGCTTGTTCCGACGGGGGGAGTGTCTCGCCGATGTGAGATACCTGGTTGGAGAAGTCCCCACAAGCCTTCGTTTAGCTCGGAGCCGGTTCTCACAATCCAGCAGGGAAGGAATATCTGCATTTCCAAGCAATGGACATTTATTACTCTTACCAGTGTAATAATCCCAGCTGATACATGCCGGAAGCATTAAAAAATCAAATTCGGTCTGAAGGCCGAGCTGACGTAAGCTAATCTTAACCTCACTGTGAAGTTACCTTGAGGCACAATCGATAAGAATGTCGATTCGAGGGGTATTTTGTTAAAATCCATTTAATAAATATAATGAGTAAATTCAAATAACAAATTTTGTATTTTTTTAAATTTTGGTTTGTACGCATTTCAAAATAAAGTTCTAGAATAATACGGTAAAGGAAATAATTTCCACAAAATTTTAATAATTTTTATTAATAAAGTTCTCCAATGGAGAACTATTAATAAAATTATTAAAACATTAGTGGAGATTATTTCTTTTACGATATTATGTATTACCACAAGATATCTGATACCACAACGGAATTTAGGTTTCAGAACATTTTAAAATTTGTATTAAAAAATTAAGGTTAGACGTTATTTGAGTGAGAATCATTCAGCTCCTGAGTAGAGATTGCTACCAAATGCACTAATCGATATGAAGTCAATTCAATTCAATTATATTAGCAATTATATTAGTATTTGTTTACAGGATGGTCCTATTAAAAATAGAAATAATACAGTAATACACAACAAATACAAACACAACACAATAACAAAACAATACAAAGCATGAGATACAAACTAATTGAGACAACAGAATATACAAATATATACAAAACGATTTGTATCAATTGAGGCTGGACTCGTTAGAGATATCCTAAGGTACCAATAATTCAATAATTAGAGTGCTGCTAGAGTAGAATTTAGATTGAACTATTTATTTATATTAAATGCCCGTTATTTCAAATTGATGAAATAAAAAATTACAGAATTCTAGAGTTTTCAGGGCTTAGTTCAATCAAACATTTGGGAAACAATAATACCGCATTGTGGTAAGGTACTCTAAGCCCTTTATAAATTGGGCACTCTCATAAAATATGATTAAGGGTATCTGGACTGTTGAAGATTAGTTAGAGAATTTAACCGGTCGATGGTTTTCGCGGATTTTTTATCCGGTTCCTCGATTTGCATTGTCATTGTGCGCTACGAACTGCCTTGTACGTCAAAAAAAGATAGAAGAGTACTTACTGAAGCACATTTCAATTACTATAAACATTTCGTAATAAACATGAATGTACGAACAAATTTCCCTGATGCGATATACTGTTTACGTCGACAGCTCCGTTTTTTAAATATGTTCTGACAATAATTTTGTACAGTAATAGTAACACTCAGTTATTATAAAAGTTTTTGTTTAAAAAATATTTATATCGTTATATGCAAATAATTGATTTTCGAAATTTAAAATAATTGTAATTCAAACGTTTCCTCAAAACATGCAGGTTGTGACCATGATCACTACCAACCATACAAGTGCAATACCACTTACTACGACACGTAACGAATTAAATCTGTAGCTTATTTACTAATGGACATATTTTCTATTGAATGAAGTCCCACATTCTTCCTTGTCAAATGGAAGTTTCTTTATTACCTTTGTTTTTAATTCAACCAAGTTTTGTAGCAGTGAGGTTAGGGATCCCCAAGTTCTATAAAACGTGCGCACACTTAACCCACATTATAGACACACACTTTTTACTGTTTCTTGGATGATAAACATAAATGAGGAACTCCACAGATACGCGCGTGCTTATGTTAACATGCCAAAATAAAAGCAGAAACAGTAGAATGCACTCACTCTATATTCCTGTCTGCAGAGTTCATGGAGATGATGACCGGCGAGTAAACTGTCCAGCGTCTGCAGCTTCTAGCATATCGGCAGTTTCCACCACGCGAAGCCAACTGGCTTCCACTCGTTCGCCTCTCCGCCACCAGAGGCGCAACCGCCGCCTGCCCAGGGCACGCCTCCGCCTCGCCCACGGCCGACTTCAAGCGGTTGCATTGTTGATTAATAAATACACGGCTCTTTTTTGTTCCTGTAGTCTTTTATTTCCCTCCTTTTACTGTTTTTTACTATTATTGTGAATAAGATAAGGCAGATAAGGCTCTTCTGTTGGTGGGTAAGTCATTTTTTAAGAAAGAAGAAAAGGATGGTGGAACTTGCAGTGTCTCTCTCTCTCAACGATTGCATTTACATGATTGGGAATTCCATGGGATTGTTAGAGATGATAATACTTCGAAGATATTACTAGAAGATGATATTGGGTGTTATAAGGTCGCCTTTCACTCTTCAGTTTTCGTCCGAATTCTCTTATGACAAATACACAAAACATGAGTTCAGGAATTTTTCTTGATATGAAAATTGTTTCTGTATTCGTTGACGCTAATCGCTGTCCTCCGCTCTGGAGGAAACAAGATGATCTCCTCCCACGACTACATTGGAGATGTGAATAGCTCGGCAAATATTATTGGTTTCACCCCCGTTAGAAGTAGATCTATAAAGTATATCAAGAAAGGGAGTGAGCAATTCCATTTCGTTCAACATTTGTTACCTAATTATTAAAAAAACGACAACAGAATATTAATAAAGAAAATGCTGGTTTGGATATATTAAGGACCAGATATGTTAATTATATCTAATAAATGAAATAGATTTGGTGCAAAAAATTTGGTTTTGAGGTAAGACATGATCTTGAGGTCCCGTATACAACTTTAACAGATCTTACTGTTATTTGTCGATTAATTCAGATTTAAAATGCGTACTCATTTATCAGTTGGTTATAGAAAAACGAACATAAATCTTTCATGGTTTGTGTTCTTTAATAGTATTTGAATTTGAATGAATGCCTTATTTTACGTGGCGAGACTAATAGTAGATTTATCTTTATTTTTTTAATAGAAATTTGATTAATTATTTTCTTGCGCTGCAAACATTAATAATGATACGTCTTTTTGCTTGTATAAACCTAGTTATAAGCAATACATACATACCTAAAAAATGCACATATGCTTGCATAATTAATTTTCATTAGTCATGTTCTTTTTACATTTCCTCCCTATAGTGTAGAAATATTGCATAGTGGTTTGAAGTGAATGAAATTCAACGGAAAATTTTTAGTTCACACAACGGGAGCAAATTGAAGTATTGCATAGAAAATAATATTAAAATAAAATTTCAATCTTTCAATTGATTCATATTTCTTTCTAGTCAATTGTCAATTCATAAGGCAATTTTCGCTTGCACATGGCGTTAACGCGAATTGCAGTATTTCTGTAGTATACACAGAAAAAGTATTGGAATCACCTCAACAAAAAGAACTAGAATGTTTAACCACAAAACTCGTAATTAATGTTCTTTAAGCTGCAAAATTGCAGGTACTTCGGTATTAAGGAATATTAGCGCCATTTTACGATGGTTAAGAACGGTGGAATTCAAGACGAGATACACGCAATTTTGTAGCCGAAAACCAGCGTAGTATACACAACTTGTATTAATAATTACTTATGATACATTAAGGTATTAAATTGATGGACGGTAGGATTTATTGATAGTAGGATTCTCCAATACAAAATACTTTAAACAATTCTGGTAAGATTAAAACATTTCATTTCAAAACATATGTAAATTTGTGTTTATAGTAAATAGTAATTGTATTGTACCAAATGTTTGAGGCTCCATAATTTCATTAATATACAAGAATATATCGTTCAGCAATCGACATAAAAAACAAAAAGGGGGTATTTTCCACTTTCCATTTAATGAATATGTAGAACTTTTCTAACTGTCCTACAGCCCTTTCTTTAGTTCAATATGATCGCAACGGTTAGATGGTTTACATTTTTTTATGAATTTCTTCTATATCTTTAATATAAAACCGGAGAGTTCTTTCTCTTTGCAATTTCTCACTTACGTGAATGGCGGTCCACAAGGGATACAAAAGTGTAAGGACTAAGTAAATGCTTGAGAGGAATAAGAGTTACTAACAGTGACAATACTGAGAATCATAAAAAGAAACAATTGTTTATTTTATTAATCTCATACAATACATTGATAACATTCTGTCCTGATTCATTTTCAAAATAATAAACATGCCTCAAACAAATAACATATCTGTGCTAGTGAGAAAATGGCTTCCATCTTATTCGGATTTTTCGTAGTTTACATGATTCATTGATCAAATGCTGAGCTACCTCTCGTTTTGCTTCATGATATTCATGTAACTGAACTATGCGTACGTTACACTATACCTGTTTTTTCTAGTTGTGTTGGACGAGAGATTTGAAGTGTGAGTTGCTATTTGCTTGGTAATTCAATAAAAACATATCTGGTGGCCGGTTACCAATTCACATATTTTTGTTGATTGTTTATTAAGCACTTAA
Organism: Gryllus longicercus; assembly: GCA_038098605.1. Lineage (NCBI taxonomy): Eukaryota > Metazoa > Arthropoda > Insecta > Orthoptera > Gryllidae > Gryllus > Gryllus longicercus. Next base: position 524,649 of record JAZDUA010000110.1, read on the forward strand.
TTATGTATAAGAAAATAGTGTGGAAGAGTTTCTGCGGGTCTAGGAAAGTGTGAATATTATACATCTGACCCCAATGTCACACACGTTTTACTGTTCTTTTCGCGAAAATTAATAAAAATAAATCAACAACTCTTCGTATTTCAAGAAACATTGATATACAATTTTTTTGTTTCTTTGTTTCTCATTTCTTGAATGCCATTACTTAGTTAACTTCTAAAAACCAAATTTTTATCGCTACTAACTAAATATTTAACTAAATGTAACTAATACTCAACGTGACAGTAAATTCAAACGACAAACATTTATTGTTGTATCATTGTGTGTTAAGAAGCAAAATAGCCATGAAAAAGCAGATACCATGGCATTTAGTGTAATTTTTACTCTGTGAATCCTAGAACGATCCTCAGCCATTTCTACAACAAACCATGTGATGCCTGAGGCATTCATTGCAGTTTCTCCCGCGAAGTGCCAACCATCCACATTGCTTCCGTCGAGAGCTATGATGGAAGGGCTAGACGCCCTTTGACAAGCTCGTCTCCAAACCTCCAAGTCTCTCCCAGCGTCCAAAGCACGGACCCACACCGCAGCCTCTTTGTGTCGTTGAACCCGCAAGCAGATCTTTGTATCAGAATTGAAGGAGGTTTCCTAAGGCTTCTGAATGCCAAACGACGTCTTGTTGTTCGAACCTCCCCTCCAGGCTCAAGGGTCCATCCTGGCGCCGGCCGCGATGAGCGCGCGCATCGCTTTCTCATTGTTATTGCACTTCGCACAGAGCAGAGGAGTCTGTCCATCTTTATCCCTCGCGTTGACGTCGGCGCCCTCCCGCACCAGCAGCTCCACGCACCGACTGCTGTGGTCGCTGCACGCAGCGCTGTGCAGAGGAGTCTGTCCATGTTTATCCCTCGCGTTGACGTCGGCGCCCGCGCGCACCAGCAGCCGCACGCACCGACCGCTGTGGTCGCTCCACGCAGCCTTGTGCAGAGGAGTCTCTCCATATTCATCCCTCGCGTTGAGGTCGGCGCCCGCGCGCACCAGCAGCTCCACGCACCGACCGCTGTTGTCTCTCCACGCAGCCCTGTGCAGAGGAGTCTATGTTTATCCCTCGCGTTGACTTTGGCTCCCGCGCCCAGCAGCAGCTCCACGCGCCACTCGCCGTGGTCGCGGCACGCAGCCTCGTGCAAAGGAGTATTTCCATGTTCATCCCTCGCGTTGACGTCGGCGTCTGCGCCCACCAGCAGCTCGACGCACCACTCGCCGTTGTCGCTCCGTGCAGCCCCGTGCAACGCGGAAAATCCAATCTGGTCGACAGCGTTCACATCGGCGCCTCGTTGCAGAAGGAGCGACACCACTTCCGCCTGCGCATTCGAGGCTGCATAAATTAAAGGACTGTTACTATGTTCATCCGTGTAGTTGACGTCGGCTCTGGAGTCTATGAGACGTCGTACGTCACTCAGTCTTCCTTCTTTAGCCGCTTTACACAACTGCTCTCCGAGGCTGGAAGGAGAGGTTCGTGCCTCCTCCTTGTTGAACTCCCCCTCCCGCACCCGCTGCATCGCGCCTTCTTCCTCGTCGGCCGCTGCGCTCTGGCGGCCGGCGCCTGAGGCAGTGGGGGTGGGGGTGGAGGAGGGGGGACCCTCTCCACCGCCCGCTGAACCCCCTCCCGTCGCCGTTGCTTCGCGGGCGCTGGCGGCGGTGGTAAAGGACGCACCATCTCCTGAGCCGTTTGCGCCAGCACTTCTGGGACTCTCCATCGCTTTCCTCCGGCTTCTGAAATCCATTAAATGAGGATAATACACATGACAAAACACATACCCTGCCAAGTTTAAGATTGAAAAACTTTCAAAGAATGCTGGGCTAATGGTCGTCTTGTAATATTAAAATGTATTATTTCAGTAAATGTGGGGAACAAATAACTTACGTTTGTTTGAATCAGATAAATAAAAACTTTTTGGTTACTAAAACCTGCATCATCGATAATTTTAGATTTTACTAACAATTAACTTGAAAACTTTGATTTGCTCTGATATCTATTTGTCAGTTGTTTATTAGACAGTTAAACGAATGAGTGCTATGTGTAAATTTTTTTAATCGTAGGACCATTCATAAATACATTAAAATGAGCCCTCTAATTATCCCATTTGTATATTACATACGTTCCAAAAAATGTCATCCATAACAAAATTGTTATCTGAAGTTAAGTATATATCAACTAATACTCATAGTTTCAAGCTAAATAAGGGGAAATTATATCTTTTTTTTGTATTAAATCACATTAAGACTCTCTTTTATTATTAGAAATTAAAATTGACATATACAAAATTTTATTTCTCCAACGATATCACTTCAATTTATAGGACCTCATCATTCATTTTCAAATTAATAACAAACAATTAACAGTGAATGTTTTCAAAATTTTTAATAAGATTTCATAGTTTTCTAATTATAAAATAGTGCTAGTTCCTTAACCGGGCGAGATCACGTATGACTACATAAACTAAGTTCAACTTACCACTCACTTGTAAGGGTTGTCTGTGTGTGTTACTAAAATTATAAAACTTGGTACATGTAGTGTGATCTCGTAGGAGAGAACAACTGAGGGATGCAGCGTCGGTTACTATGGAGCAGTGAAGCGACATCGATGACAAAACAATGATGTCAGCAAACATCCATGTTCGAAATGAAATCTTCGATGCTAAAAATACATGGACTAAAAACCATCGATGTTTTATCACATCAATAGTTTACACTGGTTTACTAACCTCTAACATTAAATTCGTATGCATTAAGATTCTATGTTCGTGTTTATAAATTCGCCAGAGTACGAGAAGGGACAAACCCTACGTTCACGGCCTATTTATTGACCACATCTCCATGTGCGATATTAACACCAAATATAAGGTCGTGGAGGTCATCTTGGAAGAGAGAGTTTGGTCGAAGAAGGTAGTACAAACAACGGTTCCTTGGTGCCTACCCATGAACTAACGGCTTTACCATCAGTTATTATTTAATTTTTTTATCTTTTATAGTATTGTGATAATGAGAATTTTTCATTTAGAGACAAAACATTAATCCCAAAACATCGATATTAAAAGAATCGGCGTCAATACATCAATGTATAAAACATCAATGTTTCTTCAAAAAGATCGATGTTTGTAAAACATCGGCATCGATGTGGCATCCCTACTTAGGACTCGAGTGTTGCTAGAGGAGACAAGTTCAAACTCGGTAGAGATTGATCGCCTGCATGTAGCCCGGATATATTGATGTGACATTCTGTTTTTTAAGTCCAATTAATGGTATCTTCAAGATATTGAAAGTTTGGCCAAACCTTGGGGAAGGTACTTCAGCAAATTAATAGGTGGTTCTATAGTAAAGAACAAGATATCTCTCGAAATTGAGAGGGTAACTTTTGGCGATTGACTCTGATGACATGAATTCACGAATGATACATTTTCTTTGCATTATAACTTAATATGTTCTTATTGAAATTACCGCAAGCGAGAATCCAACGGACAGCGGCGTTTGATGAATGGCGATTCAATAGCAGTTGAATTTACTGCTAAAACGATCGTGAGATTCACGTGTGCTTACTCTGTTGCGAGATGGTTAAGTTGATTTGTAAAGGCCCATTGACAATGCAAACATAAAAATAAGCATGGCGTTAACATAAAAGTTAGGACTACGTCCATAAGCGGACTCATTCAAAATGCGTTAGCATCTGCATAACACATAAGACGTTAACTCAAAAGCTTACAAGCTTCGAGCTTCTCTGCTTATGCTTAAGTAAGACATAAGAAATGAACCAATCACAGAACGGTAACTCAAAATCGACAATCGAAATTGGAGCGAAGTCGATAGAAGAAGTAATGCCATATGCGCCATGGATACAGACGGTACCTCGAAATCGATTCTCACAACCAACCAATAGTAAACTAGAATGTCTCACAGCCAATAGAAACTTTTATTTTGCTTACGTTTATGTCAGACATTGTGAATACTTCAGTCTATCACTTATGTCAATGTTTACGTCTATGCCTTTAGCTTATGTTTACGTTTGCATCGTGAATGGGCCTTAACAGTGCGTGTTTCTCGCCTTAGCCCGCACAGTGCAAAGCCTGGCTTGCCGCACCCACGTGCCCAACTACCACTCACCCACCCCTCCGTGTCCTGTGCCCCTCGCCCTGCTGCCCTTCCTCGCTTGGGGCCGCCTTTCCTCTCCTCTCCTTCCATGATTCATTCATTATTTCGATGATTAGTCATTGCAGAGCCTCGGACCGGGAGGTCTTGTGGTTCGAGTCTCGACGGTGGCAGGATTCTTGACCCTAACCAGATGGCTGGGTCGAATTCAATCGCTGTCTGGAAGGGAATGCTAGCGGTCGGCTGCTCTGGTCGGTAGTTTTCCGTGGTTCATCCTATCAATACGAGGCGAATGTTGGAGCAGTACCCTAACGAGCGGGCCCAGGACCGCGCGCAACCCTTCCTTCCTTTTCACTGTTCTATTCTCACCCTAGGTTGCACATACACCCACATGCGTTACACTATCACACATGTCGGGCGTCTATCGGAAGCGTAGAGCTTGTCCGGGCTGGGGCGGTGCCCCACTGGTGGGAGATAACTGGTTGGGAAAAACTCCGCTAGCCGAAGGTAGTTCTGCGCCGGACCACGCCATCAAGAGGGACAAGATTACTGCCACCTCCCGGGCAAAAATGTACGCCACTTACGGAAGAAATAATTCATTAGTAATTACCTTAGCAGCTGACGCACCCACAATCACTACTAATCACACAATCAATTTATTATTTATTGATTTGTGATTCCGGGCGCACTAATTGCTAAGAATGGTTATCCTATAAATGTAGTACATATTTTTGCTCGGGAGGTTGCGTACAATTGAACCTCTGTTCCCTCATATGACAATATAATTTCAATATCTTGAACAGCTTAGAAAATATTCAAGATGGGCCCTTAATTGACTAACCCTGTATATAAGGAATAATCGTTATTATGATTTGTTTTCTGTGTGCATAAAACGGCTTCTTTATTTCAGAGGAACTAATACTTTGCAAAAGAGTACAAAAGACACTGAAATCGGTTTATAAATTCCGGAGGCTGTGTAAGAAAACAATAAGACCAAGATCCTGTAAGGCAGACCGACAGTCAGATAGACGAACCGACCTTAGACCGACATACGGACTGACAGACGAACAGACGTACTGGTAGGCTGCAGCCAGGCTGCTGACAGACGAACAGACGTACTGGCTGACGTACTGCAGCGAGGCCAGCATTCAGACAGATAAATAGACAGACTGACTGCTTTTCATCCTCGAAGTATATATGAAGTATGCATATACTTCTTGTCAACTACGCGTGTAGTAGTGACTACAAGTGGCAGCTGTGCTCGACTAATCAGGACGATGTGGGAGGCACTCTCCGCAATGACAGATCCGGAGGCTGTGTAAGAAAACAATAAGACCAAGATCCTGTAAGGCAGACCGACAGTCAGATAGACGAACCGACCTTAGACCGACATACGGACTGACAGACGAACAGACGTACTGGTAGGCTACGTCAGTCTTTATCGTTTATTCTCGGTAATTGTCATTTTTGGCACAACCAAGTGTTGTAGCAACCGACACCAAAATTGAATCGTTTATTTCTGAAACCCTCAATCGCCAAATTCCTTATTCCGAGAACACTGAGAAAAAGTCTCCCGATTTATCGGATTTCAAAATATCTGTATAAGTTAAAGCAGTTGATAAATGATTGATAAATGAGTATTTTTCATATAAATATGCACTAAACTATGTGTATATCCTCTTGGAGCAATTATCCGCCGCTATTGCGTCTATTAGATTTTGGCGTTTCACGGGTTTCTGATATAAACGATTCAATTGAAATCAACAGCGGGTCAAGTCGAGGAGGTTTTGTATAAGTGTCCGTGGAAGGTTCCACGATTTTGGACCTTTTTTATTTATGATAGAAACAAAGAAAATCACGTACCGTTTCAACTTTAGTTTCCTTTACTGCAGTCTACCGCTGGGTGAGACGTCGACTGCCAAGTTATTGCATAACATCAATTAAACACGAGACTATAAACTGCTTGGAAACTTTTTCTCATTGAAGAGCGATATCACTACAATCGTCACGTTATAATACACAGGTGACCAGAGAGGAAACGTTGAAACTTAGGAAATAATTTCTTAAGACAATTGTAAACATATTCTGCCTTACTAATAAACGTGGTGTAAATGGTATTCTGTGCTTAAGCCGAGAATAGAAGGAGAATTGCGAAAACGCCGACCAATAAACATGGACTAGCTCGAGCACGGAATTAGAGAGATGTAGTTTGCATGGCAATCGCTAAATCCCGGAAAGACTTAGTTTAAGCGTGGAATAACCTAGAAATGCGAAAACAGAGGCAAATAAGAACGAAATGTTTGTGCGTTTCGCTCCATTGTCTCATTGTCATTTTCAATTCGATTGTACCTCCTTTTCTTGTGTTTTCTTGGATTCGTTCTTAATTTGTTCGTTTTTTAATTTTTTTATTTTTGTCATTGAAAACTTCAAAGCAATTTTGTTGGCGTTTCTTACCAGAAATATACGTAGAGAAGTGTTAACAGTATTGATGAAATGGACAGCCGAGAAAAAAGTAACAAAGCACGTGTGAATTTTTTGAAGGGTATTCAGATGAATTTCAAAACGAAAACGGGTTTTCGTGGGATGGAATGAAGGAGTTAACCACGTGTGTTGAAGGGTGTCATTAACAGTAAGCTACCATATTACTAATTGGCCCATAGTGATGCATGTTTATTATAAATATTTTTAATCATTAAACGATCTTACGTACAATTCCCCACTGAAAATTAAGGATATGCATTGTTTTATGTTAATAAAGTAAATAGTGTTATCCATGAACAATTAAATAAATAAAATGACTTGACACACCGGTCTCATATTTTCAATGATTTAACATTAAAATGAAAACTGAAAGATGAGAAATTTCATGGCAGATTTTTGGTGGAATCTACTTCCACCTCAATATATAATTTATCCGCCTTCACAAAAAATATGAAAAACAATAAAAATACTGTTTAGAGATATTTGTTATATTGAAAGGCTGTTTTCAATGCTCAGAACAGACTTCAGAAATTCTGTAGGTCCGTTGCTTGCAAAAGTCAGAATTTTATATGGAGAAGAAGTGATGGACAACTTATACTACCATTAGTAGCAGATGTTCGATGAGGAGCAGGAGTTTGGAGAGCACTTAAAGAGAACGACTGAAATACAATGTGTGATACATAAATTAACTTAACATTTTACGAATGTACTAATTTCAGATAAAATTTATACTCGTATAATGTATTTGATAATAGAATTATTTTATTTTATAAATATCCTCCAGTATTGCAGCTATTAAACATATAAATCTTTTTGTAGCAATTTCTTTATGTTCAAGAAAACAGAAAATTTATTTTCGTTGAGTGTTCTGAGAAAACGTTCTATTTTCAAAATTTATTTCCATACTGCTAGTCTCTTACGTTTTAAATCTGAATTTATTAGTTTTTCTACAAAAAATACAAGAACGTGACCTTTTTTATTGGCTGTCATAGATCACCTCTCTCTTTAACATCAATAATCTGTACGAAAGCATAGTAACAGAAATTACTTTTAGGAAAAATATAAGAAAGGAGTGGATTGGTTTTCTATATAAAAGAAAGTTATGCAAAATACAATTCTGCAGAACCCTCTCTTCAACATCACTTAAAGGATTAATTGTATCCCACTATATGTATATAATATGTTTCACCAAAATTTGATAACTAAAAGTTACATACCAAATTCACATAAAACAGTGAAAAAAATGTCACAAGTATTGTCTTTCCCCAGGTATGAGACTAAAAGATGGGTTCATTATGAACTCAAATTAATATATTTGAAGTTCTAACAAATCATTTAGGATAATGCCTAAATAATAAAAACAACTATTGTCATAATGTTTTAATGTGAATTTGGTACGCAATAGTTATGAACATGTCAGTATTAAAGTTGGTCGTTAATAAACAATATTCATGTAGAGGAGTATTTAAATTCATCAACTACTGTCCTAATATAGAAAAAATAATCTTGATATTGAGGTATTTTAGCATGCTGTTCTAAGTTGATGCCTACCTTTAAGATATACTGTAGTAAGAAAAGGCAAAACTATTTTATTATATTATTTCCAGTGAAAGAATGTAAGAAATAATTATAGTGATATATGTTTTTATACTGTTTCAGAGGGTAAAGGTTCAGAAAATAAATAAATAAAAAATAGGTATTCTTGAGATGATAAATTTATATGGGTCAGAAACTAATTTCATTCACTCACTATTATTTACACACATTTTCAATTAGTTCTAGGCCAACAAAAAAGAAAAAGAATTAATTTTTTTGTGAGGAAGACAAAATTCAACTTGACATAGTCTTGCTTTGAACAATTTCGTTTTTAATAATTCGTGTAAGTGTGATTAAATCAAATAGTAATAAATTCAATATAAATTAGTTCACAAACAGTAACATTGTCCAAATATACAGCACAAAAATTGAACAACGTTCCATCCTTATATCAGAATTACGTGTTCCTAACGGCATATAAGTAAAATGAATTGAAGCTGCAGTTTTAATTAGTAATAAAATTTAATGGAAAATTTCTTCTTCTCTAATAGTTATTGTTTAACAATCATGTTAATATTCTCCAATCAAGTTAGGATACACTTCTTTTTTTATTATATTTATTTTGCTCCTATTCCATCGTACAATTTTCCAGGTATTTTGAATTTACTTAATAATTACTAATATTTTATTAATAAGGCTGATTCTGTCTTATAAACTAGGTGGATATTCCGAATGGTTAAGCCGCAATAAGCACTCAAAAGTTGGTTTGAAAAAATGCTTTCGAGGCAAAAATATGCATTGCAGAATCATAGCAACAGTCCATAAACATGTAAATTGTTAATTATTTACAAATGAAATAGATGTATTTGTTCACAAAGAAAAATAAGCGATTAATAACAAAAAGCATTCGAATTGTTAAAATTGGTTGCTTTTCCATTTTGATATTATTGTCTGTATATTATTATATATTTATTACAGTAATGAATACGGCATAAATAGACAAGGGGAGTAACATAACTTTAGCACCAGCAGTTTTTGAACGGTTGAAGTTATTACAATGCAATTTTGCATGAGCGAATGGGAAAAATTGACACACTTATTCATTTCTATTTTAACACTTGTGTTTTACGCAACATTGAGGTAAATTTGTTGTAATCGGGACTGAAAGTCTTTGTGTCCGGCTTTAGAGCATAAATATAGACAGTAATTGAAATTGAATTGAAAAGATAAGCAGATTAACTGAAATTATACTCAAATGAATTATTATTTTCAAATATCATTCGTAAAATATTCTTATAAAACTTCACACTGCTTTTGATTGATTTATGGGAAGAAGCTTTCAAAAAAAATTCTTAAGAGCTTTTCTGGTGAAACATTGAGGGATAGAGTTCGAAACGAAGACATAAGGTCAAGGTTAAATATTCATGGCGTGGTAAATGACATTAAAAACTACCAACAAAATGCTTCTAACAATTAAACAGGATGACCCTAATAGTCTACCAAAGTTAGCTCTCTTTTATAAAACTAAAGTGAGGAGTACAGGGGTGTGGGCAAATCTTGAATGAGGTGACCAGAGCAGTTCTTAATCTCGGAAAGGGCCATTGATTCCTTAGTAAAGGAATAGGAGAAAGTAGTTACATTTTCATAAACCTATTTTAGAGTATAAAATTAACTAATGTTAACAATCTATTCCTGATGTATACGTTTAAAATGGAACTCTACACTACTTCCTACTAGAAGGCTGAATTTCTCATATTTTCTGAAATGTTTAGATTATAACGGATCGAGTCAGAGATTTTGGAGCTATGAAGAAATTATGGTAATATCAAAATTGTACATCGTAACTGGAATTATACACCGGAATTTACATTGAACAAACATGGTGATAGTGGCAATTCACCTGTTGTAGAGAGGTGGTTGTATTACGTCCAACTTATCTCAATATCAAACACATCAGTATCACATATCACATCTACGGGGTGGTCCATTTAAATTCAGATACTGAAATAAACCGATCGTTCCAAAAAGTAAGTCTGAGGCGAACAATTTTTTGCAAAAGAAAATATACCGGAACTTCATCATGTCTGCCTCTATTTGAGACGTATTGTAAGATGTTAAGCAACATTGAAATTTAATTTTAAACTACGATTTACATTTGACTTTTGGTTTAGCGACGAAAAAATTAACCATAGTTTATTTATACTTTCTCGTTTTCTTACGTAGTATAGGGAAATTAAGTTATACTGTTGCGAAAACCGGCGATTCTTCGGTAGAAAATGTCATTATATGTTTATGCATGGTTATTATTCTTTTATTTACACGGATGTAAATTGATTTGTTTTCACTCTGATCAAGATCTCTAGATGCGGTATTAAGGTTTAATATACTACAGTACAGTTATTTCATTTTTATAACAAAAATAAATAAAAAATAATTGTATATCTAATTGATTGCAATTGACATACTCTGAGACGAGTATATTTTGGATTTCCTTTAACTCTTTCCGAAATCATTGCAAATGAAATGAGACGGTTTCGCAATATGATATCGTAATGTGTGTATTTGTGGGCTACGTCTACAGATTGTTGCTTTAGATGTAATTTAAGTATGAGAAATAGTTCTATATTTGGAAAATTAGATTACACTCAAGTTATTGGCTTGTGAATTATACTGAGATTCGTTAAAAATCTCTTTATCTCCTTATAAAACGTAAAAATCAATTATATACAAATGAATTTTACGATATTATTTATTTGCGAGAATTTTCACCCTGTCCTCAACAGGTACCCTCGCATTTTAACAAGTATTCTACGGGAATCATGCTCAAGTTTGTTAGTGAGAGTTGCCCTGTTAAGATTCCACGTATTTTTTTCGATATTTAGTTTAAATAAACCTATTGTGTACCAGGGAGGTGGTATAGTGAGCAGAGTTCTGGACGCTGTCATTTTATTGGTATATTGTGAGGAGTATTTTTGGATACATTTTGGGAGCCATCACAAATAGTAGAAGTAATAACATTTAATAGTAAAGTTTAGAAGGTAAACTATTTAAAGGAAAACAATCGAATTTCAACAGGAACGAAATTTCAGTTATTATCATGAATAATAAGTAAAAGAAGTAGGAGGTAACGAGTGAGAGAAAATAAAAAATAAAGAGTATTGAAATTCGCAGGACACTTTGCGATATTTAGTGCCTCTTAATTATAATTATATAATTATTAAGTGTCTTAATTAACGGTGGGAACATATTTTTATGCAATAGTGATATTTACAATTACAAAACACGGCGTAAAAATCACGTTCATCAAGTGTCAGTATCAACATCGTACTATCAGAAATCCACATATAATACATGAACGTTACTTTACAACGGAGTGTCAGATGACCATAAACAGTTAAAGCCGGTTCACAAATTTACGTTAAAGTTAAAATCATTTCTGTTGCATAACTGTTTCTATAGAATTAGAGACTACACCGATTATTAAAAAGAAAAATAATGTTTATTTTAATACAACAGTGATATATAATGAATTGATTTACATTTGTATTGAAAATTTTTTTAAAGACTTGATATATTTGTAACAAATAATGTATTTCAGCTTCCGGGTCAATGACCCTCATCTCGAGCAGGTTTTGACCAGATTCCCTGATCCATTGAGCAAATGCTGAGATGGCCCCTTTGTTTTGCTTCTGGATGTAAATGTGGCTTCACTATGCGCACGTGTTGTTGTACTCTCCTGTTGCTTGTAATGGTACGAGTAGAGGTAAAGGCGAGTTGCTATTTTGTTAGCAATACAGAAAGTCATACTTGCAATTCGTGTACCGATGCAAATAAATTATCTATTACTCTGAAACGAAAATGTCTAGCTTTTCAAATATAGCTAATCTTGCATTTTTAATTTTTTGAATTAATTTTATTTATTTATGTTAAACTTTTACTCACATTTCAACTATTTATAGTTAAAATGACGGGAAGGGATTCTGGAACTCAAAAAAACGTGAGCAGATAGTCTTTTCCTTCGTATGTCACATACAGTTTTTTCGGTTTTTTGACTGAATAAATCTAAATCTAAATAATACGAATTATACAAACGGAATTGTCAAAAAACACGCAGCGTATCGATAAGATGGTCAATCGGAAGAGGAGTAGAGTAAAACAATGACCGGAGTGCGCAGGAGGCATCAAGAAGGATTTTAAGGACTTTTTGCGACCAAGAAGACAGTTGAAAGGCAGGTCGCCCACCACTGGTGACGATCAATGACCGGCGAAGCGAATGTGAATCGGTTACTGGTCAAGACAGGTTTTCTTTCTTTCTTGTGTCATTTTTTAGCTTGCCACATTTACCTGTTTCCGGATTGTTGTGAAATTGTTCAGAACGGTTGATAACGTGTTGGACCTTGGGATCCCGTGCTCCCAACTTCTATACAACTATACTCTTCCCTATCTTCTTCAATATTTCTATTAGCCCCGTATATAACATGAGCTATATATTTCTATTTCTATTAGCTTTATACCAAGTTTCGTCTTGTAAAATGTCAATTGTTTACCCAATCCATTGATTAAAATTGATTTGTATCTTCTACCGTCCTCATGTTTTTCCGCACCGTGTACCCAACTCCCTTTACATCCTGTCCTTATATAAAAATGTCCTCCAAATGTTATCTTATTTGTTTCTTTTCCTCTATTCCATTCCATAATCTCGTTTTGATCCTTTCTCATATTACCCATTAATCCCCATCTAGTCTTATTCGTCTGTCCATATCACCGTTCACCCCTTATCTATTTCAAATCCTTCTTTTTCCTTAATATCTTCCATCACTCAAGTGTTATTCCCCCATTTGTTCTTCCTTTCTTACATTCACTATTGTAAAAATGTGTTTTCCATTTAAAACTTTCAGGAAGCCATTCTAAACATTTATCACTCTCCTCTTCCTCAAAGCAAGATTCAACTCATCTAACACCATTCCATTTATTTATCTCCTCACAAATATCCTTGTCTTCATTTATTAATCCTGCCACGTTCCAGAATCTCATTTTAATATCCCTTTTAATTTAAACTTTATCCACTGTTCAGACAATTACATCTTCACTTCTCCTGACCTTATCTCTCCCTGGTTTCCAACAAACTAGGAACTTTTTTACCTGTTTTCTGCATCCTTCTCAACCCTTCTTGCATTCCTTCTCAGACTTCCTTCAGCTGTCCATCCATTTCGTTACCTATCATCCCCAAATCTCTCTCACGAAACAATGTGTTTGAGGTTTTCAATTTTCCATGTGGTGTATATGTAAAACTTTTCTAGTTTTTCTACATCTCTTTCTTTAGTTCGATATGATCGCCATGGCTCAAGTAGTTCACATTTATTTTAGAATCTCTCCGCCACCTCCAATATTAAATCCGGTGATTTCATCGGTGTAGTTTTTCCCTTTATTCAAGGTCACTGTACAGACGATACATAAGTTTAAGAGCCAAGTACATATTTTTCCGCGGCATTAGTGTTTCTAAGCAAATGGAGACAATACTGACTGTCAAAAAGGAAAATAATATTTATTTTATTTATCAAATACAATATATTAATCAAGATCTGTTCTGTATTACTTTCAAAATGTATTACGGGTGAAGAAATATTGACAGTTCTTTTAGTAGCTTTATTTTTTCTTTAAACTTCATCATTACTTGTAAACTTCTACAGAACGGGTTTTTACTAATACTGTCCGTTTAACCAATGTGACTAATAGCAAACGTGCGTAACGTAAAGTAATTCGATAAACATTTATTTTTGTACAAAGGAGTGTTTTGTAATGGGACGATCGCACATCGCGGATGACGACACGAGCCATATACTTATTTTATTTAGTTAAGAGCCGCGCCGCCGTTAAGAGCAGCCGGAAATGCCGTTTCCGCTGTACCTGTGTAAAAGCCACTTAGCGCGCCGCGCCGGGGGAAAAGGCGAGAAATGGCGCCTCTTTTGTTCAGCCGAGAACGCCGGGCGCACCCCTGATGACGTGTGGGGAATTATTCCGCCCACAACCACTTCACCGAGCAACGGAATTACCCGCGCCAATTTGCGGGAAATTTGGTGACGAATGTAACTGCGGGAGAGGTTGCTGGGGGCGACTTTGCCGCTGGCGCCGTGATAGGTGGAAAGATTACAGGTGGCGCGACCTCCAATAGATATAGACAATGCGGGGGAGGAACCACGTGGTACGCGAGCCTTCCTGTGGGACCGCCGCGGTCCAGAGCGATCACTTGTATCGGAGGTAGCGAGGAGGAGAGATCACTTGCATCGGAGGTAGCTAGGAGGAGACTTGTTTCTGAGGCAGTAGCGAGGCCACTTAATTGGTGCCTGACCGCCCGAATGCCACGCCGCCTCGCCACATCGCAGCCCGACTCGTGAGACGACAGCCGGTCGATGGGACGGGACACTACTACTGAGTGCCTGACCGAGAGTGCCATGTGAGTGCGAACCGGGGACGTGACAAACTATATCGCGAAGCGACCCGTCATCGCCCGGACGCGTTCCCGCCACCGCCGCACCACGCGCCGCCCGCACCAAGCCGCCGGCCGACCCCGCCGCTGGCTTAATCCGGGGCCGCCACCAAGCGCCGCCCGCACCAAGCCGCCGGCCGCCGCCCGCCGCTGGCCTAATCCTGGGCAACGCCGTGACTGCCAAGGGGCCGCCACAAAGGGACCTGGGGCAAGCTGACCGTCGACGCCCGCCGCCAGACCCGCTGAGCGTTGGAACGCCCGAGCGCTGCACCTGTGAGCTGGGTCACGACCGCCCGGGAGGCCAAAGACACCGGAGCTGAAATGAACTCTGGCCATACCGGCCGTTAATAAGTTAAGATTAGATTTAAGTTAGTTATAAGTTTATTCATGTAACTGGGCTTCACCCACACACCATACTAAGAGATAAAAGTAGTTTATGAAAATGTTGGAGTCTTTTTCTCAAGTAGTTAGGCAAGCATGCATGCCTCCCACTAGGGAGTCTGCCGACGAAGCAGCCGGGCAAAGCTGAATCGCCGAAGGAAGCAGGCAATCGGGGAGGCGGTAGTTACAGTTTAGAACAAAATTTGCAGGAAATAGAAGGGACCAAGGAAATCATTGAGTAATTCTTTCTCTGTGTATTACAGAACGATTTTCATTTTTTCGAACGACTCTGCAAGGTATCACCCATTGCTCTTAGTATTGATTGTGGTTTCCCACATCATGTGGCATTCACCCAGAGATCGCGTACATCGACAGCTGCGGTGTCAAAGGGCGTCTGCTCCTTCCAAACTCGTCTCCAGATCACAAAGTCACTCTGTGTGTTGAAGGCACGAAACAACGCTACCGCATATCTTTGTCTATGTGAAACCGTACGAATCACTATCGAAGACAATACCGTACTTCCGGAGACGCCGCGATATCGAACGGCGTCAGGTCTTTCCAAAGACCTTCCCAGGCCCTGAGGTCTCTCGTAGCGTCCGCCGCCAACAGTGTCGTCACTGCTTCCCCACTGCCCCCGTCCGCCGCGTAGAGGAGTGTCTCCATCGATATTCGTTGCGTTGAGCACAGCGCCCGCGTCCACTAACCGCTCCACGCACTGCGCGCTTCGGTCCCTCGGCGATGGTGTAACGGTTGGCGTATCGGACTGTTATACGCAAGGTCGCGGGTTCAAACACGATCGAAGCCGTGGATATTTAAGGGTGAGAAAATCCTTCGAAGGGAACTAAAGCCGGCTGTCCCATGTTAGTAGATTTACTAGGATGTAAAAATCTTCAAGCCTAAATGACGTAGCCTCTGAGCTAAATTGAAATCGCCTGTTTAGTCGCCCAAGATATACCTCCTTCCTCCGCTAGTAGGTGAAAGGAGAGTAGCGAAATTTGGTCGGACGGAAGAGCGGGCCTGATGGAATGAGTCTCGCCACGGAAATAAAGGCATCAACTCAATTGAATTCCCTGGACGTCGCCCAGTGCAATGCAGAAGACCCAATGCAGTAGACAGTGTTCACATCCGCGTCTCTTTGCAGAAGAAGAGACCTGTGTGCGCCTTCTAGGCTGCATGAATTAGAGGAGTGAACCCATTTTCAGGAATTTAGTTAACGTCCGCAGCTGAATCTATGAGACGAGGAGGGAGCAAAAATCAAGGAGGATTCAGACAGCACAGGCAGGACGGGCGAGACGAAGATACGGCTGGCAGGGAAGCGCGCAGTCAAGGTCACGACGGCGAGGGACCAAGTACTGGCAGAAACGTTCAACGGGCAAGGTCACGGAGTCCGCGAAATGAAAACGGTACAAGAAATCGAACGGGACCGGGAAACACGCCATGTTCGAGTTGAAGAGGGGTCCAAAATCGAACAATTATTACGACAAACACGCGATCCCTGTAACTGCAAACTGGATTACGAATGATGGAGAGAATTTATGGGAAAATTGGAAATCAAGAAAAGGGGAGAAATGTCCCGTAATCGAAATTAGTTGCGCTGATGTGCATAGTAAGGCATTGGTAGACACCGGATCTATTAAATCTGTAATATCAGAAGAATTGTATGAAGAGCTGGTAAGAAAGAAAGTAAACGTTTTGGAATTACCGACCAACAATACTCGAATGGTAGATGCATGGGGGCGGAAATCGCATCCAGTGAAGACGCAAGTATTGGTGGAAGTGACGATTAAAGGAAAAGTGTTCGATGTAATTTGTTTGGTAGTGAAGAAATTGATTTACCCATTAATTATCGGAGTGGATTTTTTGGCGGAACATGGCGCTGTTGTTGATATAGGAGAGACGCAAGTTTTGATCAACGGAGAAAATGTTTGGAAGGAAGATGAAAGTGAAGAGGCGCAAAATGCACACGTAGATGAGGGAGACGAATCGGAAGAATTCGCAGAAATCGAAATGTGTAGCGTGGAAATGGAGGTAAATGAAATAGAGGAGGAAATACGGAAGAAAGTAATGGAACAGGATAAATTGAAGGTTGATCAGAAAAATGCGTTGTTCCAGACATTGATGAGCGTCAAGGATGTATTTAAAAATCATAACGAACCGGTAAAAGGGTATGAGTTTCGAATCGAGCTAACACATTCACGACCATTTAAAGCAAAAAATTATCCTATCCCCGTAGCCTACCGTGATGAAGTAAGGAAATTGATAAATGAGATGATCCAAGAGGGAGTTATTTGGAAAGAAACTCGGTGTACACCAACCCAATTCTTGTAAAAGAAGTAAGGAAAGCAGAAGAAGTACGGAAAGCGGCAGGAGAAGTACGGAAAGCGGCAGGAGAAGTACGGAAAGCGGCAGGAGAAGTACGGAAAGCGGCAGGAGAAGTACGGAAAGCGGCAGGAGAAGTACGGAAAGCGGCAGGAGAAGTACGGAAAGCGGCAGCAGAAGTAGGGAAAGCGGCAGCAGAAGTAGGGAAAGTAGGGAATTCATGGGTGGATATTATTGAGATGATCAAAAAAACAGAAAACAATTTTAACAGAAAGAAGAAGGTGAAAAATTAAACAGTACATGGTACCCGGCACTTCGTACGACCAAAACTCGGCAGCTAACCAGTACCGCTGACGTGGCCCAATCAGGTGCGAGAACAGGCGGCGCGCCCCTATCAGACGCGAGCGCGCGAACCTCGCCTTTCACTATGAATACAGGCCCCAGAGCCGCGGGAGCGTCAGAGAGGAGATTCCGAAGCTGACTACCGAAGAGGACGGACGTTCCAGAGGAGACCAGCGAGGGAGCAACAGTCCTTTTTAGGACTAAAAAGAGCAATTAGCCGAGCGAGGCCCTCGGGCCGTAAAAAGAGCAAAAAGTAGAAAGGCCCTCGGGCCATAAAAGAGATGTCGAGCGCTGCGTCGCCGGGTGCGTTTCAAACTCCTCCGGAGGGCGAAAGCGGCAGCCGCGGACGCAGAGCCCGACGCCACGCGGGGTCGCCAAAGCGCTTGCGCATGGCCACCCCGTCGACAGAACGAATATGCAACGACCTCCGTGTCGTTTCTGTTCCAGGGACGAGCAACGGGAGCGGCCCTTCCGCTCCCCATCGATCGGCGACCGCATCGCCGCCGACGCCAGCCTCCGCCGCAAGGAGCGGCTCACCGGCCTCGATGCCGGACGCCGCCGCAGCAGCGCAAGAGGACGACGGCGACGCGTTCACGCTCGTCCGCCGCCAGCGACGCCCACCCCCTATCCACGTGTTCGGATGCGGGGACGTATTCGCCCTCCTGGAGGCCCTGCGAGATGTTTGCGGCGAACCGGTCGTTGCAGAAGCGACCGGAGAAGCCGTACGCCTCCGCACGGCCTCGATGGAGGATTATACGGCCTCCGTCTCCGTACTGCGTGCGCGCACCTTGGAATACCACACGTATTCCACGGGCAATGCGCGGAAGCTGCGGGTGATTATCCGCGGCGTTCCGCTCACAACAGACGCGCCATCGTTAATCGCCGCCCTCGGGCGTTTCAATTTTCAGGCGGAGAAGGCGGAGCGGCTGACGAGTCGCAAGCACGGGCGGAGAGGACGACCGATCCCGCTCGTCCTCGTCACGCTGCCCGACGAGCCGGACCAGCGCAGGATCCTCGCGCTGAGGGAAATTCGAGGATTGAAGATCTCGGTGGAGAGGTATCGGCCACCGAGAGGACCAGTGCAGTGCCGCAACTGCCTTGACTTCGGTCATGTGCAGCGGCACTGCGCACGCCACCCGCGCTGTGGGAAGTGCGGCGCTGCACACGACACGGCGGCCTGCCCCCTCGGGGACAATCCGCCCGTGGAGTCGCGGCGCTGCGCTAACTGTAGCGCGGACCACCACGGCGCTCGGTACAAGGGCTGCCCCGAGTACCAGCGCCGCTGTTTCAGGGGCGACGAGGCGCAGAGACGCCGAGAGCAGCGCCGCCAGCAGGATCGGGCCCGCCGGGCCTACATCGAGCGCCGCCGCGCCTCAAGCGCCGAGACGGCGTCGACCCGCTCGCCCTCACGGGAGAGAGCGGCGCCGCGCCGCCGCAGCCCATCGCCGCCGCCGCAGCCGCTCCCGCAGCGCACGCCGCGCCGCGCGCGCCGCCGCCGCGGCCCACGCCGCCAGCTGCGCACGTACGCGCGCGCAGTGGCCGACGACGCCCCCGCCTCTCCACCCGCCGCCCCCTCCCGCCCCTCCCAACCCACGCAACGAGGGCCTCCATCGCCACCCCCGCCCGCGAGACGACGCGGGTGCAGAAGAGACGAGGAGCTGAGCTTCCCGTCTTCCTACTCCTGGGAAGACCAGAAGCAGTTTCTACACGACATCGCCGAGGATCTGGCCCTCAACAACGTGGATCCCTTCATGACGATCCGCTTCATCACCCGCACCATCACCGGACGCGATCCGAGCGACTGGCCGAGGCTGATGCTGCAGGTGGTCATGGAGCTGCTGCTTCAGCACGCATATGATCACGCAGGTCGGTCCGGCGCAGCGATCGAGGGAGCGGCCGCTCCCGCCCCCGCCTCCTCCGCCCCGTGATGGCTGACACGGCCATCGAAAATAATTTACAAACCAATTCTCTTACAGCAGCTCCAGCTCGCCTCTCGCTCGCCTTTTGGAACTGCAACGGTATCGTAAGCAGGAACAAACAGGCGGAGCTAGCCGCATTCGCCGCAAAGCATCATTTAACAATTCTGATGCTAGGCGAAACTCATCTTCAGCCTAAGCATCGCTTCTCTCTCCCTGGCTACGTTTGTTACAGGTCAGACAGATCAGCACGGCTCCCGAATGCAAACCCGGGCGGCGGAACGGCAGTTTTAGTGCGGCGCGACATCGCGCATCACGAATTAGCTCTGCCGCAGCTCCAGTACATCGAGGCCACGGCGGTTGCGGTCCGGATGAAGAAGGGCCCGCTGCGTATCATTTCGGCCTACATTCCGCCGGCGCGAAATGCGTCCCTAGAGCAGAGCGATTTCGACGCTCTTCTGGAGCCGCTCGCCCGCATCCCTACCCTCCTGGCGGGTGATTTCAATGCGAAACACCCGTCTTGGAATTCCCGCATCACCTCGCCTCGTGGCCGACAGCTGAAAAACTTTGCGGAAACGCACGGCTACGAGGTGATAGGCCCGATGCAACCCACGCACTTCCCCGCCAACGTAAGACGGCCGGATGTCTTGGACATCGCCGTCATCCGCGATCTTGGCGCCCCAATTCACCTCACCACAGCCTGCGAGCTCTCCTCCGACCACCTCCCAGTCATAGCCGAAATAGGACGCAGCGATTTGCAAACTTCATTAGCGCTTCCACCCGCCCGCAAACGCACTAATTGGCCTCTGTTTCAGAAGGAACTGGAGAAACGCCTCCCGGAAGCAGAGCCCATCTCAGACCCGCAGCAGATCGAGCCAGGGGCAAAACAGCTTGCGGAGGCTATCACAGATAGCCTGAATGCGGCCGCCTTCGCCGGGCGAAACGAGCAGCGAGCAGCGGAGCTACCCCCCCGTATAATAGCGCTGATCCAGCGCAAAAACGTGGCGCGACGGGAATGGCAGCGCACGCGGCACCCGGCAGACAAGCTTGCTCTGAATCAGTTAAGGCGGCGTGTAGACGACGCCTTAAGTGAACACAGAAACTCGAAGTGGGGAAACCTACTGAGAAAGCTAAAGCCGGAAGATAGTTCATTATGGCAGCTAACGCGAACTTTGACAAAATCTTCTGTTTCAGTCCCGCCACTGCGCAACGCGAACGGCGACAAAGTGGAGGCGAACGAGGAGAAAGCGGAGCTTTTCGCTGACTCCCTCGAATCGCAATTCCAGCCGGTCGAGGAGCAGCCGCCTGCGGAGCACGCCGAGAGCGTGAATTGCACCGTCGCAGCGGCCCTGCACGCCCCCGCCGACGAGCCGGAGCTAACGGACGTCGCAGAAGTGACCGACGCCATCGCAGCACTACGGAGCGGAAAAGCTCCGGGACCGAACGGGATCAGAAATGAAGTTCTGAAAAGGCTCCCGCAAAGTGCCATAAACTATATTGTGCATTTGTTTAACGCAATTTTCATCTTCCAGCTATTTCCGGCGCAATGGAAACACGCGCACGTGCTAAACTTTCCTAAACCCGGAAAGAATAAGAGTTTGCCGCAGTCGTACAGACCAATTAGTCTTCTTAACACGCTCGGCAAGCTCTTTGAGAAAATTCTCCTTAAGAGAATTTTAAAATTTACCGAAAAGCACGGCCTTGTTAATAATGAACAATTTGGTTTTAGGGCGCACCACAGCACAACTCATCAGCTAGTGCGCATAGTTGACAGAATTCGGCGCAACTTTAACGAGCGGCGATTCACTGGCGGAGTTTTCCTGGACGTCGCCAGCGCTTTTGATAAGGTTTGGCACGACGGCCTCCTCGCCAAGCTCATAGAAGCCAACTTCCCTTCCTATATTGTACGCCTAGTGCACTCCTTCCTCGCGAACAGATCGTTTCAAGTGACGGTTCTGCATGCGAAATCTTCCACCCGCCGCATACGGGCGGGCGTGCCTCAGGGGAGCATTATCTCCCCTGTGCTCTACTGCCTGTACGTGCGCGATATACCTACCTCGATCCAAACAGAACTCGCCATGTACGCAGACGACACGGCAGTAATTGCCACGTCCAAAAGAATCGACTTGCTCGTTAAATATTTGGATTTACATTTGTTACAGATCCAGGAGTGGCTGCAGCGCTGGCGTATCAAAGTCAACGTGGAAAAGAGCACGGCAGTGCTCTTCACACGCAGATACAAATACGACCAGCCGCGGCCGCTCGCGCTATGCAATTCGAACATTGAATGGCGCGCCAGTACAAAGTACCTCGGCATCACGCTGGATCGCGCTTTAACTTTCCGCGGGCACGCGGACGCGGTCGCTAGCAAAGCCTGGCAACGCCTGGGCATGTTGCGAAGCTTATTACATAAGCGAAGCAAGCTGTCCACAGCGAATGCTCTACTTTTATATAAAACCATGATTAGGCCCATTATGGACTACGCCTGCCCAAGTTGGAGAATAGCGGCGCATTGTCACTTAAATAAGTTGCAAATAGTCCAAAATGCGTGCCTCCGCAGAATACTGTGTGCGCCAATGTTTATTAGAATCGCAGACTTACACGCTGCAGTAAAGTTACCGCTCCTCGAAGAGCACTTTAAAAATTTAGCTGAAAATTTCTTTTCCAAAATAAATACGTCAAATAATGACATAATATTAAATTTAAATCTGTACGAGCCGGATCCCACGGCTACGTACAAGCGCCCGAGAGATATGCTGCAATAGGCGAGACGCCAATACTTGCATGAAAATTGCGGTAAACAACGCCAAAAGCGCGCCGAAAGGCTATTGTCATTTCTGACCTATGTTTTCTTTTCATTTTTCAGATCAGCCATAGATGTCCGAAAGGATAGGGATGGCTCAACAGCAGGGAAGTGTGGTTGCATTGCACTTTAGCGGCCACACGGAACTGTGCTGCAAAGCGAGGGGCGGGAGCGTCAGTCAACGCGGCGCTGCCAACTAGGACACTTCGCCCCCGCCAGCAACGCCACTGAGGATGCCTGCCACAGTTGCAGGCGAAACGTATGGACAAGTTTCCATTGGACCACGGCCTTCAAGCCCGGAAACAACTGACTTGAAATTATTACCTTGTTTTTGTGAGAGTATGTGTCATACGGTTCTTTAACTTTGTAGCATCTTCCTTCCAATAGAAACATTCTACTCGTTTATTCACTGTTGTTGGCCCTGGAAACAAGACTAAAAACGTTACTAACAAGGAGCTTGCCAATATTATGTATCAGTTATGTTATAACGGCCACATAAATCTCTGCTTCTTTGAAGTGAAAGCGGTTTAATTCCGTGGCTGGGAACTGAAGTCGGCGTCGAGATGTGCCAACGCTGGCTTTGGGGCATCCCATCGTTATTTACTCATATATATTATGGACCTAAATTGCAGAAATTGAACTAGTGGTGCTGAAACAGCACACGCTTTTTCGCCCGTATTTTCAAGCAACATTGCGGGAAAAGTACTCAAATTTTCGAATAATTGTATCTGACCTTATTTCAAAATCTATCTTTAAATAACAGAATTTCGTTAAGGAAAGAATAGGTATATTCATAATTGTAGATGTAGGAAGACGCCGAAAAAATATGAATATTTGCGATTGTCGGAAAATCAAGAATTTTCCACGAAAAGTAGACCTTCAGCCTGAGGCGGCTCGTGTCTATTAGCATGTTTGCGTGTGCACACCGAAATTAATTCAGTGCATTGTCTGTTAAATATCTTTAAACAAGAGGGAAAAAAAGTCATCTCAGGGCGTTACGGAAACACGGAATTTCAAAACACGCGCCGCTCGGAAGCCGCGATTGACAGTCCGCAGCTAGTCCCTTTTGTTAAAGCCAGCCGGCGGAGAATTGCGAGCAAGTAGAGCGCATCGTAGGCTGCCGCGGGGCTGGAGTGGTAAGAGGAAACAACAGTGGCTGTAAGGACTGAATGAGCATTAGGCGGAGTATGCAAGTGCCTCGACATGTCTCGCAGTCTGCAACTGTCTCGCAACTGTCTAAAATATCAGTCCGGGTCCGGTCAGTGAGCCCAACCCCCACAAAAGCTCCCCAGTCGTCCCGACCAGACACAGTCTCGCCCTGACCCCGTTCGTCCGTCTGTCCCGTACTGAACCAGTGTGCTTTCAGAAGCACTACGATTCTTTTACTCAACTTTTGACCTCACTAATCGTTTATTAATTTACCTTTCAATTCACTAATCTAAATGGACACAAATCAATTATCATGACATGCCACATTTAGTTCGAACAAATAACTTTCAGGGATTATGCTGTGCTCGCAAAGCTGCTTCTAAAATATTACTACTTAATTAAATGAAATAGAAAAACCACCTCACAAATTTTACCTATCATGATGACTGAGGTTCTTTGTAAACGTTTTCTCTGTTGACATCTCATATCCATTGCTATGTACCCAGGTAGAACTCATAACTTACTATCACTCGTGGCAGTGTCAGCAAACAGATGCCTAACGGGTTGGATGTCGGAGTCAAGCACAGGTTTCAAATTATCGATATTTTAAATTTGATATATTACCAACAATAAAAGTTAAAAATAATATTTGTGTATTGCAATGGACGTATTTAACGTTTTAATAGATTTTATGATTGTGGAGTGTATGGTATTGGAGCTATTTCGATGGGACTTTTTCAGAAAACGAAAAAGCAGTGTTATTAAATGAACCCAATCATTGGAACATTGGAACGGGTTCGCAAAAATTAACTCTATTTAACCTGGAATTGAACTTAACTCCCCTTGCTTTTGCTAGCATTCAAGTGCGACTGTTTGTTACGAACTACTTCTTTTGAAAACTGGTTATAAAGAAAACGGGTTATTTTTACGTAATAAATTCGTATATTTAAAAGATTTTCGTTTAGAAAAAAATGTAAACTTTTGCAGTATAAAATTCCCTAACTAAAAATAATGGCTGATAGTAGGCTCTAAATGTATTTTAATTTCTTCTTATAAAAAGGTAAAATCGCCAAATTTTTATTAAGTGTTAAAATTAATAAAAAAGAACACTTAACGCCGTCATCTCTCTATTACATTGTTTAGCGAGTAGCAATTGATCAATGGAAAGCAGTCGGTATTTCGACGTCTTGTGCGAGAAACTATGTTAATGTAAGGACATAGCCAGTGAAACTCACATAGAACATTTTTAGGTACGAAGATTGATTTAAATGCAAAGAACTGTAAGGGTATGTACACGCAATGTCTAACTATCACCTGAAACGTGTGCCTTCTTAATAAAATATGAGTAATTATAATTGTTTGTGAGGCTTTACGTTTTCTAATTAAGGTGGATTAAATAATTCCTTTCGTAGTCCACTTCAATGCTTGTGTAAAGATCTGGGTGAATACAAAATATAACCATTACTTAACTGTTACTCCCCGAAACATATTTAACTGTTACCTGTGAATTATTGTTACAGCATTTGTTAACATCATCCATTTCATTGCATTTAGAATAACTATAAATGATTTGAACCAACATTTTGGGGACGAATCAATATTAAATGTAGTGCATATGTAATAATTTATTGTTGAACTTTTTTTTCCTTTCGTGAGAATTAATCGCGTGGACCCAGCCAATACACGAATGCTGTGTGTTCGCAGGCCACGGGTATATCACGACGGCAACGCTGCGAGAGATCCTGGCGGCCTTTGACAACAGGCTGGGCCCCGACGACTTGGACGGCATCATTGCTGAGATCGACACTGACGGCTCGGGCACCGTGGACTTCGACGGTACGTGCGCACGCCACGCCCGCCTTAGCTGGCTCAACTCACGTCACTGCAGTACCTCTGACCAGGAGGTCCTAGGGTTCGAATGCCGACGGTGGCAGGAACTTCGACAGCGAGGTCGAGTTCAGCCGCTGTCCGTAGGACAATTCTAGCGCCCGGCTGCTCGGATCGGTAGTTTTCCGTGGTTTCTCCCATCAACAGCCGGCGCGATAAAGCGGCTCATTACAGTTGTTTCTGCAGCGACTGAGGAGGTCCTAGGGTTCGGGTCGCGTCGGTAATGGATTTTGACACTAGTTAGGACTAGTTAATAGATAGATTGAACTCAGCCGCTTTCTGGAGGAGAACTCTAGCAGGAGGCTGATGAGATTGGTGGAATTCCGTGTTTTTTCCGATAACACAGGTGAATGTCGGAGTAAAGTATCGCCACGTCCCGTCGGCGATCTTTTTTTACTCTTTCCTATCCTTGCTCTGTACTTACTCGCACGCACGCACGCACGCACGAGCGCACGCGCGCGCGCACACACACACACACACACACACACACACACACATTAACTACACTTCTTCGTATGCCGAGAGATCTGTCGACAGCTTAGAGCTTGTTCCGACGGGGGGAGTGTCTCGCCGATGGGAGATACCTGGTTGGAGAAGTCCCCACAAGCCTTCGGTTAGCTCGGAGCGGGTTCTCACAATCCAGCAGGGAAGGAATATCGGCCTTTCCAAGCAATGGACATTTATTACTCAAACAGGTGTAATAATCCCAGCTATTACATGCCGGAAGCATTAAAAAATCAAATTCGGTTTGAACGCCGAGCTGACGTAAGCTAATCTTAACCTCACTGTGAAGTTACCTTGAGGCACAATCGATGAGAATGTCGATTCGAGGGGTATATTTTTAAAATCCTTTTAATATTTATAATGAGTAAATTCAATTAATAAATTATGTATTTTTTAAAATTTTGGTTTGTACGCATTTGAAAATAAAGTTCTAGAATAATATGTAAAGAAAATAATATCCACAAGTTTTAATAATTTTTATTAATAATTCTCCAATTGAGAACTATTAATAAAATTATTAAAACATTTGTGGAGATTTTATTTCTTTTACGATGTTACCACAAGGATTACCGGATTACGGATTACCACAAGATATCTGCTACCACCACGAAATTTAAATTTTAGAATATTTGAAGATGTGTATTAAAAAATTAAGGTTAGACATTTGAATGAGGAACATTCAGCACCTGAGTAGTGATTGCTACCAAATGCACCAACTGATATGAAGTCAATTCAATTCAATTCATTTATATTAGTAATTTGTTTACAGGATGGTCCTATGAAAAATAGAAATTATACAGTACTACACAACAAATACAAACAATACACAATAACAAAACAATACAAAGCATGAGATACAAACTAATTGAGACAACAGAATATACAAATATATACAAAACGATTTGTATCAATTGAGGCTGGACTCGTTAAAGATATCCTAAGGTACCAATAATTCAATAATTAGAGTGCTGCTAGAGTAGAATTTAGCTTGAAATATTTATTTATAGTAAATGCCCGTTATTTCAAATTGCTGAAATAAAAAATTACAGAGTTCTAGAATTTTCAGGGTTTAGTTCAATCAAACAATTTGGAAAGAATAATACAGCATTGTGGTAAGGTCCAAGCCCATTATAAAATGGGCACTCCCATAAAATATGTTCAAGGGTATCTGGACAGTTGATGATTAGTTAGAGAATTTAACCGGTCGATGGTTCTCGCGGATTTTTTATCCGGTTGCGCGATTCGCATTGTCATTGTGCGCTACGAACTGCCTTGTACGTCAAAAAAGCTAGGAGAGTACTTACTGAAGCACATTTCAATTACTATAAACATTTCGTAATAAACATGTATGTACGAACAAATTTCCCTGATGCGATATATTGTATACGTCGACAGCTCCGTTTTTTAAACGAGTACTGACACAATTTTTGTACAGCAATGGTAACACACAGTTTTATAAATGTTTTTGTTAAAAAAATATTTATATCGGTATATGCAAATAACTGATTTTCGAAATTTAAAAACTTTGTAATTCAAACGTTTCCTCAAAACATGCAGGTTGTGTCCATGATCACTACCAATCATAGCAGTGCAATACCACTTACTACGACACGTAACAAATTAAATCTGTAGCTTATTTACTAATGGACATATTTTCTATTGAATGAAGTCCCACATTCTTCCTTGTCAAATGGAAGTTTCTTTATTACCTTTGTTTTTAATTCAACCAAGTTTTGTAGCAGTGAGGTTAGGGATCCCCAAGTTCTATAAAACGCGCGCACACTTATCCCCCATTATAGACACACACTTTTTACTGTTTCTTGGATGATAAAAATAAATGAGGAACTCCACAGATACGCGCGTGCTTATGTTAACATGTCAAAATAAAAGCAGAAACAGTAGAATGCACTCACTTTATCCTCCTGTCTGCAGAGTTCATGGAGATGATGACCGGCGAGTAAACTGTCCGGCGTCTGCAGCTTCTAGCACATAGGCAGTTTCCACTACGCGAAGCCAACTGGCTTCCACTCGTTCGCCTCTCTGCCACCAGAGGGGCCACCGTCGCCTGCCCAGGGCACGCCTCAGCCTCGCCCACGGCCGACTTCAAGCGGTTGCATTGTTGATTAATAAATACACGGCTCTTTTTTGTTCCTGTAGTCTTTTATTTCCCTCCTTTTACTGTTTTTTACTATTATTGTGAATAAGATAGGGCAGATAAGGCTCTTCTGTTGGTGGGTAAGTCATTTTTTAAGAAAGAAGAAAAGGATGGTGCAACTTGCGGTGACTCTCTCTCAACGATTGCATTTACATGATTGGGAATTCCATGTGATTGTTAGAGATGATAATACTACGAAGATATTACTAGAAGATGATATTGGGTGTTATAAGGTTGCCTTTCACTCTTCAGTTTTCGTCCGAATTCTCTTATGACAAATACACAAACATGAGTTCAGGAATTTTTCTTGATATGAAAATTGTTTCTGTATTCGTTGACGCTAATCGCTGTCCTCCGCTATCGAGGAAACAAGATGATCTCCTCCCACGACAACATTGGAGATGTGAATAGCTCGACAAATATTATTGGTTTCACCCCCGTTAGAAGTAGATCTATAAAGTATATCAAGAAAGGGAGTGAGCAATTCCATTTCATTCAACATTTGTTACCTAATTATTAAAAAAACGACAACAGAATATTAATAAAGAAAATGCTGGTTTGTATATATTAAGGACCAGATATGTGAATTATATCTAATAAATTAAATAGATTTGGTGCAAAAAATTTGGCTTTGATGTAAGACATGATCTTGTGGTCCCCTATACATCCTAAACAGATCTTACTGTTATTTGTCGATTAATTCAGATTTAAAATGCGTACTTATTTATCATCAGTTGATTATAGAAAAACGAACGTAAATCTTTCAAGGTTTGTGTTCTTTAATAGTATTTGAATTTGAATGAATGCCTTATTTTACGTGGCGAGACTATTAGTAGATTTATCTCTATTTTTTTAATTGAAATTTGATTAATTATTTCTTGCGCTGCAAACATTAATAATGATACGTCCTTTTGCTTGTATAAACCTAGTTATAAGCAATACATACATACCTAAAAATGCACATATGCATGCATAATTAATTTTCATCAGTCATGTTCTTTTTACATTTCCTCCCTATAGTGTAGAAATATTGCATAGTGGTTTGAAGGGAATGAAACTCAACGGAAAATTTTTAGTTTACACAACGGGAGCAAATTGAAGTATTGCATAGAAAATAATATTAAAATAGAATTTCAATCTTTTAATTGATTCATATTTCTTTCTAGACAATTGTCAATTCATAAGGCAATTTTCGCCTGCACATGGCGTTAACGCGAATTGCAGTATTTCTGTAGTATACATTGAAAAAGTATTGGAATCACCTCAACAAAAAGAACTAGAATGTTTAACCACAAAACTCGTAATTAATGTTCTTTGAGCTGCAACTTTGCAGGTACATCGGAATTAAGGAATATTACCGCCATTTTACAATGGTTAAGAATGGTGGCATTCAAGACGAGGTACACGCAATTTTGTAGACGAAAACCAGCGTGTTATACACAACTTGTATTAATAATTACTTATGATACATTAAGGTATTGAATTGATGGAGGGTAGGATTTATTGATAGTAGGATTCTCCAATACAAAATACTTTAAACAATTCTGATCAGTTTAAAACAGTTCATTTCAAAACATATTTAAATTTGTGTTTATAGTAAATAGTAATTGTATTGTACCAAATGTTTGAGCCTCCATAATTTCAATAATATACAAGAATTTATCGTTCAGCAAATGAGATAAAAAGAAATTGTGGGATTTTCCACTTTCCATTTAATGAATATGTAGAACTTTTCTAACTGTCCTGCAGCCTTTTCTTTGGTTCGATATGATCGCAATGATCAGATGGTTTACATTTCATTTTGAATTTATTCTATATCTTTAATATAAAACCGGAGAGTTCTTTCTCTTTGCAATTTCTCACTCACGTGAATGGCGTTCCACAAGGGATACAAAAGTGTAAGGACTAAGTAAATGCTTGAGAGGAATAAAAGTTACTAACAGTGACAATATTGAGAATCAAAAAAAGAAACAATTCTTTATTTTATTAATCACATACAATACATTGATAACATTCTGTCCTGATTCATTTTCAAAATAATAAAAATGCCTCAAACAAATAACATATCTGTGCTAGTGAGAAAATGGCTTCCATCTTATTCGGATTTTTCGTAGTTTCCATGATTCATTGATAAAATGCTGAGCTACCCCTCGTTTTGCTTCAGGAAATTCATGTAACTTAACTATGCGTACGTTACACTATACCTGCTTTTTCTAGTTGTGTTGGACGAGAGATCTTAAGTGTGAGTTGCTATTTGCTTGGCAATACAATAAAAACATATCTGGTGGCCGGTTACCAATTCACATATTTTTGTTGATTGTTTATTAAGCACTTAATTATGTATAAGAAAATAGTGTGGAAGAGTTTCTGCGGGTCTAGGAAAGTGTGAATATTTTACATCTGACCCGAATGTCACATACGTTTTACTGTTCTTTTCGCGAAAATTAATAAAAATAAATCAACGACTCTTCGTATTTCAAGAAACATTGATATACAATTTTTTTGTTTCTTTGTTTCTCATTTCTTGAATGCCATTACTTAGTTAAATTCTAAAAACCAAATTTTTATCGCTACTAACTAAATACTTAACTAAATGTAACTAATACTCAACGTGACTGTAAATTCAAACGATTCAAACATTTATTGTTGTATCTTTGTGTGTTAAGAAGCAAAATCACCATGAAAAAGCAGAGACCATGGCATTTAGTGTCATTTTTACTCTGTGAATCCTAGAACGACCCTCAGCCATTTCTACAACAAACCATGCGATGCCTCAGGCATTTATTGCGGTTTCTCGCGCGATGTGCCAATCATCCAGATTGCTTCCATCGAGAGCTATGATATCAAAGGGCGTCTGGTCCTTCCAAGCTCGTCTCCAAACCTCCAAGTCTCTCCCAGCGTCCAAAGCACGGACCCACACCGCAGCCTCTTTGTGTCGTTGAACCCGCAAGCAGATCTTTGTATCAGAATTGAAGGAGGTTTCCTAAGACTTCTGAATGCCAAACGACGTCTTGTTGTTCGAACCTCCCCTCCAGGCTCAAGGGTCCATCCTGGCGCCGGCCGCGATGAGCGCGCGCATCGCTTTCTCATTGTTATTGCACTTCGCACAGAGCAGAGGAGTCTGTCCATCTTTATCCCTCGCGTTGACGTCGGCGCCCTCCCGCACCAGCAGCTCCACGCACCGACCGCTGTAGTCGCATGACGCAGCCGTGTGCAGAGGAGTCTCTTCATCTTCATCCCTCGCGTTGACGTCGGCGCCCGCGCGCACCAGCAGCTCCACGCACCGACCGCTGTCGTTGCTCCACGGAGCCTTGTGCAGAGGAGTCTCTCCATCTTCATCCCTCGCGTTGACGTCGGCGCCCGCGCGCACCAGCAGCTCCACGCACCGACCGCTGTCGTTGCTCCACGGAGCCTTGTGCAGAGGAGTCTCTCCATCTTCATCCCTCGCGTTGACGTCGGCGCTCGCGCGCACCAGCAGCTCCACGCACCGACCGCTGTCGTTGCTCCACGGAGCCTTGTGCAGAGGAGTCTCTCCATCTTCATCCCTCGCGTTGACGTCGGCGCTCGCGCGCACCAGCAGCTCCACGCACCGACCGCTGTCGTTGCTCCACGGAGCCTTGTGCAGAGGAGTCTCTCCATCTTCATCCCTCGCGTTGACGTCGGCGCTCGCGCGCACCAGCAGCTCCACGCACCGACCGCTGTCGTTGCTCCACGGAGCCTTGTGCAGAGGAGTCTCTCCATCTTCATCCCTCGCGTTGACGTCGGCGCCCGCGCGCACCAGCAGCTCCACGCACCGACCGCTGTCGTTGCTCCACGGAGCCTTGTGCAGAGGAGTCTCTCCATCTTCATCCCTCGCGTTGACGTCGGCGCCCGCGCGCACCAGCAGCTCCACGCACCGACCGCTGTGGTCGCGCCACGCAGCCTTGTGCAGAGGAGTCTCTTCATATTCATCCCTCGCGTTGACGTCGGCGCCCGCGCGCACCAGCAGCACCACGCACCGACCGCTGCGGTCCCTCATCGCAGCCCAGTGCAACGCGGAAGATCCAATCGGGTCGACAGTGTTCATATCGGCGCCTCGTTGCAGAAGGAGCGACACCACGTCCGCGTGCGACGTACGGGCTGCACAAAGTAGAGGGGTGTAACCATATAGATCAGTGTAGTCGACGTCAGCCCCGGAGTCTACGAGACGTCGTACGTCATTTAGTCTTCCTTCTTCTGCCGCGTCACACAACTGCTCTCCCAGCTGCCTCGCGCGTTGATGCTCGTCGTCCGCTGCGCCCTGGTGGCTGGCGTCTGAGACAGTTGGGGTGGGGGTGGAGGAGAGGGGCTCCTCCCCAACGCACGCTTCAGCCTTTCACGTCGCCGGTGCTTCAAGGGCGCTGGCGGCGGCGGTGGCGGCAGAGGTGGAGGCGGAGTTGGATGCGGCGGTGGCAAGGGACGCACGTGCAGATAGGGGCACCTCCCACTGTTTCAACAGAGCCTCGTCGCGGGATAGGAACGTTTGCCACGCGCTTTGCACAGAGGCCTCAACTTTTTCCATGCGGTCTTCAAGACTTTGTAAACCTCTTTGCCCTCCAGACCTCTCCGGACCTGTTCGTCCACAGAGGTCTGTCTCTGTAGGGTCTCTTCGTAACGCTGCTGTAAATATCGGATGGCGTCGTCCTTCTCCTGCAGCTTCCTCTTCATCTCGCGCAACGCCGTCGCTGCCCTCTCCTCCTGCAGGCGCAGGGCCTCCTGCATCCTATTTTCAGTCTCTTGGACTGTACGTTCCGCCTCTTGTTTATGCAAATGCAGGGCCTCCTGGATCTCGCGCTCCGCCTCCTGCTTCTGCAGGCGCAGGGCCTCCTGCATCCTCCTCTCAGCCTCCTGGAACTTGCGATCCGCCTCCTGCTTCTGCAGGCTCAGGGCCTCGTGCATCCTCCTCTCAACCTCCTGGACATTGCGCTCCGTCTCCTGTTTCTGTTCGCGCAAGGCCTCCTGTAGCTGCGCCATCCCCTGCGTCACCAGCTGGAAGGCGTCGCCGCCGGCGTCCGCGCCATCTTCTGCACCATTCTCTCCAGCACTTCTGGGACTCGCCATCGCTTTCCTTCGGCTTCTAAAATCCATTAAATAAGGACAAAATACAGAACATTGTAAAGTTTAATATTGAAAAAGTTTAAAAGAATGCTGGGTTAATGGTTGTCATGAAATATTGAAATATATTATTTCAGTAAATGTGGGGATCAAGTAACTTACGTTTGTGCGAATTAGATAAATAAAAATTTCTGGTTACTAAACCCTGCCTCATCGAGGATTTTAGGTTTTACTTACAATTAACTGAAAAACTTTGATTTGCTCTGATACTTATTTGTCAAGTTAGTTTATTAGACAGTTAATCGAATGTGTGCTATGAGTAAGGTTTCTTAATCGTAGGACCATTCATAATGACATTAAAATTAACCCTCTATTTGTTCCATTTGTATATTACATACATTCCAAAAAATGTAATTATTAAAAAATGTTAAATTTCCATAACAAAATTGTTATCTAAAGTTAAGTACTAAACAACTAATACACAGAGAGTCAAGTTAAATAAGGGGGAGTAATATTGATTTTTTTGTATTAAATCACATGAAGACTCTTTTAATATTCGAAATTAAAATTTACTTATACTCAATTTTATCTGTCCAACGATATCACTTTAATTTGGGGCATTTTCAAATTAATAACAAACAATTACCACTTAATTTTTTCAAATTTCTCATAAGATTTCATAGTTTTCTTATTGTAAAAATAGTGCTAGTTTCTTAACTAGACGAGATCATGTATGTCTACATAAACTAAGTTCAACTTACCACTCATTTATAAGGGATGTCTGTGTTTGTTACTGAAAATATAAAACTTGGTACAAGTTGTATGATCTCGTAGGAGAGAACAATTGAGGGATGCAGCGTCTGTTACTATGGAGCAGTAATGCGACATCGATGACAAAACATCGATGTCAGCAAACATCCATGTTCGATATGAAACCATCGATGCTAAAAAAACATCGACAAAAAACCATCGATGTTTTATCACATCAATAGTTTACACTGGTATACTAACCTCTAACATTAAATTCGTGAGCATTAAAATTCTATGTTCGTGTTTGTAAATTCGCCAGAGTAAGAGTAGGGGCAAACCCTACAATCACGGCCTATTTATTGACATCTCCATGTGCGAAATTAACAGCATATATAAGGTCGTGGAGGTCATCTCGGAAGAGAGAGTTTGGTCGAAGAAAGTAGTACAAACAACGTTCCCTTGTTGCCAACCCATCAACTAACGGCATTATCATCAGTTATGATTTAATATTTTAACTTTTATAGTATTGTGGTAATGTGATTTTTCATTTAGAAACAAAACATCAATCCCAAAACATCGATGTTAAAATCATCGGCGTCAATACATCAATGTTTAAATCATCACTGTTTCTTCAAAAAGATCGATGTTTGTAAAACATCGGCATCGATGTGGCATCCCAACTTAGGACTCGAGTGTTGCTAGAGGAGACAGGTTCAAACTTGGTAGAGAATGATCGCCTGCATGTAGTCCGGATATATTAATGTGACATTCTGGTTTTTAAATCCAATTAATGGCATCTTCAGGATGTTGAAAGTTTGGCAAAACCTTGGGGAAGGTACTTCAGCAAATTGATAGGTGGTTCTAGAGTAAGGAACAAGATATCCCTCGAATCGGAGAGGGTAACATTTGGCGATTGATTCTGGTAACATGAATTCAGGAATGATACATTTGCTTTGCATTATTACTTAATGTGTTTTTATTGAAATTACCCCAAGCGAGAATCCAACGGACAGCGGCGTTTGATGAATGGCGATTCAACTGCAGTTGAATTTACTGCTCAAACGATCGTGAGATTCACGTGTGTTTACGCTGTTGCAAGATGGTTCAGTTGATTTGTAAAGGCCCATTCACAATGCAAACATAGACATAAGCATGCCGTTAACATAAACGTTAGGACTACGTTAAAAGTGTTCAGTTTGTAAACAATGTGTGTACACAAATCTACTATCCCCATTAGACCTGTAGTATCATACACTAACACACTAACACACAGAATTGCTTAGAAACTGAACCAAGACTTCAAACAATACGGCCGTTACACACCTCAACACACAATACTCAACAGCCCTGACCTCATTAACAAGATAAAGGACTTTCCAGTGCCCTCTAACGCCAAACTTGTTTCTTTCGATGTGGTAAATCTTTTTCCCAGTGTGCCCACATCTGACTGCAAGAATATTCTTAAGACAAAATTAACAGATCCCAGTGTGCCGTTCCCATCAAAACTGAACTGTACAATCTAATTTCCTGTTGCATAGATGCCAACTACTTCAAATATAATGACAATTTCTACACCCAAGATTCTGGACTACCCATGGGTTCACCCCTCTCACCTTTATAAGCTGATATATTTATGGACAACTGGGAAAATACATTGTTTACTTCTGGCCATCCACTTTTAAAAATCTCCTGTACTGGCACAGATACGTAGACGACGTGTTAGCACTATTGACAGGCACCACCAGACAACTTTATATTTTTACACAGAACATCAACTCCCTACACCCCAACATAAAATTCACCACGGAGATAGAAAATGAACGAAAATCTTTAAACTTCCTTGATCTCACCATCACACTAGCACAGGACCATCATGAATTTAACATATTCAGAGAAACCCACAAACACGGACACAATCATACACAACACTTCACAACACCCCCCACACTCAAACACGCAGCCTTCAATGCGATGGTGCATCGATTAATTTCCATACCTATGTCCCCAGAAAACACAAAAAAAGGAAATAAACACCATGAAACATATAGCCAGAATGAATGGATACGACTGCAACATGATTGACAAATTAATACCCAAAAAAACAAATACACTCAATATCCGCAAACACACTACCCTCACACCAATTGACAGAAGCACTGCAGACACGTACCACATAATCCCTTATGTAGGACCCCTTTCTCTTAAAATAGCCTCCACACTCAATAAATTCGGTCTAAAAACTTCTTTCAACAATACTCATACATTATATAAAACACTATCCAACACTAAAGACCCAATCCCACCTACATCCTTATGCTGAGTCTATGCTCTCACGTGCAACAATTGCAATGCCATATACATAGGACAAACAGGCCGTAAATTCACACAGAGAATCAAAGAACACGAACAAGCAAGGAAAAATAACACTACCACAGTCTCACACTTTGCGGATCACCTAAATTTAAACAAACACACATTTGATAAACACATAAATTTCCGAATTCTAGAAATTGAAAACCGGTACTGGAACAGAATAAAATTAGAAACCATACACATACACAACGTCCTCAAAAAACAGAACATGACATGTCTCAACCAGCAAATTCCTGAACTCTCTTCACCCCTGCTAAAATTAGCATTAAGTGTACACCCCTAATCCACCCCCAGCCCTCCCTACTTCACTGACCTTCGCTCGCCCGAC
The DNA here is from genome assembly GCA_038098605.1 of Gryllus longicercus. Taxonomy (NCBI): domain Eukaryota; kingdom Metazoa; phylum Arthropoda; class Insecta; order Orthoptera; family Gryllidae; genus Gryllus; species Gryllus longicercus. The sequence continues at coordinate 561,270 of JAZDUA010000110.1, forward strand.
CGTCTCTCAAGCCTCCACCAGCACCCCCGCGGTTTACGACCCTTCACCCGCACCCCATCCCCCTTCCCGCCCCCTCCCGCTGCCGACCGGCTGTGTTCTTAAACAAGACACACGCTCAAAAATTCGCAGAACTTTGTTTTCGGCCCAGAAGCTGCAAGGTATGTACGACCCAGTTTGCTTACGCATCTTGCATACAATAACTACAACCTGTTAATAATATTTGTATTTCACATTTTAGCTCTGAGGATGATCGCAAAGCGATCGAAATGATCATAAGCTGATTAAAAAGTATTGATACCAGACAATATCTTTAGTAATTTATCATAATAAAATGGTATCTACATCACCAGCAATCCCATAAATAAAGACTAGTGAATATCTTTCTTTTACAATCATTTATTTTACAATTTATCTTCTTTTCTCTCCTACAATCACATATTCTATTACAGTACCCCACCCTTCCTTTCTATACAACTATACTCTTCCCTATCTTCTTCAATATTTCTATTAGCCCCGTATATAACAAGAGCTCTATATTTCTACTTCTATTAGCTTTATACCAAGTTTCGTCTTGTAAAAAGTCAGTTGTTTACCCAATCCATTGATTAAAATTGATTTGTATCTTCTACCGTCCTCATGTTTTTCCGCACCGTGTACCGAACTCTCTTTACATCCTGTCTTTGTATTCAAATGTCCTCCGAATGTTATCTTATTTGTTTCTTTTCCTCTATTCCATTCCATTATCTCGTTTTGATCCTTTCTCATATTTCCCATTAATCCCCATCTAGTCGTATCCGCCTGTCCATATCACCGTTCACCCCTTATATTTTTCAAATTCTTCTTTTTCCTTAATATCTTCCATTACTCAAGTGGTATTCCCCCATTTGATCTTCCTTTCTTACATTCACTATTGTAAAATTGTGTCTTCCATTTAAAAATTTCAGGAAGCTATTCTAAACATTTATCACACTCCTTTTCCTCAAAGCACGATTCAACTAATCCAACACTATCCAATTCATTTATCTCCACACTAAATTCCTTGTCTTCATTTATTAATCCTGTCACGTTCCAGAATCTCATTTTAATATCCCTTTTAATTTAAACTTTATCCACTTTTCTGACAATTACATCTTTACTCCTCCTGACCTTATCTCTCCCTGGCTTCCAACAAACTAGTAACTTTTTTACCTGTTTTCTGCGACCTTCTCAACCCTTCTTGCATTCCTTCTCAGACTTCCTTCAGCTCTCCATCCATTTCGTTACCTATCATCCCCAAATCTCTCTCACGAAACAATGTGTTTGAGGTTTTCAATTTTCCATGTGGTGTATATGTAAAACTTTTCTAGTTTTTCTACATCTCTTTATTTAGTTCGATATGATCCCCATGGCTCAATTAGTTCACATTTATTTTAGAATCTCTCCGCCACCTCCAATATTAAATCCGGTGATTTCATCGGTGTAGTTTTTCCCTCTATTCAAGGTGACTGTACAGACGATACATAAGTTTAAGAGCCAAGTACATTTTTTTCCGCGGCCTTAGTGTTTCTAAGCAAATAGAGACAATACTGACAGTCAAAAAGGAAAATAATATTTATTTTATTTATCAAATACAATATATTAATCAAGAGCTGTTCTATTTATCAAGATCTGTATTATTTTCAAAATGTATTACGGGTGAAGAAATATTGACAGTCCTTTTAGTAGCTTTATGTTTTCTTTATGTTTTCTTTCATCATTACTTGTAAACTTCTACAAAACGGATTTTTACTAATACGGTTCGTTTAACCAATGTGACTAATAGCAAACATGCGTAACGTAAAGTAATTCGATAAACATTTATTTTTGTTCAAACGAGTGTATTGTAATGGGACGGTCGCACATCGCGGATGACGACACGAGCCATATACTTATTTTATTTAGTTAAGAGCCGCGCCGCCGTTAGGAGCAGCCGGAAAAACCGTTTCCGCTGTACCTGTGTAAAAGCCGCTTAGCGCGCCGGGGGAAAAGGCGAGAAATGGCGCCTCTTTTGTTCAGCCGAGAACGCCGGGCGCACCCCTGTTTACGTGTGGGGAATTACTCCGCCCACAACCCCTTCACCGAGCAACGGAATTACCCGCGCCTATTTGCGGGAATTTCGGTGACGAATGTAACAGCGGGGGAGGTTGCTGGAGACTTTGCCGCTGGCGCCGTGATAGGTGGAAAGATTACAGGTGGCGCGACCTCCAATAGAAATAGACAATGCGCGGGAGAAACCACGTGGTACGCGATCCTTCCTGTGGGACCGCCGCGGTCCAGAGCGATCACTTGTATCGGAGGTAGCGAGGAGGAGAGAGCACTTGCATCGGAGGTAGCTAGGAGGAGACTTGTTTCTGAGGCAGCGAGGCCACTTAATTGGTGCCTGACCGCCCGAATGCCACGCCGCCTCGCCACATTGCATCCCGACTCGTGAGACGACAGCCGGTCGATGGGACGGGACACTACTACTGAGTGCCTGACCGAGAGTGCCATGTGAGTGCGAACCGGGGACGTGACAAACTATATCGCGATGCGACCCGTCATCGCCCGGACGCGTTCCCGCCGCCGCCGCACCACGCGCCGCCCGCACCAAGCCGCCGGCCGCCGCCGCCGCTGGCCTAATCCGGGGCCGCCACCAAGCGCCGCCCGCACCAAGCCGCCGGCCGCCGCCCGCCGCTGGCCTAATCCTGAGCAACGCCGTGACTGCCAAGGGGCCGCCACAAAGGGACCTGGGGCAAGCTGACCGTCGACGCCCGCCGCCAGACCCGCTGAGCGTTGGAACGCCCGAGCGCTGCACCTGTGAGCTGGGTCACGACCGCCCAGGAGGCCAAAGACACCGGAGCTGAAATGAACTCTGGCCATACCGGCCGTTAATAAGTTAAGATTAGATTTAAGTTAGTTATAAGTTTATTCTTGTAACTGGGCTTCACCCACACACCATACTAAGTGATAAAAGTAGTTTACGAAAATGTTGGAGTCTTTTTCTGAAGTAGTTAGGCAAGCATGCATGCCTCCCTCTAGGGAGTCTGCCGACGAAGCAGCCGGGCAAAGCTGAATCGCCGAAGGAAGCAGGCAATCGGGGAGGCGGTGGTTACAGTTTAGAACAAAATTTGCAGGAAATAGAAGGGACCAAGGAAATCATTGAGTAATTCTTTCTCTGTGTATTACAGAACGATTTTCATTATTTCGAACGACTCTGCAAGGTATCACCCAATGCTCTCAGTATTGATTGTGGTTTCCCACATCATGTGGCATTCACCCATAGATCGCGTACATCGACAGCTGCGGTGTCAAAGGGCGGCTGCTCCTTCCAAACTCGTCTCCAGATCACAAAGTCACTCTGTGTGTTGAAGGCACGAACCAACTCTACCGCATTCTCTTTGTCTATGTGAAACCGTACGAATCACTATCGAAGATAATACCGTTCTTCCGGAGACGCCGCGATATCGAACGGCGTCAGGTCTTTCCAAAGACCTTCCCAGGCCCTGAGGTCTCTTGTAGCGTCCGCCGCCAGCAGCGTGGTCACTGCTTCCTCACTGCCCCCGTCCGCCGCGTAGAGGAGTCTCTCCATCGATATTCGTTGCGTTGACCACGGCGCCCGCGTCCACTAACCGTTCCACGCACTGCGCGCTTCGGTCCCTCGGCGATTGTGTAACGGTTGGCGTATCGGACTGTTATACGCAAGGTCGCGGGTTCAAACACGATCGAAGCCGTGGATATTTAAGGGTGAGAAAATCCTTCGAAGGGAACTAAAGCCGGCTGTCCCATGTTAGTAGATTTACTTGGATGTAAACGATCCTCAAGCCTAAAAGACGTAGCCTCTGAGCTAAATTGAAATCGCCTGTTTAGTCGCCCAAGAAATACCTCCTACCTCCGCTAGTATGTGAAAGGAGAGTAGCGAAATTTGTTCAGACGGAAGAGCGGGCCTGATGGAATGAGTCTCGCCACGGAAATAAAGGCATCAACTCAATTGAATTCCCTGGACGTCGCCCAGTGCAATGAAGAAGACAGCGTTTACATCCGCGTCTCTTTGCAGAAGAAGAGACCTGTGTACGCCTTGTAGGCTGCATGAATTAGAGGAGTGAACCCATTTTCAGGAATTTAGTTAACGTCCGCACCTGAATCTATGAGACGCCGAACGTCACTCGGACTTCCTTCCTTTGCCGCCTCACACAACTGCTCTGCCAGGGGAGAGGGAGAGGTTCGTGCCTTCTCAACAGCACCTCCTGCTCTTGGAGCTCCACCCGCAGCCTCGTGCGTTCTTTTTACTCTGCTGCTGCGCCCTGGTGGCCGGCGCTTGAGACAGTGGGGGTGGAGAAGGAGGAGGGGGGCTCCTCCCCACTACCCGCTGCTGCCTCTCCCGTCTTGAAGAGCATCTGAAAGAAAGCGAGCTTAAAATTCTCGGGACACAGGATCTTTGGGTGCGAGAAAAGTCTGAACCCTCGACACAAAAAACATTGCAATAGTTAAACAGGGTTTAAATGCTTTTAACCCTCTTCGTTTTTACAACACACACACAAATGAATACACAATATAATTTACACCAAAAATTGAGACTCTGAAATGATTGCCCTAATCTCCACTGGGAATTCCCTTGGAAAACTAAATATATCTAAATCTATGCTATTCTTTTACATTGCACACGAAACCAAAATTTTCAATTTACAATCTCCTGCTTCAAAATAGCACATGCAAAGAAAAAAAATGTGTGCAAGTGCACCACTCTCATTTACACTTTAATTGTGGCTGAAAATAAGAGAATAATAAATGACCTATGTAGAATATTTTGTGCAGGCAATAGTGCATTTTGTTGCCACCCGTGTCCTCAATTTCTTAACACTTTCCTATACTAATTTTTCCCTGCCGATGTGAACTTGACCTATTTCTCGCACCCTAACCGTTACCTCGTTGACTTCCCACTTTTGGCCTTGAGGGTCGTGCGCTGGTCTCTGCGTCGACGCCGCTCGTTCCCAGCTTCTGCGTCGTAAAGAGACGGGATTCGCCTCTGCCGTCTACGCTGTTTTCTTGCGTCCTCTTCCGATCTTCTTCCTAGTCGTGCCGTCTTCTTCCTCGTGCGCCTGGGTCCTCGGCCTCTTCTTCATCGTCTGGTACCGGCGCCTCTGACCACGCCCACGTTGCGAAAATGTCCCTTGCACTTTACCGAATACTCGTGCAATTTCCTCGCTCGTTGCTACTTCTACTTTGCTAAACCAGAGCTTTCAATGCTTCTCTCACAACGGGTAACTTTCACTTCCCGTGACGTTAACTGAAGAAAAACCTTACTGAATCTCCACTATCTCGCAGATGACTGACTAGAACGTCTGTTCGACGCCGAATACTCCTATCTAGTAGTCGTTGCAGCGGCGAACAATATCTAAGCTAATGATAACGAACAGCTCCTCGGCGAGCGGTGGCAAAAGATCTGCTAGTTCGGCGAGCGGTGGCAAAAGAAAAGAGCTGCTTACTCGGCGAGTGGTGGCAAAAGGGAAGAGCTGCTTGCTCGGCGAGTGGTGGCAAAAGGGAAGAGCTGCTTGCTCGGCGAGTGGTTGCTCGAGAGAGCTCCTGCATGCGGATTCGCGTATATATCGCCCGACGCCTGGGGAAATTGCAGTGGTGGGGTTGCTTCCCCTCTCTCAACCCTGCACGAGGAAAACGTTGCTCGCTAGTTCGCCACCGTCTAGTACGGGCAACGGATACCAGGCCGCGCGTTTAAGAGCCTCTGCTTCGCCGCGCCTGCTATCCTCGCTGCCTGCGGGTGTTCAAACATACTAGACGGTGGCGTTATGGTGTTGCACAATCCCATGACGAAGCTATATATATATATATATATATATATATATATATATATATATATATATATATATATATATATTCAAAAAATTGCTCCATTATTATAGATAATTACTATTTCATTACTTTTGTCAAACTATAAAGTTGTCGAAATAAAATTTACGTTATAAACAAATTCTCAGTGTACTTAACCTGATCAACCTGTTCCCTTGTTAAATCGTGACAATTGGAACTTACAGCATGTTTTCTCGGGTGACTGCCGTGTTTCTTTCCTCTCACATCACAATTGTATCACTTTCATTTAAATATCACTCATCCATCAAAATCTTCCAGGTAGTGCCGAAAAGGCTATAGGAAGTGTCCGTCAAAGTTATTTATCTGAAAAACTGAAATAAATTCTATAATTCCAAACTCAGGGAAATTCTACGAAATAACCTCACGATATGTGTCAAAAACGTTGGACTCGCTTCAGCTGCGGGCCAGTGCAGTCGCTCCAACAACAGCAGCTAGAATCGTTCAGTGTGAAAGTGCAACTCAACATCACGCCGACCGTTAGGACCATTGTGTTCGTAATAGTGTTCAGTGGTCACAATTATTCAGCTGCGAGTGCTTTAGTAGTTGAATGAACATCAACGTTTCATCCAGCACAGGGCGAGTGGTCAGTGAAGCCCTAGATTCGTTATATCATTCGGAAGAGTCATCTAATGTGGTTCCAGACGAAGGCAACGTGAATCTCACGGACAGCATGGAATTCATCGAAATACCGCCTCAACGTCAACACTTCGCAAGCAACAACATCCAATACGGGGCCGGATCGTCAGGCCAGCCCGAGGAACGATTGCATTCACAACAGTCAGACGCTTCAGCCCAACCGTATCATAACAAGGTAATGTCGCAAGGAAAGCGAGCCAGCGATAACGACAGTGATAACAGAGACCTTAAACGTGTACCCACAGACATTCTGCCCCCGGCAGAGTCGAACCTACAAAGTCAATACAATGTAGAAATCAAAAAGAGATTTAGTTGGCTAAACGAAGAAATCCCAGATGATGTAAGTTACGAAAATAAAAACCCACCAATTTTTGTTACTAATTTTGAAAATCAAGTTTCTCTCGCGAATGAAATGAAATGTAATGTGTCATCCAACTTCACTACAGAATTCAAAAATCAAAAGATTCGATTCCAATTCCAATGAGTGACAGATATCCGAAAAACAGTTAAAAATTTCCTCGCCACCAAAAAACAGTTTCACACGTATTCCGATAAAATTAGTAAAAAATACTACATAGTGATGAAAAATATTCATTCTTCAATCTCATAAAATGAAATATTAGCCGAAATCAACAACAAATTCAATTAAGCTATAAACGTTACACGACTGTATAAAAACAATATCCTCATCCCAGTACTGGCAGTAGGCTTTGATGGAACTCACAAAATCGAGGATGTGTTAGAAATAAAAAAAAATAGGCAATAACATTGTGAAACCAGAAAAAAGAAAGAAAACCAAGTGCCCCCCACAATGTTACCGGTGTTTAGACTTTGAACACAGCAAAAACAATTGCAATCATTCAATTTCATGTGTGTTTTGTGCAGGCAATCACCTAACAGCAAACCGTGAACAAAAGAACTCCACTCCTACATGTATACATTGTCTTGGGAAGCATAGGGCTGACCTCAGATCAGTAGAATGTCCATATTACCGAAAAGGTTTAGAAAGTAAAAGAAATAATCCAAATGACAGACTTAGGAACACTCTTATTCCCCCGCAGTTCAATACAACAAACTTATTATTTTATTTATTTATTTAATAGGTAATTGTTACAAACAAATTTGATTAATTGATCCTATGTGGCTAGGCCGAAGGTCTGTAAGCCATTACAATACCTACATCCTTTCGCGTTCTAATCTTTCGAATTCTGGTATTCACCCCAAATGGTCTCTCCATCGCATCAAAGCCGCGGAAAAGAGACCATAAGGTACGGCCCAGGAAAAAAACCCTGAAGGGGGAAAAACCTGCCGTCAGAAGCCGAGTACATTCTAATCTATCCGACGTTTATTTTAACTATTTATTTTCTGGCGCGGGCGTCCCGCCGTCCCTCCCAGTGCTTGGGCACCTCAGCACCTGAAATCTAACAGCGCCACAGAAGATCGTCCGTACCAACGCCTCTGCCCTTACATTTTCGATCCCCCCTTCCCTTCACCCCCTAAAGTGCTTATTACTATGCCAGTTTTATTTTTTTTTTTATATTGACCTGTTTCTTACCAATTGACTACGACTTATGACTTATTTCTTAACTGTTTACTAACTTAACATAAAATTACTGATTAACTTACTTATTGTTAGCTTATTCACATATTAATTTCTCTCCAGTCTAGGCTCCGCTCAAGCTAACCAGTGCTGTTTTCCCACTTCCTAATTTCAGTTTCCCTAATGGTCCGAACCTTTCCTAACAATGTTCCTAATTCTTTCATAAATTTAGATCTTTTGTCACCTAAAATGTTTTGGGCGAGCGTTACGTTCCTGTTTAGGAAGTAGTAATTTCCCATTCCCATCCATTTTTTTCTCCATGTTTCGGTTGCACAGCAAATTAGGAGGATGTGGATCCAGTCTTCTCTATCACCGCAAAGCACACAGATGCCAATACCACTTGCGTCCTTTAGTCTACGTTGCATCCACCCCCCAACCCTGAACCAAGCGTATCCCCCTCTTGCGTCCTTTCCGATAGTATGCACGTAACTTTCGCAACCCCATAATGGACTCGCATTAATTTGAGCTACAAACGAACGTTTTTCAGCCGTTGCTGCCCAGATCTCTTGCCTTTTTATATCCGCAAGTCTATGGGAAATCAGCCTTTCTATCTCACGGTTTCCCCACTATTTCTCCCACTATTTCCGGAGAGACGTCTCCCAACCCTGCGCGGTCAAGTAGCCGTTTAATTTTGTACGCCCAGTAGCGATGGTCGCTTCCCTACCATTGCACTCTAAAGCACCTATGTATAAGTGTGTCAGCCTGTTCATCTGCTAACTTAATCCAGAGTTTAATAGGTTTCATTTTAAAATCTCTCCAAATTCCTATACTATCGACCTCTCTTAAAACTCTGGCATTTGCTGCGCATCTAGAAACTCCTAGAATTAATTTGCAATAATGTTTCCATGCTTTCTAATCTATCCTATCCACTCCTTATATTTCTGCTCCATAGTTCATAACTGGGAGAATTAACGATTTGAACATTGTATCGCATACTTTTACCGGCAAATCCGGAACCCTGCGCACTGCGCAAACGATTTCTTTGAGCGCAATTCTTCCTTTGCTGTGAGCCGTCAATATGTGATTATTCCATCCCCCATTCATGGATAATTTTGCACCAAGATATGTAAATGTTTTGACGCGATCAATTTCTTCCCAAGCGTAGTGCCATTTCTCTTTGCTACCCCAGATAAACCCATTCTTGAAGACTACTACTTACCGTTTTTGGAATATTTACTTTTTGTCCCCATGTCTCATTATACCGTTCTAGAATATTTAATCTCTTCTGTCAGCCCTCAATCGTCTCCGAGCATAAAACTAAATCATCAGCATATAGTAGTCCGGGAATTTTCAGGCCATCAATTACCGGAGCCGCTGTTTCCGCTTCCTGTATCCACGTCAATAAATCATTTATAAACAAGATAAACAGCAGCGGTGAAAGAGGACATCCCTGTCTTACTCCTACTGTCGATTTTAGTTTTTGCGTCGTACGGCCGTCACCGCACCTACAACAAACTTTCCAACACTACCTCCAACCAAAAACATACCTAATTTCTCACACGCAACTAATATCAATCACTAACAAAACACAACAAACACAAATTACCAACAACATAACAACCACAGACAAACAGAAACTACAACAATTTTATATTGGTAACTCATTCATACAAAACATCACTCAGTTTATAACTAATTACATAATTAATTTTATAAATTCATTAATTCCAACAATTATACAGATTATCCAACAATCAATTGCTATGGCATTTAGCAACAATTGTGGTTCACTGTGGCGATATAATTATGTTAAACTGATATGCCAATGGCATTATCAACAAAAAAGCCGAATTAAAACTCATCCTACATGCTAACAGAATTGATGTAGCTTGCATCACAGAAACACACAAACCAAGAAACCTCATTCTTTATTCAGGGATACATAACCATCAAAACAGACAGGCAAAGCTCGAAAGGTGGAGGAGTATTCATACTAATAAAATGCAGTATACCACATCACCAGATTACTCTACCATACACGCCCGGACTCGAAACAGCAGCAATAAATGTAAAGTATAATAATAACAGGACAATAACAATAGTAACTGCTTACAAACCTCCAAATATAAAAATCAATAATAGCAACATCTACACGTTATTACAACTAACAAACCCATTCGTTATTGCAGGTGATATAAACTCTAAACACTTCTCATGGGGATGTCGGACTACTAATCCCGCAGGTAAATACTTATACAACATAAAAAGGAACCTGAATCTCAACATATTATCACCAACCGAACCCACTTACTTCCCATATGATCCAAACAAAAGTCCACACATACTTGACATTGCAGTCACAAATATTAAATCTCAATTCATTTCTACAACGTACCATGAACTAGAATCAGACCACTTACCAAAAAAAATATCAACTCGGGTAGAAAAGCCTCCCTCAACTCCCCACACACTTTAAATACTTATAACAATAAATGGAAGTACTTTAAGGGGTCCATAAATAAATCCATACCTCCATTTCACATTTTGAACTCTCCCCAAGAAATTAACCAAGCCATCATGACCCTCAACAATATAATAATTAGTAATATTAGCAATAGTCATATTGAAAGAACTTAGATGTTAACAAAATAATGCACAAACCGCACCCAACTAATATAATTAACGTAATCCGAATAAAAAATAAAACAAGAAGGCTTTGGATTTTCCTAAGAATTCCCTTTTTAAAAAAGAACTAAATCTGCTAAATACTATTTGTAAAAAGTTCGTAAACAGATATAAACAAAAACAATACAATTCATATATCAATAACCTAAATACTAAAAACAACTCTCTATGGCAGTTTACTAAGAAACTCTTAGAAAAAGAACAAATATTCCCCATTAGCAACTAGTGATGGTAAACAATACTTTCCCAATGGAAAAATGTTAAGTACTGGCCTCACACTTTGTTGACACTTTCACCCCCAATAACACCCCCAAAGATCCTAAACACAACGAAATAAAGACATTGTTCATTGCTCCCCTAAATGATGTTCCGCACCAAATACAATTCATATCTCCTAATGAAATAAGAAAAATAATAAAGGATATGCCAAATAAAAAAACACCAGGCCACGATCGGATCAACACAATCATTCTAAAAAATCTACCGGAGAAAGCCATTGCATTTCTAAATAACATTTACAACTCTGTATTGAGAACAGGATATTTTCCTCAAACATGGAAACACTCAGTCATTCACACAATAGCAAAACCAAGCAATAATCACTCAAAAGTCGAGAATTACAGACCTATCAGCCTGCTACCTATAATGTCAAAAATCTTAGAGAAATTAATACTCATCAGATTGAACAAAAATATCAAGAAAACAAACAGTATACCACAGCACCAGTTTGGATTCAAGTCACTATACTCTACCACCCATCAATTACTAAGGCTTACGGAACAAATTCACACTGCATTTCAAAAGGGACAACATACCACTGCTGCATTCGTAGACATTTCGCAAGCATTTGACAGAATATGGCATACAGCTCTGAATTTTAAATTAAGTTTAATTGGTACATCTAAATATCTAGTAACTGTCATCCTTAGCTATATAACAAATAGAACATTTTCAGTTTCAGTCGAAGGCCACTGTTCCAACCAAGGAAAAATTTCTGCTGGGTTCCCCAAGGTTCACCACTTTCCCCCACGTTGTTCAATTTATACACAGCAGATATTCCTACTTCAGCCCATATAAACACCGCTCAATTTGCCGATGACACTGCACTGTATATATCAGGGAACTCTTTAACAACTCTTCAAACACAGCTTCAGAATCACCTAAATTTACTAGCAAATTGGGCTAATGTCTGGAAAATAAAGTTGAACCCAACAAAATCTGTTGCAAAAATATTCCCATTAAAACCTTTTACACACCCACTTTTATTATTCATAAATAATGACATCATCAATTGGACACCATTTAATAAAAGAATTAAATATTTGGGCTTAAACTTCGATACCCGACTCAACTGGAAGCAACATATAGAGGTAAAAACTCAGCAAGCCAAAACCAAACTAATTCAACTCCGACCCTTACTGAATATACACAGCCAACTCTCCAAATCCAATGCTCTATTACTCTACAAAACAATAATCCGGCCGACATTACTCTATGCTTGTCCCATCTGGACATATGCTGCTAATTCACACCTCAACAAAATACAAGTTATCCAAAATAAATTTTAAAGATTAATTACAAAAGCACCATGGTACATTAGCAACAATCAATTACACAATGATTTAAATATAAACACAATAAAAAACCAAATAGCCTATCTCGCACACAACATTTACACCAACCTTTTCCTAATTCAAACAACATCCTTCTATAAACTAGGCAAAGCCCCCTATTATCAAACGAGAATTAACAACAGATATCCCCTCCATTCACTTTATAAAATATTCGCAAACTTGAAATAATAGAGGTGCTTCCTGCTACGTCTCCCAATATATTGTTTTATACAATTGTAATGTATAATTTTAAGTTAGTGTAAGTTAGTATAAGATAGGTTGAGACCATCAATCATTTGCACCGTTAATATGTAAAATGAACTATGTAATGTCTACCAAATATAAAAGTGATAATAAAAAATATTAATCAAAAGATGCTCTTCTTGTTCGAAACTCTAATATTCTTTGCGTTCAATTCGAATTCAATACTAGACTCAAATAGATCTATGAAACAGCCATATAAATGTAATTACAAAATTTGATGGTGGTTTATTGCTATGAGAGTAACGGAATGTAAACAAGACAAACAGTGTAATACTAAAGTTACAGAATACCACGTTAAAGGGGAGACATAAACCCTACGTCTTCCTTGCTAATTTTCCTGTGCATTTGACCCATTACCTCAGAAACCATATAACCTAGTTTTGTTTACTTTTAGAAGAAGCTAGCTGGAATACGTTTTAAGTAAATACAAACATACATATTTTGAATATTGTTTTGTAATTTACAGCCGTTTTGAAAAAAGTAAACACTATTACACACACTAAAACAGTATAATTATGCAGAAATCCTGAAGTATGAAACTTGCCGTTATTATTTTGTTTCCATATACTCTTTATTACTTTATTAACCTCCTACAAAAAACTGATAATTATTAGTACTTGAGTAGTTTCAGAGATAATGGGATAAATGTGATCAATGTGATCAAAAATGTTACTTTTCAGAAATAAGCGTCAATGTTAATCCTTGTACGAAACCAGTCACCTTGAAATGGAAACACGTTTGGTGCGTAAATGGTCATGCCATATTTGCAGTCATAAAGTTTTGCAATCTAAATGAATTAGTGCAAAAGACACAAATGAAAGATTCGTAACTAAAATGATTGCCATTTTTACATACACTGACAAAAGAAGAAAATATAAAAAAAATAGAAGAGTGTATTGGACAATGATATATATTTTTTGTCGTACATAAATGTTAATTTATATATATATATATATATATATATATATATATATATATATATATATATATATACTCTTTTATTCAGTAAACTCACAATATTTAGAATGTGATCAATGTGATCAAAAATGTTACTTTTCAGAAATAAGCGTCAATGTTAATCCTTTCACGAAACCAGTCACCTTGAAATGGAAACACGTTTGGTGCGTAAATGGTCATGCCAGATTTGCAGTCATAAAGTTTTGCAATGCGAGCAAAATTAAAGAATGAACTTTTCTCTAGCATTTAGTGAACCTCAGATCCTTCGAAATAAATTAGTGCAAAAGACCCAAATGAAAGTCTCGTAACTAAAATGACTGCAATTTTTACGTACACTAAGAAGAAAATATAAAAAAATATAAGAGTGCATTTGACAATGATATATATTTTTTGTCGTACACAAATGTAAATATATATATATATATATATATATATATATATATATATATATATATATATATATATACTTTTATTCAGTAAACTCTCAATATTTAGAAAACGTCAAAATCCCAAATATGTCAAAAATTCAGATTTTCGCTTTATGCCTCCCATTAAAACCAAAACTTTTAATTAAGAATCAATTTAGATAGCGTGAAAGCTGCCGTAAAATGGGCCTTAAATTGACTTTTTCTCAGAGTTGCATTAAATATATTTTTTAGAAAAGATGTTCTACAGACCATCCCGTAAATGATTCAACCTAAATACGATTCAAAATCGATTCAATAATCCACTTTTCTTCCTCAATCAACTATTCCATCTTATGTTTCCGTCTTCAAAGACCTCGGAGCACGTAGTTGATCATTGCGACAACAGATGGCAGTGTGTTCGCTCTACGTACCATCGCTGCTGCAATCTGCTCCTGGTGATAAGGTGGCAATGCTCGATTGTGACACTAATAGGGCAGCTCTGCTTCTACAGCTTGAGTTACACAAGCTTACGAAAAATGAATCTAACAGACATACGCGCGTACTTGTTAACTTTACGATTAGTGGTCCTTCTGTATTGTACAGATATCTATTTGCAGGCAAGACAAATAAATACAATTCTATCTCGGGTTTGCTGTGATTTCATTACTGTGCACGTGGAAAATGTTCAAAAGATCTAAAATGACAGGTTTAAGAAACAAATTACGCGGAAAATTGTTTAAAACATCCAATTTCTGCAACGTATTAGAAGAGTTTATTGTGATCGTATCAGATTCCATTATCGTTGTAAACTGAAAGAACCAATACCTTATCTCACGCGTTTGCCACTGATATCATGTGGTGCAAATGTTATCCACGTCATACTTAGTTATGTCTGCGGCTGTAACAAATATTTACGTTCTAGATGGTGGATTATATTTTATAACGATAATACTTTTCACTGATAAGTTTATGATGACTAATAACTGTCAATCAGTGGCGCACATCGGTTTTTATGTAATAGATGGAATAATAAGTGATGTATCTCATTATTCAACATGAAAATACTTTTTATGAGCAGAATATTTCAAAAGATGAACTTCAACATCGCCTATCTTTATCACTAAATAATACTTATCATCTGCTCACTCTTTCAACTGTCACGGTTGTACAGATGAGGTGCATCAAAAGAAAAAAGGAACATATTCAAAATTCATTAATAATATTTGTGAATAATTATATTTGTTTTAATTAATTTTCTGAAGACACGGACGTCATTTAGTATATATGTCATTTTGTACGTTAATATTAATTATAAATAAGCAATTAAAACTAAGTTTAAATTTAGTACAAAGGAAATTTTCTTTAAAAGAAAAGATCAAGTCAGCTGGGCAGCACATTTTAGCCCCCCTCCCTCCCTGAACAAAATATTCAATGCATCACATTTAATGTGCTCATCAAATCGAACATGCAATGTAAAACATGCAACCGTATGTAATATTTGGGATGAGACTTTTGTCGCAAACACTTTCTATATTTTACATATACAGAAGTGAATGTAAGGACATCGATCAGAAAGTTGATAACAAGTGAATTGACAATTCTGCTCTAAAATGTTTTTTCATATAAGGTTATTTTTTGTTTAAATACATAAATGATTTGTATGACGATTGCGCGAAATGTTGAAGAAAAATGCAATCAGTATATTTTGCAACATTTGCTGACTTTAAACGCGAATATTCTCAAAAAACACGAATAATGAATGGTTTGAACGTAGGGTAACGTGTTTTGAAGCAAATAACTGAAGGATTGATTCAGTGAATGCGTATTATTTTTACACAAATTTACGTCTTACAAACTCACGTTCCACGACTATACTTTAGCTACATCAGTCTTTTTTATCCCGCTTTCCGCGTCTAGAATTACTTGAACTCTTCTTCCAAAACTTCTCTCTACTTACAACATAAGACAGTAAAGTGACAATGATTCTGTGATCACAACTGTTTCCATAATTGTCCTTTGCTTTTTCATTGAATATCCCAGCTTTTATCTCAAAATACTCATTTCCGAATTTGTTATTTCAAAACGTTTTTGTTATATTTATAACAATTTAGGACGTATTAATCCTTTTGAAATTCTATGTTCGAATTATCTAAATATCTACGTCAAATATTCAAACTATACCTTATTTTGAAGTTTTGTTTACTAACATTTTTAAAGGGAATCAGACATCATTTTGTAATGTTAAAACATTCGCATTATTTCAGTGTCCAGCATAGACATTGGAATTTTTTAAAAACAAATGTTCAGGTTTTGAAGAAAGAAGTGGAAAGACATGGCTTGTGTACAGATCACGAAAAACAAAAGCAATTCTATTGAGGATGTCTTCCAGATCTAGTTCTGAGGAAATGTAGTGGAGTGAAAGGTTCTAGGTCTATGGTAAATAAGTATGAAGGGGCAAATGTGAAGATTTTAGGTCATGATAACGAATTATTTCTCGATATGTTTTAAATCCACTTGAAATTTAATATTAATTAATATGAACTGAACTTTGAAATATAAATAAAGTAGTTTTGATCGAAACTCCTACTCTGCTTCTGAAAGTTGAAACATCGCTAAAAAGAAGCATTAAGAAATACCAAGAGACAACAATCGATTTGTTGTGAAACCTCAAAATGCAGTTTCATGTTCATGTAGTTTAATTTCTGATTAACAATACCACATCTATGTGTGATTTATAATAATATATACCTGGGAGTCTGTTTCGTCCTTGTATGTGTACACAAACCATGTATGTATGTTTACATACATCTTTCTATTTGAATTTTGAAGCTTCCCCCTAATGTATTTTTTGTTACAGGCACTGACAAGTCATGAAACATGTCATTTAAAACGGGAAATTAATTGTTATTTGCGTTATTTAACGTTTATATTTTAAATTTATACTTTACTTTCCAGTAAAGACAATCGATTGATAGATAAACTGTCTGTCTGACTTTCGGGCCGTCTGCCCGACTGTCCGTCTGTTTCTCTATCCGTCTGTCCGTCCGTCCGGCCGGCGGTCCGTCTATCCGTTTGCGGTCAACGCTAACGCCTAAATCCTTTGAGCGCTTTTCTCCAAAATTGAAATTCCCAAATCAATGTACAAAAAATTGAGCCTCGATTATATGACAGATATTTGGTTTGGAAGGGGGGGGGGGGTACTTTGAAGAGAGCTTAAAAACATGTTCAAAATTTAATGAAAAATGTCTCTAAATTTGTTTACTAATCTTTTTCTTCTGACAGCGTGAAGAACGCATGATAATGGCGCAGATATCAATTTCGTTGAACTAGCTGCATTTTCAAAGATTCCAAAAGTAGAAATCATGAAAGAAAGTATTGTTCTGCCGTAGAACCACTAGGTTAAGATTCAAAAGAGTCTGTACGTTGAAAAATGATCTCAGAGGACACGGCTGTAAGCTTATAGTACCGTTACAATCATTTAAGAAGTACTGATTGCAAATCTTTCGGTTCAATGAAATTTTTTTTCCAAAAAACCCACTTTTCGTGCGCAGCGTCGGGTCGGGTGAACTGCGATGGCTTCTGCCGCCTCGCCGCGCACATCCTGGAGGAGGACGACTCGGAGGCCATGCAGGAGGAGCTCAAGGAGGCCTTCCGCCTCTACGACCGCGAAGGTGAGTGCCACCACGGCGTCCCACAAGGGCCAGCGAAGGATGCGGAAACAGCACGACTTTATCGAATAATTGGTGACGGTTATGGGGTTTTATAATGTTCAATGTTCATTATTTATTCACAAGATATAATTATTAACTTATTACTCTGTGATATAATTATTCATTTAGTGCGCCTTGTAAATAAAAACAGTGTACCAGGAAAGTCTCTCCACAGGAGCACCTAGCTGGTGAGAGTGCAAGCAACAGAAACTATGTTGGTATTATTAGGTGCAGCTTGTAACAAAAGCATACGTTCATTTCATACTCATTACAATCATAACATACGCTGGAAGTCTTGCCCCTCAGCGATTTGGTTGCTGCCGACGTAAAGGCAATATATTATAGGAGGCCCTGATTCGGCTCAGCTCGGAGAGAATTGCCTGGCGCACTGCATTTATGCCGGCCTTTGTATGTGTGTTATCGCGGATGTTTGTGAGTTTGCTGATCACCGACCGAGGAGACCGAAAGTGTGTCTAGTGTAAAGGTTAATATACGCCTCGAGGAGGGGCATGTCCACAGCGCGGGTAGCGAAAATCGTCATTCTCTGAAAACTCTCTGAAAACCCTCGGTAAAAAATATATAATTCGGAACTAATGGTGTTGCAAGAGCGCGTTTTTTTTGTATTAGTAATTATTATGCTAATTTATAATAATCACTACTTTATTATTCGCATATTGCACATTGTAAATGAATATTTATATGTATTTCGAAACTAATGTGGTGCAACAGACAATTTATCTCGTATTTTTAATAAAGGTTAATCTATTTTATAATACTATCACAAGGTATTACATTGGTTATAGTCTTCAATATTTTCTTAACTGATTTAAAATTAGTATTTTGCTGACTCTACGGTCCATGTCGAAATGATGAATGATATAATTAATTTACACAAAAGAAAAAATTCTAAAATTTGTAATAAAAACAAAGTGCTTACTATTACAAAGTGCACTGATATTGTGTTAAGTAGAATGTATTTTTTCATAAAGAATGCTGTTCGCTGAGAGTATATAAATCTTATCTTAATACATAGTGACTGCGATGTCAGTCTTTCTATTAAATTACTTGTTTTTTTAAATGACAAATCTGAACTGGGACGTCTTTGACGATGATCTTGCAATAAACCAATAATATAGAACGATTGAGTTCAATCGTAATACAACTCTGTCATATGGGTGAAAACCAATGACAAATTATTACCTTGTTTATGTCAGAGTATGTGTCCTACGGTTCTTTAACTTTGTAGCATGTTCCCTCCAATAGAAACATTCTAGTCATTTATTCACTGTTGTTGGCCCTAGAAACAAGACTACAAACGTTACTAACAAGGAGCTTGCCAGAATTATGTAGCTGTTATGTTATAACGGCCGCATAAATCTCTGCTTCTTTGAAGTGAAAGCGGTTTAATTCCGTGGCTGGGAACTGAAGTCGGCGTCGAGATGTGCCAACGCTGGCTTTGGGGCATCCCATCGTATTTACTCAAATATATTATGGACCTAAATTGCATAAATTGAACTGGTGGTGCTGAAACAGCACACACTTTTTCGCCCGTATTTTCAAGCAACATTGCGGGAAAAGTACTCAAATTTTCGAATAATTGTATCTGAACTTATTTCAAAATCTATCTTTAAATAAAAGAATTTCATTAAGGAAAAAATATGTATATTCATAATTGTAGATGTAAAAAGACGCCAAAAAAATACGAATATTTGCGATTGTCGGAAAATCAAGAATTTTCAACGAAAATTTGACCTTCAGCCTGTGGCGGCTCGTGTCTATTAGCGTGTTTGCATGTGCACACCGAAATTAATTCAGTGCATTATCTCTTAAATATCTTTAAACAAGAGGGAAAAAAAGTCATCTCAGAGCGTTACGGAAACACGGAATTTCAAAACACGCGCCGCTCGGATGCAGCGATTGACAGTCCGCAGCTAGTCCCTTTTGTGAAAGCCAGCCGGCGCAGAATTGCGAGCAAGTAGAGCGCATCGTAGGCTGCGGTGATGGTGGTAAGAGGAAACAACAGTGGCTGTGAGGACGGAATGAGCATTAGGCGGAGTATGCGAGTGCCTCGACATGTCTCGCAGATATAACACTCAGATAGCACACTTATGTAGATAAACATGTGACACTGAACGAAGGACGAAGGAATTGTGAGATATCTCTCCACTGGAAAGAGCTCTCAACCCTTCCAATAAACCAGTTCTTTGCTAGCGCGCGAAACGCGAACACATTGCTATCCCGTGTTGCATTCATAAGAATTGTGTTAATTTAATATTATACACTCATTCTCTTATATTTTGAAGTGAGTTGCAATTACAAATCCATTTCGAAATAATGAAAACCCAAACAATTTTGTAAAAGTATGTAGTTGGCTACTTTTTATTCACTTTCATATTGAAAAACCGAAGTTAGAGTGTTGGTTTTGCTGTCACGTGTGAAGACAATTTGCTGAAAAGAAAGAAGTTTGTGTTTCGTCACACAGTGTAGCTGGCAAATTATCTAGATTGTTTTCAGTATTCGGTAACTTGTACTTGTAAAATTAATTCAGTGTCCCAAACTGATGTACTTCTGCTTCAGACTAGTCTAATTTGTAGAGAGGCAAAGGGTTGTCTTTTACTCATTTGTTTACTCCACATTACCATGAAATAGATTTAATCATTTTAAATTATTCAAGAAATAAGTTTATTACATAAGATGGTATTTACTTGCCACTAAATAAACTTCTAATTTTACCTTAGATTGTATTTGCTCTCTAAAACTTGCCTTCTTTGAACTTACTTCTGGAAAATGTAACAGTAGCGTTTCAAATTCGTCATCCTAAAGTTCAGAAATAGTTATTCCTCCTTAACCTTGGGGTGTAACTAGTGGAAAAATAAAACATGAAATTCTCCTTTTGTTAATTTCGATCTGTTAATTTGTAACCACAATCTGGACTTTCTTCGATTTCTTGCCTTATCTTCATCCTGCATTAAAAATAAACAAAGCAGTGCCTTCTGTACTTAACGCAATACAACCGTCACGCACAAAAGAAAGTAATCGAGTAAGGAGCCAAACGGACTTCAAAACTGTCTAAAATGTCAGTCCCGACCCGGTCAATGAGCCCAACCCCCACAAAAGCTCCCCAGTCGTCCCGACCAGACACTGTCTCGCCCTGACCCCGTTCGTCCGTCTGTCCCGTACTGAACCAGTGTGCATTCAGAAGCACTACGATTCTTTTACTGAACTTTTGACCTCACTAATCGTTTATTAATTGACCTTTCAATTCACTAATCTAAATGGACACAAATCAATTGTCATAACATGCCACATTTAGTTCGAACAAATTACTTTCAGGAATTATGCTGTGCTCGCAAAGCTGCTTCTAAAATATTACTACTTAATTAAATGAAATAGAAAAAACCACCTCACAAATTTTACCTATCATAATGACTGAGGTTTTTTGTTGACGTTTTCTCTGTTGACATCTCATAGCCATTGCCATGTTCCCAGGTAGAGCTCATAACTTACTATCACTCGTGGCAGTGTCAGCAAACAGATGTCTAATGGGTTGGATGTCGTAGCCAAGCACAGGTTTCAAATTATCGATAGTTTAAATTTGTTATATTACCAACAATAAAAGTTAAAAATAATATTTGTGTATTGCAATGGACGTATTTAACGTTTTAATAGATTTCATGATTATGGAAAGTATGGTATTGAAGCTAATTCAATGGAACCTTTTCAGAAAACGAAAAAACAGAGTTATTAAATGAACACAATCATTGGAACATTGGAACGGGTTCGCAAAAATTAACTCTATTTAACCTGGAATTAAACTTAACTCCCCTTGCTTGTGCTAGCATTCAAGTGCGACTGTTTGATACGAACTACTTCTCTCGAAAAAGGGTTATAAAGAAAACGGGTTATTTTTACGTAATGAATTCTTATATTTAAAGGATTTTCGTTTAGAAAAAAATTAAGCTTTTCCATATTTAAATTTCGCTTTTAAAAAAATGGCAGATAGTGGGCTCTAAATGTATTTTCATTTCTTCTTATTAAAAGGTAAAATCGCCAAATTTTTATTGTATGTTAAAATGAACAAAAAAACACTTAACGCCGTCATCTCTCCTTTACATCGTTTCGCGAGTTGCAATTGATCAATGGAAATTAGTCGGGCTTTCGCAAGAAACTATGTTAATGGAAGGATATAGCCAGTGAAACACGGATAGAACATTTTTAGGTACGAAAATTGATTTAAATGCAAAGAACTGTAAGGGTATGTACACGCAATGTCTAACTATCACATGAAACAGGTGTCTACTTAAAAAAATATAAGTGATTATAATTGTTTGTGAGGCTTTACGTTTTTTATTTAAGGTGGATTAAATAATTCTTATCGTAGTCCACTTCAATGCTTGTGTAAAGATCTTGGTGAATACAAAATATAACCATTACATAACTCTTACTACATGAAACTTATTTAACTGTTACCTGTGAATTATTGTTCCAGCATTTGTTAACATCATTTCATTGGATTTCGAATAAGTATAAATGATTTGAACCAATATTTCGGGGACGAATCAATATTAAACCTTTTTTTTCCTTTTGTGAGAATTAATCGCGTAGGACCAGCCAATACACGAGTGCTGTGTGTTCGCAGGCAACGGGTTCATCACGACGGCAACGCTGCGAGAGATCCTGGCGGCCCTGGACGACAAGCTGGGCCCCGACGACCTGGACGGCATCATTGCTGAGATCGACACTGACGGCTCGGGCACCGTGGACTTCGACGGTACGTGCGCTCGCCACGCCCGCCTTTGCTGGCTCAACTCACGTCACTGCAGTACCTCTGACCAGGAGGTCCTAGGGTTCGAATGCCGACGGTGGCAGGAACTTCGACAGCGAGGTCGAGTTCAGCCGCTGTCCGTAGGACAATTCTAGCGCCCGGCTGCTCAGATCGGTAGTTTTCCGTGGTTTCTCCCATCAACAACCGGCGAGATAAACTGGTTCATTACAGTTGTTACTGCAGCGACTGAGGAAATCCTAGGGTTCGGGACGCGTCGGTAATGGATTTTGACACTAGATAGGACTAGTTAAAAGATAGATTGAACTCAGCCGCTTTCTGGAGGAGAACTCTAGCAGCCAGTTAATGAGATCGGTGGAATTCCGTGTTTTTTCCGATAAACACAGGTGAATGTTGGAGTGAAGTGTCGCCACGTCCCGTGGGCAATCTTTTTTGACTCTTTCCTATCCTTGCTCTGTACTTACTCGCACGCACGCACACACACGCACACACACACACACACACAAACACACTCCCACCCACACAAACACCCACCCACCCACACAAACACCCACCCACCCACACAAACACAAACACACACACAAACACAAACACACACAAACACACAAACACACACAAACACACAAACACACAAACACACACAAACACACAAACACACACAAACACACAAACACACACAAACACACACAAACACACACACACAAACACACACACACACACATGAACTACACTGCTTCATATGCCGAGAGATTTGTCGACAGCTTAGAGCTTGTTCCGACGGGGGAGTGTCTCGCCGATGTGAGATACCTGGTTGGAGAAGTCCCCACAAGCCTTCGTTTAATTTGGAGCCGGTTCTCACAATCCAGCAGGGAAGGAATATCGGCATTTCCAAGCAATGGACATTTATTACTCTTACCAGTGTAATAATCCCAGCTGATACATGCCGGAAGCATTAAAAAATCAAATTCGGTCTGAAGGCCGAGCTGACGTAAGCTAATCTTAACCTCACTGTGAAGTTACCTTGAGGCACAATCGATAAGAATGTCGATTCGAGGGGTATTTTGTTAAAATCCATTTAATAAATATAATGAGTAAATTCAAATAACAAATTTTGTATTTTTTTAAATTTTGGGGTGTACGCATTTCAAAATAATGTTCTAAAATAATATGGTAAAGGAAATAATTTCCACAAAATTTTAATAATTTTTATTAATAATTCTCCAATGGAGAACTATTAATAAAATTATTAAAACATTTGTGGAGATTATTTCTTTTACGATATTATGTATTACCACAAGATATCTGATACCACAACGGAATTTAAGTTCTAGAACATTTTAAAATTTGTACTAAAAAATTAAGGTTAGACGTTATTTGAGTGAGAAACATTTAGCACCTGAGTAGAGATTGCTACCAAATGCACTAATCGATATGAAGTCAATTCAATTCAATTCAATTATATTAGCAATTATATTAGTATTTGTTTACAGGATGGTCCTATTAAAAATAGAAATACAGTAATACACAACAAATACAAACAATACACAATAACAAAACAATACAACGCATGAGATACAAACTAATTGAGACAACAGAATATACAAATATATACAAAACGATTTGTATCAATTGAGGCTTGACTCGTTACAGATATCCTAAGGTACCAATAATTCAATAATTAGAGTGCTGCTAGAGTAGAATTTAGCTTGAACTATTTATTTATAGTAAATGCCCGATATTTCAAATTGATGAAATAAAAAATTCTAGTTCTAGAAGAGTTCTAGAATTTTCAGGGCTTAGTTCAATCAAACAATTGGGAAAGAACAATACAGCATTGTGGTAAGGTCCTCTAAGCCCTTTATAAAATGCTCACTCCCAGAAAATATGTTTAAGGGTATCTGGACTGTTAAAGATTAGTTAGAGAAATTAACCGGTCGATGGTTCTCGCGGATTTTTTATCCGCTTGCTCGATTCGCATTATCATTGTGCGCTCCGTACTGTCTTGAACGTCAAAAAAAAAGCTGGAAGAGTGCTTACTGAAGCACATTTGAATTACTATAAACATTTCGTAATAAACATGGATGTTCGAACATATTTCCCTGATGCGATTAACTGTTTACATCGACAGCTCCGTTTTTTAAACGTGTACTGACAATTTTTGTACAGCAATAGTAACGCACAGTTTTATAAATGTTTTCTTTAAAAAATATTTATATCGTTATGCAAATAATTGATTTTCAAAATTTAAAATAATTGTAATTCAAACGATTCCTCAAAACATGCAGGTTGTGTTCATGATCACTACCAATCATAGCAGTCCAATACTACTTACTACGACACGTAACAAATTAAATCTGTAGCTTATTTACTAATGGACATATTTTCAATTGAATGAAACCCACATTCTTCCTTGTCAAATGGAAGTTTCTTTATTACCTTTGTTTTTAATTCAACCAAGTTTTGTAGCAGTGAGGTTAGGGATCCCTAAGTTCTATTAAACGTGCTCTGACTTAACCCCCGTTATAGACACATACTTTTTACTTTATACTGGAAATCCACAGATACGTTCGTGCTTATGTTAACATGTGAAAATAAAAGCAGAAACAGTAGAATGCACTCACTCTATCCTCCTGTCTGCAGAGTTCATGGAGATGATGTCCGGCGAGTAAACTGACCGGCGTCTGCAGCTTCTAGCACATCGGCTGTTTCCACTACGCGAAGCCAACTGGGTTCCACTCGTTCGCCTCTCCGCCACCAGAAGCGCCTTCGCCGCCTGCCCAGGGCACGCCTCCGCCTCGCCCACGGCCGACTTCAAGCGCTTGCTATGTTGATTAATAAATACACGGCTCTTTTTTGTTTCTGTAGTCTTTTATTTCCCTCCTTTTACTGTTTTTACTATTATTGTGAATAAGATAAGGCAGATAAGGCTCTTCTGTTGGTGGGTAAGTCATTTTTTAAGAAAGAAGAAAAGGAGGGTGCCACTTGCGGTGACTCTCTCTCAACGATTGCATTTACATGATTGGGAATTCCATGTGATGGTTAGAGATGATAATACTACGAAGATATTACTAGAAGATGATATTGGGTGTTATAAGGTCGCCTTTCACTCTTCAGTTTTCGTCCAAATTCTCTTATGACAAATACACAAAACATGAGTTCAGGAATTTGTCTTGATATGAAAATGGTTTCTGTATTCGTTGACGCTAATCGCTGTCCTCGGCTCTGGAGGAAACAAGATGATCTCCTCCCACGACTACATTGGAGATGTGAATAGCTCGGCAAATATTATTGGTTTCACCCCCATTAGAAGTAGATCTATAAAGTATATCAAGAAAGGGTGTGAGCAATTCCATTTCAATCAACATTTGTTACCTAATTATTAAAAAAACGAAAACAGAATATTAATAAAGAAAATGCTGGTTTGGATATATTAAGAACTACATATGTTAATTATATCTAATAAATTAAATAGATTTGGTGCAAAAATTTGGGTTTGAGGTAAGACATGATCTTGTGATCCCGTATACATCTTTATCAGATCTTACTGTTATTTGTCGATTAATTCAGATTTAAAATGCGTACTCATTTATCATCAGTTGATTATAGACAAACGAACGTAAATCTTTCAAGGTTTGTGTTCTTTAATAGTATTTGAATTTGAATGAATGCCTTATTTTACGTGGCAAAACTAATCATAAATTTATCTTTATTTTTTAATAGAAATTTGATTAATTATTTTCTTGCGCTGCAAACATTAATAATGATACGTCCTTTTGCTTATATAAACCTAGTTATAAGCAAGACATACATACCTAAAAAATGCACATATGCATGCATAATTAATTTTCATCAGTCATATTCTTTTTACGTTTCCTCCTTATAGTGTATAAATATTGCATAGTGGTTTGAAGTGAGTGAAACTCAACGGAAAATTTTTAGTTTACACAACGGGAGCAAATTGAAGTATTGCATAGAAAATAATATTAAAATAAAATTTCAATCTTTTAATTGATTTCATATTTTCGCCTGCACATGGCGTTAACGCGAATTGAAGTATTTCTGTAGTATACTGAGAAAAAGTATTGGAATCACCTCAACATTTAGAACTTGAATGTTTAACCACAAAACTCGTAATTAATGTTCTTTGAGCTGAATCTTTGCAGGTACATCGGAATTAAGAAATATTCGCGCCATTTTATGATGGTTAAGAATGGTGGAATTCAAGACGAGATTTACGCAATTTTGTAGCCGAAAACCAGCGTAGTATACAAACTTGTATTAATAATTACTTATGATACATTAAGGTTTTAAATTGATGAAGGGTAGGATTTATTATAGTAGGATTCTCCAATACAAAATATTTTAAACAATTCTGGTAAGATTAAAACATTTCATTTCAAAACATATTTAAATTTGTGTTTATAGTAAATAGTAATTCTATTGTATCAAATGTTTGAGGCTCCATAATTTAATTAATATACAAGAATATTTCGTTCAGCAAACGAAATAAAAAAAAGAGGGGATTTTTCACTTTCCATTTAATGAATATGTAGAAATTTTCTAACTGTCCTGCATGCTTTTCTTTGGGTCGATATGATCGCAACGGTCAGATGGATTACATTTTATTTTGAATTTCTTCTATATATTTAATATAAACCCGGTGAGATCTTTCTCTCTGCAATTTCTCACTCAGTTGAATGGCGTTCCACAAGGGATCCAAAAGTGTTAGGCCGAAGTAAATGCTTGAGAGGAATAAGTGTTACTAACAGTGACAATACTGAGAATCAAAAAAAGAAACAATTATTTATTTTATTAATCATATACAATAAATACATTGATAACATTCTGTCCTGATTCATTTTCAAAATAATAAACATGCCTCAAACAAATAACATATCTGTGCTAGTGAGAAAATGGCTTCCATCTTATTCGGATTTTTCGTAGTTTCCATGAAATGCTGTGCTACCCCTCGTTTTGTTTCAGGATATTCATGTAACTGAACTATGCGTACGTTACACTATACCTGCTTTTTTCTAGTTGTGTTGGACGAGAGATCTTAAGTGTGAGTTGCTATTTGCTTGGTAATACAATAAAAACATATCTGGTGGCCGTTTACCAATTCACATGTTTTTGTTCATTGTTTATTAAGCACTTAATTATGTATAGGAAAATAGTGTGGAAGAGTTTCTGCGGATCTAGGAAAGTGTGAATATTTTACATCTGACCCCAATGTCACATGTTTTATTGTTTTTTTCGCAAAAATTAATCAAAATAAATCAACAACTCTTCGTATTTCAAGAAATATTGATATACACTTTTTTGTTTCTTTGTTTCTCATTTCGTGAATGCCATTACTTAGTTAACTTCTAAAACCCGATTTTTAATCGCTACTAACTAAATGTTTAACTAAATGTAACTACTACTCAACGAGACAGTAAATTCAAACGACAAGCATTTATTGTAGTATCATTAAGTGTTAAGAAGCAAAATCACCATGAAAAAGCAGATACCATGGCATTTGGTTTCATTTTTACTCTGTGAATTCTAGAACGACCCTCAGCTATTTCTACAACAAACCATGCGATGCCTGAGGCATTCATTGCGGTTTCTCGCGCGATGTGCCAATCATCCAGATTGCTTCCATCGAGAGCTATGATACCAAAGGGCGTCTGGTCCTTCCAAGCTCGTCTCCAAACATCTAAGTCTCTCCCAGCGTCCAAAGCACGGACCCACACCGCAGCCTCTTTGTGTCGTTGAACCCGCAAGCAGATCTTTGTATCAGAATTGAAGGAGGTTTCCGAAGACTTCTAAATGCCAAACGTCGTCTTGTTGTTCGAATATCCCCTCCAGGCTCAAGGCCCCTCGTGGCGCCGGCCGTGATAAGCGCGCGCATCCCTTCCTCATTGTTATTGTACGCCGCCCAGTGCAGAGCAGTCGCTCCATTCACAGCCCTCATGTTGACGTTGGCGCCCGCGCGCACCAGCAGCTCCACGCACCGACCGCTGTGGTCGCTCCACGCAGCCATGTGCAGAGCAGTCTTTCCATCTTTATCCCTCGCGTTGACGTCGGCACCCGCGCGCACCAGCAGCTCCACGCAACGACCGCTGTGGTCACTCCACGCAGCCTTGTGCAGAGGAGTTTCTCCATCTTCATCCCTCGCGTTGACGTCGGCGCCCGCGCGCACCAGCAGCTCCACGCACTGACCGCTGTGGTTGCTACACGCAGCCTTGTGCAGAGGAGTCTTTCCATATTTATTCCTCGCGTTGACGTCGGCGCCCGCGCGCAGCAGCAGCTGCACGCACCGACCGCTGTTGTCTATCCGTGCAGCCGCGTGCAACGCGGAAAATCCAAACTGGTCGACAGCGTTCACATCGGCGCCTCGTTGCAGAAGGAGCGACACCAAGTCCGCGTGCGTATTAAAGGCTGCACAATGTAGAGGGGTGGAACCATGTAAATCTGTGTAGTTGAGGTCGGCTCCGGAGTCTATGAGACATCGTACGTCACTTAGTCGTCCTTCTTCTGCCGCGTCAAATAACTGCTCTCCCAGGCTGGAAGGAGAGGTTCGTGCCTCCTCCATGTTGAACTCCCCCTCCAGCACCCGCTGCATCGCGCCTTCTTCCTCGTCGGCCGCTGCGCTCTGGTGGCCGGCGCCTGAGGTAGTGGGGGTGGGGGTGGAGGAGGGGGGCTCCTCCCTACCGCCCGCAGCAGCCCTTCCCGTCGCCGGTGCTTCGCGGGCGCTGGCGGCGGTGGTAAAGGACGCACGTTCAGATTGGGGCTCCTCCAAGTGGTTCAACAGAGCTCCGTCGCGCGGCAGGAACGTTTGCAACGTGCTTGGCACAGAGGCCTCAACTTTCTCCATGTGGTTTTCAAAACTTTGTAAACCTCTTTTCCCTACAGACCCATCCGGAGTTAGTTCGTCCACTGCGGTCTGTCTCTGCAGGGTCTCTTCATAACGCTGCTGTAAAGATCGGATGGCGTCGTCCTTCTCCTGCAGCTTCCTCTTCATCTCTCGCAACGCCGTCGCCGCCTTCTCCTCCTGCAGGCTCAGGGCCTCCTGCATCCTATTTTCAGCCTCTTGGACTCTACGATCCGCCTCTTTTTTATGCAGATGCAGGGTCTCCTGCATCCTATTTTCAGCCTCTTGTACTTTACGTTCCGCCTCTTTTTTATGCACTTGCAGGGCCTCCTCCATCCTCCGCTCAGCCTGCTGGACCTTGCGCTCCGCCTTCCACATCTGCTGGCGCAAGGTCTCCTGTAGCTGCGCCATCCCCTGCGCCACCAGCTGGAAGGCGTCGCCGACGGCGTCCGCGCCATCTCCTGAGCCGTTTGCGCCAGCACTTCTGGGACTCGCCATCGCTTTCCTTCGGCTTCTAAAATCCATTAAATAAGGACAAAATTTAAAACATTGTAAAGTTCAATATTGAAAATTTTTGAAAGAATGCTGGGTTAATGGTTGCTTTGAAATATTGAAATGAATTATTTCAGTAAATGTCGGGATCAAGTAACATACGTTTGTGTGAATCAGATAAATAAAAACTTTTTTGTTACTAAACCCTGCTTCATCGATGATTTAAGATTTTACTAACAATTAACTGAAAAACTTTGGTTTGCTCTGATACTTATTTGTCAAGATAGTTTATTAGACAGTTAAAAGAATCAGTGCAATGTGTAAGGGTTTTAAATGGAGGACCATTCATAAACACATTAAAGTTAGCCCTCTATTTATCCCATTTGTATATTACATACATTCCAAAAAAATGTCATCCATAACAAAATTATCTGAAGTCAAGTATAAAACAAATAATACTCATAGTTTCAAGTTAAATAAGGGGGAATAATATTGATTTTTTAAGTAAATCACATGAGGGCTCTCTTTTAATATTCGAAATTAAAATTTACATATACACATTTTTATTTATCCAACGATATCACTTTAATTTATAGGACCTAATCATTCATTTTCGAATTAATAACAAACAATTAACAGTGAATTTTTTAAAATTTTAATAAGATTTCATAGTTTTCTAATTATAAAAATAGTGCTAGTTTCTTAACTAGACGAGATCACGTATGTCTACATAAACTGAGTTCAACTTACCACTCACTTGTAAGGGTTGTCTGTGTGCGTGTTTCTGAAATTATAAAACTTGGTACATGTAGTGTGATCTCGTTGGAGAGAACAATTGAGGGATGCAGCGTCGGTTACTATGGAGCAGTGATGCGACATCGATGACAAAACATCGATGTCAGCAAACATCCATGTTCGAAATGAAACCATCGATGCTAAAAAAACATCGACTAAAAACCATCGATGTTTTATCACATCAATAGTTTACACTGGTTTACTAACCTCTAACATTAAATTCGTGTGCATTAAAATTCTATGTTCGTGTTTATAAATTCGCCAGAGTACGAGAAGGGGCAAACCCTACGATCACGGCGTATTTAATGACCTCATCTCAATGTGCGAAATTAACACCAAATATAAGGTCTCGGAGGTCATCTCGGAAGAGAGAGTTTGGTCGAAGAAGGTAGTACAAACAACGTTCCCTTGTTGCCAACCCATGAACAAACGGCATTACCATAAGTTATTATTTAATATTTTAACTTTTATAGTACTGTGATTATGTGAATTTTTCATTTGAAAAACAAAACATCAATCCCAAAACATCGGCGTCAATACATCAATGTATAAAACATCAATGTTTCTTCAAAAAGATCGATGTTTGTAAAACATGCTTTTGCAAACTCGGTAGAGAATATCGCCAGCATGTAGTCCGGATATATTAATGTGACATTCTGGTTTTTAAATCCAATAAATGGCATCCTTAGGATATTGAAAGTTTGGCAAGATCGTGGGGAAGGTACTTCAGCAAATTAATAGGTGGTTCTACAGTGAAGAACAAGATATCTCTCGAGATATCCCTCGAATCGGAGAGGGTAACATTTGGCGATTGATTCTGGTATAATGAATTCACGAATGATACATTTTCTTGGCATTATAACTTAATGTGTTCTTATTGTAATTATCCCAAGCGAGAATCAAACGGACAGCGGCGTGTGCTGAAGGGCAATTCAACTGCAGTTGAATTTACTGCTCAGACGATCATGAGATTCACGTGTACTTACGCTGTTGCGAGATGGTTAAGTTGATTTGTAAAGACCTATTCACATTGATAACATAAACATAAGCATGGCGTTAACATAAAAGTTAGGACTACGTCAATAAGCGGACTCATTCACAATGCGTTCGCAACTGCATAACACCTAAGACGTTAACTCAAAAGCTTGCAAGCTTCAAGCTTCTGTGCTTATGCTTAAGTAAGACATAAGAAATGAACCAATCACAGAACGGTAACTCAAATTCGAGAATCGAAATTGGAGCGAAGTCGATAGAAGAACTAACGCCATATGGGACATAGACAGAGTCGAATTCTTGAAATCGATTCTCACATCCAACTAGAAAGTCTTACAACCAATAGATACATATCACGGCTTCTTTATTTCAGAGGAAATAATACTTTGCAAAAGAGTATGCAAGACACTGAAATCGGTTTATAAATTCCGGGGGCTGGGTAAGAACACAATAAGACCAAGGTCCTGCAAGGCAGAACGACGGTGAGAGAGACGAACCGACCGTAGAACGACATGCGGACTGACAGACGAACAGACGTACTGGCAGGCTGTAGCCAGGCTGCTGACAGACGAACAGACGTACAGGCTGACGTACTGCAGCGAGGCCAGCATTCAGATAGATAAATAGACAGACTGACTGCTTTTCATCCTCGAAGGATATATGAAGTATGCATATACGTCTTGTCAACTACGCGTGTAGTAGTGACTGCAAGTGGCAGCAGTGCTCGACTAATCAGGACGATGTGGGAGGAACTCTCCGCAATGACAGACCTAGTGTCTGCATCGTTCATTATCGGTAATTGTCATTTTTGGAACAACCAAGTGTTGTAGCAACCGACACCAAAATTGAATCGTTTATTTCAGAAACTATCAAACGCCAAATTCCTTATTCCGAGAACACTGTGAAAAAGTCTCCCAATTTATCTGATTTCAAAATATCTGTATATGTTAAAGCAGTTGATAAATGATTGATAAATGAGTATTTTTCATATAAATATGCACTAAACTATGTGTCTATCCTCTTGGAGAAATTATCCGCTGCTATTGCGTCTATTAGATTTTGGCGTTTGACGGGTTTCTCAAATAAACGATTCAAATGAAATCAACAGCGGGTCAAGTCGAGGAGGTTTTGTATAACAGTGTCCGTGGTAGGTTCCTCGTTTTTGGGCTTACTTTTATTTATGACAGAAAGAAAGGAAATTACCTACCTTTTCAACTTTATTTTCCTTTACTGCAGCCTACTGCTGGGTGAGAAGTCGACTGCAAAGTTATTGCATAACATCAATTAAAGAAGACTATAAACTGCTTGGAACTTTTTCTCATTGATGAGCGATATCACTACAATCGTCACGTTTAATACACAGGTGACCTGAGAGGAAACGTTGAAACTTAGGAAATAATTTCTTAAGACAATTGTAAGCATATTTTGTCTTATAAACTAGGTGGATATTCCGAATGGTTAAGCCGCAATAAGCACTCAAAAGTTGGTTTGAAAAATTCTTTCGAGGCAAAAATATGCATTGCAGAATCATAGCAACACTCCATAAATATGTAAATTGTTAATTATTACAAATGAAATTGATATATTTGTTCACAAAGAAAAATAAGCGATTAATAACAAAAAACATTCGAATTGATAAAATTGGTTGCTTTTTTATTTTGATGTTATTGTCTGTATATTATTATATAATTATTACAGTAATGAATATGGCATATACAGACACGGGGGGAGTCACATAACTTTAGCACCTGCGGTTGTTGAAAGGTTGAAGTTATTGCAATGCAATTTTGCTTGAGCGAATGGGAAAAAGTGACGCACGTATTCATTTCTATTTTAACACTTGTATTTTACGCGATATTGAGGTAAATTTTGTTGTAATCGGGACTAAAAGTCTTTGTGTCCAGCTTTAGAGCATAAATTAAGAAAGTAATTAAAATTGAATTGAAAAGATAAGCAGATTAACCGGCATTATGCTCAAATGAATGATTATTTTCAAATATCATTCGTGAAATATTCTTATAAAACTTTACACTGATTTCGATTGATTTGAGGAAAGAAGCTTCCAAAAATAATTTCTTAAGAGCTCTACTGGCTGAAACATTGAGGGACAGAGTTCGAAACGAAGACATAAGGTCAAGGTTAAATATTCATGGCGTGGTAAATGACATTAAAAACTACCAACAAAATGCTTCTAACAATTAAACAGAATGACCCTAGTAGGGTACCAAAATTAGCTCTCTTATATAAAACTAAAGCGAGAGGTTCAGGGGTGTGGGCAAATCTTGAATGAGGTGATCTGAGCAGTTCTAAATCTCGGAAAGGGCCATTGATTCATTAGTAAAAGAATAGGAAGAAGTAGTTACATTTTCATAAACCTATTTTAGAGTATAAAATTAACTAATGCTAACAACCTATTCCTGATGTATACGTTTAAAACGAAACTCTGCACTACTTCCTACTACAAGACTGAATTTCTTATATTTTCTGAAATCTTTTGATTATAACGAACCGAGTCAGAGATTTTGGAGCTATGAAGAAATTATGGTAATATCAAAATTGTACAATGTATCATAACTGGAATCATACACTGGGATTTACATTGAACAAACAGGGTGATTCACCTGTTGTAGAGAGGTGAGAGTAGAGACCTAGATCTTGACTTAGGGACAAACAGTGCTGTAGTAGCAGTTTACCTGTTTGTAGGATGGGAAGAGTAAAGTCTCAACTTCCTCGGCTGCTGGTTGAGGGTGCAAACGAAGTCCTACGGCGCCTGAGACGTAATGACAGATGGATGGCAAAGAGCAGGTGACTTCGGCGACGCGTAATATCAGGGACAGCGGGCGAGTGGATTGGTACTGATTGGCTCCGGCCGCCTTAGGTGATTGCAATTACACCTTGCACTTTGCCATCACAAACACGTGGACCTCTCATGATATCACTTAGGTAGATATCGATAAGATTTATTCTCGACACTACGTCCCACTTATTTCAATATCACACACATCATTATCACATGTCACATCTACGGGGTGGTCCATTTAAATTCAGATACCGAAATAACACGATCATTCCAAAAAATAAGTCTGAGGTTAACAATTTTTTGCAAAGAAAATATACCGAAACTTCATCATGTCTGCCTCTATTTGAGACGTATTGTAGGACGGTAAGCAACATTGAAATTTAATTTCAAACTACGAGTTACATTTGACCTCTGGGTTTGCGACGAAAATATTAACCCTAGTCTGTTTATACTTTCTCGTTTTCTTACGTAGTATAGAGAAATAAATTTATACTATTGCGAACAACGGTAATTGTTCGGTAGAAAATGTAATTTTATGTCCCTGCATGGTTATTATTCTTTTATGTACGTGGATGTAAATAGATTAGTTTGCACTCTGATCAAGAACTCTGAATATGGTATCAAGGTTTAAAATACTACTGTACAGTAATTTCATTTTTATAACAAAAATAATTAAAAAATAATTGTAAATCTAATTGACTCCAATTGACATACTCTGAGACGAGTATATTTTGGATTTCCTTTCACTCTTTCCGAAATCATTGCAAATGAAATAAGACGGTTTCGCAACAATGATATCGTAATGTGTGCATTTGTGGGCTACGTCTACAGATTGTTGATTTAGAAGTAATTTAAGTATGAGAAATAATTCTACTCGTATATTTGGAAAATCAGATTTTACTCAAGCTATTGGCTTGTGAATTATACCGATATTCCTTACAAAATCTCTGTATCTCCTTATAAAACGTAGAAATCAATTATATACAAATGAATTTTACGATATTATGTATTTGCGAGAATGTTTACCCTGTCCTCAAAGGGTACCTTCGCATTGTAACAAGTATTCTACGGGAATCATGCTCAAGTTTGTTAGTGGGTGTTGTCCTGTTAAGATTCCACATATTTTTTTCGATATTTAGTTTAATTAATCTTATTGTATGCCATAGGTGTGGTATAGTGAGCAGAGTTCTGGACGCTGTCATTTTATTGGTATATTGTGAGGAATATTTTTGAATACATTTTGGGAGTCATAACAAATAGTAGAAGTGATGACATTAAATAGTAAAGTTTAGAAGGTAAACTATTTACAGGAATACAATCGAATTTCAACAGGAACGAAATTTCAGTTATTATCATGAATAATAAGTAAAAGAAGTAGGAGGTAACGAGTGAGAGAAAATGAAAAACAAAGAGTATTGAAATTCGCAGGACACTTTGCGAGATTCAGTGCATATTAAATTAACTAACAATATTAAATTAACTTTCTTAACGGTGGAAACATATTTTTATACTAAACCTATATTTACAATTACAACACACGACGTACAAATCACGTTCATCAAGTGTCAGTATCAACATCGCATTATCAGAAATCCACTTATTGTACATGAACGTTACTTTACAACGCACTGTCAGATGAGCTTAAACAGATAAAGTCGGTTCACAAATTTAAGTTAAAGATAAAATCATGTCTGTTGCATTACTGTTTCTATACAATTAGAGGCTATACCGATTATAAAAAAGGAAAATTATATCTATTTTAATAAAACAGTGATATATAATGAATTGATTTACATTTGTATTGTATATTTTTTATAAGACTTGATATATTTGTAACAAATAATGTACTTCAGCTTCGGGGTCAATGACCCTCATCTCGAGCAGGTTTTGACCAGTTTCCCTGATCCATTGAGCAAATGTTGAGAAGGCCCCTTTTTTTTGCTCCTAGATGTAAATGTGGCTTCACTATGTGCACGTTTTGTTGTACTCTCCTGTTGCTTGTAATGGTAAGAGCAGAGGTAAAGGAGAGTTGCTATTTTGTTAGCAAAGCACAAAAATCATACTAGCAATTCGTGTACCGATGCAAATAAATTATCTAATCCTCAGAAACGAAAATGTTTAGCTTTTCAAATATTGCTAATTATGCGATTTTTAATTTTTTAAATTTATTTTATTTATGTTAAACTTCTACTCACCTTTCAACTTTTTATAGTTAAAATCACGGGAAGGGATTCTGGAACTCAAAAAAACGTGAGCAGATAATCTTTTCCTTCGTATGTCACATACATTTTTTACTGTTTTTTGACTGAATAAATTTTAATCTAAATCTAATTCTAAATAATACGAATTATACAAACGGAATTGTCAAGGAACACGCAGCGAATCGATAAGATGGTCAATCGGAAGAGGAGTAGAGTAAAACAATGACCGGAGTGCGCAGGAGGCATCAAGAAGGCACAATTTTAAGGCCTTTTTGCGACCAAGAAGACAGTTGAAAGGCAGATCGCCCACCACTGGTGACGATCAATGACCGGCGAAGCGAAGATGAAGGTTACCGGTCGAGACAGTGGTTGTTTTTTTTTGTGACATTTTTTAGCTTGTCACATTTACCTGTTTCCGGATTGTTGTGAAATTGTTCAGAACGGTTGATGACGTGTTGGACCTTGGGATCCCGTGCTCGTGGGTTTTCATGCAAAACCAAGACGAAGTGTGGCTAGTGATATGATGGAAGGATGTTTGTGCGATGAAGTTGTATAGTGATGTTTTGGGACGTGTCCTCACCACAGTAACAAGTTTAAGACTTGTATGTGTAACAAGTTTAGACTTGTATGGTGTCGTCCCATTGGCGCGATATTCCTTTATTTATATTGGCGAATTCCCCTGCAGGCCTATTTCCAGTTGTTAATTTTTTGTTTTATAATTATGAGGCGCGAATAGTGTGTACCATGTTTTTTGTGCGTCGTCGTTTGTTTGTTGCAGTCCTAGTGCTTGCAATTTGGGATAACTAACGACGTTTCGAAAGAATGAATATGTATTACTACCTGGTCTATGAAACTTTTTATATTTACATCTTGTATTAACTTTTAGGAGATATCTAAATTTCATGGTGTTATTTTTATCTATATTTTTTGGTTCTGGTGAGAGAGCGAAGATGGCTATTGACAGAGAAGACGTGGATCACAGTGCGTGTTCTCACGAAATTAATTTTTTAAGTTTCAGTGAGTTATTAAGCAGAAACTAATATATAAATAGTGTAAAAAGAGGGGAATTTAGTTAGCAAAGTGTTGAGTAAATTTTCCAGAATTTTGACTTCAACTTCAGACGTTTGACGAGCAAAATTCAACCTACCATAAGAAGTTAATATGGAAATAGAATTATATCAGCACTTTCGATTTCGATATGGTGTAAATGCGCGAATGAATTTGACGTTGTTTGAAATTAAGATTGTTAACTTTGCTCACAATATGTTATTTGTTTGTGCAGTGTACCAGTAGCGCCGAAGTAGGGCAGCCGGAACAGCAGATACATTTGGATCATGTACGACTTCGTAGTAGCGACTGCACATTTACAAAATAATTCTGAACAATGCAGTGTTTTAACATACAACGTAGGCTTAAACTACCGGTTTCACATAACTAGATGTTTACGGGTTTGCAGGCTGTGTTCTCCAACCATAAATATGTGTCCCAGAGCCCCCGGAGCGGCAGTCAACTAGGTGCTGCGAAGAAGAACACTTCGGCCCTGCCAGCAACGCCACTGATGATGCCAGCCACAGTTGCAGACGAAACGTATGGATCGGTCTCTGATGGACCACGGCCTACAAACCATGAAACGTCTAATAATGCAATGTTTTATTTCAAAGGAGATGATTAATTAAATATTCTGCATGAGAAGTTCACAAGCTGACATCCAGTATGTGCCCTTGTCGAACCACGACATACAAATATTATTTGACCTTAAGCGATTATCACTCCAGTTTCGAAGTAATAAGACAGTGAGTTAAATATTAATAAGATAAATAAACTAAGATGCTTAATTAAATATTATGCATGAGAAGTTCACAACCTGACTTTCAGTATGTGCACTTGTCGACCCACAATATACAAATATTATTTGACCTTAAGCGATTATCACTCCATTTTCGAAGTAATAAGACAGTGAGTTAAATATTAATAAGATAAATCAACTCGATCGGAACCAGAAAATGTTAATAAATCCTATTAAGAAAATAGAAATGAGGAACCGCGTGTCAGAAATCCGTTCTTGTATATTAAATTTAGGATATCTGAAGATGTGGTCGTTTTCCTACTAAGGTTTAAA